>CM029276.1:27676504-28409884 GCA_016920895.1 Vaccinium myrtillus | reverse complement strand
TTCTGCTTTGCTTCACTTAGTTTTCCATCCTTGCTCCTCTACCACCATCTCCAGTGCCGACAACCGTAAGGAGTTAACACTTATCTCGTGGGTAAACACCTCACCTCCACAACTTCATTCCTCTTTCTCAAATTGGAACCCCTGCAATTGGAACAAAATATGGTATCCCAAATCAACATCCAGTCTGTTCCGCTCGAGAGTCCTTTAACCTTAAAACTCTCGTCCTTGACAAACCTTGAAAACCTCACCATCTCCGGAGCAAATCTCACCGGAACAATCTCCATCGTGTATATTACTATACGGTACAGAACATGGCTGTTAAACATCAAGCACAGCCATATTTCTCCTCATTTATATTGCTATATTGTATGTCACCCATGAGTTGGAGGTAACAACTACACTGGGCAATATAAAATGAAGCTAGAAAGAAACCAAGTCCATCTTCAAGTTTGTGGCAAATCCAGGGGAAGAAAATGCATAAATGGTGGAAATACGTGCCAAAATAGTCAGCAATTCGGATTAAATTAGTAAATATCCTGATGGAGAAACAGGTAAACTTACAATGAGTTAAATTCATTTTTCAAGTCTCACCCCGATTGGGCTTGAATTACGCATACCCAGATGGAAAAATTGCAATGTAATAAGTCAATTCTCAAGTCCTGTGCACGAACCGGTAGGAGAATATGCATGAATGTTGGAGTAAATGCCAAAACCATTCGAATTCCAGCTTTTTTCTGCACATTGAGTTGAACCCAGATGGAAAGAAAGAGAGAACCTAAAATGAACCGAGTTCAAAAACCTAGAAGAAGAAAATCCAAAAAAGTTGGGAAATGTTTTTCAATTCTCTCCTGTTTTCATGCTTTGGGTGTGTGTGGGAATCTTCACTTTGTCATATTGATGATGAATCCAATTGCCGTTAAAAAAAAAAAATAGAGGAACCCAATTTAACGTTGTTAGCATCCACCTCATCATTTGCTATTAGTGAGTTAACAAATTGAGTCAGTAGGAGTAATTTTGAATATTGGAGAGAGAGTTTGGAAGTAAAATTGATTTTCCAGAAAGTTTGGGGGGCGATGAGACATTGAGTGTAAAGTTTGGGGGGCATTTTGAAATTTTCCCTTTTTGTTTTTTTTTGTGTTTTGGTATATATAGAGTTGCCGTGAGTTCGAAAATGTAATCTAAAGTCTGATCTGCGACTTGATTTATTACATATTTACGAGTCAAGTTCTACACAATAAATGGTTCATATCACATTTTCGAGCTCTGGACAATACACGATTTCCAATAAAAACAGCCTACAGGCACAAGTTGAGCTCATGCTTCATAGGATAGAGCTCCTCTGTATAATTTTGCGGACACGGGGTGGTTGCTGTGCAGCCACCGCATAGCAGGTGCTGTGCACCCATCCGAGCCGTCCGTTGCCGCGCATGCAAGATGAAATCTGGGCTGTCCATCCGAGCAACGGACGACTCGGATGGGTGCACAACACCTGCTGTGCGGTGGGTGCACAGCAGGCACCCCAAATCCTTTGCATTTGTTACCTACTTACCTTGACTATGAACAAGAGTTGAATTTGACCACTGGATGGTAATCAATGCTGCCACCTCAAGTAGTAGGCATCTCCTTAAAGATTGTAACACATTTGAACAATCCAAAGAAAATCTTGATTTCCTCCCATTTCCATCACGTCCATACAGTACAATGGACAATTTATATACCTCAAAATGTTCACGACTCATGCTATTCTCTTGTTCTGTTTTCTAGAAAGGAGTAAAAAAAAATGAAGGAAAAAAAAACTACCCATGTAGAAAATTTGAAAAGAAAAATTAGTGAAGCTTATATTAAAAGAATGTTTGATTTTATTTTCAAACCCTAATAATTAATGAAAATAATCTAAATATCATTGCAATTTTAGTTTTTCCCCCTTATCCTTACTATATGAAATAGAATATAATAGTGTAATTTTGTATTACATAAATTAATTTTCCATAATATTGTTAACTATGAAAAATTATGTGATCACTCAGTGAATTGAGTGAGGCACACCACCTGTTTCTAACTTTAAAAATATAGTATAGATTATTTAGTTGAAGGCCTAATTAAAAAAAACAAATTGCCAGAGAAGTGATCGTAAAATTGATTTGATAGCAGAAGGTTGTAGGTCTTGTCGAGGCGATTACAATGGTGTAAGACTTGTCGTCGAAGAAGTTGGCAAGAGCCCGCACGCGCCAGTGATCATAAGCGTGTGTCAAAGAGTGAGATCTACTCATCTCTCGCAGTTGACGTCCACGCGCGACAAATGTAGAAGACGAATCAGAATTTTTTTTTTTTTTTTTGAGCCAAGTGGCTAGTCTGTTGGGTAAAGGTGATATTTTTTGCCTAGCTATATCAATATATGACACATTTTCTAGACAATTTGTTGAGAATTATGTTGAGTCTGTTGGAGATGTTCTAAGCCTCAAAAGTCAAACCAAACAAGCCATCTCATTTTCTTACTTAATTCCTCTATTCACCATCTCGGCATTCCCTCTTTACTTGGTTCATGTTGCCAGATTTACCCTGCTGCCCCTCTGAGAGACTGGATGTTGGGTGGAACTACTGTCCCTACATTCTTTTCATACGTAGTAAAGTGGTTCTATGACAGCACCACTATCCCTTCTGATGGTCTTGAATTTATGACTTAATCAAATATTCGAAGATAAAGGTAATGGAAATGCATCCACCCCAATCAGAAGTTATTTAGCCAAAGAAGCAATTTCAATCAAAACCTTACTAAAATCAAATATGTCAAGGAAGAGCACAATAGTATCGGTCACTTAGCATTTAGCAAAACCTTCCAAATCAGCTCCTGTTTATCGAACAGGGTTAATGAGCCAACAAACTTCTCTTCTGATGCCTGTGTGAATCAAGAAGATCATCTCCTTTTGATCAACCACGATTAATCACAAGAGCAAGCTGATTCATTTTTTGTTGTTTACTTTTCCTTTGAATGGATCTCTCGTATTCTCAGCTGCTAACGCAAGCTATGAATCTTTAACATCTTCGAAAAAGGAATCTGGTATCTCCTGATGAGAGGGCAACGACGACACAAATTTGAACTGTTCCAATAAAATCATTTAATTTGAATTAGGTAACCAATATTTTGACTGCGTGAAGTAATAAGATAAACGAATTTGAGAACATGGTTACCTTATGCAGCTTGTATTTCTCTCTTACTGCTACCAGAGAACCTCCCCTTCTACTTGATTGCAAATCATGCAATATAAGAACACATTCCTTTAAGTCTGCTGGCTTGTATCCAGAAAATTGTTGCAGGGCTGAATTCTGTAAAAGCAAATAAGATTAATACAGTGCTTGCCAAACATGACCCTGAGACTTGGTATAGCACATTCAATTTAGACTCTTACCCAAGGATGTGACTTTGGTCTGAGAGTAAATCTCGAAAGAAACATTACAGATGCAGCCACCAAGGAAGGTAAGAATTTCACACAACTATAATCCAACAAACTCAACTCTGCTAGGTAGTAGCCCAAGAACTCCAACTCCAAATTGGAAGTCTGCAGAAGGCAAAGAAAGATAACAATGTTACAAAATTTCCTTAAGCAGGCCTTCGTAAATCAGATAATTATGAATTGTTCACGGTCAAATGAAGTTTGAATTGTGTTGTTATCCCCCGTACATGTGATCATCAGATATGTATGACTAGGTATATGATACATCTAGGTATTTGGTATAGTTCATAGTTTCTTTTATCAACTGGTTTGACATGGAATTTTGAGTTTCTTTTACACGCGTGTGCTCGAGTGATTGATTGAAAGCAAAAGAGTGTTGTGAGCTTACTTTTTTGTAATCTTCTTGAGCAACCCGGGTCAAGTTTCTGCAGATATCAAGCAAAATGAGCCAATGATAAGTCAATTGAAGCACAGTTTCCTAAATAATCAGTTGCAAAATATCACTGATAGAAGAGAGAAATTGGATCTTTATACTACTCTAATACCTTAAAAATGTCTTAATTGTGGGGCTGCCCAGTTCATAATTCAGATGTTTGAGTAAATCAGCCTCCATTTTCACCACTTCTTGCTTTGTGTATGTGTTGTCTGTAATATAACAAAAGTCTTCCACATTTGGAGGGCTGATCTCCTCATACTTTCTGCTCATCACAATTGAATTAGATAAATTAAATAACCGATCATCCAAATTAGTTACCTTAAAAAATAAAAACAAGAAGCAGTTTTAGAGGGTTTGAAAGCTTACGATGCTACAAGCATTGAAGAAACACCCAGCAACTGAAGCCTCTGCCTATTGAGAGCATTTGTTGACAAAAATCTATCAATGTAAGAGATGCACATGAAGAGAGTATCAGAGCAAAGCTTGTACTCCTCAGAAACCTCCACCAGCCAATCCACCAAAACCCCCCTCATATTAGGGGTTACATCCTTCTGGACCTTGTCAATGTAATCTGGCAATGGTCTCCTCTTTGCCTGAACCTAAATAATAATAATAAAACACCCATTCGTCAATACTTTGAAAGCCTAATGAATCCCCTTTCATCAAGGTAAACTCCAGACCCATTAATTTAGATGACAAGAGCAATCAAAGTTAACAAATCCTTGAGCTTGAGACTGATCCTTTGCCTTTTTATGAAAACAAAACATTACCCATTTCCCATAAAAAAACGATAAAATCACAAGGGAAATTGATCCTCATTGACTAGACACAATATGGCAAAAACCCACTAGTGTACATGAGAAGCGAATCAGACTGAACAAATAGCTGATGTACAGACAAAACCCATTTCCTCTAACAACGTCAGAATCGCAGAAAACCTAATCAAAGTGAAACTAAACGTATAACCCATGAAGTCACTTGAAAGGAGCAATCAAATTGAACAAATCCTTAGGATTGACACTAACCCATTTTCCATATTTCAAGATTAAGCAAACCCATTTCCAATAAAAACAAAGATTAAAGAAATGACCGCCATTTCGCCCCCTAAAAACTTCCAAATCGCAAAAGGCCTAATCAATGTCAAATTAAACTGGTAACCCACGACCTCAAACGAAAGGATCAGTCAAATTAAACAAATTCCTAGGACCAACAATCACTAATTCATATCATATATTCCAAAATTAAGCAAAATCATTTCCAATAAAAACAAACTGTTAGATCCACTCACCTCCATTTCACGAAGGTACTCGTATATCTCAGATACATAAGCCCCACACATTTGTGGATCATCCAATATCTCACCAACATCCTCCTTAGTAGCCGAATTGGGCTTAGTGGCAGCTACCTTCTTGACCTTCTTCTTCGTCTTGTTTTTCTGCTTTGGCGGCTCAGAATCCAGATCTTTAGTCGCCGGCACGATATTGGACACATTCGGAAGCTCGCCCAGCACCACCCGCTTCTTGGGCTGCTTTTGAGACTCCAAATCGGCCATTGTTTCAGCTGCTCTCTTCTTAGCCAACCGAGTAGTGACTCGCAAGCAGTTCTCCTGGTCAGTCATTGCTCTCTCTCTCACTCCTCTCTGTTCAGATGTTATAGAGAGAGAAGCAGAGAGAGACAGGGAAGAGGAGGATGTGTGTGAGGTGTAAAACTAGTGAGGCTTTGTAGTGGGCAGATAGAGGAGGGAGGGAGAAACAAATGAAGCGCCATTTCGTAGCTTTCGAAAATTTATTTAATGTTTTGGGCGGTCTGGAGAAAGGGTTATGAAATTTTTTGAGATTTCGGAATTTTGAGATTTGGGTTTCAGGTGGGGTTTTGGGATGGGAGGGTAAAACGGCGGATTAGGACGCTCTCTAAAAAAATTTGAAATTCAAAGGGCTTTTGTTTTGACATGAAAACAGATGCGAGACTTCCCGGGTTACGGTTTTGACTGGTCGTGCAAGGAACCTGGTAAATAATTTATGTTTCCCCCCAAAATAAACCTTGGTGAAATCGATTTCGTTCAAAATATTTGGTGAATCGCTCGGTTTGGGGGGATCGGTTTGGTCGATTTTTTCTCTCCTTGTTTTTTAGGATTTTTCGTGTTGGGCTTCAAGACTATGAAAAATTTAAACCCCTATCTAGACTCCTAGTTTTTTCATTTGATAAAATGAGAATATCATAAAATTAACGGGTTGATTTTAGCAAATGAAAAAAATATTTGTTTATATCAACTCATTGTAGCAAACTAAAATGAGTTGACTTTGGCAAATGGTTTTCTCATTTGTTAAAATCAATTCATTCATTTTATGAGATTCACATTTTATCAAATAGAAAACTAGGCCTAAATATGTCTATATTTCGGCTGGTTAGGTTTTGAAATACTTTCAGGCACTCGAGCCCGATCCCGAAATTCAAATTTCTAACTCTTTAAAAATAGACGTCAGCTTAGGGATGGCAGCGGGGCGGTTGGGGTGGGTTTTGACTTTTGATGATCCCAGCTCCGACCCTAAAATTTCCGAACGACCCTAACCCGGCCGAGTAATTTATGGGTACCCTCGCTCCTGCCCCTATCGAGTATCGGGTTTACCCAACCCGCTCTTTTTTTTTTTACATATTAAGAAAGTATATTTTAGACCAATAGTAGTAAGTAAATAACTCTTACAAATTAACCAAAATCGACTATATAAGGTGTATTTTAGCTATAAAAATACGAACAAAACTTGATGCATATAAGGAAGAAAAAATAATTTCATATATACATGTAAGAGTATATAAATATAATTATACATATATATGTATGTCGGGGCGGGTATCGGGGTGGGGTGACCACCCGGCTGCCCCTACCCTAACCCTAACAGGTTTTCCAAAATCACTCACTGCCCCTACCCGTTACCCAAAAAAATAGAAAAAAACCCTACCCTATCGGGGTGGGATAAGGCGGGTTTAGGGGCGGGACTGGTTGAATTGCCATCCCTACGCCAACAAGAACCAAACCAGACTGATCGAACCCTCATTTTTCATCGGTCAATGAGGTTTTCTTGGTGATATTTCCACCCCTATTTGGCGGAATGAGCTCCTCCCATACTCTATATTCCATTTCTCCCAAGCCAACGTCCATGATCCGAATCGTTTATCTCATAGAACTCACATTCAAGTCACTTGCCATATACATGTACAAACGGAGAGATGAATCATATTTCACAGTTTTGAGTTTCAACAATATATATGCCTTTTCAACAAATGGCAAGTGGTTTCAACGATTTTACATGTCCAATGACATTTAATTAATTGCATAGATAAATTTCAATATGGATTCTACGAGATGAATGACTCATTGGGTTCAGAATGAGGACCACAAAAGTAGTATGGAGGGATACGGAGAGGAGCTCATCCCAAATTGTCCCACTCTCATTCCTAATTACTCCCAAAAGACATAATAAAAGTGTGTTTAACAATTCATTTCTTTATTTGCTTCAGAGCATCTCCAACCCACTCCTTCATTTTTACCTTCACTTCTTTATTTTAGAGTATGAATATATGATATTTTATTAGGAGAGTAAATTTTAATGAATACACTAGGCAGCAAACTCCAACCCAATACTCTATTTTTCACTTCAAACCTCAACATTCAACACTTTCTCTCCAAAGTTTGAATTGTCATTTTTCAAAACTCTTACTAAAAATATTTAATATTGGTCTTATTTTAAAGATATTGTGAATATTTTTTAAATGGTACTAATTTATATCTATTAAATGAATAAAATCGGATTTGAAAATGAGTGAATAGTGAAATGGAGGATCCTCCATAATTTTTTCAAATCCTCTATATTTGAAGGGTGATTTGGAAAATGAAGGATCTCCTTCAAAGTGAAGAAGAAGAAGGAAATGGAAATGGGTTGGAGTGGCCATTTCCTTCAAAAGGAAGATTTGGAGAAAGAAATGAAGACTTGAAGATTGGGTTGGATTTGGCATGAACCACGGCTGCAAGAGGTATGCATCCTCAAAATTATGGATTGATTTATATATAATCTAGACGTGTGCCTAATGGGCACACCTTAAACACACAAACAAACAAAAACAACACACACTTCAATACACATTTTACACTTTTCAATACACTTTCACATATTCCTATACACTTTTCACACATTTCAATACACTTTTTCAACCTTAACGTGTGCCTAATAGCATTTTCCATATTATATGCACAACTTTTTTTTGTTGCCCAAGCCAGGGGCTTGCTAGGCTTACTCAGTTGAGCTATGAGCATACTCACCCTGACACCATGATTTATAAATATATGATATGAAACGTTTTTATTCGAATAATGCTAGAGACACATCAAAGTGTGCATTCATTTTTGCATCCCTCTCATCTCACAAGTGATTGTGGGAGTACTCATGGGACCTCTAAGTATGGAGATGGTCCCATCATCACTTGTAAGAGAAAATGTAAAAATTATGTAGACTAAAATGTGTCCCTAGCATTTTTGTTCTTATTATATATACAACCAAAAGTCTCTAGTTTGGAAATATAGCAAACGGGTGAGGAGCTAATATATAATATGCGTTTCTCCTTGAGGTGACATGTTTTATTCTCATGGAGACCAAATATTCTAAACGTTGGGGCCACTAGAGATTTGCTCAGTCGTTAACTTCAAGGCCTCCGAATTAGTTAAGAGGTGTGCAAGTTGACCTGGACATCCGGTTATAAAAAAAAAAAAAATAATAATGGGGGAGAAGCAACACTCTAATGTAACAACTGAGGAATTGGTGAACATGGGGGAATTTATATGTGACGCTAATGCAAGTTATTGGAAATGATAATAGTCTATCCACCAAGTTCCAAAACCTTTATGAATATTCAACATCATTTTCAGAATCTCCCAAAAGGCATGCATAACTCTTCTTTCCTGATTTATAATTTTTCCGCTATTTGATATTGCAAAATGCACAAAAATGTCAAAATTGCGAAATATAATTTCTGAATGATGTGAATTAAGGCTAATGTAAAATTGGTGGTGAATTGTTCGATTTATAGTTCGATCCACGATTAATACGAATATGTAATTGAATCAGCATAAATTCCAATTGAAGGAAGAAGAGGCGCTTAACCACACGCCTTCGTTTATTTATCACGGGCTTTCTTTTATAGTTAAGATCCAAAAGCGTCCAGTTGCACTATATTGTTAGACTGGTCCATAAAAGCTGAAGCAAGAAAAATGACAGAAAGAACAAGAACATTTTTACGCGATGAGGTTGAACCAATCCTTCATGGAGTGGCCTATTATAGACCGATGCGAACATCACGACTATTTTGTTCACTAAAATTCACTTTGAATAAAAGATGTCTTTCACATCCAACTCGAATAATGAGTAACCTTTGTATTTTAAAATGGGAGTTCCAAAAAAACGTACCTCTATCTCAAAAAAGCGTATTCGTAAAAATATTTGGAAACGGAAAGGATATTGGGCAGCCTTAAAAGCTTTTTCGTTGGGGAAATGTCTTTCGACCGGAAATTCAAAAAGTTTTTGTGTGGGACAAAAAAATTCGACCACAAATGCAAAAGGTTTTTTTGTGCGACAAAGAAATAAGTAATAAAAAGTTGTAATAATCTGAATCGACTTGACTCAAAAAGTTTGAAGTTTTGGAATTTCATTTCGAATAGAAAATTCATAATTTCCATTACCTACTGTTTTGGACTAATCAATATGAAATTCAATTCTCCTCGCTCTTATGATTTGTAGAATTAAGAACTCTTCTGTTTACTGAATTCTAAAAAAAAAATTTTCTTCGAAAAAACAATAAAGAAATGAATCATTAAAAAATGAAAATGAGAAAGGACATTTTTTTAGTTCTATCCCTGGATAGGGGGTAGAACTATCCAGTTACAACAATTCAATCCCAGAAGATCATAAACTAGACAAAAGGTTGAAATAAAGTAAAACGGATCCCGTATAAACGAAAATAATGAACCTTCAAATCCCTATGAATTATTATTCATCAATTTGAATCTTTCCTTAAAAATACTAGATTGAGTTTACTTCTTCAATTTCGACGATTGAATATGAATAGGATATTATCTGTTTTAGCAAGCCGCCATGGTGAAATCGGTAGACACGCTGCTCTTAGGAAGCAGTGCTAGAGCATCTCGGTTCGAGTCCGAGTGGCGGCATGCCATCTTCTAAAAAAGATAGAATAGATCCTATAATGAATTCAATTTATGATTTGTATCCCTGTATCCCGTAATTAAGGGATTCCTTTATTTATTTTTTTATGATATTTTTAACTTTCGAACATATATTAACTCATATTTCTTTTTCAATCGTTTCAATTGTAATTACAATTCATTTAATAACCTTATTAGTCGATGAAATCGTAAAACTATATGATTCGTCAGAGAAGGGCCTGATAGCTACTTTTTTCTGTATAACAGGATTATTAGTCACTCGTTGGATTTATTCGGGGCATTTCCCATTAAGTAATCGATTCACGATTAACGGAAGAATGATGTGAATTAAGGCTAATGTAAAATTGGTGGTGAATTGTTCGATTTACAGTTCGATCCATGATTAATACGAATATGTAATTGAATCAATGTTTGTCATAATTGTTGCATTCGACAAATATGAAACTACTTAATTTACACAAAAAATATGAAACTACTTTTGCAGTTTTGCCTTCAGTTTTCTTTTGCAATGGTGAATTCTATGAGTTGTCTATTTTATTTCAGTTGAAGTTCCATATGTTCTATTATAGTTTGAGTCAATAAAAATGCGTCTTTAAAATGTTACGTATAATTTTACTTTTCTACTTGGTAATTATACAAGAAGCTGTGAGATTTGTTGAGGATAATATCCTGCATGGATGCTTAATTTCCCAAATCAATCGTTTTAGTTCTTGTAGCTTCTAAATCATAGGCCATGGTAGGACTTGAGAGTCTCGGACCAACCCACATAAATATGTTGACATATAAGTTAATTTCACACACATTAGATTGGTGTTAAAGGCTAATCTTTAACTTACTGTTTTGCACATATATATTGTTATAATGAATCTTTAACTTACTGTTTGCACATATCCATTTTACTATCATATTGATCTTATTTTTCAATTATGTACATGTGTCTTTCTTATTAGACTACGTGATCATTAATTCATAATAGACACAAACTTCAATATATATTCATTAATGAAGCTTAAACTATTCAATTTTATAATGTATCTTTGTCATATGTAGGTGCATAGATACATTTTCAAATGAATTATTAAAACTTCGTCGACCAAAATTTTACGATTCACTATTCGAATTGATTCACGATTCGAAAGATGATCAGTCCGATTCTCGAATCAAATCGCGATTTGACAACCTGCTGCAAAATATTTTAGTTCACATATTAACCAGAAATATAAATAGCTATCCATGGTTCTAAGTCTCGTGCTTCCTATTCATAGTTCCACACACAAGTATTTATTCAAAACAAAGCACTGCAACCACATAACTACAATCCCCGAAATATTACTTCTTATTTTCCTTGCAAGATCTGGTTTTCAAAAGGGTTTCTCTGATGCTTTTCAACTTGCAAAGTGCATCTCTCATGCTCATGCGTCCGTCTGGCGAATCTACAGCGCAAGAAAGACCAACACCAAGTATCGCAATCAAACAGTCCCTCTGTGCTTCCGGAGCAATGGATTGACCATCATCAGAAAAGCTACGGTTGGTTGGCACCAGACCAGGATCCAACACTTGATTGACGTTGATCTCGTAGGCCATTTGCACCCACTTCTTTAGGCTTAGATCTACTGTGAAACTCTCATGGGTAGGTCTCCTCCCTGTAAAAAGCTCTAGCAACGTGATTCCGTAGCTGTACACGTCTCCCATCGTTGATGGTTTCTCTCCCATACCATATTCTGCATTAAAAACGATCAGGGCCAAAGTAGTTCTCTAGGAGCTGTATGTAATGAGTTCTACGGACAGAGAAAGCGACTAGAGATAAAAAGAGCATCTCCATGTGACACTAAAAGTTTTTTAGTGTCGGATTTTAAGTCTACTTCCCACCTTATTGTCATATAACACATCATTGACAGTACAATATTTTTTAAAGTGTCAAACGGAGATGCTCTAAGTGAGTAATCTGTCTGGAGGAAGAAAATACAAACCTGGAGGTATGTAGCCAATGGAGCCCTTCAAAGCATTTGTAGAGTTTATAGAAGTGTTATCAGTTGCTCTGCTAATCAGTAGCTTGGCCTGCCCAAAATCTCCTACTTTTGCAGTCATATCTCCGTCCAAGAGGATGTTGCTAGGCTTCAAATCGCAATGCACAACCACTTGTGCTCCGTTTTCATGGTGCAAATAGTCTAGAACACAAGCTACATCAATGGCCACGTTCAATCGATCCACAAAATTCAATCCTTCACCATTTGGATGCCTCCTCTTTCCTGTAATCCAATCATCCAAGTTTCCGTTTGTCATGAATTCATACACTAGAGCCAGAAAATTCTTGTTCTTGAAGTCAATGCTCGAGCATGATGTGATAAGTTTCACAAGATTCCGGTGCCTCACATTCCTCAAAGCCGCACACTCAGCAAGAAAGCTCTTCCAAGATCCGGTTATGTCTACGTTAAGGACTTTAATTGCCACATGCCTTCCTTGTTGGAGATATCCTTTGTAGACAGACCCAAAACTCCCGTTTCCAATCAAATTTTCTGGGTTGAAATTATCAGTTGCTAAACGAAGTTCGTCATAAGAGACCATTAGATGTTGTCGCTCAAAGGAGTTAGATGACGGCGTGACTTTCGGTTTCCTTTTCCTTAGGTAGAACACCAAGCCAATTATAGAACATGACACTATGATTGCTGTGATGATAAGATAAACCCAGATTAATCTTTTTCTATGATCACGACCTTTCTCACATGCGAAACTGAGGCAAAGTTTTGGGTTACCATCCAAATGAAGTACATAGAGATTTGTGAAAACTCCCCCAACAGGTACTTCTCCATCCAGGTCATTGAAAGACAAGTTCAATAACTGGAGGCCTTGCAATTTTTGTAAGCTATCTGGAATTGAGCCAGAAAGTTTGTTTGAGGAAATGTCAAGAGTTTCCAAACCTTTCAATTCACTTAAAGTATCTGGAATAGGGCCCGTGAACGTGTTATTTGCCAGAAGCAACTTCTCCAAGCTTTTACAATCACCAATTGAGTTGGGTATGGTTTCTGATAAACCATTGTTTGAGATGTCAACGGCGACTACACTATTGAGGGTCCCAATTTCTTGAGGCAAAGGTCCAGTCAACAAGTTATTTGAGAGATTCAGATGAGTACTTAGACTACGAAGATTGAAAATTCCTTCTGGTATGCTTCCATTGAGCTTATTACGAGATAAGTCTAATGAAAGCAACCTCTGGAAATTTTCAAAACTAGTCGGTATGGTACCCTCTAATTCATTTCCTGATAAATCTATTTCAATCAAGTTTTTGAGACTACCGATGGAAATCGGGATCTTACCAGAGAGATTATTTCCAGCCAATCCCAAAATCGACAGTTCCTCCAAGGGGCCTATTTCTTGAGGAATTTCATATGATATTGAGTTGTAGCTCAAATTTAGCAAGGTCAAACCACTGAGATGCCCAATTGACGCAGGTATCCTGCCATGAATGCGATTTCCCCCCATATAAAATTTTGAAAGAACCTTTGAAAGATTGCCAACAGATTCTGGGATTACTCCATCCAGAAGGTTTTCCTCAACAGAAAGGTAGTATAGACGGGTACTGTTTGTCAGGCTAGTAAGAAAATCTAAACCATTATCCCCACTGCCAACAATACTATTGTACCCGATTTTGTACATTTGGAGCTCTGGAAGATTTCCTAATCCTGGTGGAACTGTTCCATGCAAGAGATTTCCTCCCATGCGAATCACTTGTATCCTTGTGAGGTTGTGTAGAGACCCAGGAATTGTACCCGAGAATTTATTCATGCATAAATTGAAAGATAGGAGATTTGGGAGTGTATCTCCAACATTGCTAGGTAATATACCCCACAAACCATTGGAAGCCAAGTTCAAATAAACAAGGGAAGACATGTTGTAAATGGATGGAGGAACTGTACCCGTTAGATTGTTGGTGGTGAGATCAAGTCGCTTCACTTTCTGAAGACGGGACAAGTCACCTGGTATCATGCCATCCAATCGATTGGTGCCTAAACTTAAGCTGATGAGTGATGTGAGATTGGCTAGGGATGGTGGAATTGAACCGAAAAGAAGATTTTTTCCCAAGTTCAAAACTTGGAGCTTTGTGAGATAACTGAGCTCATTAGGGATTCTCCCTGAAATCTTATTCTGCTCCAAGTCAAGGATCTGGAGTTCCATGCAACGACTTATATTCGGCGGTATCACACCTTGTATGTCGTTGAAACTCATGTTCAGGACCCTTAGGCTAAAAAGGGTACCGAGTTGATCAGGAAATGTTCCCGTCAAATGGTTGTTTTGTAGTTGAAGTGATCTGAGAAATGATAGATTGCCAATCTGAGGGCTTAAGGAACCTTTAAGCCCCAAGCCAACAAGATCAAGCTCGACCACTCTCGTGCCAACTTTGTTGCAACGGACTCCGGTCCAGTTGCAGGGTGACAAAGTTTGTTCCCAAGTAAACAGAGGGTTAAGTGTTTCCGGATCAATACCAGATTTGAATGAAATCAAAGCCTCCTTATCTGTGGTAATGCTCAATCTTGGGGTCTTTGCGCCAAGAAGTAAGCATTTGGAAGTAATGAATACTATAAAAATGGCAAATTGAAGAATCATGTTGGAGGGGAAAAAACCCATGTGTTATCACCCTGGGTTTTCAGTTTGAGTTAGCAATTGCAGGGCAGGCATGAGAAAGTTAGGCCATGGAGATGGGATTTTGAGCTTCAAATTTACGGTCAACTAGTTTTGTGGATTAATGACTAATCCCACAAACCTTTATGAAAATGTAGACTATGTGAATCCACGCCTATTCATACTAGTCAAGTCTTTCTTTCCACCAACTTAAAATCTACACATCGTGCTACATCAAATTCATCAAAAGTCAATGTAAATTAAATGCAGTGTGAAAATACGTAAGACGTCACTAGAGGGTTTTGTGTTTGTTAACTTCAGGCTTCCGAAGTGGAAGTGTGTGTAACTTGTCCCAGATATCCTATTTCAGAAAAAGAAGAACTACTATTGCCGAAATTTGCTACAGCAAAACTGGGACCATAATCAGATTAAGTGCTGCGTCAATGATGCTTAGATGATTTCTTTGCACCGATGATGCTTAATTTCTCTATTACTATTCAAAAAGGACTACCAAAATTCAAGATCAACAAAAAAAGTCATAGCGTGCTGTGGACTTTGAAAGAAGTATTCTTTACGGAAGGAGCTGTTTGTAGAAATGAATTACTTTGGGGACCATCAGGCATCTGGATTAGTAGTGGAAGCATTAAAAAACTGACCAATGCCCTTATAATTTTCTTGGTTATCACTTTGCCAATTTCTCGATTTTCTTGATCCTTTAAATCGTGATTAATTCCCACCGTCAATTACATTACAGTTTGCGATTTCTGCACCTAATTAGTTCCAGTTCATTCAAAGGCTTGATTTTTTAGCTAAGATCCCTCCCAAGTCCCAGTACAAGCAAAACAGCAAGAGCAGTATCAAGCATTGCTAAGAGGTTCTTTAGGAATCACCTTCATACACATGTGCTGCATATGAATTAGAATATGTATACAAAAAGCCCCAAATTCAGTAATCAAAAGCCGTAATAAAAATGCCCAACCAAAAGGCCAATTCGTTTATATACATCACGAGTATTGTAGTATGTCTGTAACACACACAGAGAGAGAGAGAGAGAGAGAGAGAGAGAGAGAGAGAGAGAGAGAGAGAGAGAGAGAGAGAGACCTCGGTTGACTGGTGGTTTGGTCGGCAGCGGACGGGAGACGACGAATGGCGAGGGAAGGACGACGTTGAGTGTGAGAGGCGAAGTGTGAAGAACTTCTCCAGCAACGGAATCCGGTTCAGTTGCAGGGTGACATGGTTTGGTCCCAAGGAAATAAAGGGTCAAGTTTTTTCCGGATTAATACCAGATTTGAGTGACTGAGATCAAAGCCTCTTTATCTGTGATAAAGCTCAATCTAGGGGTCTTCACGCCCAGAAATAAGCATTTGGAAGTAATGAAATTGGGCATCCCTAGCCTAGTCTAGTCCGGGGTAGTACAAATCAAGCCCTACAAATCACTCCAAAAGTGGGGTCCAAAAGACATAACACAAAAAAACTAAAAACTACGTTGTTTTTAGTCAAAAGAGAACAAGAGAAATAGGGCCAAAGCTTTTGGCGCCTAACAAAAGAAATAGGGCTTCTCGAAGAGAGAGGGCCTTCCTTGTAGACTTTGGTGGATTAAGCTCTGGATAGTGCTAATTTTTTAGACTTATAGAGCATTTAATGTTATTTATTGGAGTTATATAGCTTTGGCAGGCTTATTCTTCTTCTTCTTCTTCTTCTTCTTCTTATTATTATTATTATTATTATTATTATTATTAATATTTGAATATGAACTACTGCTATATGTGATTTCCTCATATGCATTTGGAGGTCTAATGCATTTGGATTTTAGAGATTGGTTGACTGTTGTTATATACCCGTCTTGTGCTTTCAAGCTCTTCGTAGAATTTTTCTATGCACTTGGTAGAATCGATTGATCCATGTGTTGTGGATAATGGCATAAACATGGATATTTGTATACCCACTGACACCCTTTTGAAATTCATGCCTAAAAGTGATGAATTCGCTCAGGGCTTGAATATTCTGAGCTCTTGCAATGGTTTAATTTACCTCCACTGGTTGGCTTGTAATGCATTTGGACTTATAATTTGCCTCTTGGAATTTAGACTAAAGAAAATTGGTTTTGTTTAGTTAAAATGACATAGTTTTGCTAAATTTTTTTGTTGCGTACTCTAAAAGATGAACGATTTCAATTATCAAAGCGTGCCCGGAAAGCACTTCGAAAATGGCGCAACTAATGCTTGAATAATAGCCGGTTGGCAATTTGGAAAAATGCATAATGGATGTTTCTGTCGAGAAAGCTGTTGAAGGAGAAAAGGAAGATGATGATTGAATATTCTAGTAGTACTTCAGTTCATTATGATGAGTACACTTACTCACATAATTTTGCTTTCAGGCGTGTTGCCGTTGATTTCTAGGAGAACATTGTCGACAAATTTGGACCCAAAACGACGTAGTTTTGAATGTTTTTTGTGTTGTCTTTTGGACCCCAAAACGACGTCGTTTTGGGGTTATTTTCAAGGTGATTTGTAGGGCTTGATTTGTAGTACCCCCGGATCCACCTAAACGGACTGCTTTACTTAGCTAATTAAGAAAAACTCAAAAAATACTTAAAGTGTCCCAAGTCACTACTTAAATTTGGAGAAAGACTTAAAGAGAGAGAACAAGGAGAGAGAGAGAGAGACAGAGAGAAGGGATGGAGGAGAGAGAAAGACTTTAAGGAGAGAGAGGGGAGACTAAAAGATAATGAATATATATAGGTAGTCCATTAAAGTGCATTCCTCCTTAGGGCATCTCTGGTTCACTACCTAAAAGAGTACCCTAAAGTGTCCTAAGGGCAACCACAACAATCTCTCTAAACCCCTCTCTATCCCTATTTTAGGGAGCCAAACATAAAACTAGGCCCCAACAGCCTCCCTAAACACCTCCCTAAAATACAAAATGCTACAGTGGCTCCCCAAAACCCTCCCCATTTGGGGAGCCACTATTCACTCCCTACCCTTTTTTTTTTTTAATTCTTTCTCTCTCTCCCAACCTATCAGCCGTTCACTTTTTTTTCTCTCTCTCCCACTTTTCCCCTCATATATCATTATTTAATTAAAATATGGAGGGTAATAGAGAGGATTGTTAGATACGTGGATTGGTAAAATGAAAAATGTGCATTGTTCATTACTTTTTTTAGAGAAAAATTTAAGGAGACTGTTGGGGATGCTCTAACTAGTTAACTAAGAAAAACTCAAAAAATGCTCTCTAGTGCACCAAAATTGACTCCCTAAAATCTTAGGTGGCACCCCTCACTCCTTAAAGTGTCCCAAGTCACTACCTAAATTTGGGGAGAGACTTAAGCGAGAAAGATGAAAGAAAAAAGACTTTAAAGAGAGAGAAAGGAAAGACTAAACCATAATGAATATATATATAGGTAGCCCATTAAAGTGCATTATTAATTAGTTAGCTAACTAAGTTCTTAACACATAAAATAGGGCCCCACATGTGCTTAGGTGTGCATTTTAGCCAACATTTTTTAGGTAGTGCACTAGAGATGACTTTAGCTAGTTAACTAAGTTCTTAGCACATAAAATAGGGCCCCACATGCGCTTATGTGTACACTTTAGTAAATATTTTTTAGGTAGTGCACTAGAGATGGACGGCAAATTGAAGAATCAAGTTGGAGGGGAAAAAACCCATGCATGATCACCAGAATTTTCAATTTGAGTTTGCAATTAAATTAGTGGAACATGGCCTAAAGTGCAGGCATGAGAAAGTTAGGCCATGGATATGGGATTTTGAGCTTGAAATTTATGGCATGGATTTAGGCAACCTCGACCACGACCTGTTACATCCTTGATCCTTCAACTCTTGCTTCCCACTGTCGATTAGTTCATTGTAGTGTGCCATTTCTGCACTTAATTTTCTTAGCCTCCCTCCCAAGTCCCACGTACAAGCAAAATAGCAAGAGCCAGTATCAAGCATTGCTGAGAGGTTCTGTGGGACTCACCATCATGCGTGGACACTCTTTGTTCACTCAAAAGAAATGCTTTCAACATAAACAAAACTGGGAATCTGATGAGAATATGTGAAATTTAATCTTACAAATTTTTACCTCTAGGTCTAAAAAAGATGCATCTAATTATCACTAAGGTAAGTTATTTTTTTTAATTACTATTAAGGTAAGTCACTCTTTTTTGGGGTTTAGGTTTAGCACTTTCCTATTATAGGATTTTAGTAGTTTAGACACTTTCATATGGTACCCTAGGATTTTAGGCACTTTCTTAGGGTACCCTAAGGTTTAGGTTTAGACACTTTTATAGGGGACCCTATGGTTTAGGTTTATGGTGCACTTTCCTATTATAGGGTTTTAGTGGTTTAAACATTTTCATAGGGTAGCTAGAGTTTATATTTAGGCAGTTTCATACGGTTTTGGGAGTTGAAGAGAGAGAGAGAGAGAGAGAGACGAAATTCCTGGGAAAAAATTCCTAGTGAAATAGTGTTAAATCCTAATGAATTTACCTTTTTTTTTTTTTGAACGCCAAAAAGGGTGGGAGGGGGCGACCAGCGTAGCAACCCCCCTTGGGCGTGACCATAGGGGCTCCCGACCCGCTGTGGAATGTCCGGTTCGAGCCATAGCTACTGTCCGGGGGGACAGGCCGTCACCACAACACCACCTAAGCGCACAGCTGGCACAAGGCCCTCCACGCGACCCTCCAGCACATATAATTTTTTTGCTACTAGAGGGGCTCGAACCCGAGTGCACGTGGAGGGAAAGGCACTAAAGCCCCATCACCCGGACCAACTGGGCTACCTTGTACGTGCTTTTTGGTTTTCCTGGGGGAGTTGGGCGTGCATGCCCCAACTTTTTTTGTACCGGCCTGTAACAAACTCTTAATTTTATTTGGACTTATTTCCATTTTTCATGAGGCTTTTTCTTGTATTGTCCATTTTTTTTCTTCCCTTTTTCGATTCTTGTCAACAGTTCCAAAAAGTTGACTAGCGGCTATTATAAACATTCGTTAACTGATGAAAATAAGTTCGAAAAGAAAAATTGACATCATACACAAACAACAACGTGAAAATTCATGAACACAACACTACAGTGACTGGTGTGTTGTGCAAATTGAAATATCCTCTACGCTAGGAGTTTCTCTCTCTACACTAGAGAGTTTGCCTAGGGTTCTTCCCCCCTCCCTTTGCTCCGCCACCCAATTCTCTCCTCCTCGCCCGCTCAAAACCCAACCCACGATCTGCAACCTCTACCTTCTCCCTCCACACTCCACACTGACCCATTCGCCCCTTTCACACCCATACGCCCCTCCACAGCCCCCACCACCACCTACCGCTTCTTGTTTAGCTGATGCTGCCTCCCTTTACCCCTTCTGCACCACCTCTGCTCCAGGTGATGCTTGGAGGTTTCCAGATCTGGTGGTTCTGGTTCTAACGCAGAGGTGAAACTTGGGTGGCCGGGCCCCCTCCGGCGAATAAACTCCAAAACCCGTAGGCGACGGCTATGGAGTATTGGGTCTCTCCTGGAAATGTGACTCGGCATTAGCTCATAGTATTTCGATGTGACTTGGTGCGACTCATCAATGATTTGACCCAGTTTTGTTATGAGTTGTGTCTTGTCATGTTTTTCCAGCATGTTTGTTAACTTTCACTCGGTTTTAATTTTGTATTTAGATTCCAGGAAGAATTGACTTCATTTGGGCTTTCTATGTTTTTTGGATTTAACCGAAGGTTACTATTGAGATTTGGGTAGGACCCAATGCATCGATTCTCTTATGGATCTGCGTCTGCTCTGCAGTACGAGTCTTAGAGTCTCATGCCCTATGGGGTTCTTTGTGGTGTGCTCGTGTCCGAGTCTTTGTAGTATCGGTTTTTTCCGTATCTGTATTGAAATCTTGTATGCGCCGAATGGCTTGGCTTTCGGGCTTAGTTGCAGAAGTCCAATTCTACTTTCCAGACCATGGGGAGTTGAAATCCACAACAGAATCCCGTCATATTATTCTTCTTCTGTTTCGTCTGGCCCCATTTCTGAATCCTTGCAATTCCTGTTTCCATTGCTTATTGCTAAGTGCCTGATTGACTACGCTAGTAAGCACCCTTCCACAACCTAGCAAAAATCAAGAGCATGCAAGAACAAGTGTCGTAAAGACTGCCACAACCTGTTAACAACCGATCTACTCTTGCAAAAAACGAACAAGAAAAGGGTCTATCTTTCTATCAATCTTCCTTCCCCTCGTCGGTTGGATTTTGTAAAGCTCTGCACTCTAGTTGTCTTATTTCTATTGAAGTGGCAGGGGATGTTGATCAGGCTGGAACAAAAGGACAGACATGGTTTACTGATACACTTGTTCATTGTTTATCCATCCCATGTTGGACGGTGATTAGAATAACCCATCTATCAGTTATAAGTATTTCCAAAATGATCCAGCCTATAAACTACGTTCTGTCAAATTAATGATATCATTGTCTATTCACCGAGTTCCATCAATTTAATGAGGAAAAACATATACTCCTTTTTAAGCTTTCACTGGAGGATATGTGCATTTTCAAATCTCCAAAATAATTATTTTTCTATATATATATATATATATATATATTATTTTTCTGACACCAAATTAAATTAATGTACTCAAATGAGCACTTTAATTTATTGCAAAAAAATTAATAAAATTTTATGGAATTACATTTTTACATTCTTAAATTTGATTTTTTTTTCCCTTTTGCGAGGGTTTGTGTTTGGAGTGGATAATTACGCCTTACTTCACGGATTTGGATCTAATGTCCAGATTTTTCTTTTAAAAATTTCTCATGCGTAGCAAAAACGTGTTTGAATTTATAGCAAAAGATAGGGAAGTTTTTCAGATTCCCAAAAAAACTTCTTTTCAGTAGTTCAATGCTAGCAAGGAAGTTTTATTGTGTAGAGAAATTTGATACTGGGCTTGTAGTTTGCGATTGAAATTTGGTACCGGACTTGTAATAATTTGATACTGGTGCTCCACTCAGAAACAGGGCAGGGAAAAAAAAAGAAAAAGAAGACGGGTTGGGTTGGGTTGGGTCTGAATTGATCCATATTTGACCCACCAATATTCAACCCGCTCAAACTCAACCCAACTCATCCATTTGCTCGCCACCTCTACGTAAACCCATCTATGTATATTTAACATCATGCTCACAACTACAACATATTCATTACAGCTCTTTTCTTCTTCCTTTTTGTTTACATATTACCATATCATATCCATGTTTTAAGTAGTTTCCATGGTGCTTATTCATACACTACAATTTATTCGGGAGAGAAAAAAAAAAAAAAACACCCAGCCACATTCCCCGGAATTTTACTGAAAGCTTTATTTTCCTTGCATGAACTGGTTTTCTCTAATGCTTTTCAGATTCCAAAGTGCATCTCTCATGCTAATGCGTCCGTCTGGCGAATCAGCAGTGCAAGCGAGACCAACACCAAGTACTGCAATCGAGCAATCCAGCTGTGTTTCCGGAGAAATGGACTGAGCATCGCAAGAAAGACTGCAGTTGGCTAGCATCAGACCAGGATCCAACACTTGATCTACGTTGGTTGCGAAGGCCATTTGCACCCATTTCTTTAGGCTTAAATCTCCTGTGAAACTCTCATGGGTTGGGCTCTTTCCAGTAAAAAGCTCTAGCAACGTGATTCCATAGCTGTACACGTCCCCCGCAGTCGATGGTTTCTGTCCCGTCCCATATTCTGCATCAAAATTCATCGAATGCAAAAAATATTATCTTGGAGTCTACTTAATGAGTACTTTTCTTGAGAGGATGCATATATTTGAATTTGATAGCTCTATGGACGAGAAACAAAGTAGAGATAAGAAAAGAACAGTCTTATGTACCTGGAGGTATGTAGCCAATGGAGCCCTTCAAAGCATTTGTAGAGGTAATAGAAGTTTGATCAGCAGCTCTGTCAATCAATAGATTCGCCAGCCCAAAATCTCCTACCTTTGCAGTCATATCTCCGTCCAAAAGGATGTTGCTAGGCTTCAAATCGCAATGCACAACCACTTGTGCTCCGTTTTCATGGTGCAAATAGTCTAAAACACAAGCTACATCAATGGCCACGTTCAATCGATCCACAACATTCAATCCTTGACCATTTGCGTGACTCCTCTTTCCTGTAATCCAATCGTCCAAGCTTCCATTTGCCATGAATTCATACACTAGAGCCAGAAAATTCTTGTTCTTGAAGTCGATGCTCGAGCATGACGTGATAAGTTTCACAAGATTCCGGTGCCTCACATTCCTCAAAGCCGCACACTCAGCAAGAAAGCTCTTCCAACATCCGGTTACGTCTACGTTAAGGACTTTAATTGCCACAGCTTTTCCTTCTTCGAGGTATCCTTTGTAGACAGACCCAAAACTCCCGTTTCCAATCAAATTTTCTGGGTTGAAATTTTCAGTTGCTAAACGAAGTTGGTCATAAGAGACCATTCGATGTTGTCGCTCGAAGGAGTTAGAGGAGTTATATGACGCTGTGACTTTCGGTTTCCTTTTCCTTAGGTAGAAAACCAAGCCAATTATAGAACATGATGCTATGATTGTTATGATGACAATACAAACCCATATTAATCTTTTTTTATGGTCAAGACCTTTCTCACATGCGAAATGGAAGCAAAGTTTTGGGTTACCTTCCAAATGAATTTTAGAAAGATTTGTGAAAACTCCACCAGGGGGAACCTCTCCTTCTAGGTCATTGAAAGACAGGTTCAATAACTGGAGACCTTGCAATTCTTGTAACGTATCCGGAATTGAGCCTGAAAGTTTGTTTGAGGAGATGTCAAGAGTTTCCAAACCCTTCAATTCACTTAAAGTGTTTGGAATAGGGCCTGTGAACATGTTTCTTGCCATGAGCAACTTCACCAAGCTTTTACAGTTGCCAACTGAGTTGGGTATGGTTTCTGATAAACCGTTGTTTGAGAGGTCGACCGCGATTACACAATTGAGCGTCCCAATTTCTTGGGGCAAAGGTCCAGTTAACAAGTTATTTGAGAGATTCAGTTGAGTGCTTAGACTAGGAAGATTGAGAATTCCTTTGGGTATGCTTCCATTGAGCTTATTACTGGATAAGTCTAATGAAAGCATCTTCTTGAAATTTTCAGAACTTGTCGGTATGGTTCCCTCCAATTCATTTCCCGATAAGTCTATTTGAATCAGGTTTTTGAGATTACCAATGGAAGTCGGAATCTTACCGGAGAGATTATTTCCAGCCAATCCCAAAATCATCATTTCCTCCAAGTGGCATATTTCTTGAGGAATGTCGTATGATATTGAGTTGTGGCTCAAATTTAGCAAGGTCAAACTACTCAGACGCCCAATTGAGGCAGGTATCCTACCATGAATGCGATTTCCCCCCATATAAAATTTTGAAAGAACCTTTGAAAGATTGCCAACTGATTCTGGGATTACTCCCTCTATAAGGTTTTCGTCAACAGCAAGGTGGCTTAGACGGGAACAATTTGTCAGGCTTGTAAGAAAATCTAAACCATTATCCCCAAAGCCAACAATCCTATTGAATCCAATATTGTAGTATTGGAGCTCTGGAAGATTTCCTATTCCTGGTGGCACAGTTCCATGCAGGAGATTGCTTGCCATGCGAATCACATGTATCCTTGTGAGGTTGTGCAGAGTTATAGGAATCGTACCCGAGAATTTATTCAAGCAAAATTCGAAAGCTAGGAGATTTGGAAGTGTATCTCCAACATTGCTTGGTAATATACCCCACAAACCATTGGAAGCCAAGTTCAAATAAAGAAGCGTAGACATGTTGTATATGGATGGAGGAACTGTACCTGTTAGATTGTTGATGGTGAGATCAAGTTGCTTCAATTTTTGAAGACGCGACAAGTCTTCTGGTATCAGACCATCCAATCCATTGGTGCCTAACCTCAAGCGGATGAGAGATGAGAGATTGGCTAGGGATGGTGGAATTGAACCAAATAGAAGATTTTTTCCCAAGTTCAAAACTTTGAGCTTTGTGAGATAACTGAGCTCATTAGGGACTCTCCCTGAAATCTTATTCCGCTCCAAGTCAAGGATCTCAAGCTCCATGCAACGACTTATATTCAGCGGTATCACACCTTCTATGTTGTTGAAACTCATATTCAGGACCCTTAGGCGAAAAAGGGTACCAAGTTGATTAGGAAACGTTCCCATCAAATGGTTGTTTTGCAGTTGAAGTGATCTGAGATATGATAGATTGCCAATCTGAGGGCTTATGGAACCTTTAAGCCTCAAACCAACAAGATGAAGCTCGACCACTCTTGTGCCAACTTTGTTGCAACGGACTCCTGTCCAGTTGCAGGGTGACAAAGTTTGATCCCAAGAGAGTAGAGGGTCATGTGTTTCCACCTGAAGACCAGATTTGAATGAGATCAAAGCCTCCTTATCTGTGGTAATGCTCAATCTTGGGGTCTTTGCGCCAAGAAGTAAGCATTTGGAAGTAATGAATACTATAAAAATGGCAAATTGAAGAATCATGTTGGAGGGGAAAAAACCCATGTGTGATCTCCCCAGGTTTTCGATTTGAGTTTGCAATTGCAGGAGAAAAAGTGGAGGCAATAGAAAGTTTGGCCATGGAAAATGGGATTTTTATGCTTGAAAGTTACAGAAATGCTACGTACCCGGACAAAGAATCTGGAAAATACCCGGAATCTGAGAGGTCACCTTCATGGGACCTATCTACCTACCCAGCTCATCTATTTTTCTCGGGCTAGCACTGTAGCACCCACGTTTAACATCTCTCTCCCCTTTTTTTTGAGCTGCATCTCTCTCTCTCTCTCCCCCCTTGTGGCTAAACTTCCAAAACAGGGGAAAGGACGTCTATCTGCCACCGGCCACAAGTTTGATCAAAACTAGTTTAATTTGGTGGAAAAAAATATTATTGCACGGAAGTATTTTATTCTTTGATCTGAAGACTACTACAAAGGCAACAATGTAAAATATACTTTCGTACACAATTTTTTTAAAAAATTTGCATCGAATTAAAGATCTTTATTAGTAGTTTAATTTGGTGCCAAATTATTATTATTTTTTGCACAGAAATACTTTATTTTTTTATCCAAATGATATTGCAAAGCCGAAAATGTAAAATACTTTTGTATACAAATTTTTTCGGTTCGAATTAAGAATCTCTATTAATGGTTTGATTTGGTGCCGAAAAAAATAAAAAATTATGCGTAGAAGTACTTTATTTTTTTTATTTGAAAGAAATTACAAAGTACTTTATTAATGAATGCAATAGCAGTAGTATTGGGGGGGTGCTAGGGGTAGAAGCGTAAGACCAACAACCAGGCTAAATATGAATAGAGCACTGCTACGTACACAGAAAAGATACCCAGAATTGATCCCGAATTAGAAAATCAACGGCCCGGAT
This sequence comes from Vaccinium myrtillus, assembly GCA_016920895.1. Lineage (NCBI taxonomy): Eukaryota > Viridiplantae > Streptophyta > Magnoliopsida > Ericales > Ericaceae > Vaccinium > Vaccinium myrtillus. The sequence continues at coordinate 28,383,770 of CM029276.1, read as the reverse complement.
TCATTTGGAATGAATACGGGCCGTTGATTTCCCAATTCGGCGTCAATTCTGGGTATCCTTTCTGGGTACCCAGACTTACCCATATGAATACGGGTAGCCGTAGCAGCGTGGTTAGTTTCCACGGCTATTTATACTAGTCAAAGTCTTTTCTTTTCCACTAACAAGTTTCCACGGCTATTCATACTTGCCAAGTCTTTTCTTTTCCACTAACTTAAAATCTACACGTCTTGTGGTGTGAATTCCATGCGGTGTGAAAATACATATGAAGTCATTAGCAGTGGCGACTTCAGGAGTTCAGAAGTGTGAGGTCATTCATAAATATCAAAGAAAAACATCACAGTAATGACAATTAAAAATCTTATTCCAACAAAAATTACATTTAAAGCTCAACTTAGCAGAATAGATCAACCTTTCTTATTAAAAGAACGAAACGAGTGACAAGGATTCAAGCAAACCCAAAGAAGCAATTTTATGAACTTTTAGAAGTTATAGAGTGGTGTCACCACCGAATTCAGGGGTTCATTTATGAATATCTAAAAAAATTTAACACTAATAGTAGTAAGATTTATTTTTCCTATGGGGTCGGCTGACCTCACTCTCTATAAGGTGGAGTCGTCAGTGGTCACTAGAAGCTTTTTCTGTTCGTTAATATCAGACCTCGGAATTAGTGGAAGTGTGTATAACTTGTCCCAGATATCCGATTTTCAGAAAAAGAAGAACTACTATTGCCGAAATTTGCTAGAGTGAAACTTGGACAGTAATCAGATTAAGTACTGCATCAATGATGCTTAATTTCATTCTTACTATTAACAAAATTCAAGAGGAACAAAAAGTCATGGCGTGCTGGGGACTTTGAAGCATTCTTTGTGGAAGGAGCTGTTTTAGAGACGAATTACTTTGGGGACCTAATACCTTGAGGCTTGAACATCTTTTACGCTGGCTAGCTAGCTACTCCTAAAGGTCACTTCTACTTTCAGGACCATCCGGAGCTGAAATCCAAAACCGAATCGTCGGACTCTGCTCGTCTGGCCCCAATGACGGGTCAGTCAAGATTCGCGCATCTAATACCCAGCGGCTCAAGCTCAGTTGTCAAAAATGACGCCTAAGACAAAGCGGAGCAAAACACGTTTATTTGAAATAATTAATTCCGAAACTGCCCTAACGCGCGACTTACTTCTCTTTTCTGGCTTCTTACTCGATTGTTCTCGTCGAGGCTCAACATTTTCATTGGCTTGAGCAGAAATAGAGTAAAACGAACAGGGATCCATCCGTAGTTTATTTCAAGTAATTAATCCAAAACTGCCCTAATGCGCGACTTTCTTCTCTTTTCCTACTTCTTACTCGATTGTTCTCGTTGAGGCTCAACCTTTCAATTTGTCTGAGCAGAAATAGAGTAAAATGTATGGGAATCTCTCCATAGTTCCTGAACCTCTTCATTCGCGTTCACATCCTTCACCTTCGTCCTCCCTCCCACCATCTCCCCTCCCAATCTGCTCACCACCACCATCACGACGGCAATGCAAGTAGGAGGAGAATCAGTGTCAACAATGATTGCCTCGCCATAATCGCCATAAAATTTGAACCATACACGAGATATCAATCACCCAAACTCCATCTCAATAAACACAATTTGATATGCTCAACATAATGCAAAATAAAATGGAATAAACAAGACAAGAGAATTACATGGAAACTACTTAGGGTCTAATATCCTAGGCATAAAATCACGGCCGTATCCCACAATTTTATTCCACAAAACAAAAAGGTTTATAAAAGTTACCAATTTAGGAATTATCCACAAACTTCAAATAACACCTCAATCCAACCCTTGAATGCAGTAGCAATAATATTGGGGGTGCTAGGGGTAGAAGCGTAAGACCAACACCCGGACTCATAGGGTCAGACCTGTCCATGTTTAAGAAGGATTGGGGTCGATAAATTCGTCCGGGCCATAATTAGTCTAGTCTCACATTTTTATTCTAAACCAAGGCAAGACAGTGGGACCCATACGAGAATGAGGTGGAAGTCAGGTCGCTCTCTCGGTATTTTTGGGGTGTTTTGTCCGGGTATGTAGCAGCGTTATGAATTTTATGGTCAAGCATCGACAAAAACCTAGTTGGCTATTTATACTAGTCAAGTCTTTGTTTTCCACTAACAAGTTTCCACGGCTATTCATACTTGTCAAGTCTTTTTTTTTTTTCCCACTAAAACTTAAAATTTACACGTCTTGTTACATCAAATGCATCAACAATCGACATAAATTCCATGTGGTGTGAAAATACATATGAGGTCGCTAAGCAGTGGCGACTTCATAAGCGTGGGGTTATTCATAAATATTACTCTTTGTCTCATTTTAAATGTCCACCTTGTTAGTTTAGGATGTCCCAAAATAAGTGTCCATTTTCTATAAGTAACCATCAAAACATACTAAACTTTCAATTTTACCCCTAAAAAATACTCTTTCATTCCTAATTGATTTGACAGTTTTTGATATTCGTATCATTCTTAAATTGACAATATCTTTCAACATATAATATTTTTCATGATTTTGAAAACTTTGTATAATAGAATTAATTGAAATCTATCCAACAAGATCTATATTACATATTTTGTGAGATTCATATTGAAGGATATAAACAATTTAAATACATTTAATTGACTTCACAATTTTTAAGGTTAGTTTTGGAAATTTAGAGCTCAAATTTTAACTTGGTTAAATTCCTTAGAGACCCCATCATCTATACTCATTTTCCACTCAGACCCCCTAACCTTTAAAAGCGTCCATACTCACCCCCTCATCCATGCGAAATGCACAACATCCCTTACTCCGTTAACGGAATGACAACAAATGACTATAATACCCCTTAAAAAACACCCACACTCACCCCCTCATCTATGAAAATCATCCACAGTCACCCCCTCTCTTTTTCTTTTATTTTTTTTAGTGTATTTGTTTACACAAAATTTGTGTTTTCAAAAATAAAATTTAGTGAATTTGTTTTTTTTATTTCAAAATTAGAGTGTTCATGTTTTGTTTTCAAATTTGATTTTTTCCCTCTAAATATCTACATTTGTTTCATTTAAAAACGTACATCCAAAAACACATATCTTTTTTTAATTTGTGGAAAACAAAACAAATTACATAATAAAAAGGAAACAATACACTCTCTCTTTCTCTTTCAGATAAATATTCGTTTATTAAGAAAGAGCCAATTTTTATACCATTTAATCTAAATTTCTATCAAAACAAATCTTTTTTTTTTCTACATTATTAAACAATAAAATCAAATTGTTATAACCTTTTCGTTTAAGACCGAACTGATATTAAACAGAACTAAAATAATATCAAATAAGTGGTTTTATAGAACAATAATATCATTCAGACATCACAAATAATACCAGAGAAGTCATCTTCAACAAGAATAATATCATATCAGTAGTTTATGGGTTTCTGTGCGGCGTGGGAAAAACAGATCGGAAAAAATGGCAGCGACTTCACATGGCTCGTCCGGCCTCACTGTTGGTTGGACGGTCTTGATTCCGGTGGCGTTGGAATCCTCTCATAGAGGAGAATCCGATTATGAGATCAAATCTGGGTTTTGATCAACTCAATTTCTGGGCAGCTTCGAACAGTGCCGAGATCGGAATCACCGATCTAAACGTTATCAGCGGCAACGGAAGGTCTGAAGCAGGAGAGAGTATTTGGTGGTCTCCTAACTCGATGGTTGGAGATAAACTAATTTTTTTTAAGCCGAGATGGGTGTCGACCAGCTATGGCAGAGAGAGATTTGGTGGGATTTTTTTTATTGGAAATGGGGCAAAGACAGTTCTGGCGCCGTTTCTGTTGAGGAGGGAGAGAGAGTACGATGGAGAGGATGAAAGGAGAGGGTGCCCCTTAAACTTTTAATCTCAGCCAAGGCATTTTCGTCCAATTCGAATCATTTATCTTTAAAACTTAACGGTAATGTAACAGAAGGGGTCTGTATGGCTAACAGTGAAAGATGAGGGGGTGAGTTTGGACGCTTTTAAATGTTAGGGGGTCTGAGTGGAAAATGAGTATAGATGAGGGGGTCTCTAAGGAATTTAACCTTTTAACTTCTTAAAAAGCTCGATTTCCCGTAGAGGACATTTAAATTGGGACGTATGTAGTAAATACTTTTATTAACTATAAATCAAAGAAAAACGTCATAGTAATGACAACTAAAAATCTTATTGCAACAAAAATCACAGTCAAAGCTCAATTTAGCAAGAGAGATCAACCTCTTTTATCAAAAGAACGAAACGAGTGACAATGATTGAAACAAACCCAAAGAAGCAACTTTTATGAACTTTTACAAGTTATCTAGTGGTGTCACCACCAAATTCAGGGGTTCATTTATGAATATCTAAAAAAATTTAATACTAATAGTAGTAAGATTTATTTTTCCTGTGGGGTCGGCGGCTGACTCCACTCTCTATAAGGTGGAGTCGTCAGTGGTCACTAGAAGCTTTTCTGTTCGTTAATTTCAGGCCTCGGAATTATTGAAAGTGTGCATAACTTTAGTCGCAGATATCCGATTTTCAGAAAAAGAAGAACTACTATTGCCGAAATTTGCTAGAGTGAAACTTGGACCGTAATCAGATTAAGTGCAGCATCAATTCAATGATGCTTAATTTCATTCTTACTATTAACAAAATTCAAGAGGAACAAAAAGTCTCATGGGGACTTTGAAGCATTCTTTGTGGAATTCGGAGCTGTTTTAGAAACGAATTACTTTGTGGACCTAAAACCTTGAAGTATCTTTACGTTAGCTAGCTACTCCTAAAAGTCACTTCTACTTTCAGGACCATCCGGAGCTGAAATCCAAAATCGAATCTGTTCGTCTGGCCCCAATGACAGGTAGGTCAAGATTCGCGCATCTAGTCCCCAGCGGCTCAAGCTCAGTTGTAAAAAATGACGCCTAAGACAAAGCGGAGAAAAACACGTTTATTTAAAATAATTAATTCTGAAACTGCCCTAACGCGCGATTTTCTTCTCTTTTCCTGCTTCTTACTCGATTGTTCTCGTCGAGGCTCAACCTTTTCATTGGCTTGAGCAGAAATAGAGTACTAGGCCTAGAGCGTAGTATAGAGAAGAAAGATTCTATGACCCCTTCCTTCCTTTCTGTGCTTGTAGTTTCATAAGCACTCACAGGCCCAATGCGATCTCTCCGTTATCCGGTTGTCAAGGAGAATGAATTCGTAGCTTGGTTCTCAAAGAAGGGTAGCGGAGTTTCCACTCGAAAGCCGACGCCTTCACTCTTTTTGTCAAGTCTTTCAGGATTGTTCCCCTCCTGAATGAACTCTTTAACTAGAGGAAAGACAGAAAGAGAGAAACGGTAATTTATTTGAAATAATTAATCCGAAACTGCCCTAACGCGCGACTTTCTTCTATTTTCCTACTTCTTACTCGATCGTGCTCGTCGAGGCTCAACCTTTCAATTCGCCTGAGCAGAAATATAGTAAAACGAACGGTAAATCTCTCCATAGTTCCTGAACCTCTTCATTCGCGTTCACATCCTTCACCTTCGTCCTCCCTCCCACCATCTCCCCTCCCAATCCGCTCACCACCACCATCACGACGGCAGCGGCGACAAACAACGCAAGGAGGAGGAGAATCAGTGTCAACAATGATTGCCTCGCCATAATCGCCAATGAGTTTTGAAACTTATATATATAGGACGCCAAATTAAAATTTGAACCATACACAAGATATCAATCACCCAAACGACATCTCAATAAACACAATCTGATATTCTCAACATAATGCAAAATAAAATGAAATAAACAAGACTAGAGAATTACGTAGAAACTACTTATGGTCTAATACTCTAAGGATAAAACCACGGCCGTATTCCAAAATTTTATTTCACAAACCACCAGGTTTACAAGAGTTACCAATTTAGGAATTACCCACAAGCTTCTAGTGACACCTAAATCCAACCGTTGATGTAGTGTCCCGTACACCTCTTTGATTCCATGGATTCCTCAAGCAATCTCGTCTTGATCTCTGGAACAAATCGGCATTGCACGTCTGCACCCATTCGGCTCAAGTAGGAGCAGCAACAACAAAACATGATACGAAAAACATGATTCTTAACGAAGGTTTTTTGATGAAAAAGAATTAGTCTAGAGCATATACATGGCGAACAAAAGCATAGCAAGATTGACATGTAAAAATGATCAAACTAAGTTTAGATCATCGTTTTTGCATCAAGAACTCACCAGGTATGCAGAACACGTTTTTCTGTCTATATTCTGCTGATGCAAGGAGGTAGGCAAAAGAGAGAGAATTGCTTATGAAGTGCCAATGACAGAACCCTAGTGAGGACCAATAAGAAAACGCCACATATACAAGGAAATAGGCGCTGCACTTATAAACATGCTTGTAAACTAGCTATAAGCGTTAATTGGCGCCACAGAGAAGAACAGACTACTACAAAGTGCTTGTAGAATATCAAGCGCAGTGGGTGGCGCTAATCAAGCACTATCCTCTGAAACTACTTGGAACAAACAGGAGTGAAGCGCCAGATGAAAAGCAAGTGCAATGGGTAGAGCTCATCAAGCGCAATGGGTAGAGCTTATCAAGCGCTAGCTATCCACTGAATCTCTTATGAAAGAGGTACATGCCTTAGAAATTTATTGAATGCTCAAACTATATAAGACTTCAAATGAAAAATCATGCATCACAAAAAAATTAAACACCTAATTTGAATGAAGACATGATAATGCAACCTCATACCTTTCAAGATCCGAATTCGAGCCAAAGCACATGCAAGGAAAGATCCTCAATAGCTTCAACCAATGGGCGGATTGTCTAGACACAAACCAAAATTAAATAACCTCCCAAACCCCAAAGGAAAAGATTAATTACATGATCAAAATGTTTATCAAATCCCGGAAATCGCCAATAACAATCACAATCTCCCCCTTTGGCATTTCCGTCACACAACCAAAATCTATACATTGAAACAAACCCTAGCTAGACAAAGAACCTTCAAAACTTAATCCAACTAGACTAAAACTTCAATGTAGATCACTGAAAACCTGCAAACAATAAATAATCCAAACACAAAAGAAAGCATGGACAAGAAATTGTTTAAACATGTTAGCGCAGCGGAAATGATCAGATCGACAAGAACATGCTGAAAATTATCAACTAAAGCATGCTATCATAAATCAGCAGGACATAAGATAAAGCAAAACTGTGGAAGAGAAATAGCATAGATAAAACATCCCTAGCCACAGGATCAGAATAGCAACCCCCAAACATGGGCACCAAGAACTAGTAGCAGCAGGAATAAAAAAAAGTAGCCAGCCCTTCCAAGGGCACTAAAAACAGCAGCAAATATGTAGCAAGAGACAACCAACTCTCTTCTCACAATCAAACCATACACCTAATCACATTCCCCGGAATTTTACTCAAAGCTTTATTTTCCTAGCATGATCAGCTTTGAAAAAGGTTTCCCCTGATGCTTTTCAGCTTGCAAAGTGCATCTCTCATGCTAATGCGTCCGTCCGGCGAATCACCAGTGCAAGCGAGACCAACACCAAGTACTGCAATCGAGCAATTGTAAGAGAGACTGCAGTTAGCTAGCACCAGACCAGGATCCAACACTTGATCTACGTTGGTGGCGAAGGCCATTTGCACCCATTTCTTTAGGCTTAAATCTCCGGTGAAACTCTCATGGGTTGGGCTCTTTCCGGTAAAAAGCTCTAGCAATATGATTCCGTAGCTGTACACGTCTCCGGCCGTTGATGGTTTCTGTCCCGTACCATATTCTGCATCAAAATTCATCAAATGCAATAAAATTATCTTGGAGTCTGAGTACTTTGCTTGAGAGGATGCATAATTGCATACATTTGGTAGCTCCATAGAATAAAAACAAAGTAGAGATAAGAAAAGAACATTAAGTCCCACGGTTCTAGGGCGAGCTTTGTTCGTTTCTCTTCTTTAAAAACGTATTTCAAAAAAAATTGTCTGCTTTGTTATTCGTGATTTGTCATCTTTAAGTATTTTTTTTTCCAAAATTCATATATATATTTTTGCTTAGATATATATAGCATACTTCAATCTCAAATTTAGAAGAAGGCTAATGATTTCTATACTCTCTTTTTCGATGAATGCACTTCATTTTTTTTAGTGAAACATTTGTGTGTAATTTCGGCACTAAGAGACAAGAAAGGGAGTTTTTTAAAAAAAAAGTGTAAAAACTATTTTCTTTAAAATTTATTTAAAATCTCTTAAAAAATTCACTAAAAAACAAAAAGTTGTTAAAAAAAGTCAAATGGTCAAAAGTCAAGGTTAAAGGTGGCTATATATATATTTCTTTTGAAATGTTAAAATAAGTTTGTTAAAAGAAAATAAGTTTGTTAAAATGTTAAAAATATTTTACTAAAGACGCAAAAAAACACAACCCCTATAGAAGTTTTTATTTTTATTTTTATGTCAGAAAGCTTATTTGGAGAAACACAACCGTAAACAAACCTGGAGGTATGTAGCCAATGGAGCCCTTCAAAACATCTGTAGAGGTGATAGAAGTTTGATCAGTAGCTCTGTCAATCAATATCTTGGCCAGCCCAAAATCTCCTACTTTTGCAGTCATATCTCCATCCAACAGGATGTTGCTAGGCTTCAAATCGCAATGCACAACCACTTGTGCTCCGTTTTCATGGTGCAAATAGTCTAGAACACAAGCTACATCAATGGCCACGTTCAATTGATCCTCAACATTCAATCCTTGACCATTTTCATGACTCCTCTTTCCTGTAATCCAATCGTCCAAGCTTCCGTTTGCCATGAATATAATTCATACACTAGAGCAAGAAAATTATTGTTCTTGAAGTCGATGCTCGAGCATGACGTGATAAGTTTCACAAGATTCCGGTGCCTCACATTCCTCAAAGCTGCACACTCAACAAGAAAGCTCTTCCAACATCCGGTTACGTCTACGTTGAGGACTTTAATTGCCACAGCTTTTCCTTCTTCCAGGTATCCTTTGTAGACAGACCCAAAACTCCCGTTTCCAATCAAATTTTCTGGGTTGAAATTTTCAGTTGCTAAACGAAGTTGGTCATAAGAGACCATTGGATGTTGTCGCTCAAAGGAGTTAGAGGAGTTATATGACGCTGTGACTTTTGGTTTCTTTTTCCTTAGGTAGAAAACCAAGCCAATTATAGAACATGACGCTATGATTGTTATGATGATAATACAAACCCAGATTAATCTTTTTTTATGGTCACGACCTTTCTCACATGCGAAATGGAAGCAAAGTTTTGGGTTACCTTCCAAATGAATTTTAGAAAGATTTTTTAAAACTCCACCAGTGGGAACCTCTCCTTCTAGGACATTGAAAGAGAGGTTCAATAACTGGAGACCTTGCAATTCTTGTAGGCTATCCGGAATTGAGCCTGAAAGTTTGTTTGAGGAGATGTCAAGAGTTTCCAAACCCTTCAATTCACTTAAAGTGCCTGGAATAGGGCATGTGAACATGTTTCTTGCCATGAGCAACTTCTCCAAGCTTTTACAGTTGCCAATTGAGTTGGGTATGGTTTCTGATAAACCGTTGTTTGAGAGGTCAACTGCGATTAAACAATTGAGGTTCCCAATTTCTTGAGGCAAAGGTCCAGTTAACAAGTTATTTGAGAGATTCAGAAGAGTGCTTAGACTAGGAAGATTAAGAATTCCTTTGGGTATGCTTCCATTGAGCTTATTACTGGATAAGTCTAATGAAAGCATGGTCTTGAAATTTTCAGAACTTGTCGGTATGGTTCCCTCCAATTCATTTCCCGATAAGTCTATTTGAATCAGGTTTTTGAGATTACCGATGGAAGTCGGAATCTTACCGGAGAGATTATTTCCAGCCAATCCCAAAATCATCAGTTCCTCCAAGTGGCATATTTCTTGAGGAATGTCGTATGATATTGAGTTGTGGCTCAAATTTAGCAAGGTCAAACCACTCAGACGCCCAATTGAGGCAGGTATCCTACCATGAATGCGATTTCCCCCCATATAAAATTTTGAAAGAACCTTTGAAAGATTGCCAACTGATTCTGGGATTACTCCCTCTAGAAGGTTTTCTTCAACAGCAAGGAAGCTTAGATAGGAACAGTTTGTCAGGCTAGTAAGAAAATCTAAACCATTATCCCCACTGCCAACAATACAATTGTACCCGATTTTGTACATTTGGAGCTCTGGAAGATTTCCTAATCCTGGTGGCACTGTTCCATGCAAGAGATTTCCTCCCAGGCGAATCACTTGTATCCTTGTGAGGTTGTGTAGAGACCCAGGAATTGTACCCGAGAATTTATTCATGCATAAATTGAAAGATAGGAGATTTGGGAGTGTATCTCCAACATTGCTAGGTAATATACCCCACAAACCATTGGAAGCCAAGTTCAAATAAACAAGGGAAGACATGTTGTAAATGGATGGAGGAACTGTACCCGTTAGATTGTTGGTGGTGAGATCAAGTCGCTTCACTTTCTGAAGACGGGACAAGTCACCTGGTATCATGCCATCCAATCGATTGGTGCCTAAACTTAAGCTGATGAGTGACGTGAGATTGGCTAGGGATGGTGGAATTGAACCGAAAAGAAGATTTTTTCCCAAGTTCAAAACTTGGAGCTTGGTGAGATAACTGAGCTCATCAGGGATTTTCCCTGAAATCTTGTTTCGTTCCAAGTCAAGGATCTTGAGCTCCATGTAACGACTTATATTCGGCGGTATCACACCTTCTATGTTGTTGAAACTCATATTCAGGACCCTTAGGCGAAAAAGGGTACCGAGTTGATTAGGAAATGTTCCCACTAAATGGTTGTTTTGAAGTTGAAGTGATCTGAGAAAAGATAGATTGCCAATCTGAGGGCTTATGGAACCTTTAATCCCCAAACCAACAAGATGAAGCTCGACCACTCTTGTGCCAACTTTGTTGCAACGGACTCCGGTCCAGTTGCAGGGTGACAAAGTTTGGTCCCAAGAGAATAGAGGGTCGTGTGTTTCCACCTGAAGACCAGATTTGAATGAGATCAAAGCTTCCTTATCTGTGGTAATGCTCAATCTTGGGGTCTTTGCGCCAAGAACTAAGCATTTGGAAGCAATGAATACTACAAAAATGGCAAATTGAAGAATCTTGTTGGAACGGAAAAAACCCATGTGTGATCTCCTCGGGTTTTCGATTTGAGTTTGCAATTGCAGGAGAAAAAGTGGAGGCGCAATAGACAGTTTGGCCATGGAGATGGGATTTTGAGCTTGACATTTAAAGAATTGCTACGTACCCGGATAAAGAAGCTAGAAAACACATGGAATCTGAGGGGTCACCATCATGGGACCCATCCACCTACCTAGCTCATCTCTTTTTCTCAGGCTAGCACCCGGAGCCGGTTCAAGGGTTTTGAATGCCGAAAACCTATTTTAAAAAATGTGCCCTTAAGATAGGGGTGTAAATGAGTCGAGCTTCGAAGTGTTCATACTCAGCTCGCCAAAAATAGAGCTCAAGCTCGAAACTTGCTTCAAAGGCTCGGCTCGAATTCGACTTGAAAACTTTTCGAACAGCTCGAGCTCCGCTCGCTCTTGCATGAGAGCTATGCCACACGCTGATAACCTTGCCACGTGTTGGTGGCGTGAGTAAAATGATTAGGTACAACTTTTAATTTAAAGGGAATCCAACTATTTCACTTGGGTGAATAGCTGTGAGCCTGTGAGACTAAAGCATAAAAGTGAAGAAATATCCTTTTGACTGTGTGAACCATTTGGAACAATGAATCCTTTTTTCCCACCAAAATCCACGAACTCACGAGCCATCCACTCCCTCTATAAATAATCTCCTACACCCACTGCTTTTTTGCTGGCCAAGAAAGTAGAAAGGCATATGAGGACTGAGCCTGAAAAAGAGTCATACTCCAACCTAATTAATACTAAAATGTTTGGGAGTGCCACTAATTTTTCAACTTTTTGGATGCCTTAGGCCCTCTTGGGCCTGGGCTGCCCTGCTCGCACCTCCCTCTCTCTCTCTCTCTCTCGCTCGCTCGACAAAAAAACAATTTTTTTTTCACGGAAGTACTTTATTTTTTTATCCGAAAGATATTGCAAAGCCAACGCAACAAGCCAACAATGTAATTACTTTTGTACACAATTTTTCAATTTTTTTCGCTTCGAATTAAAGATCTCTATTAATAGTTTGATTTGGTGCAAAAAAAATAAAAAATTATGCGTGGAAATATTTTTTTTTTATCCGAAGGAAATTACAAAGTACTTTATTGATGAATGTAGTAGCAACAATATTGGGGGGTGCTAGGGGTAGAAGCGTAAGACCAACAGGATGTTCCACTAACAAAAAATTGTTTTTTACAAACACCGAGACATGTCATTCTCTCACAACACATCACATAAAAAACCGTGAAAAACTAATTTTTTCAAAAAACTGAGTTAGTGGAACACCCCTAATATGGATAGGGTAAGACCTGTCCATATTTAAGAGGGGCGGGGGTGGATAAATTAGTCCGGGCCATAATTAGTCCAGTCTCACATTTTTATTCTAAACCAAGGCAAGACAGTGGGACCAGTATAAGAATGAGGTGGAAGCCAGGTTGCTCTCTCGACGGGGTGTTTTGTCCGGGTACATAGCAACGTTCTGAAATTTATGGTAAAGTATTTTGGCATGGACTTGAGCAACATCGACAAAAACGTAGTTTCCACGGCTAATCTATTCATACTACTATGGTTGTGTTTGGTTTGGGTTTTGAGTTTTGGTTTTTGAATGATTAAAGGGTGAAATAGGAATAATAATTAAAAAATAGGTATTAATGATTCGAGAGAGATAGAGAGAAAAATAAAAATAATATTAAAAAATAAGGGTAATAATTGAATAATAATTGAGAAAATCGGTTCTTGAAAACCAAAAAGAACAAGGCCTATACTAGTCAAGTCTCCTCTTTTCCACTAAATCTACACGTCTTCTTAAATCAAATGCATCAACAGTCGGCATAAATTCAATGTTGTGTGAAAAAACATATGAGGTCACTAGAGGTTTTTCTGTTCGCTAATTTCAAGCCTCGGAATTAATGGAAGCGTGCATAACTTGTCCAAGATGTCCGATTTTCAGAAAAAGAAGTACATTGCCGAAATTTGCTAGAGCGAAACTTGGACCGTAATCAGATTAAGTGCTGCATCAATCATGCTTAATTTCATTATTACTGTTACCAAAATTCAAGATGAACAAAAAGTCATAGCGTGCTGTGGACTTTGAAGTATTCTTCGCGGAAGGAGCTGTTTTAGAAACGAATTACTTTGGGGACCTAAAACCTTGAAGTATCTTTTACGCTAGCTACTCCTAAAAGTCACTTTCATTTTCAGGACCGTCCGGAGCTGAAATCCAAAACCGAATCCTTGGACTCGGTTCGTCTGGCCACAATGACGGGCTGGTCAAGATTCGCGCATCTAATTACCGGCGGGTCAAGCTCAGTTGTCAAAAATGACGCCTAAGATTAAGCGCAGCAAAACATGTATATTTCAAATAATTAATTCTGAAACTGTCCTAACGTGCGACTTTCTTCTGTGGAAACTACTACGCGCCCCACCCTGACATTTTCCCCCCGGGCCCCACGACCTTTATGTTGCCCTTTTACCCCTCCCCCTCCTTTATTTATAGTATTATTTATATTAATTAATTTCTTTATATAAATTCATTTCTTTATATTACTAATTCATTTAATTATTTAATTCAGTTATTTTATTTTATTCATTTCTTTTATATAATTATTTATTTATCTCTTTTATTAATATTTTTTTCTCTTTTATCCTTTTAATATGCTCTAATATCTTGTTTCTTTTTTACAATTATTTAATATCTTGTTTCTCTAATATTATTTAGAGGTAATTAATTATCCATCCAGATTTTGGATATCACGTACGTTTTCATCCTCCTATTTTTACGGGGTTATGTTTTCATCCTCTTGTAACGTGATTTGTCATAATTACCCTTTCTTCAATGAAATAAGGACTTCCTAAAATCTAGTTCCTTTTTTTTTTAGGGAATAATGGATTTTTCAAATATTGTTAGTTACAAAAAATTTCTTTTAATGATTTTGGATAATCACGGATTCAAAATTTGGATGATATTACTTCGGATAATCAGGGATTTCAAAATGGAATGATTTGGTTTCCATAAATAATGATTAATGGAGAGAGATGATATCAAAATGATATTACTTCGGATAATCAGCAAGTAAGGATTGTACCCCTATCAAATGCATGAGAGTACATGACGCCCTCCACTTGGCTATCACTCCACTTCCTTGTAATATTGAGTTGTTCAAAGATGATTGATTTGTGAGATAATTTTGGACTGGATGTTCATTCACATTTGAGTTGTGTTCAAAAGAGGACAAACTTAAATTTTTTTACGTGTATTATGAGAATTTTTTTTGCTTTTGGGTGGTCATGTGACCATGAGAACTACATGTACAGCCGCCAGTGGTGGTGGGATCATGCGTCAGATGAAGCTAATTAAAATAATATAAAGTTTCTAAATATAAAGTCAAATTTAAATGTTAATGTAAAAAAATAATTTACTTGGAAATGTAATTTGAGTAAACTAAAGCCCCGTTCCGCTAAAAAAAAAAGTTTTGTTTTAACTCAAAAATTATCTCATTCCACTAACAAAAAATCAAGTTAGTGGAACACCCCCTAAATTAAATAAGTAATTAAATAAATAAAGTTAAAAAAAAAGAGGAAGTCTAGGCCAAAAAGGGGAGGGAGGCGTAACAGCCTCCCTTTCTTCTCTTTCCCTGCTTCTTACTCGACTGTACTTGTTGAGGATCAACCTTTTCATTTGCCTGAGCAGAAATAGAGTAAAATGAACAGGGATCCATCCGTAGCTTATTTGAAATAATTAATCCAGAACTGCCCTAATGCGCAACTTTCTTCTCTTTTCCTGCTTTTGACGCAGCGTTGTAGTGGAAGTAGACTAGATATCATTACAGTAGACGAATGGGTGACTAGATATCATTCTAGTAAACGAATTAGTTAGATCTCGTTCTAACAGACGGGCTCTTGAATCCATAAGAAAAAGATAAACACCTTGCAAACAAGGAAAATTTAAAGAACTCTAGAAATATTATTGATAGTTGATTTTAATTGTTTGCCTTAGGCTTACACCCTTATTTATACTAAACAAATTCTAATTCGACTAGGACTCAAATTAATAACCCTATATATAATAAGAAAATCCTAATTCGACTAGGACTCAAATTAATTAAAGAAATACCAAAAATTACCAAACATGGGAAATTTGAGTTTGACTAAGAAAAGGAAACTAAAATCCTAGAAAAAAACCTAACGTAATTCGAACTTGTCCTGCTTTGCATCAGTCTCCCTTTCTTTTGAAGAGCTCGTCCTCGAGTTAACTTCAGGAATAACAACATTAGGAACGGTATGAAACTCGAACAACTCTTGCACATTGAAGGTCTTGTAAATAGCGAGGTCGCTAGGAAGGTCCACCATATAAGCTTTGTCATTAATTTTCTGAAGAACACGAACGTGACCAATCTTCTTTTCCTTAAGCTTGTTGTAAGTACCCTCTGGGAACCTCTTCTTTCACAAATGGATCATCACCAGATCACCCACTTCGAAAGTTTTCACACGCCGATGCTTGTCCGCAGTAGCCTTGTATTTTGCAGTAGACTCCTCAGTGGAACAGTTTGGAACATTGTTGTAAGCAAACTTTGCTTGAGAAATCACAAAATCCCACTGCCTTGGACTATCTTGACACAAACTCCGCAAAATATTCCCCAACGTGTGATTCACCACTTCGGTCTGACCATTAGTTTGGGGATGAGCAGTAGTACTATATTGCAAAGATGTGTCAAGTCGCTTCCATAGAGACCACCAAAAGTGACTAAGGAACTTGTTATCGCGGTAAGAAACAATAGTCTTTGGAATCCCATGAAGGTGAACTATCTCTCGAAAGAATAATTGAGCAATATGGCTAGCATCCGATGTCGTCTTGCAAGCAATAAAATGGGCCATCTTCTAAAATCTATCAACAACAACAAATATGGAATCTGAACCACGTTGTGTCCTTGGAAGCCCTAACACAAAGTCCATGGACAAATCCTCCCAAGGTGCATCAGGAATAGGAAGAGGCGTATATAAACCCGTATTCTGTGCGTGACCCTTAGTAGTCTGACAAGTATAACATCGCTTTACATACTTCTCCACGTCACGTTTTAGTTGTGGCCAATAATAACGAGCCTCCACCAACGCGATACTTTTGTCTCGACCCAAGTGTCCACCTAAGCCTCCACCATGAGTCTCTCGAATAATATGCTCCCGCAATGAACCTCGAGGAATACACAACCGATCCTCAAAGAACAAAAACCCTTGAAGCAATTGAAACTCACTAGAAGTTGGAAAACCTGACTTGCACTTTGCCCACGCCTCTTTAAAATCCTCATCATCCACATAAAGATCTTTAAGATAGTGAAAACCAGAAACCTCATTCCTTATGATAACAAGCAAAGATGTCCATCGACTCAACGCATCAGCGACTCTATTATTTTGACTAGACTTATGTTTCAGAGAGAAAGTGAACCTCTGAATATAAATGATCCATCTAGCATGCATCCTGTTTGGTTTGACAGCTCATTGAAGATACTTGAGATCCTGGTGATCGCTGTTTAACACAAACTCCCTTTGAATCAGATATGGCTCCCAATGAAATAAACTCCGCACAACTGCATAAAGCTCTTGCTCATACGTTGTCCACTTCTGTCCAGCATCACTAAGCTTTTCACTGAAGAAGGCTATTGGTCTACGTTCTTGTGAAAGAACGCGTCAATGCCCACGCCTGAAGCATCACAATCTATCTCAACCTCTCTTTGAGAATTGCAAAGCTACTTTCTGCAGCGTCAGTCCACACTAGCCATTTTTGTTTCAAACAATCCGTACGTGGAGCAGCAATGGCGCTGAAGTTTTGCACAAAACGCCTATAAAAGGTAGCCAGCCCATGAAATCTGCGTACATCAGTAATGGACTTTGGGGTTGGCCACTCTCGAATTACCTTTACCTTTGACTCATCAACCTTTATCCCTTAAGAGGTTACGACATAGCCCAAAAAGACCAAGCTATTTGTCAAAAAACTGCACTTCTTTAAGTTGACAAAGAGACTGTTCTCACGCAACACGTTAAAAACTTCCCACAAATGCTGCATGTGCTCCTCCTCCGTACAACTAAAAATCAGGATATCATCAAAATAAACAACGATAAACTTTCCAAAAGGTTGGAATACCTGATTCATTAATCGTATGAAGGTACTTGGCGCGTTAGGTAGCCCGAATGGCATGACAAGCCACTCATACAACCCTTCTCTCGTCTTGAAAGCAGTCTTCCACTCATGAGCCAGACGAATACGAATTTGAAGGTACCCACTTTTTAAATCTAGTTTGGAAAATATCGTCGAACCACCCAATCTATCAAGCATATCATCCAGCTGGGGTATGGGAAATCTGTACTTCACTATGATCTTGTTTATGGATCCGCTGTCAACACACATCTGTCAATTCCCATCTTTCTTCGGAGTTAGTAAAGCTGGCACTGCACACGAACTCATACTCTCTCTGATCAAGCCCTTTTGGAGCAACTCATTAACTTGATCCTACAAGATCTGAAACTCCTTCGGACTCATTCTGTAATGTGGCAAATTTGGTAAACTCTCCCCAGGAACTAGGTCAATCTCGTGCTACATATTCCTCATGGGAGGTAATTCTGCAGGTAACTCTTCCAGCATAAGACCTTGAAATTCTGCAAGTAACGGTTTAACCCATTCTGGTATGACTACCTCTGGTTTCTCCTCCCCTTTAACTACTAAAGCATAAATCAGTTTCGTCTTTCTGGCTTCCTTCATAATATCTGGCACGATAAGAAAAGAATATGCCTTGGTTGGAGAGGCTGTTACATGATCCTCACGCCTTATTAGAGCCAAGACAACCTTTATCTTATCCTTGTAGAAGGTATAAGTATTGTCTTTTCCACAATGCATTGTGTTCAAGTCAACCTGCCATGGCCTTCCCAACAACATATGACATGCATCCATATCTACTACATCGCACAAAACTTCATCCTTATAATTTTTGCCAATGGAAAAATGAAGGACACATTGTTTTGTTACCTTAGTTTCACCAACGCCTCTGATCCAGCCAATATTGTATGATGATGGATGTCTCTTTGTTGGAAGCTGCAACTTCTGAACCATTGTCTTTGACATAATATTCTCACTGCTTCCACCGTCTATAATCAAATCACATACCATTTGCTTAGCTGTGCAGCGAGTCTTGAAGATGTTATGCCTCTGAACGTCCTCCTTTCGCGGCGTATACATTAGACGCTGCACTACCAGCGACACGCCTTTGTCCTCATGAGTCCACTCTTCTTCATCTCTACAAATTCCCCATCTTCTTGGTGGTCTTCTCCATCTTCATGTTCTACTACATTTACTTGTCTTTTCGGATAGCTGTTCGAATGATGACCCGCCTCTCCACAACGGTAACACTTGTCGCCTCTATAAGGAGCATAAGGGTTAGTCGTGCCTTCTGATCCGCTAGCCCCAGCAGCACCCTGCTTGGTATTTTACTGATTCTTCCACGGACCTCTATTTTGACCTATAGGGGCTTGATTCTGAACTGCTTCGACTCCTTTTCCTTTGTTGGACTCTAACTGGTTCTATGCTGGAGAAGGGGTAAACGTTCTAGTTGTAGGCTGATTTCGAAATCCCCCTTTTCGGTTTGACTGCATCTCAGCCCTCGTCGCCAACTGAATATCATCCAACAATGTGTGAACTGGTTGCACGTTCACAAGATCCTCAATACCATATCGCAGCCCACCTACAAACTGTGCTACCAACTGCCCTTCTGTTTTGAGTAAATCATTACGGGATTGGAGTCGTTGGAATTCTGAGATATAATCATGAACAGTTCTATTACCTTGCGAACAACTGTGATACTGCTGGAACAAAATCTGATCATAATTTGGAGGAAGAAAATGAGCCCTCATCAATTGCTTCATCAGATGGCAAGAACAAATTTTTGATTTGCCCTGGCATGTGCGAGCCATTTGCAACTGCTCCCACCATGCAGAAGCGCTGCCCTTAAGCTTGAATGCAACCAGTTTAACCTTCTTGACCTCCTCAATATCCATATAATCGAAGAAGCACTCAACTTCATGTATCCAATCCAGAAAATCTTCAACGTGTAGCTTACCATTAAAAGAAGGGAGGTCCATCTTCATACGGTAGTTGTTATTATTCTGGATTTGTTGTATAGGCCCTTGATAAATTGCAAGATCCTCAAGGTCATCATCTGTCGAATCTCCATTATGAACTGGATTATTATAGGCACGCCTAAGCTCTAGGCGTTCACGATGGTTGCCCACCCTTGGTTCAAGTGCCTGTTGAACACGAACATGTGGATCTCGTGCTTGTTGATCACGAGGTGGAACGTCAAGATCAGGAACTGCTGGTAGCCTAGTGTTGATTGCAGCAGTCAACGCACTAAGCATAGTGCGTATCTCTGCCAGTTATTGTCGTTGCCCATCGATCGTGCCCCATAACGCATCAATCCCATGATCTTCGGAGGGTTGTTCTATGTCTTTGGCCATTCAACAAGGGAGGACCTTGCTCTGATACCACTTTGACGCAGCGTTGTAGCGGAAATAGACTAGATATCGTTCTAGTAGACGAATTGGTTTGATCTCATTCTAACAGACGGGCTCTTGAATCCACAAGAAAAAGATAAACACCTTGCAAACAAGGAAAATAGAGAGAACTCTAGAAATATTATTGATAATTGATTATAATTGTTTGCCTTAGGCTTACACCCTTATTTATACTAAACAAATTCTAATTCGACTAGGACTCAAATTAATAACCCTATATATAATAAGCAAATCCTAATTCGACTAGGACTTAAATTAATTAAAGAAATTCCAAAAATTACCAAACATGGGAAATTTGAGTTTGACTAAGAAAAGGAAACAAAAATCCTAGAAAAAAAAAATAATGCTGCCAAAAACCTAAGTTAATTCGAACTTGTCCTGCTCTGCATCAGCTTCTTACTTGATCGTTCTTGTCGAGGCTCAAACTTTTCATTCCCCTAAGCAGAAATAGAGTAAAACGAACGGGGATCCATCTATAGTTTATTTGAAATAATTAATTCCGAAACAACCCTAACACACGACTTTCTTCTCTTTTCCTTCTTCTCACTTGATCGTCTCGTCGAAGCTCAACCTTTTCATTCGCCTGACTAGAAATAGAGTAAAACGAACGGGGATTCCGTTGTTCTTGAACCTTTTCATTCACCTTCAAATCTGTTAGCCCAAAGGTTTTCTTAGAAATACATTATTGATTTTGATGATAACAAACATATTTTGTTAAATGAGAAATATAATTAATTTTGTGATATGTGATGCTCATTTGAATTAATTGTTTATTTTGTAGGATTTGGTTGATGCACATATAGAGAGCTTTTACACCAAATCACTACTTCAATAGTCAAGATTTAAATTGAAGGAGAAAGATTAAGGACAAATCTTTTCCTCATTTTTTTATTGGCTCAAGCGCTCCAAACGGAAGTAAAATGTTGAAGGAAATTCAAATGGCAAAGCTTTACAAGGGAAGTCCGTAATTTGAGACTTACATCAATCAAATTCAAACGGCTAATCAAGCAAAATGGAAGGATTTGCAATGGCTGACTTGGTTCAATTTAAGCCATAATATAATGGCTCATTTCCAAAGTTGAAAGTCTGATCCAAACGTCCACATGCATAAGCATATATACAAGGCAAGGAAGAAAAAGAATAAGGATGATTTCCTTAATAGGTTTCCAACGGCTATTGTTTAAAAAGGGATGACTTTACTTGGTTCAGTCAAGGCCATAAAATAATGACTTATTTCCAATTGTGGAGACTTCTTCCAACGTTCATCTTATTGAAGATTAAAAGGGACCAAATTGTTGAAGAGATAGATAGAGCAGAGAATTGAAAAGGAAGCATCGGCAATTGAGATTAAAAGTTGGTTATTTTTTAGGGAGAAAAATAGAGCTTCATATTGTTTTTATCTACACTTTTGAGAGTGTTTAAACTTGTGAGATTTTATTGTAAAAGGGATTGTACACCCTTGTGAGAATTTATCTTTTTGTGAGTGATTTTGGAGAGCAAAATTACTTGGTTAGGTGTTACTAGCACCGGAGTCAAAACTAGTTGAGTTAGGTGTGACTAACACCGGAGTCAAAAATAGTTTGAGCAATTGGGGATAAATTGCTCGTTGTAAAGGTTTCTTTAGCACCTGCGAAGCTAGAAAGTGTTACTATTGGAGATAGTGCAGCAAATCCCGAGTTGGACACTTGGGGAGTGGACTAGGCCGTGAAGTTGCGGACCGAACCACGATAAATCTCTGTGTTTGATTTCTCTCTCCCTTCTACTCTTTATTTGTTGTCATACAATTATTGTTTTTGTGCTTGAACCTATTTAATTTTATTGGGTGTTGCATCTAGTTATTTTATTCCGCATTATTTTTTAGATACACAATTCACCCCCCCCTATTGTGTTGCTATCTGGGCCAACAAAATCCTTCACCTTCGTCCTCCATCCCACCATCTCCCCTCCCAATCCGCTCACACCAGCATTATGATGGCATCGGCGGCAAGCAACGCAAGGAGGAGGAGAGTCGGTGTCGACATTGATTGCCTCGCCATAATCGTCGATGAGTTTTGAAACTTACAAACATACATACATATATATATAGCTACTTTCCAGTCTGGTATCCCGGACTAGAGGTTTTTTGGTGTTTTGAAGCTTTTATAACGTATTTTTGCTTGATCCGAACCGTCCAATGTGTTTAAAAAGTGTTTTTAAAGGCTGTACATTTTCAGTTTTATGAAAAAAAAAATACCAGGAAGGGCTTGATCCAAGCAATTTTCCAAAAAAGCTGTACATTTTCAGTTTTATGAAAAACTGCTTAGATCAAGCCCTTCCCGGTATTTGTTTTGGATGAGTTCTCGCGGGGACCCTTGAAAACACATTTTAAACACATTGGACGGTTCAGATCATGAAAATTTGATCCGGGACTATGAGTCTCGGACTTAGGGATCCCAGACTAGAGAGTTCCTCTCTCTCTCTCTCTCTCTCTCTCTCTCTCTCTATATATATATATTAGAAGGCAGTTCTAGTAAGAGCTCCCTTATATAAGCTACGATGCAGGAATTTTTTTTTTTTGACGAATCCTCGATACACATTTTATCAAAAAATGATCGGATCAAGCCCTTCCGGGTATTTGTTTCTCACTAATCCTCGCGTTAGACCTTAAAAACACGTTTTAAACACATCTAACGGTCCAGATCGTCGAAATTAGATCCCCAACAAAAAATCCCCCACCGTAAAAAGTAAGGGAGCCCTTATTGGATATTTGTTGTATATATGTACACCACAGATCCTATCAAGGATCCCGGATTGAAGGTTTTTGGGTGTTTTGAAGGTTTTAAAACTTGTTTTTGCATGATCCGAATCGACCAATGTGTTTAAAACGTGTTTTTAAGGGTCCCCGCGAGAAATTATAAAAAATAACTACCGGGAAGACCTGGATCCGAGCAGTTTTTTGACAAAAACTATACATATACAGTTTTTTGAAAAACTGTTTGGATCAAGCCCTTCCCGGTAATTTTTTTTTTGTTGATGATTTCTCATGGGGACCCCTAAAAACACGACATTGGACAGTTTGGATCATAAAAAAATATCGAAAAGGTGGATCCCAGACTCCGGGATTCCCGGACTAGATATCGGAAACATGCTTGTAAACTACCTACAAGCGCTAATTGGCGCCACGGAGAAGAACAGACTACTACAAAGTGCTTGTAGAATATCAAGCGCAACGGGTGGCGCTAATCAAGCACTATCCTCTGAAACTACTTGGAACAAACAGGAGTGAAGCGCCAGATGAAAAGCAAGCGCAATGGGTAGAGCTCATCAAGCGCTAGCTATCCACTGAATCTCTTATGAAAGAGGTATATGCCTTATAAATTTATTGATGCTCAAACTATATAAGACTTCAAATGAAAAATCATGCATCATAAAAAGATTAAACACCTAATCTGAATGAAGACATGATAATGCAACCTTATACCTTTCAAGATCCGAATTCGAGCCAAAGCACGTGCAAGGAAAGATCCTCAATAGCTTCAACCAATGGATGGATTGTCTAGACACAAACCAAAATTAAATAACCTCCCAAACCCAAAAGGAAAAGACTAATTAATTACATGATCAAAATGTTTATCGAATCCCGGAAATCGCCAATAACATTTACAATCTCCCACTTCGGCATTTCCGTGACAAAATCAAAATATATACATTGAAACAAACCCTAGCTAGACAAAAAAAACCTTCAAAACTTAATCCAACTAGACTAAAACTTCAATTTAGATCACTGAAAACCTGCAAGCAATAAATAATCCAAACACAAAAGAAAGCATGGACAAGAAATTGTTTAAACATGTTAGTGCAGCGGAAATTGGAAATAAGATCGACAAGAACATGCTGAAAATTATCAGTGCTGAACATGCTGAGGGTAATAATTGATTTTTCCAGTGTTCTCGTGCATTGTGCATTGTACGGGTACAACACTTTTTTTTTTTTTTTGCTTAGCAAAAATATTTTATTATCTTTGGAACAAAATTAAAAGGGAAAACTATCCAAATGGTCCCTGTAGTTTCACCTGAGTCTCGATTTAGTCCCTCTAGTTTCAATTGCACTCCAACGAACCCTGTAGTTTCAATTTTGGTCGAATTGAGTCCCCGACGTTAACTTCCGTTAGCAAACATAACGGAAATCTCAAATTGGGGGGTTTTTGAGGGTCGAACTCGTCTTTTCACCCACCCTTCTTCTTCCCCAATTTGAAATCCTAACCCTAACCCTAAATCGACCCGGTCCATGGCCTCCGGCGCCGGATTCCGCCGCAATGCCGACCGGATCTCTCTCTCTCTCTCTCTCTCTCTCTCTCTCTCGGTTCCACAAAACCCATCAAATACTCCTCTCACCCGAACCAAACCAACCAAAACCCACCCTTTCTAGGACCGATTGGTGAAGATTTTGGTGGTTTTGTTGGTTTGGTTCGGGTGAGAGGAGTATTTGGTGGGTTTTGTGGAATCGAGAGAGAGAGAGAGAGAGAGAGAGAGAGAGAGAGAGAGAGAGAGAGAGATGGGGATCGGTTTGTAAGAGATAGAAGGTCGGGTTATGGAGGTCTCGGTGGTGTCGGGTTGGGGAAGAGAATGGGTTTGCCGATTGGGGTGTGAAAGATGAGATAGATTTTCGATTATGGTGGTTTAGGGCTTACAAAGGTGGACTACGGAGGACAGAGAGAGAGAGAGAGAGAGAGAGAGAGAGAGAGAGAGAGAGAGAGAGAGAGAGAGAGAGATGAGATGGATTTTCAATTATGGTGGTTTAGGGCTTACAAAGGTGGACTACGGTGGAGAGAGAGAGAGAGAGAAATGGGAGGTTGGGTCGGCATTGCGGCGGAATCCGGCGCTGGAGACCATGGACCGGGTCAATTTAGGGTTAGGATTAGGGCTTCAAATTAGGGAAGAAGAAGGGTGGGTGAAAAGACGAGTTCGACCCTCGAAAAACCCCCAAATTGGGATTTCCGTTAAGTTTGCTAAGGGAAGTTAACGTCGGGGACTCAATTCGACCAAAATTGAAACTACAGGGTTCGTTAGAGTGCAATTGAAACTAGAGGGACTAAATTGAGACTCGGGTGAAACTACAGGGTCCATTTGGATAATTTTCTCAAATTAAAAAGATAATAGGGTCAAGGGCACACCAGTCGAAGCCACCCAAAACCCACCCCAATGTTGGTAAGAAGACAACCCAAAATGGCCCCAGCCCCAAATTGGGCCAAGCCCAAAAATAAAACCTAAGGCTCAAAAGCCACCTAAAAACTGTAAGAACCCAAAGCACCCAAAACCTACTTCAACTCCTACCCAGTACCCACCACTGCCCTCAAACCACATCAAAATCGACCAACCATCGATCGACAAAACGCCACCACCCAATGCCGCACCTCCACGGGCAAAGCCAAAAGCGGAGTACTAGTCGCCATCGCCAAACAAAGCAGGACCACTAGGAGAGGACGCCGACTTGAAGGGGACCGAAAGCTTGACATAGCCTCAACCCGCCGCTGCAATCAGAACCCAGGATCTTATCCCTCAAGCCAAAACACCTAGAAAACTAAGCACCGCCGCGGCTGCCGCCCAAAGCTCAAGCCGCATCAAAATGAAATCAAAGGAAAACTCCAAACAAGCCCTGCACCTCACCATGGAGCACAAGGGGGAAAAAAGAGGAAGAATAGTGGGGAAGAAAGCCCAGGGGGAGGAGGAAGACGCTCCCCCTCAGCAATCGAAACCCTAGAGAGAGAGAGAGAGAGAGAGAGAGAGGGTAACTTTTGTACGGGTACCACGCTTGTTGTTACTAAACAGGCCTCGATAGCATGAATCATGTTCAAAAATTCTAATACACCACACAAAAGACAAGTGAACCCCACATGTTAGAGCATCTCCACTCTTGACTCAATTTTGCACTCAAACTCAAATTTGAGTAAAAATCAACAAAAACATCACTCCAGTCCTTACTCAAACCCATTACCAAATTTGAGTTACTCAAAATTTTCACCAAATTTGGTTTGAACCAAATCTTACTCAAATTTTTAAGGTTGTTTTTTCCCTCTCAAATTTACAATTGTGCCATTAATGAAGCCTTTACTCAAATTTATGCCTACATTTGCTTTTGACCGTTGGAGTGTTCCATATCAAATCAAGTTTTTACTCAAATTTGGGTAAAAAATTGAGTCAAGAGTGAAGATGCTCTTAGCAAAATTGATCATTGATTATGGGGTCTTGCTATTGTGTGTTCACTTGATAAGTAAAAAAAAAAAAAAAACCATACACACTCTAGTGCACATTTTACACTTGCATTTTACTCTCTTTTTTTTTTAATAGGGGTATACCCTGGTGTCACGGGTCACCCATGATTTACTTGATTTACCCGTTATCCTTGCACATTTGCCCCTTTCTACCAAGAAGCTACCGCGTAACAAAGTTGTCGTCGTTCAAGTCATTGTTACAAGCAACTTCAAGGATCGATCTAGTAGGAGAGTCACTTGTGTAATTTGTACAAATGACGTAAATAGTTTTATTTACACCTTTAGTCCTTTTTGTTTATTAC
Source organism: Vaccinium myrtillus (assembly GCA_016920895.1). NCBI lineage: Eukaryota > Viridiplantae > Streptophyta > Magnoliopsida > Ericales > Ericaceae > Vaccinium > Vaccinium myrtillus. Next base: position 28,357,492 of record CM029276.1, on the reverse strand, counting down.
ACTTTTAGTCCCTCGGCTCCTCGAACGAAAAGATGTCTCGTCATGCCACATGTAGAAAATCTAATTTTGTAATATATAGGGAGGAGTGTGATGTATGATATGATCTTGTATCCTTGAGCACTTGTATCCTTTGCTTACTTGGAACTAGTCTTCTAGTGATCTCTAGTGATTGTTAAACTTGAGTTGATTAATGAGAATTAGTTCTTTCCTTCAAATCTAGGGCATTTGCTTGTTACTTGCTTATTCAAGTCATTACTTGGAAATTGATCAGTTACTTACTTGATCTTGGTTGCTTGCATTGCAAACACTTGAGGGTTGAGCTTGGCGGACTAGCAAAGGAGTTTGTCTATTGCCACACACGTCGTTAGAGTCGTCATGTGATACCTAGGGAGGAACAAGAAAGGAAAGAGAGAAGGAAAATAAAATGCCAACAGGCTACATCTGTGGAAACTTTATATCCAACTCAAAACCAATTGACAATGAATGGAGAGGTCCCAACATATATTAAGTGATCACCCATTACACTTCCAAGCAATGTAGGACAATATTTCTAAACATCCCCCCTCACGTGCAGCCACATTTGAGGTCTGTCACACTTTTTCGGTCCTATCATCGTGCAACCTTTTGTGCTGGGCTATCATCGTGGGGCGAGAATTGTGATTTTTTTTTTAAATGTGGGGTGGAATGGGCCCCGCTTTGATACCGTGTGAAAACTTTATATCCAACTCAAACCAATTGGCTATGAATGGAGGGGTCTCAACATATATTAAGTGATCACCCATTTCACTCCCAAGCAATGTGGGACAATGTTTCTTAAAAACATCAGTGCATAAGCTAGTACTAACAAAGTGGGGTACATGATTTCATAGTGTTTCTAAGCCATGTTGGACGGTAATTAGCATAACTCGTCTAGTATTACTTACTTTATAAATCCTTTCAAGAAAATATTTCCGCAAATACTACTTATTAATACATTTCCAAATTGAAAATCGTACTCTACTTTGGTACTAAACCAAGCAACACGCAATCAATAGAATTTAAAGAACGACAATGAACAATCAATATACATGGCCAAATTTGATAACCACACTTCTGAGACTTACAATCACAAAAATATAATAAAAGACATCACATAGTAATAATCAAGGCCTAGACTATTCTAACATACCACTGAACTGGGTCGAGTACAACACGAAACATGTTAAATACAAAAATAACAGGGCCAGGCCAACACTCACCAGTGCAATGAACATTGTGGCTTGGTCTCGGCCGTATTTCAAGAGCTGTTAAATGGATCAGTTCTAGAAGTTAATAGGTTCTACTGCAGGGGTGGAGGAAAAAGGAAAAGAGATAAGTCCTACTGGGTTTAGATAAGTCCCTTGGAATTGGTTACGATGGTTGTGAAAATGGAAAAATGATTAGTAAGAGGTGATCTTGAGATTTTAATCAAAAGAGTGGTTCTGCTTCAAAATTAAGATGCGGCGATTCTGAAGTCTAAGGGGGGGCCAAATTTGTAAGTCTCAAACGTTTTAGTAGTCTGCAGAGTTGGTGGGATAAATGGTAAGGTAGTTTTTGAGGGCTTATGGAACCTTTAAGCCCCAAGCCAACTAGATCAAGCTCGACCTCACTTGTGACAACTTTGTTGCAAGTTGCAACAGACTCCGGTCCAGTTGCAGGGTGACATGGTTTGGCACTAAGTAAATAGAGGGTCAAGTGTTTCCAGATTAATACCAGAATTGAATGAGATCAAAGCCTCCTTATCTGTGATAATGCTCAATCTAGGGGTCTTTACGCCAAGAACTAAGCATTTGGAAGTAATGAATACTATGAAAACGGCAAATTGAAGGATCATGTTGGAGGGGGAAAAATCCATGTGTGATCAGCAAGGTTAGACCACGGATATGGGATTTTGAGAAAAAGTGCAGGCATGAAAAAATTTATGGCCAAGTCTTTTGGCATGGACTTAGGCAACCTCGACAACAACCTATTAAACATTCGTTAACTGATGAACATTTCGAGGAAAAAAAAATTTGACATACTACACAAACAACGCTGCAAATTTCATGAACACAAAACTGCGTGACAGGAGTGTTGTGCAAATTGAAGGTTCCTTTAGGCTAGGTTGCAAAAGTCCAATTCTACTTTCCAGACCATGGGGAGCTGAAATCCAAAACAGAATCCCATCGTATAAGGGAAGTACTCTAGTACACATATTAACACATCACATCCATGTTTTATCTAGTTTCCGTGGTGCTTATTCATACACTACAATATATTCGGGGAAAAAAAAAACACCGCAAAACACCTAGCTGCATTCTCCGGATTTTAACTCAAATCTTTATTTTCCTTGCATGGTCAGGTTTGAAAAGGTTTTCTCTGATGTTTTTCAGCTTGCAAAGTGCATCTCTCATGCTAATGCGTCCGTCCGGCGAATCAACAGTGCAAGAAAGACCAACACCAAGTACTGCAATTGAGCAATCCATCTGTGCTTCCGGAGAAATGGACTGAGCGTCGTAAGAGAGACTGCAGTTGGCTACCATCAGACCAGGATCCAACACCTGATCTACGTTGGTCGCCAAGGCCATTTGCACCCATATCTTTAGGCTTAAATCTCCCGTGAAACTCTCATGCGTTGGGCTCTTTCCAGTAAAAAGCTCTAGCAACGTGATTCCGAAGCTGTACACGTCCCCCGCTGTCGATGGTTTCTGTCCCGTACCATATTCTGCATCAAAATTCATCGAACGCAAAAAAAATTATCTTGGAGTATACTTAATGAGTATTGTGCCTGAGAGGATGCATGATAGCTCTATGGAAGAGAAACAAAGTAGAGATGAGAAAAGAACATTGATATGTACCTGGAGGTATGTAGCCAATGGAGCCCTTCAAAGCATTTGTAGAGGTAATAGAAGTTTGATCAGCAGCTCTGTCAATCAACAGATTAGCCAGCCCAAAGTCTCCTACTTTTGCAGTCATATCTCCATCCAACAGGATGTTGCTAGGCTTCAAATCGCAATGCACAACCACATGTGCTCCGTTTTCATTGTGCAAATAGTCTAGAACACAAGCTACATCAATGGCCACGTTCAATCGATCCACAACATTCAATCCTTGACCATTTTCATGACTCCTCTTTCCTGTAATCCAATCATCCACGCTTCCATTTGTCATGAATTCATACACTAGAGCCAGAAAATTATTGTTCTTGAAGTCAATGCTCGAGCATGAAGTGATAAGTTTCACAAGATTCCGGTGCCTCACATTCCTCAAAGCTGCACACTCAGCAAGAAAGCTCTTCCAAGATCCGGTTACATCTTCGTTAAGTACTTTAATTGCCACCGGTTTTCCTTCTTGGAGATATCCTTTGTAGACAGACCCAAAACCCCCGTTTCCAATCAAATTTTCCTGGTTGAAATTCCCAGTTGCTAAACGAAGTTCATCATAAGAGACCATTTGATGTTGTCGCTCAAAGGAGTTAGATGATGCTGCGACTTTTGGTTTCCTTTTCCTTAGGTAGAACACCAAGCCAATTATAGAACATGACACTATGATTGTTATGATGATAAGACAAATCCAGATTAGTCTTTTTCTATGGTCATGACCTTTCTCACATGCGTAACTGGAGCAAAGTTTTGGGTTACCTTCCAAATGAAGTATGGAAAGATTTTTGAAAACTCCCCCAACAGGTACTTCTCCATCCAGGTCATTGAAAGACAAGTTCAATAACTGGAGGCCTTGCAAGTTTTTTAAGCTATCTGGAATTGAGCCAGAAAGCTTGTTTGAGGAAATGTCAAGAGTTTGCAAACCTTTCAATTCACTAAAACTATCAGGAATAGGGCCCATGAACGTGTTATTTGCCAGAAGCAACTTCTCCAAGCTTTTGCAATTGCCAATTGAGTTGGGTATGGTTTCTGATAAACCATTGTTTGAGAGGTCAACCACGATTACACTTTTGAGGGTCTCAATTTCTCGCGGCAAAGGTCCAGTTAACAAGTTATTTGAGAGAGTCAGATGAGTGCTTAGACTACGAAGATTGAAAATTTCTTTGGGTATGCTTCCATTGAGCTTATTATAAGATAAGTCCAATGAAAGCAACTTCTGGAAATTTCCAAAACTTGTTGGTATGGTTCCCTCCAATTCATTTTCTGATAAATCTATTTCAATCAGGTTCTTCAGACTACCGAGGGAAGTCGGAATCTTACCGGAGATATTATTTCCAGCCAATTCCAATTTCCACAGTTCCTCCAAGTGGCCTATTTCTTGAGGAATTTCATATGATATTGAGTTATAGCTCAAATTTAACAAGGCCAAACCACTCAGATTCCCAATCGAGGCTGGTATCCTGCCATGAATGTGATTTCCTCCCATATATAAGTTTGAAAGAACCTTGGAAAGATTGCCAATGGACTCTGGAATTACTCCCTGTAGAAGATTTCCATCAACAGCAAGGAACTTTAGACGAGTACTGTTTGTTAGGCTAGTAAGAAAATCTAAACCATTATCCCCAGTGCTAACAATCCTATTAAACCCAATGTTGTACATTTCGAGCTCTGGAAGATTTCCTAATCCTGGTGGCACAGTTCCATGAAAGTGACTGCAGCACATGCGAATTTGTTGTATCCTTGTGAGGTTGTACAAAGACCCGGGAATTGTACCCGTGAATTTATTAAAGCAAATATTGAAAACTAGGAGATTTGGGAGTGTATCTCCAACATTGCTTGGTAATATACCCCACAAACTATTGGAAGCCCAGTTCAAATACTCGAGGGAAGACATGTTATATATAGATGGAGGAACTGTACCCGTTAGATTGTTGGTGGTGAGATCAAGTTGCTTCAGCTTCTGAAGACGCGACAAGTCACCTGGTATCATGCCATCCAATCGATTGGTGCCTAAACTTAAGCTGATGAGTGATGAGAGATTGGCTAGGGACGGTGGAATTGACCCGAAAAGAAGATTTTTTCCCAAGTTCAAAACTTGGAGCTTTGTGAGATAACTGAGCTCATTAGGGATTCTCCCTGAAATCTTATTCTCCTCCAAGTCAAGGATCTCGAGCTCCATGCAATGACTTATATTCGGCGGTATCATACCTTGTATGGTGTTGATACTCATATTTAGGACCCTAAGGCGAAAAAGGTTACTGAGTTGATCAGGAAATGTTCCCGTCAACTGGTTGTTTTGTAGTTGAAGTGATCTGAGAAATGACAGATTGCCAATCTGAGGACTTATGGAACCTTTAAGCCCCAAGCCAACAAGATCAAGCTCGACCACTCTTGTGCCAACTTGGTTGCAACGGACTCCGGTCCAGTTGCAGGGTGACAAAGTTTGGTCCCAAGAGGATAGAGGGTCAAGTGATTCCACCTGAACACCAGATTTGAATGAGATCAAAGCCTCCTTATCTGTGATAATGCTCAATCTAGGGGTCTCTTGAGCAAGATATAAGCTTTTGGAAGTAATGAAAACTGTGAAAATGGCAAATTGAAGAATGATGTTGGAGGGAGAAAAACCCATGAGTGATCACCTGGGTTTTCAATTTGATGTTGCAATTAGGAGAAAGAGTGCAGACTTATAAAGGCCGCGAAGATGGGATTTTGGTGTTCTGGGATGGCTAGCTATAGATGTTCGGAGTCTTGGGAATTGGAATTTAGGCTATATGGAATTTGGCATAGAATTTTAGGCTACTTATAAGAGCGTTGGTAGTTGAAGTTTGAAGGTTTGGTTTGAAATGAAAAAAGGTGGGGATGTCTGTTTTCGCCTTGGGATGTCGGTTTTCATGGTGGGTTTTGTTGGGTGGACAATCAATTTTCTTTTCAAAAATATTAGGATCCAAGAAATTTTTTTTTTTGAAAATGTCCAAGAAATGAACAATTCATATTCACAATGATATGAATCTGTACCATTCGTTTATCTTTACTGGATGTTTTCGGAGAAACTTTTCATATACCCTATCATCCTTTTTTTCTTTTTCATTTAGTTGGCATTTTGCCATCCCCTTCTTAGTTTTTTTTTTTTTTTTTTAAATGAAATTCTTCTTCGTCTGAACGGAGATGGCAAAGTCTTATGGCATTGTGGACTTTGCCAACCTCGGTCGACGACCTAGTTTTATGGTGATATATATGTGGACCAATTGAATGCATGGCTATTCATACAAGTCAAGAAGTCTTTTCTTTCCACACTACACGATTTAGCAGCCAATTAAGTAAATAAGGAGTCAAGTAATTAATATTTTAATTGTTTTGGTTCTAACTAGTTGATTTATTTGTTTAAACTTTCAAAAAAGATATTGATAGTTTTTTTTTCTTCTTATTATTCTTCTGACTTTACAATCCCCATTAAGCATGAGTACAAACTCGACAAGGCACAAAAACAGACCGGGGCATGGAACGACACGAATTGTGGCACATCCATGGGGCCTAGATTATCTTAACAACCATGACACGATGAAGAAGTAAACAGGCCGGGTTGGCACAACCCAACCCAAAGCACGTTAGTTGTGGGTTGGGCTACCATGGCATGACTCATTTTACACCTCTAACCAATTATGCGGTCCTTCCAGGCTACCATGGATCGGCCGAGACTCTAGCATAAACCTTGTTCTCCTACATCATTGTTTAAGTAATAATAACTTTTCTTAGTTTTTGTCATAACTTGTTCTCCTTATCTGAGATAACTTGGAAGTAATGAAAACTGTGAAAATGGCAAATTGAAGAATGATGTTGGAGGGGAAAAACCCATGAGTGATCACCTGGGTTTTCATTTTGATGTTGCAATTAGGAGAAAAAGTGCAGACATATAAAGGCCACGAAGATGGGATTTTGGTGTTCTGGGATGGCTAGCTATAAATGTTGGGAGTTGGTAATTGAAGTTTAGGCCATATAGAATTTGCCATAGAATTTTAGGCTACTTATAAGAGCATTTTGGTAGTTGAAGTTTGAATGTTTGGTTTGAAATGAAAAAAGGTGGGGATGTCTATGTTTGCCTTGGGATGTTGTTTTCATGGTGGGTTTTGTTGGGTGGACAATCAATTTTCTTTTTAAAAATGTTACTAGTAGCTAAGAAAAGTTTTTTCTAAAAATATCCAGGGAAGAGAAATGAACGGTTCATATTCGCAATTATATGAATTTGCACCATTCATTTCTCTTTCTTGGATATTTTTGGAGAAACTTTTTATATACCCTATCATCCTTCTTTTCCTTTTCATTTTCATTTAGTTGGCATTTTGCCATCCCCTTTTTTTTTGTTTTAAATCAAGTAGCTGAAAAATAGATTGAGATTTTGCAATTAGTAGCAGGGGTAGAAGACCTTCTTCAGTTGGGTTTCCAAAACCCGGTCTCCATTTTATAATAGTGGGCCCTCTGATCCAAAGTACATTTTCTCTCTCCTGTTTGAGGAGACACTATCCTATCCTAGCGCACAAATGGGTCGGTGGGGTCCACTTCGGAGTCGCATACAAATGATCCAAGCCCTTCATCAACTTTAAAATAATTTTTTGAGTCGCTTCAAAAAAAGTTAGCTCAATCAGATTTTTATAACTACTTGATCCAATTAGTTAACTTTTATTTAAAATTTCTTCACATTTTAGGATGTCTAAATTTTGAATGAAAATTGAAAGATTGGATCAAATATTTAAAGTTTTTAGATTGAGTTGATTTCATCGTAGGCCAATCGAAAAATTATTTAAAAGTTTCTAGTGCACTTTCCGAGTCTCATAATTCTTCTCTGTTTCTATAATCTGTGATGAATGAAATTCTTCTTCGTCTGAATGGAGATGGGAATGGGAGTTTGAGATTGAAATTTATGGTAAAGTCTTATGGCATTGTGGACTTTGTCAACCTCGGTGGACGACCTAGTTCTGTGGCGGTTTGTGGACCAAGTGAATGCATGGCTACTTATACAAGTCAAGAAGTCTTTTCTTTCCACTACACGTCTTGTTTGCATCACTACACGTTTTAGCAACGAATATTTTAATTTAATTGAATTGTTTTGGTTCTAACTAGCTTGTTTCAACCCTCAAAAAAGATATTGATAGTTTTTTTTTTTTTTTTTTAAATTCTTTTGGCTTTACAATCCCCATTAAGCATGAATACGAACTCGACAAGGCACAAAAACAGACACAGCAGGGGCATGGAACGACACGAATCGTGGCACGTTCATGGGGCGGGGCCTAGATTACTTTTAACGACCATGACACAATTAATAAGTAAACAAGTTGGGTTGTCACGACCCAAAGCATGTTAGACACAAAAATAATTGGGCTGGCCCACCATGGCATGACTTATTTTACACCTCTAACCAATTATGCGGTCATTCCAGACCACCATGGATCGGCCGAGACTCTAGCATAAACCTTGTGCTCCTACATTGTTGTTTAAGTAATACTCATAACTGTTCTTAATTTCTGTTTAGTTTTTGTCATAACTTTTGGATTAATCTTTTGTCTCAACGAGAAAAGTCTAAAAAGTAAAAAATTATACCAAAACATAAAAATTTGATACAGAGAAACTGGACCATAATCACATGAAGTGTTGCATCAAGCCATCAAGAATGCCTAGTTTGGTCGACTATGAAAAAGGACAGTAGTACCAAAATCCAAGATCACCAAAACGTCATAGTTTTAGGTTTTTACTATTCAAAAAAAGGACAGTAGTACCAAAATCCAAGATCACCAAAAAGTCATAGCTTTAGGTCGACTTTGAAAAAGTATTCTTTGCGGAAGGAGCCGTTTTTGTAGAATGGATTAGTAGTCGAGGACTTGGAAGTATTCAAAAACTGAACAATTTTCTGCTCAACGGTTCCCCCATGGGAATGTTCTACAATTATGCTCCCTCTGTCCCAATTTTATAGTCCCTTTTGGGAGTTCGTGTCACTTTTCAAAGTGTTATATCTTATAATCTACAATGTTTTAGGTGATTTTGAACAATTTGTTTACTAGATTAAATCAAGATCTATCAAACAAGATCCATATTGCATATAAAATGTATTACCGATTGAAAGATATAATCGTTTTTTTATCCGGTTAGGATAGAACCCTCGACTATAAAATTGGGACGGAGGGAGTAGAAGATATTAAAAGTTTTGCAACCTCTCGTAACTGCTCTCTTGGGTAAATAGGAAGTGTAATAGAGTTGCTCATTGGGTTGCATCCCATTTTTTCAATGATGTTATTGTTGGAAATCTGTGATGGGCCAAATACACTTAAACAAGTAGGAGAGATGTAGGGGAGGAGATAACATACAAATTTGTGATAAAATGATTCAATAATCTTTATCACACTTGACTACTCCATAATAGTTCATTCACACTACTCAACCTCACTCTGTCTTCAACTATCTCTCTAATTTCCATCACACTATTATCACTAGATTACATTGATATTTATAGGCTCCTAGTTACATGAACCTAGCCAAGTACATGAATGTTTACATTCATGACCCTTCATCTATATACATGAATACTTCAAGAGACTATTCAACTACATACATGAACCACACCATTCATGTATCATGTATCTATAGACTCTATACAACTCCCTAGAATTCACAATTTCCTAAAATCAAGTTTACTTTCCAACAGTTATCTCCCATGAATGGGTGTTTAATCCCCCTCCCCCACTCTCCCAACTATGTATGCCGGATATATCTTCGGAGGTTTTTGAGTAATAGAAAGTTGTTTCCTGGCATTGAAAAAAAAAAAAGTTTGCCAATTTCTTGATTGGGCAAACTTCCCTAATGGACCAAACGAAAATAATACTTGTACCTTAATTTAACAGAAATGATTAAAGGTCCAATACGCCATCGTCTTCTTTTCTTTCTTTTTTTTAAAATTATTCTTCTCCTTCCTTAAATCCAAACAATCCATCCCCTATACCAAAAAAATGGGCCCGAACCGTTCATATTATAAAGCTTGACGAGTACTGCATTCATACCAAAATTCAAGCCAATCAGAAAAAAGATATGCAATCGTCGAATAAAATTTATTATGAAGTAATTGAATTTTCAGATTTAACTTTACCTTTCATTTTAACAAGAACCCGATCACTGAGTTATTGATGTCTGATAAATAACTATTTGAATAATACATTTTGTATGCCTTGGATTAAATTTTTAAGCAAAAAAATTATGTGCTCCTCGATTAATCATCGAGGACCAATCTAACCGTCCTCGAGTGCAACGTGAAACCTTGAAAGTACATCCTTTACGCTAGGAGCAACTTGTAAAAGTAAATTATACTTTCGGGTCCATCTGGAGCTGGATTCGAAAACAGAATGCCGACCCATTCTTTCCACGTTCGTGTGGCTCCATTTCTTAATCCTTGAAAATTTCTGTTTCCCATTGCCCAGTGCCTGATTTACTTTACCACTGCTAGCTAGCACCCTTCCACAGCCTAGCAAAAATCAAGAGCAACATCAAGTGTCGTAAAGAACGCCACAACCTGTAAACCTTGTGGTTTTCGCAATCAAATGACTTAGAGAGCGCGTCTTCACTGGGGTTTTGTTTGACTCTAGAGAAATCTGCATCCGTTTTGAAGCTGTTTTATGGGCCGTAGTAGCAGGGGTGGAGCAAGGCCTTCCGAGGCTTTATGCTACTCAATCTATTTCTTGATCATTGTACTATTTCCTTTATTTTCTCTTGCCTTTTGAGATGCAAACTTTTGAATCTTACTTTTAAGAACAAGTTGTTAGGACACAGTTGATCTTAGTTAGGTTTTCGTTTGTTTTAATTTTGTAATACTTCTTTCCGCGACATCAATTATTATACGGGTATTGTCAATAATAATCTACAAGCAATGCATGTATTAGGAAATTAAATGAACTTAAAATTTTCAGCATAATTAAGTACATCAATTGTTGGATGCTTCTTTTTTCCAGTTTGCACGAAGCCTTTCAAAACCCACAACCGTAAATGTAACGCCCTGATTTTCGGAAGCATTAATTTAAATCATTTAATAAAAGATTAATATAAATAAAAAGGATCTCATTAATAAAGCAGCGGAAATAACATAATTATCTTAGTTCAAGTACAAATAAACATAAGGGAGATTAAAATAAAATTTTCCAACACAAAAATAAGCGAGATTTGCTCTACAGGTAAAGGTTGAGATCTTGATCCCAATGCTCCTCTTGAGCATGATCCACTGGAAAACCTTCTGTTCCAAAATAAGTGTCGCCCTCGACACCTACACCTCCTGTTTGATCACAATCTGGCATAATACGTCCGAGTCGCGAAGCAACATCATGGTATTATACCAGGGTCACACAAAGTGTAACACCATGAGCGATAAATCACTCAATAGCTACTCTAACCCCCAACCCTTACATAACATACAAGAACAACATATATTATTGAAAAGCAGTACGTAAAAGAGTAAACACATAACTGATTTCATTACTAGCTATTAACTTACATTTTCATCTGAGTTCTCAACCTAGAGAACTTTCCACCCAAACAACCACTAAGGACTATGACCAATCCGTGATTTAAATCCCCCCCTTGCTTGCCCTGACTGGGAGCCCTGACGGAAGGCATAAATTACGTACTTAATCCAACCGTCAACCGCCTCACAATGATGAATTTCCCAAGGACTGACCGTACCACTGGGCTACGAGTGACAACTGTCAGCTCCTGTAGGTATATAGTCGTAACTCAGTCCATAATACATCCACTCTTTTAACGCCTCAGAATTCAAATGAAGTAATCACAGATTGTCATATCCTAGGGTTTCGAAATACTGGTAGGCTGCCAAATAATCCTCCAAACCGAAATCACATGGTTGTCTGCCATTCAACAAATCTTGGAGTGACTCCCCATAAATCAATTCATTTCCAATTTCCATTAACCTCAACGTCTACGTGAAATCTACGTACGATCACCCAACCCGGGAACCTAAGTGTCCATTCTAACATTCAACGATTTCATGATAAGTGCGCACAACAGAATAAGCAAAGCGATAACGATATTCTAAGGATCACAAAGTCAAATAATACGATTCACAAGTTCACAAGTCATCACAAACCAAAGTAATTGAAAACAAGGGGAACTTAACGTAATTAAATAAAGTATAGGGTCATAAATATAATTTATAGAAATAAGGGGTCGCCCTCGAAATTTTAAGTAAGTATAAGGGTAACAAAAGTAATTTCACTGTTCTAGGGTCCTTTGCAAAAATTTTACTAACTTATAGGGCCTTTTGTAAATAAAACTTCATACAAGGGTAAAATTGTAATTTTTCCACAACGAAGGGTAAACACGTAAAATATCTTATTAAAACCCACGTGATAATATAAGAAATGTATACCATTTTCTAAAATTTTGATACTTGCAATAATAATAATAATCAACATGTATAATAAATAAACAAGTACGGTTGCAAAAATGGTCAAGAGATAATCACGGGCACATTTCCTAGTCTGGTCATATACTTGGTAATTAAATTAGATCATGTTTAATCTAATGTGATACAAAATTTTGCAATACAAGGTTAAAATATAAAGTAACCAAAATCCTTGATTTAAAATGTTAAAAATCTAAAGTTTAGGGACCCAACAATAATAAATCTAAAGTTTAGGGGTCAAACTGTAATTAATCAAAAATTAGGCATGGCGTAGTTGACTTTTCAAACTATTCACTTGATTACAAGCTGGTGGTTATATCGAGTGAGGTGATAACCATGCGCTTCACCGATCGAAACGTCAGAGTTTTAACGGTCGCGAGGTGGCTGAACAAAATAATCTAGTGTGACTAGAAAATAAAATGGCCCAAGAGAAATTACTAATTAAAGGTCCAAGTGAGATTATAATTAAAATATAATGGCCAAAGTGAGAAATAAGGGTACTGATTAAAGTCCACTACCTCGGGCTGTCCCGGTAAACGATCAATCTTATCTGATAAACAAACGTGTAAGCATATAAATTTCTCTTAACCGTATCCATCACTCGTCTATAATTCTGTTTGAAATCTGACTCAAATATTAGGAGTACATTTTCTTTTTTCTTTTCTTTTTTTTTTTTCCTTACAAAGTCTAATGGCCCAAGGTAAATTATTCTTCATTGGCCCAAAGTGAGGTTTGATTTTTAAAGGCCCAAAGTAATTTATTATCTAATGGCCCAAGGTGGTATATTTTCTAATGGCCCAAGTAATGTTATAAGGTCCAGAAATTTGGGGGGCGGCAGTGTGATGCCCGAAGTGGGTTTCTTTTATACAACGGCCGGAGAACTCCATTTTTTCTGGTATCAAGCTCTAAAACGAACGATTAACAATCTAAAAAAAACGAAATACACGCATTACAAACAATATTTATACTTAGGGAGGTAGATTATCTACCTCTCCTCTGACGATCGAGCGGAAAATGCAATTTGGCGAAAACGAAATGTCACCGACAAGATGACCAGAAGATGAATGTAAGTCTGGCTCGGTTGGAGTGTTGGGTGTGTACAGACTCCCTCCTATTGCCTTCCTTCTCTGAAATTTCTCCCTCTCTCTCTCTCTCTCTATTTCTTCTTTGCCGGATGAAACAATATATATAATAATAATAATAAGGCTGGGGCAGGGGATTTAAGGGAAAGAAATAGGTTGCATGGGGTCTCCCTCTCTGATCCACCGAAAATGGAGAATGGCAGGGAAGAAAATGGGTGTGTCAAATTCGGACAAAAGGGGTGAGAGATATAGGGGATTGAATTTGGGTATAAACCCTTGGGTTTAGAGCAATTTAACACCCAATGGTTAGAGGAAACTTATTAGGAGAGGTGTGCAATTGTTATTGGATGATTTTGAATCAGATGCCAAACATAGTCAGGCATGGAAAGACATGCGGGTGATGGTTGATAGACATTGGGGTTGATGGGTTTAGTTTCATTGTGACCAAGTTTGGGTAAAGGGCTTATGCTTTCATGTGTAAGTATATTTATATGTAGTCACAAAATGAAATAATTATATTTGTCTAAATATATAAAATGCTAAGTTTTTATAAAACCGAATATATTTTTATAAAAAAAATAACTGGACTGTTATAACCCATCGCCCTTAAAATAATTTCGTCCACGAAATTTGCTAATCAAAATATCTTAGAGTATAATATATATGTAAAAAAAATTATTATTATTTTTTATATAAATTCTATTTTACGAAAATGCGGGCTATTATAGTAAATGCCACAGAGCAGATGGAAAATATTCAAGAACTTCGAAGGACATGTGGTCAAGTTCTTTATGCCTCTTCTAATGATGCCTAGAACTTAGCTTTTGTTTAGCTCTGCTCAACCATTTCCCTTGTCAAGAGCTTTATTGCCACTTCATTCTTTTGTTCAGCAAGTGTTAGCAAAACATCAACTGTGGTATAGTGATTTGTTGACAATCATCTCTGGAAATGTAAACAATTTTCCCAACCTATTGGTAGAATTTTATCATCACACGCCTTATCACATGCCTAATTTGGCTCCCATCGCCCTTTTTAACACCCTTTCACACAGCCAATCAAGAATCAATAGCAAAGAAAGAATTTCCCTTTAACCGCTAGTACGTATACGCTACTACAACATTAAGGCACTTCAACAAGATGATGTTGGTAAATGCTTGGCAATCGCAGTATGCAACATATGCAATTCAAATGTTGTGAGAGTCTTACATGACGAATCCACCATATATTCTATAATTTGCATAGGGAAGCAAACAATTCTCATTTGTAACATGATCTTGAGATTGTGTTACTCTTATTCAACATATGAACTTGAGGAAGATACCAAAAGACGTTTTGCGCTTTTGATTTCACAATTAAAACCAGTGAAATTAGTTCAATTGGCTTTCAAAAGTTTTCAATAATTGAATATTGTTGCAGGAATTGGACTGTGAGAACGATATTCAGGAGTGCACAGATTGTGGGATGGGAGGAAAGATAATATGCAATCTTATCCATACATCACATGGTTGCAACATAATACTGAATTGAGATTGATTTGGGATTCCAACTACAAGAAGTTGACTTTAATACTAGATTTACAACAAAAAATTTATGTGATACAAAAAATTTCAAAGTCAATTCCGACTCCAGTACATAAAGCTATTTAAAAATAGCACTAGAATTGAAATATCAAATTTAAAGCCATTCAAAACAAAGGCAACTCAAATTTGATCACTATGTGTACCGCGTCCCAATGCAAATCACTTTTTTCTTTTTCTTTTTTCACAAAATGTAGATTTAAAAGAAAGGGCCTTAAGGAAATGCCACTCATTTACAAAAATCTAGGCCTATAAGGGCTCTATACCCTTTCATGCGAAGAGATCTGTCACACCATAAATTGATCTAATGAAGATTGCACTCCTTCAATTCTTAACTATAAAAACAAAATATTAACAAGAGAACTTTTTAAGTCTATATAACACAATATCCACTTCTTCAAAATGAAAAGCGACTCTTCCACATCGAACAAGGAGAATCATCCCCAAATTCCCAAAGATTTAACGTGGCCATAAAAAATTACCAACTCAATTTTGAGATCCATGAGAGACATTTCCTAGCCAAAAACAAATTCAATCACTATATACATGCATGACATAAAAGCTAAAAACTATCATAGATAAATTCATCCCAGATCTATAATCATCAAGATCAAATGAATCTTTATATTCCCAATGTTCGTTACATTTGTCGAAATACAAGTCAAGATAGATCACAAATCTCTTCGAAAATGTTCAAATCCGTGTATGACAAGCAGTAAATAAATGATTGAAACAAAAAAATACTAATATACTATCTTAGATCTTCTAATCTTGATGATGAAAAAAACAAGCTTCTTCTAATCAACATCAGGCACCAAATACTTTACAATTTCACTTGTTTATTTCCTTTGTCGACAAATAGTACCAATAAGTTTCATTACCACTTAGCAAATGCTTCTTTTTCTCAATTTGAAATTTCAATGCCTACCTTTTAAAAAAACTCAACAAGTTAGTAGGGGGGCAATTAAAAAAACTTACATTTCGAATAGGGAAGTAATGATGAACAAAATTCATGCATTAAAAAAAGAAAAATGGATAATTTCAGACTCTCTGTCTCACCTGAGATTAGATGCAATTGAAGAGTAAAGAGAGATTGAACAAACCAACACTCTTTAGCATGTAAAAAAAAAAAAAAAAGAGGAGAGGGGAGAAAAGCATTTTGGTTGTGTAATCTATGAAAAAGGAAACACAAGTATTAATTAGACAAATCACTTACCTTTTTTGTCATTTTCTTTTTTGTCATTTTCCTATGTATAGATGAGTTGACATTTTCTTTTGAAGGTAACACCAATGGAGATTAGATCATAAAAGCGCACTAAATTTGTCCTCTTAATTACTCATTTCCAAGTGTAACATATGCAAATGACTAGTATTGTATGTATGCCTTATCTTCCACATAATCCTTGACCTTGAGCTGCAAAAGTCAAAGTACCGTTGCATATGCAATCCATTTCTACCACAAACATAAACCTTAGAAGTTTTGGTGGTGTGAATGTAATAAATGAGAAAATATAGGAACACACAAAAGTGCAAAGATGGAAAAAAATCGTACTGTGAATTGTAATACTCCCTCCGTCCCTTTTTAAGTGTTGGCATTTTCATTTTGGATTTTCCCTTAATAAGTGTGTGTTGTGAAAAGTTAATGGGTAAAAGTTTGTAGACTTATTATTTTGCTCTTTTGAAAAGTTAGTGGGTAAAAAGTTAATGGGTAAATGTACATAATTTTGGAAAGTGGAGGTAAAAGTTGACGTGGAAAGTGAAAAAGTTGATGTTAAAGGTGTAATAATGATGTTTTTTTAATAAGTTGAATTTACGAAGCACCACATTTAAAAAGGGACGGAGGAAGTATTAGTAACTCATTTACTCTTGAAGAGAGTATCTCCATTTGCTATTCTTTTATTTAAGAGCTGAGGCCATGTGGATTGTGGACTAATTTGAAAACATATGCTACTTTTGAAATGTCCTAGTTAGCACTCTGCCCACTCATTTCATTACGACAGATTCATACTCATTAATCACACATATTCGTATTGTGAACTTTGCATTAATGTGGGCCTAAGATGAACATCACAAAACATCAGGTGAAAAGTTTGGAAATGTCTCGTGTTAAATGGATACTTTTAAAGTGAGATTTAGGATTGAAAGAAGTCGACATAAATCCACAACTGATTTCGTTGAGCAAAATTGAATTTTTTTTTTTTTTTTGCTATCCCGATTGAATTGATCTCTTTATATTGCCAATGCTCTAAAATTTAGTAGCCTCAACTTCAAATGATATTCATCAGAATAGCAAAGCATTAATCAATCATATATTTTCAATCTTTGAACTGCAAATATTACAATACACCTTTCACCAATACTTAGATTTGCTTTCCAGGATCTGTTAACAAACATGGAGTAAATTTTTTAGGTCAAATTCCATGGACACCCCCTCATCTATTCCAATTTTTCTTGGACACCCCCTAACCTTTAAAAACGTCTATACACATGCCCTCATCTATGAACATTATCCAGCTTGACCCCTCCCTTCTGTGAAAGGGCTTTAAGTATCAAGG
Organism: Vaccinium myrtillus; assembly: GCA_016920895.1. Lineage (NCBI taxonomy): Eukaryota > Viridiplantae > Streptophyta > Magnoliopsida > Ericales > Ericaceae > Vaccinium > Vaccinium myrtillus. Next base: position 28,339,951 of record CM029276.1, on the reverse strand, counting down.
ACAAAAAATATTATATGGACAAAAAATACCACTTATCTCTCTCCCCAACCCTTGCACTTGGCCTGATAAAAAAAGACGATGATGGGTGTTGTCTGAAATGGAAATTAAAACCAATCACAAATCAAATTCATAAATTCTCAACCCCAATCGCAAATCAAATTCGAGGCAAGAAATACAAATCACACATGGCAGAGATTGTAAGTTAAGTTATCATGATTATCAATCACCACAATCGGATTCGTCGTCTTCATTTACGCATCGACCGGAGACAAAATCGAGGAATTTTTCAGGTCCTATTTTTCTTTCTGAGCGACGACGAGGCATGGCTGAGAAAGGATTTATGAGAAGTAAGAGAAAGATTGGACGGGAGAAGAAAGAACCCCCATTGGAGTTCATCTGCCCCATTTCCGGCTCCTTAACAAGTGACAAAAGTCTAGATACATAGCCGCCGTCCGCCACCCCTTCGACCGCGGCTACCTCATAAACCCAGACCTCCAGCGCAAGATCTGTCCTCACGTGTTCAACTCCGTCCTCCAAATAAACCCTAGTCAATCCTCTCTCCTCCTCGGCAATGATGAAGGTAAACCTGGATAGCCAAAGATGCATCAGGAAATTTGCAAGGCCTCCGTCGAAATCCCCACCCTTGTCTCCGCCATCTACTACTTCCCCCAAGGCCTCCGTCGAAATCCCCAATAGGTGCTCTATTTAACCCATGGATGCGATGGGTTCATGGCTGAGATGGTCTCTGGCAAACTCGAACTTGGCGATTTGAACGAACTTGCAATAGAACGGGACCGAATTGTTGTTTGTTGAAATCTGAGAACTCCATTGTTGTTTGGCGGTGTTGTACGTCGAACCCCATTGTTGTTTGTGATAATCTGAGAACTCGATTTAACCGAAGGTTTTTTGTTATTTGTTTTGGCAATTTATGATGGAAAGGGAGAGTGAAGGAGAGGGGGGTTTTGAGAGAGACGGAAAATTGGAGGGATAATTCTGTCAATGTATGCATTCTATTAACAGAGTTAGGGGGTTTGTACACTTCGAATAGATGAAGGGGTGAGTTTGGATGTTTTTAAAGGTTTAAGGGGTGTCCTTGGAAATGGAAAAGATGAGGGGGTGTCCATGGAATTTAACCTAATTTTTATTAACAAACAAAGTCATTTATTCACAAATATAGATTTACTATTTAATTAACACATATAGAAACGTTACAAAAAAAAATACCTCTCTTTCTCTCTAAACTTTTCAAATCTTTTAGGGTTTCCATCGGGGGGGAGGGGGGGTTGCGCCTCCTCCTCCTCCTCCCCTCTCTCTTTTGTTGTTTCTTTGGTCTTCCATTTTTATATTGTTTTATTGCTTGCAACAACCACCAATAACCAAATCTGGGTGTTTCGGTTCAAGGCGGCTATGGGTGCTATGGGATTCATTCACGATGGCAACAGGCATGGTTAAGGTTCTTGACGACAACAGATGTTTGGGTTCTCGAAGGTTAGGTTTTTACGAGGTTGTTTTTATGGGCTGATTTAGGGGCTTAGGGACTGGGTGGAGGTGATTTAGGGGCTGTTTCAAGGGCAACTTTAAGGCTCATTTCGAGTATGTCTGGGGCTTGTTGGGATGGTATGGGGCATTTTAGGGGTTGATTTGGGGCATATTTAGGGCTACTAGAGGACTGCTCAGACACGGTAGGTTCCTTTAGGGATTGATCAGGCTTCTTGTTCTTATTCTTCTTCAATGGTTTAGCTGTTGAATATGATGTGGTAGCAGCAATTGAAGGTGGTGGTGTAGCTTGTGCTATTTCCCCTTCTTCATTCCTTGAAGAATTACCCAGATAAGACTTTACTAGATTCCTCCAAATTTCATCAGGCATGTTAAAGTTTAGAAAATCACTTAAGGATCTCCAATTTCATACAACGATGAAGAATATAGATACAAGACAAGAAAATTTCTCCGATTTCCTTCCTATTTGTCTTGTCTCGTTTCTATATTCTTCATCGTTTGTATGAGATTGGAGATCCTTAAAGGATTTTCTAAACTTTAATGATGAAATTTGGAGGAATCTAGTAAAGTCTTATTTGGGTAATTCTTCAAGTAATGAGGAAGGCGAAACACCACAAGCTACACCACCACCTTCAATTGCTGCTACCGCATCAGATTTAACAGCTAAACCATTGAAGAAGAATAAGAACACGCATGATCCGTCCCCAAAGGAACCTACCGTGTCTGAGCAGTCCTCGTGCTAGTGCTCTTAGTAGTCCTCATTCTAGTGGTCTCTCTTGAGTCTTGACTTCTCAAGATACTCGCTGTAATTAGTATGCTTAAATTTCGTAATAAATGCAGAAACTGTGACTGGGCCTGCAATGACTTTAGTTACTTTTGAACTTGGGTTTCACCAAGACATTATGATGCTTGGTGGTTGTTTCCTGGTGGACTTGGTGCTTAAAGTTTGAACTGATTATATTTGTATTTTGTCTATCATTTCTGGATTTTTACTGTGTTTGTCTTGATTTTGAAGTTTGAACTATAATGGTTGATCTTGTAGCGTAGCGGTTCACAGTAATCGAAAGTGCAAAAAGCTCGAGTTTGCGCGATTTGAGCGGGCGTGATTGTTGCTTAGTTGGATTTTTTTTTTTTTTACAAAGTAAGCTTCCAGTAAATAAATTAGGATACATTGAGAATTTATTGTTTTCGTGCTACCAGTGTTTCCTGAAAGTAGCTCTCTCTTCTGTTGGTAATTGAGAAGTAGCTCATTTGCTTTTTCGATAAACAAAAAAAGTTTGAGAAACTGTTCACCATTCACCAACACAAGTAGTCTCTATAAAGAATCAATATTTCGGGAAGAGAATCCTCTCTCTCTCTCTCTCTCTCTAAGGCTCAGTTTCCCAAAAGATAAAATGGCTTTTTGCTAAAATCAAGTAGGTGAATCTGGACACATATGTGTCCAGATTCACCTACTTGATTTTAGCAAAAAGCCATTTTAGCAGATGGAAAACCAAGCGTCATGGTACTAAATGTCACTTTTAAAAATTTTGTTTATTCAAAATTTTCTTGTGTTTGTTAGTTTTGCGTTAAATTTTTTTGACTTATTGGTTCTCGACGAGAGGGATCGAAAAAATAAATATCTACAACTTTAACTTAATTTTTTGGAAAATGACAAACTTTTAGCATTTTTAAACGAGAAAAATCGGAAAGGTAAGAAATTACTATGACTTTTACCTAATTTTTTTGGAAAAGGACCAATATTTAACTCTGTTACATGGTCTCTCCCTCCCTCCATCCTTCCCTTCTCGCCTCTTCTTTCCTTTTTCTCTTTTGCTATTCTGTTTTGTTTCAACTCCATTGCTCAGATCTGTTTCTGAGTTGGAGCTCAGTTCTATCTTTGTTTGAAGCAGCAACTAGTACTTGGGCTGTTAATATGTCACTTCGTAACCCTTTTGCCCTTGAAATTATGTTAGATTACATACTGTGTACCATTCATAATATAGTATATTGGATCAAATACTTATGGTTATTAGTAAACAGTTCGAATCATTTGCGCGGAACACGGAAGTAATACTACTCCTAATTCTGATGTCGTCTAATGGGACAGAGCAAGTTACCTTTGTACCCTTAAGGTTCAAAACCTAAATTAACGTTATGAAAGTCGTGTGTTTCATTCAAATTTCCTAATCTTCTTCATCGTCGATGGACGAGATCTCTTTCCTCACCTGATTGATCTCCTTGGACGTAATCTCTTTCCTAATTGAGCGATCTTGTGCATTCTGATTTGTTACCAATCAACCTCTTTCTTCTTCTCCTCCTCCTCCTCCTCAGTTACCTGTATTCGACTACGTAGAACCACGTCGTGAATTTCACTAGCTTAGAAAAAACTACCTGTTTTCTAAACCACCTCGTGAATTTCACTAGTTTGGAGCTCATGAAATTTTATTGGGTTTGAGCTCGTGATCAAATTTCAGCTTGTGAAATTTCACTGACTTTGATCTCGTGAATTTCACTAGCTTTGAGCTCGTGAATGTCCTTGGCTTTGAGTTCGTGAATTTCACTAGCTTAGAAAAAACTACATGTTTCCGAACCACCTCGTGAATTTCACTAGCTTGAAGCTTGTGAGATTTCAATGGGTTTGAGCTCGTGAAATTTCAGCTTGTGAATTTTCCCTGGGTTTGATCTCGTGAATTTCATTGGCTTTGAGCATGTGAATTTCACTACCTTAGAAAAAACTACTTGTTTCCGATCCACCTCGTGAATTTCGCTAGCTAGCTTGGACCTCGTGAAATTTCAATGGATTTGAGCTCGTAAATTTCACTGGGATTTGTGCTAGTGAATTTCACAACAAAATACTACTTATTAGAGATCATTACATGCTTTTTTCAACCATTACATACTTTTCGAAGATATATATTTTTAAATTATTACATACTTTTTTCAACTACCTCCACCACTACATACTTTTTAAAATCCCAACATATACTTTGATGAGAACAAGAACAAGAACAAAGATATATTTTTCAAATCCCCAACATACTTTTCAAAAGGGATTGAAGAGGGGGTCGCTTGCGTGATTTTTTCATAAGGGTGTTTTTGGCATAGAAGTGTATATAATCCTCAGTGGTGCTTTTTTGGTTTTGAGCTGGAGCACACGGTAAACAAGGCTCCAATTTCGGACCGGCCCGTCATTTCCTCACACACACACATACACACACACACACACATATATATATATATCCAATCAAGGATCCCGGATGGGAGGTTTTTTGGTGTTTTGATGCTTTTAAAAATTATTTTTGGGAAATCCGAGCCGTCCAATGTGTTCAAAAGGTGTTTTCCAGGGTCCACGCGGGAAATCTTCAAAAAAAAATACCGGGAAGGGCTTGATCCAAGCATTTTTTCAAAATGCTTGGATCAAGCCCTTCCCGTATTTTTTTTTTGAAGATTTCCCGCGTGGACCCTGGAAAACACCTTTTGAACACATTGGACGGTTCGGATCGTCAAAAAAATATCAGGAAGGTGGAGTCCCGGATCCGGGACTCCCGGATTAGATAGTGACTGTGTATATATATATATATATATAGAGAGAGAGAGAGAGAGAGGAGCTTTCTAGTTCGGGATCCCTAAGTCCGGGACTCATAGTTCCGGATCAAATTTTCATGATCTGAATCGTCCAATGTGTTTAAAACGTATTTTCTCCGTTCCTTTTTAAGTGTTGACATTTTCATTTTGGGCTATCCCTTAATAAGTGTGTTTTGAAAAGTTAATGGGTAAAAGTTTGTAGAATTATCATTTTGTCCTTTCGAAAAGTTAGTGGGTAAAACGTTAATGGATAAGGGTGGAGGATAATTTTGAAAAATGGAGGTAAAATTTGATGTGGAAAGTAAAAAAGTTGATGTAAAAGGTGTAATGATGATGTTTCTTTAATAAGTTAGATTTACGAAGCAACACATTTAAAAAGGGACGAAAGGAGTATTTTTAAGGGTCCCCGCGAGAAATCATCAAAAAAAAAATACCGGGAAGGGTTTGATCCAAACAGTTTATTATAAAATTGTATATGTACAATACCAGGAAGGATCAAGCCCTTCTTGATCATTTTTTTTTATGATTTCTTGCGGGACAATTAAAAACGCGTTTTAAACACACTGGACGGTTCGGATTGTGCAAAAACACTTTTTAAACCATTGAAAACACCCATTTTTGTTCAATCCAAGATCCTTGACTGGAAAATTGGTGTATATATATATGTGTGTGTGTGTGTGTGTGTGTCTCGTTGGTTCCGACAACCTTCCCATCACGCCACAGCACAACAATTTTTCAATAAACTCATGCAACTTAAGAATTAAACTCGTTTTTTTTTTATCAACGAATAATCTTGTATTTGATTAATTAGCATGTAATAAAGTTAAAACTTCTTTTGAGTCGTTGAATATATACCATCTATTGAAGTCCTCTTTATGTAAGCACTAAGCAGCCAGCTGATAGAAATCATCCGGACCAATGCCCATGTTGCATCACTCAGAAGGACAGACGCTAGCATGTTACGTCCGGAGTAGGGGCGTACATTTGGCCCCGTGACCCAAAGTTTGCCTGAGCCTGTTGAAATTTGAAGTGGATGTCCTCATCTTTTTTCTTTTTTTTTTTTAATCTGACCAATATATTAAAATTGTTATCTCAACCGTTCATAATGTTTTAATCAAAGAATAAAGCATCTCTATGAATAACCATATCAATCTGAGAACATTATTCTTGCTAAAAATGAAAACCAAATTTTAATTTGAAAAACTTGCCTTCATAATTATATTCGACCATTAGGTTCTCATTGTCCGATTGACTTAAATTTTGGTTTGGATATAGTACTCGTCAAAGTCTATAATACTATGAAAGATTCTTATCGTCAAGTCAAAACTCTGCTAATATGGATGGAAAACAGTATTGTACGCACAAAACACGGAGTAGTCATGTGTAACAAATACATTACATGAATTTGCACATAAGGCAAATCACATGGAGTACTGCAAATGAAGTTTGCCATAGAAAAAAACTATAGAAATACAAATAAACTACTGAACATGCAGATGCCATGCAATATTAGGGGGTGTTCCACTTACAAAAAATTATTTTTTCTAAACACCGAGATAGGTCATTCTCTCACAACACATCACATAAAAAACCGTGAAAAATCAATTTTTTCAAAAAACTGAGTTAGTGGAACACTCTCTTAGTTTGCTTTATATTTTTTGGTCCGTGGACTTCTTGTTTCTTTACCACTTTGGCGTTGTGTTTTATGTTTTTATTTATTTATTATAATAATATAATTGAACTGTGCACTTCACCAATACCAATTAAAGAATAAAACAAATGTAAACCACAAACATCAAGACTCCTTGCATGTAGGACGAGCTATGGATATTTAGACACCCCACCAATATAAATGGGAAAAAAATGCTAAAACTAACTCGGGACTGTTATGAGTGTTGAAAAGCGTATTGTAATGTGTGAAATTTTATTAAAAAATATTGAAGTGTGCATTTTTAATACCTTTTTAACTGGAGACCTGACAAGGAACAGAAAAGGAAACCTAGAAAATAGTAACCCATAAAGTGTATTCAACGGGTGATATTCACCCGGTACATAACTGGATGAATCTCACCGATCGAATACACTTTATGGGTTATTTTATGGATTTTCTTTCCTGTTTCCAACTATTTCTCTTTTAACTAATACTCCTACAGGCTACAAATTAACATCTCTACCATGTTTCCTTCTTCCTCACCAGACCATGGCTATTCAATACCTCTTCTTTCCTCTACTTCTTCTCGCCTTGTACATTTTCACCAAACACTGCCTAAACAAGATCAGAAACCTCCCACCAAGCCCTTTCCCAACCCTGCCCATACTCGGCCACCTCTACCTCTTCAAAAAGCCCCTCCACCGGACCTTATCCGATATCTCCGCCCGTTTCGGCCCTGTACTCCTCCTCCACTTTGGCTCGCGTCCAGTCCTTCTAGTCTCTTCTCCCTCGGCTGTCGAAGAATGCTTCACCAAGAATGATGTTGTCTTCGCCAGCCGCCCTCGTCTCCTTGCCGGGAAACACGTGGGCGATGGCTACACCACCTTGGCCTGGGCCCCGTACGGCGAAAACTGGCGGAAGCTCCGCCGCATCTCCTCCAACGAGATCTTCTCGTCCCACCGCCTCCAGTTGCTCGGGGGCATTCGCGCCGAAGAGGTCAGGTCGTTGCTCCGCCGGCTGTCCCGGAGTGGTGGAGATCAGGCGGTGGATTTTCAGGCTGCTTGCTTCGAGATGGTGCTAAATGCGATGATGAGGATGATAGCCGGAAAAAGGTATCGATTAATTTAGTTTTCAGATTGTAGATGATTTCAAAGGGAACAATTCCAATCTTGGGGCTTCTTGCCTTCAAACTAGTAGATGTCAAATTTGTTTTGAAAAATTATGTGCCAATTTAAGATTCTAGCTCCTAATCAATTTGGGCTTGGTTCTCCAACCCATTTTATGAGATTTTATCTCATTGTTTTCTGAATATATAAAATGAAGGAATTACATGTCTGCTTTTTTTTCAAAAAATTTCAATGGCAGAGCTGTCAAAGTTTGACCCCACCCACTCTGACATGTAAAATTACAATTTTACCCTTTATTAGTTCTTGCCTTTACCAAAAATGAGGGTATTTTGGTAAATATGGTATTTGTGGAGATTTTATGACAACTACATAAAATCTATTGGGAAAACAATGTCATTTTATCACCACTCCATATAACCCAAACTAAAATGAGAATTCTCATTTTATGACATAAAATGTATTGGAGAACAATGTCAACCCTAAAAAGGTTTTCCTGAGCTCATTTTAATGATCGGAATTTTGTTTGAACTCATTGACACTTGATGTTAAAAGTCAAGTTGATCGCACATCAATCCAATGTTACAATCTTATTTTTTTGCAAAACAAATCTGTTCCAAAAACGCATTAAAAGATATCCAATCAAATTGACATGCTTGATTTCCTCAATTGATGAAACAAAATGAATAGTCCTGATCATTGAGGTGAGCCTGCAAAGAATCCTTTTCGAGCTGAAATTGTGTCAAATTGAAAACAAGGGAAAATTTAACATCTTACTTTGTCAAATCCCAATTTGAAATGAGAAGAGAGATGTCAACTTAAATAATTTTTTCAGATGTCGATTTGTTCAAATTTGATATATCGGCCTTTGTTCTACCATTCACGGAGATTTATGAGTTGTATACCAAAGGTTTATTTGACGGTCAAAAATCATCAGAGGCGAGTATAGTTTGAAGAACAATGACTTAGGGTGCCGATACTAAGTTCTCCGTCCTGGCTACTTTGTCAAATTTGTTTTTTGTTTTCGCATTAATATTTGACGCACAAGTATATTATGATTAACTTGTGTCTAAATCCCTAACAGGTACTACGGCGAGGATGTGGCGAAGGTGGAAAAGTTATTCCGATCGGAAGGGTCAAATATGGGGGATTTCTTGCCCATTTTGAGGTGGCTTGGAGTGGGAGGCTTTGAGAAGAGGTTGATGGCAACGCAGAAGAATAGAGATGTGTTTGTGCAGGAATTGATAGAAGATAATCGCAGAAGAATGGGTAATGATGAGGCGGAAGGGAAGAAGAAGAAGACGATGGTTGAGGTATTGTTGACATTGCAAGAATCGGAGCCCGAGTATTACACAGATCGAATGATCAGAGCCATCATGAAAGTAAGAATTCGCGCTCTAGTTTCATTCATTTTTGGTTACTTGCTCTCTAACTTGCAGCCAATTATGGAAGCGAAATTTGATTCAAACAAGGAAAAAGAGGGTGTTTGCCAACTTGTAAAAAATGAAGGCTCTATGGGTTTGAAGACAAGACCTGTGTTCATTTAAAGGTTTTGAAAATGTAAAGGTTGAGACTGAGCAAATGTTTTTACCTAATTTGTATCTGTAGGTTTTGTTAACGACGGGAACAGATACTTCACTGGCGGTTATGGAATGGGCGCTTTCACTTCTATTGAACAATCCCCAATATTTAGAGAAGGCTCGAACTGAAATTGACATACGAGTTGGTCACGGCCGTCTGATCGATGAATCAGATATCTCAGACCTTCCTTCTCTCCGTTGCATCATCAACGAGACACTGCGGATGTACCCAGCAGCCCCATTACTCGCGCCTCGTGAGTCCTCAGAGGACTGTGCAGTGGGAGGCTTCCGCATCCCACGTGGCACTATGCTAGTGGTGAATATGTGGGCCATACAGAATGACCCCAAGATCTGGGTGGAGCCGAGTAAGTTCAAGCCGGAAAGATTTGAAGGGTTAGAAGGGTCAAGAGATGGGTTCAAGTTTGTGCCTTTTGGGTCAGGAAGGAGGAGTTGTCCAGGTGAGGGTTTAGCACTTCGTACGCTTGGGTTGACATTAGGGTCATTGATTCAGTGCTTTGATTGGGAAAGAGTGGGTAAGGAGATGGTTGACATGACCGAAGCCAGTGGACACACCTTGCACAAGGCTCAACCCTTAATGGCTAAGTGCAGGCCTCGTCCGACAATGGTCAACCTTCTTTCACAACTTTGAAACTCATTTCTATCTATTTTCTTGTAGTGAATTTGAAGGACCGGCCAAATTCCTTATGATGCCTATGTTCTGTTGGTGATTGCCTAGAACTTAGCTTTTGTACACATTTGCGACTATAATTCCATTGCCAAGATCTTTATTGACACTCCATCAATTTTTTCAGCAACAAGTTATCAAAACTTCCAACTATGGTGTAGTGTAGGGGCGGACTTACCATGGGGGCGGCACATGGGCCGTGGGATCACATGCTTCTACTCAATTATGCATAATTTTCTTTACTCCTTTACATTTGGTTCGATTTAAGACTGCAAGGTGTAGTTTACACAACATGAAGATGCCGTCTCGATGATATGATCATTTATATTGTAGAGATCATAAATGATTTGTATATATAAAAATTTAAGTTGATTGGACACTTGAAACAGGTGGATAAGAACACTTTTTTTTTGGCAATATTGTTCTTGTTTATCTCCTTTAATGGAGTTTGTTGTTCCATGTCTGGAACCTTTTTTTACCCTTTATGGGTATTATTCAAATGTAATCGGTGAAGTTCTTCCCATGCCATATGGATAACCCGAACCTTTTTTACCCTTTTTTTTTTCCGGCAAGATCGTTTTCCCCGGCTGAGGGCTTTGGAATTTGGGTGATTGTAGCCGTTTATTAAAAAAGCAAAAAGAAATCATGCATTGTCCTCCAACAGACCTAGGGACACTGTAGCGCACTTGATGCGTTGAACTGTGCAGAGCAGTATCCCAGCCGTAAAAAAATGTTTTTAACGGTAGGGATTTAAATAAAATTCTTCGCCAGGAATGCAAACCGTTGAAAGCAATTTTGAATGATTCAGATATGCCCTACATGATTAAGTCCAGAATTCAGCTTTCAGGGCTGGCCGCTGATTATAAACAAAGACCATTGACCAACTGGCTTATACATATTTTGTACTCCTACACCAACACGTGATGAGAATTTATAATTAAGTCTAGTATTCAGCTTTCACAGCTGGCCATTGATTATAGGGAAAATTTCAAAAATACCCCTATCCTTTCACCCCAATGTCCCAAAAACACCTAACCTTTCGTTTATTTCAATTAGACACCTATCCTTGTCCACCGTTATTAAATTGGGTCCCCAACCCAATTTACCGTCCAGTCTTGGACGGAAAATGCCCAGCTGGCCATTTTTTCGATGACTGGGCAGTAGAGCCGTGTGGGAGACTATTTTGGAGGGAAAAAAAAGACAATCACTATTTTTTTGGAGGGAAAAGGACTGTCCCCATTATTTTCTTCCCCTCCTTTTCTCCCACCTATTTATACATCTTCTCTCTCTCTCTCTCTCTCTCTCTCTCTCTCTCTCACACACACATTTATACACTAGCCCATCCTCTTACTCCTCTGATCTACAACGAGAAACGGAGCACAACCCATCTTCCTCCTCTGCTCTGCAACGAGAAACAAAGCACAACCCATCTTCCTCCTCTGTTTCTAGTTCGTCAGACATGGAAGATGACCGTTGCATCATGTGTGGAACCCAACGGTTTGTACAAACCTCATGGAGTAACATGAATCCGGGAAGGAGGTTTTCCAGCTGCCCCAACAACAACTGTAAAGATTTCGTCTGGGTTGATCCTCCGATGTGCCAAAGGGCTGTCCAAATCATACCGGGTCTTCTTCGCAGATCAAATAGGCTGGAAGTTGAGCTTCGCAACAGTAAGGCTAGGGTGAGGAATTTTGTTGTGGCTTTGTGTGCCACTTGGATGATGATAATTGCAGTGGTGATTGGGATAATGATGAACTAGTTTGGAAAAAAAAAATAGCAGCAATGGTGGTTTGGGTTGGGGGAAAAATGTAGCAGTGGTAGTAGCTTTTAGGTGTAAGGTTTTGGGGGAAAAAAGTAGCAGTGGTGGTTGGGGGAAGAAAAAAGTAGCAGTGGTGGTTGGGGGAATTTGGTTGTGGCTTTGTCTTTTTTTTCCCTCCAAAATAGTCTCCCACACGACTCTACTGCCCAGTCATCGAAAAAATGGCCAGCTGGGCATTTTCCGTCCAAGACTGGACGGTAAATTGGGTTGGGGACCCAATTTAATAACGGTGGACAAGGATAGGTGTCTAATTGAAATAAACGAAAGGTTAGGTGTTTTTGGGACATTGGGGTGAAAGGATAGGGGTATTTTTGAAATTTTCCCTTGATTATAAACAAAGACCAAGGCCAGCTGGCTTATACACATTTTATACTCCCTCAATCTTTAATTTATTGGTCCTTTCTAGAAATTTCAATTAATTAGGAAAATATAACCATTACATTTGTCATACTTTTTTTTTCCTCTTTTAATCCTCCAAAACATCATCATTTTACATGTACCTACTCCAAAAAATAAAGGTAAAAGTGAAATTTCATTAGCTAATATCCCCATAGTTTTTAATTGGAACAAAAATATTTAGGAGAGAGACTCGCCTGATTTGGCTAAATTGAAAAAACTGGTTTTTTAGTTTTTTTTTTCGTTTTGTACTTATTCAATTTTTTTTTGCATTTGTTAGTTTTGCGTCAAGATTTTGTGGTTTCTAGATTTATCTCGTCGAGACGAATTCAAAGAGTATAAAATTATAGTCACCAGTTTTTTGGATTATTTTTTGTCTTTATTCTTAAAACTTTAAGCTTGGCTAACAATTTTATACTTTTTAGATTCCTGTCGTTGAGACAAGGCAAAAAATCACAAAAAATCAACCGAAAACTAACAAATGCAAAAAAAAATTGAATAAGGACAAAACGAAAAAAAAAAACCACAAAACCATTTTTTCCAAATTAGCCAAATCAAGCGAAAGATTGGGCACTAGTCCTGTTCCTAGGAATTTCCAACATGAATGAATGCAATCGGTTGACTTTACCTCTCTGTTCATCGTCTTCCATGGCAGCCACTCTGTTCATATACTTTTCTCTGTTTTTCTGTTTATGTATCTTGGCCGAACACATTCTTCACAAGCTCCAAAACCTTCCCCCAACCCCCTTCCCAATACTACCCTTGATCGGTCACCTCCACTTGTTGAAGAAACCAATCCATAGAACTTTATCCAATCTCTCTGCCCGATACGGCCCCGTACTTCTCCTCCGATTTGGGTCCCGCCGTATCCTCGTGGTCACCTCTCAATCAGCAGCCGAAGAATGCTTCACGAAGCACGATAACGTATTCGCCAACCGCCCTCGTCTACTCTCCGGAAAACACCTCGGCTACAACTACACCTCCATGGCTTGGGCACCATACGGCGACCATTGGAGGAACGTCCGTCGGATCTCTTCCCTGGAAATTCTCTCGTCTCACCGCCTGCAAATGCTCTCTCACATCCGTCTGGACGAGGCCCAGACTCTTGTCCACCGCCTGTTGTGGGTTTCTGCTGATCAAGCAGCGGAAGTGGACATGAAGTCGGCCTTCTTTGAGTTCACTTTTAATTGCATGACGAGGATGATTGCCGGAAAGAGGTACTACGGTGAGGACGCGGCAAGCTCTGAGGAAGCAAAGATGTTTCAAGAGATAGTGGCGGAGACGTCGCGTTTGGCTGCGGAAAAGAACATTGGAGATTTCTTGCCATTTGTACAGTGGTTTGGTAGTGGAGCTATAGAGAAGAGGTTCGTGAAGGTACATCGTAAGAGAGACAAGTTCATGCAGGATTTGATCGATCAGCAGCGTGAAATACTGAGGTCTAATGAATCTTGTTTTCGTGAGATGAAAAGGACCATGATTGAAATTCTGTTGTCACTGCATGATGCAGAGCCTGAATACTACACAGATGAAAATATCAAAAGCCTTATGCTGGTAAGACACTTGTTTATCGAGTAATAATTCATGCCCGGTGCCCTAACACCCTTATCCGTTAAACATTTTTATGGGGTCTATACACTTAGTACTACCACAAAAATGTTAGGTGGATAACCAATAATTTCCTTGTTCATCACTATGCACGGAACCGTATGCTTTTTCTTTTAGGATATGATTGTTAGCTGAGCTATTGACCGTGAGTGAATGATGTGTTGGTGATAAAGTGCGCCTTATAGTCGCCTTTCATAACCAGATGTTCGGGTCATCTTGCGCGCACCTCGATTAATTTCGGGCCCTGAAGGTAATGACCGGGCATAAACCCTGTAGCCCCAAGGTAATCTCCCAATACATTGTTGACACATCAGTTTGTTTTGGACTCATTTTTGGTCAAAATAGGAATGCTCTTTCTGTGATTAAGATGATCTAGCTGTGATAGAAGCAGTGAAGTGCTGGTCATAAATTATTTCAGAAGGTTACAATTTAGATTATTGTTATGTAAAGACCTTCATTTTGTTATGCCAAATTGAAACTTGAAATCCCAAATTCATATAAAACAGTCCAAAATCTTAAGAGCAGCTCTAATCTGCCGTCAATTCTTTAGGCCTGTCTTTTTCAACAATTAGCATAATCGCTCTGCTCTCTGTTGATGAAGGTTTTACTGCAAGCCGGAACGGATACTTCAGCTGGAACTATGGAATGGGCTATGTCAAACTTGCTCAACAATCCAGATACTTTAAAGAAGGTACAAACAGAAATCGACACTCGGGTGGGAGAAGACCGGCTGATTGATGAGTCCGATCTGACTGAACTTCCTTACCTCCGTTGTATTATCAACGAGACACTACGGATGCACCCTCCAGCTCCTCTACTCTTACCGCATGAATCATCTGCAGAATGCACCGTCGGAGGTTTCAAAATCCCACGCGGCACAATGCTCCTGGTAAACTTGTGGGCCATTCAAAATGACCCCAAGATCTGGGAGGAACCTAGCAAGTTCAGGCCAGAGAGATTCGAAGGGCTGCAAGGGTCAAGAGATGGGTTCAAGTTCATGCCTTTCGGGTCAGGGAGGAGGGGCTGTCCTGGGGAGGGGCTGGGCTTGCGCATGGTCGGGCTGGCATTGGGGACTCTGATTCAGTGCTTTGATTGGGAAAGGGTTGGCGAGGGAACGGTTGACCTGACCGAAGGTGCTGAATCAACGCACCTAAGGCTCAACCCTTGATGGCCGAGTGTCGGCCGCGTTCAAAAACGATGACACTTCTTTCTCATATTGCAGCCAGCCATGTCTCTTGAACCAGTGAAAAAATTGAGCCAAGTGTTTAGTGTTGTTGTGAGGTTCGAATCAAAACAAGCTTTCGACCCGAGACAGGATTTGAATCGGAGTTTGCACTGTCACTCCTGTTGTTCATCGATCTAATTGCGAACATTTCAACTTTGATGTAACAAGAGAATCTATTGGCATCATCTCTGTAAATGAAATTATTTTTTCAAACGGTTGGTGGCATTCACATCAATCTCACGCAGATGTGATCAGAAATTGATATGTCAAACTAAGAACTGCGTTTCAACTTGGATCCTTAAAAGCTCCAGGACCCGATGGTTTTAATGGGTTATTTTACCAAAAATTTTGGGATATTGTTGGCCCAGAGGTGAACATGGCAGTCAAAGGATTCTTCAACGAAGGTATTTTACTTAAGAGCTTCAACTTCACCAACTTAGTCCTGATCCCAAAGGTCCATTTCCCTGAATCTCTCAATCAGATGAGGCCAATAAGTTTGTGCAATTTCTGTTTGAAGGTCATTACAAAGGTTCTAGCCAATCGTCTTAAGAAATTTCTGAAAGGTATCATATCACCAAATCAATCAGCCTTTGTCCCTGATAGAATGATCCAAGATAGTATTTTAATCGCTCATGAGGCTTTCCATTTCCTTAAACGAAAGAAAAAAGGAAACGAAGGTTTTATGGCTATTAAACTGGATTTCAATAAGGCTTACGACAGGGTGGAGTGGGATTTTTTAAGGGCGCTGATGCTGAAGATGGGTTTTGCGAATAAGTGGGTGCAATGGATAATGGAGAGTGTTACATCGGTTGAATTTACAGTGTATGCTAATGGAGAAGCTCGAGCAAAGGTCTCACCACAACGGGGCCTCCGACAGGGCGATCCCCTTTCACCCTATCTCTTCCTATTGGTGAAGGACGTTCTTTCCAAGCTCATTCATAGGGAGGTCAATGGAGGTAACCTGACAGGTTTGCATATCAATCGAAATTGTCCTACTTTATCGCATATTTTCTTTGCGGATGATGCCATGTTATTTCTGAAAGCTGAATTAAAGGGATGCCGTGTGATTATGGATGTTTTGGAGGAATATGGAACGGCATCTGGACAGATGATTAATTATGAAAAGTCTGGTGTTTTTTCTCTGCAAATTTGAATGTGATGGATAAACAATTGTTATGCGATTTCCTGAACATCAAACTTATGAAGGGAGATTCTAAATACTTAGGACTGCCATCTTTTTGGGGGAGATCTAAGGCTGAGGCTTACACTTTTCTGGTGGAGAAGGCAATGAATAAGATGCAAGGTTGGAAGAACAACCTAATCTCCTTGGGCGGCAAGGAGATTTTGATTAAGTCGGTGGTGCAAGGTATTCCCACTTTTGCCATGGCATGTTTCCTCTTACCAAAGAACTTGTGCGATAAGCTGGATGCTCTTACACGCAATTTCTGGTGGAAAGGAAATCCGGATGATAGAGGGATATGTTGGGCTTCTTGGGAAAGTCTCGGTAAGGCTAAGGAACAAGGTGGTATGGGTTTCAGGAATCACAGGGCCTTCAATGAAGCCATGCTCGCACGCCAAGCGTGGAGATTGTTGATGAACAAAGATGCTTATTGGGCCAAATTTTTCAAGGGGATTTATTTCCCAAACACCGACTTTCTCAAAGCTACCAGGGGAGGAAGGGCCTCTTGGGCATGGCTGAGTCTCTTACATGGGAGGAATTTGCTCATTAAAGGCCTTCGCTGGCAGGTTCAAGATGGGGAAAGTATTGACTTCTGGGAAGATGCTTGGATTCCCTCATTACCAAACTTCAAAATTCCAATGGGGAAACCCTCAAACTGTGCAATCCATAAAGTTGCTGATGTTATTGATGGTCAAGCAGGCAGATGGGAAGTTCAAAAGTTTCCAAATAACCTCCCACAAGAGGTGATCGAAGCAATTATAGCCATCCCTCTACCTATGGTGAAGAGAACAGACCAGCTAGTGTGGAACCACACCTCCAATGGCTGCTATTCAGTCAAGTCAGGATACCACATAGCACACCAATCACAGTTGGAGAAGCAAAAGGACAAAGCTGAATCATCCTTTAAGATCGAGAAGAAGGTATGGAAAGTTCTGTGGAAAATGAAGATCCCAAACAAAGTCAAAAATTTTTGGTGGAGGGTATGCAAAAACATTTTGGCTACTAAGGAAAATTTGTTCAAGAGAAAATGTGCGGAGGACAGAATGTGCCCCATTTGTGAAGTTGAAACGGAATCGGTTGAGCACATGCTATTCTGGTGTCCCTGGGCACAATCTGTGTGGTTTGGATGCAACATCAAACCTTTTGCTAATTTGGGAGGCAATGCATCAATTACCAAGTGGGTTGCGGAGATGGTAGATCAATTACCTACTTCTGAAGCCACGAGTTTAATGGGAAATGTGGCTACTATCGCATGGCAGATCTGGAAAGCCAGGAACAACTTCTTGTTCAACAAGGTGAAAGTTGATCCTTTGAACACAATGAATCTCATTCTACACTCCGAGATGGAGCAATTTCAGTCTCTAGAGAATCCAAACGTCCTTATGGATAACCCACAAATCCAGGAGGAGCAATCCACTTGGAGGGCTCCGGACATGGGTAAAATCAAAGTTAACTGTGATGTGGCTTTCCCCAAGTCAGGCTTCAACAGTAAGATTTCTGTGGTTTTACGTGATGGAAAGGGGAGGATAGTAGATGGTTTGGCCAAGACGGTGCGGGCAGAATCAAGCCTTGAAGGAGAACTGCAGGCCATTCGGGTAGCGTGCGAGATGGTTAACGGCTTGGGACTAAAGGAAGTCGAGATCGAATCAGACAACAAACAGGCTATATCTCTTAGTGTCTCAGAACTGGTTCCACCTTGGAAGGTTAGTACGGTGGTACAGGATATTCGCCATTTCGCTAGCGAGGGGAAAACAATCTTCAAATGGATTCGTCGGTCAGCCAATAGAGTGGCACATGAAGTTGCAGCTCTTGCAATGAAACAGAAACTACCTTGTAATTGGGTTGTTAATCTTCCCTCATCTCTTGTATCTTGTTTGAAGAGTGATTTTAATGAAAGCCTGTAAGGCATCTTTGACTGATCAAAAAAAAAAAACTAAGAACTGCAGTTTCACTACTGTCCTTTTCAAGGTTTTAAATAACGGTTTTGTAACAAGTAACGGTAACAATTTGAGTGTAACGGTTTTGGTAGTATCGGACGTTACGTAAGGGGAATCGGATGTAGCGTTCGTGAATTTTTAAAGAACTTTTTTTCATAAAAAAAAATAATTTTAAATTGCTTATATAACCCGTAATAGTCGAGCGACCGTAACGGTCGTGAACCGGTTCGTGAACCGGATACGGACTGATACAGAATGGGAACCGACCGATACGCATGTAGTTTTTTCCTCTCACCAGTGTCCGGGGTGTGACAATATCGGAGAGGCCAAAAGCCGTTACGTAACTGCCAAATGCCAATGCGTTACGTAACGGCCAGTATTTAAAATTATGGTCATTTTACAATAACAAATCACTTCCACACGGGTTATCACTTGTTTGTCGACTCTCGATAGTTAATTTGAATCTCTACATCATTTCATCTATACTAATATATAAAGGGGAGCACCACTTTGGTGTCCTCTTTTTTGTGAGGTTGTGTATACTTTTCCAATGCCGAAAATGACCCCGTTAAATAACTCACAACCTGAATGGACAAGACTTAAAAAAAAAAAACTGCAAGGGAGTTTCAAGGGACCAAAAAAAAAACTGCAAGGGACCAAAAACGGAACATGTACACATCAACTCCACATCAACCGATTTCCCTCCTACTCCAGAAGTCCGAAAATAGTAACTCCCTCCTCCATCTACATTCCTGCGCTTCTCTCCCACTGCTTCTTCGGCAATAACTGCATCGGCTAGCGGCATCGATGTCTACAAACCTCCCACCTTACACCAACTTAGGTAAGTCCCACCATCCCCTATCCATTTTAACTTCCGAATGGATCGTCAGAATCAAAAAATTCCCGCCATTCACTCTCTTAAATCACTGGACTCCGTCGACCAAAGAATTTGGCATTGTGTGCCAATATCCTTTCGAATAGCGTATTCACAGGAGGTTGATATACTGTTAGATCCTTGAAATGTACGCATTATTATTTAATAAAAAAATGCTATATTGCAAAAGAGCAGTTTGTGTTTCAGGTTAGTTCGGTTTCCTAATGTTTTCTTTGTACTAGAGGCTGGGGCACAGGCGACGTGTGTGCAAGTCGACATTTGACAAAAAGAACCATATGCGGGAGATAGGATTTGAAAAAACTATCAAGTTGGACTTGCACACGCATCGCGTGTGCCCCTGCCTCTAGTGTTTATTATGCCCAAGCATAACAAACCCTGTCGATCGTGACACTAATATGGTCCCATTCGAGGCCGAAAAAAAGTGAACTGGTTTGTGAATTTTGTCCAATTCGTCGAGCTTGTTGCGTACATCCAAAATCACTCTAATCGGAAACTAGTGACGACATGAACGGAATATAAACCGTTCGAATCAACTTTTTGAACCTCCGATCAAAAAAAAAAAAAAAAACTTTTTGAACCGGGAATGACCTCCATGTAGCGGCCACGACAGACTTCTTGCCCAACTCACATTACCCCTCCCTCCCTCCAATTATGTTCTAATGGTTAAAGCTATCCGATACTTCCTTATTTCAAATTTTTTTCGGATGAAGAGATAAAAATTCCATTAATCTACCAATCAAAATATAGCCACCTACAAAAAAAAAAATTAAGAATAGAAAATAAAAAACGGAAAAGGAAAAGGGAGAAACAAGAAATCGCCAGTGCATGCGCCGCCGTTGTCACCCGTCGTCAGTGGTGGAGGCATGTGTAGACCAGTGTGGGCACAGGCCCACACTGGATTTTGGGGATTTTTTTTTTTTTTGCGTTTGTAAAAATAAACATATTACAAGTTCAATTAGCATGTCATCTTTAAAATAGAAATAAAAAAAAGAAAACTTATTTCATGTTCTTGGGGCATCATTACGTGGTGTCACAATCCCTTTTTCTCTACATATTTATGTGGGAATCAAGACTCATGAATGTATGAGCCTCACATAAAAATGTGATAGAAAAAGGTATTAGAATACCAAGTGGGGATGCCCTGAAAAAGAATATATTAGGATACCAAGTGAGAATGCCCCAGGGTAAATTACTTATAAGTAAGCCTCAATTCACCAATTTTTGCCTCGAAACTATCATGTGTTACAAAATGATGATTATTATCATAAATGCAAGTCAAACGGGACTTCAATTTACATTCGCACTTATTTCACTTCTTAAATCTATCAATAACTCTTCTGTTTTGAGTTGAAGATAATTCATTGAGAACTATAAGTTGAATTATTTTACTGATGAAAAACAGGAAATTGTTTAAAACATAAAATTATTTTTGATTTTTCTCCATACCTATTTTATATAATGTAATGGTTAAATAATTTTCAAATAGGAATACATGTTGAAGAAAAGTTTAAAAAAAAATCAAGGCATATTAACTTCTTAAGAAAAGAGAGAGTCTTTTCCCACAACAAAGAGGTGTGTATGAATTGTGCCCGGTGCCCCCACTGATACATATTTCTAGCTACGCCACTGCCCGTCGTAGCCCGCCGCCACCGATGTTGAAAGCCAAATCGAGGGGTTCTCAATCTGACTCCCCCTAGTCCATAAATCAGACGTGGTCGCCCATACCAGAACGGAAAGGATCGTCCGCCACGAAGAATCTTCGAACGCCAAGGCAGCCATAGAGGATCGGAGTCTCCGAACGCCAAGGAAGCGCAGCTATACAGGATCTGACAATTTTTTTATTGGATTTTATATTCCAACTTGTTAAATTTATTGGCGTTTTCCGGGCTTTAAACCTTTTGGAGTTTGTAATTGTTCTTTGTATTTTTGGGTTTCGGGTGGTAGTTTCTAAGTTTAAAGTCTAGTGCACCGCTCCCAAGGTCAAGACCCGTGATTCAAAACTTTGCGTTGCAAGTAGCTTGGTCCTTAATCCGAAAAGTTATATGCATTTCATGCATTCACTTCTTGCATGTTTAATCTAGGTTCTTGCTAGCATTTAATTGAAATTGTGTCTAGCTTAATCCTTGGTTAATCTAGATTGCATTATCATTTCATACCATTTTTTTTACTTAGTCAAAGGCATGAGATTGATTAGTTTTGGTTAGGTAGAATGGACACTTAGTTTTTTTGTCGAAGGCATGAAATCTCTTAAGTAACCAGTAGCTAGCGTTTCCCATGTGTGACTGGCGATTCATGCGCTCCGAGAGCCCCAGGAGCATGGCTGGCTCTTCATCCCATAGGAAGAGTGCCTCCTTAGCGTGGGAGGCACTTCAACCTGATTTTCAGAGTGTCTCCTTTTCGCCTTCTTTGTGTGGGCAACTCTCCCACTAGATTTTCGTAGCGCCTCCTTAGAGTTGGCCACGCTTAGTTCTCTAAGCCTGATTTTGCATATGTGTCACTCTCCTATTGGTCCCTTCTAGGGTTTTGTACCTTGCACTATAAATAGATCTCATTCTCTCATTTAGGGGATGACTTTTAGACATTAGCCCACTTTAGAGAAAGAAAGTCCTCCCCTCTTATATTTTGCGCGCTTGGTGTTTTAAGATGATTTAAGCTTGCTTTAATCATCTTATTTTTATCAATCTAGTGTAATCCTTTCAATGGGTTATCTCTAGTTTGATTTTGTTCGCAAAAATCTTCATCAAATCATTTCACTTTTCATAAATCATGGTTGGTTGCCTTCACTTCTACATGGTCGGATGATCCGGAGCCGTTGTGTTATGGAGATTGAACTGCGCGCTAGCGTGCATATTGAGAAATTCAGTTCGAAAACAAATACAGTTTGTGTATCCTTGTAAATAAATTTGCGAACCAAAAAGCGCACTGGCATTTAAACGAATCATATGTCACCACGTATGCATGTTTACCCAAGAAAAAGTTTGTAACGTTTGAAGTTGGGAAAGTAATTCACAGTCCAGGTTGATTGAAACAATCTGCCACACTTAGTCTCCCAAATAATAAAATCAGATAAAATCAACAGTTGATTTTAGCAAATGAGGAAGCCATTTGCTAAATATGATGGACTCGACTCCATACAAAGCACATTACGTACAAAACTAAATAACTTAGGTCAGCATGACACAATCGATTTTGACAACTCTTACGAGAATGTTGGTCAACCTAAGTTACATAACCAAGCAAGATATTGTTAGGAAGGAGCAATCAAAGGAATGACATTGCCACATGGTAGTTCGGGAGTATTTAATAATTAGCTACTCATTCTGTCTCATATTGTTTGTTCATCTTTACTATTTGGAACTTTCTACGAAATTGTCTATATGTATCAATTTATAATATTTTTTGTATGAAATGTGGATTTTGTCTGATAGATCTCAATTAGCCATATTAAACAAAATTTTAAAATATATATAAAACATTATAGATTGTGATATATATTATATAGACAATATTTTGAAGAGCACAAATGTTAATATTAGACAAATAAATTGGGACAGAGGGATGGTAAAGTAATTTCCACACCAAAACAATTATCAAAAATGATAGGTACACACCCTCTCAACCACTCCCCACCACACCCTCTCTCACATGTGTGGTGGGGCTCACCCGGTGGGTCCCAGTGGGCCCCACCACACATGTGAGAGAGGGTGTGGTGGGGAGTGGTTGATAGGGTGTGTACCTATCATTGTTCAACAATTATACCAACAGCACTCTGATTACGCCAACGTGTCACATTGGCATGTGGCCAACTGGCCATACCTTTCCAATTGCCGCGCTTTACACCAGATTAGCCCCAAGCCCCCAACCACGCTACAAATAAAACCAGCATCACGAGCACCGCACGAGACACGGCCCTGTCTCGCTGTCTTTTCCTCTAAAGTACGACGTATCAGCGCACGATCGTTATCCTGCCCCCACCACCACCACCACCACCGTATCATCTAAACAAAAATCTCCACCGCCGTCGATTCAACCTCCGCCGTAGACTTAGAACTATGAGCACAACCGAAGAGAATAGTCCGACCGCAGACAGAAAAGACGATGAAGAGGAGGACCGCCTGTTATTGTCCTCCTCGCAATTTCAATCATCCACGTCGCCTCTATCGGACGACGATGAGGAAGTTGCGTACGAGTCGCGCGAGAAAATCACGATCGTCAATGTCGCCGATGCCGACGGCGGCGATTACTCGGTGATCCCGCCGTTCTCGTGGAGGAAGCTGTGGTTGTTCACGGGCCCAGGGTTTCTAATGAGCATAGCGTTTTTAGATCCGGGGAACCTGGAGGGAGATCTACAGGTAAGGAGAAGACCGAGGGATGGAAGAGCCTGAACGACTTTCTCTTCCTACGTTTCAAGTTTATCCTAGAATTGTAGTAGTTTTCTTTTCAAAATTGTGAAATTGTATAAGTTTCGTCTGTCCAACATCGTTTTGAACCATCAAAGACCCGCCCAATCAAGAGTTTTGGCCAGAAAAAAATGTTAGTTTTAGCAATACTTGAGAGTTTTTGCAATACTAAATGTTTTGCAGGAAATCTAGAGGGAGATTTATAGGTAAGGACGGACCGAGGGGTGGATGACAACTGCCCTATCCACGTTTTAAGTTTCTATTAGAATTTCACTAGTTTTTTTGAATTTTGAGTTTATATAAGTTAGCTGCCCGAAATCATTTTGAATGATCAAAGAGTGGCGAAAATGTTTTAGTTCTAGCAATACTTGTGGTTTGTGTAATACTATGCTTTGCTTTTTAACAATTTATGGATGAGAATATCTTAGTGCAATCGAAGGCCCGTCCAATCAAGAGTTTCGGAGAACATTAGATTTAGCAACTTATATAGTTTTTTCTGTCGATGTTTTGCTTTTTAAATAGATAGGTTCACAAGATTGTATCTAGCTATAAATTTGGAGGATATCTTAGTACAATCGAAGAACCCTCCAATCAAGAGTTTCGGAGAACATTAGGTTTAGCAATACTTATAGTTTTTTCTTACGATGTTTTGATTTTTAAAATAGATAGGGATACAGAAGATTGTATCTAACTATAATTATAGATGAGGATATCTCAGTGTACAATAGAAGACCCATCCAATCAAAAGTTTTGGGAAAAAATATTAGTTTTAGCAATACTTGATAGTACTTATTTTTTTTCCTGTAAGTTTATGTTTTGCTTTTCAAATAGATAGGGACATTGTATCTCGGTATAATTATAGATGATTATACCTCAGTAGTTGAATAGGTTGATCAAAAATGTGTACATACTCTTTGTGGTAGTATTTTATTATTTGTGTAAGAAAAATTTATATCGCCTTTCATATGTTAGAAATTCTGTTTACTCGCACACTCAACTTTGAAATCTTGCGCTGCCTACAGGCAGGGGCTATTGCTGGATACTCACTGTTGTGGTTGCTGATGTGGGCGACGGCGATGGGGCTGTTGGTTCAGTTATTGGCGGCAAGGGTGGGGGTGGCGACGGGGAAGCATTTGGCGGAGTTGTGCAGGGAGGAGTATCCTCATTGGGCAGGGATTTTGTTGTGGATCATGGCGGAGCTGGCGTTGATTGGGGCTGATATTCAAGAGGTGATTGGGAGTGCTATTGCGATTAAGATTCTTAGTAATGGGGTTTTGCCTCTTTGGGCTGGGGTTGTGATCACTGCTTCTGACTGGTTAGTTTTCAATGAATTCCTTTTTCTGTTTGTTTGGTTTTCGGAGCACTAACTGGGGATTAAAGATATATTAGATGGAAAACATACTAAGGTGACAAAGACCACCAATGAAACAGTAAAAAAGACAAAACAAGATTATTGATTTATTCATTTTGAAATTGGGTGTCCAACCATGTTGCCCGCCCCTCAGACTTCCAGAACCTTGAAATTAACGACTTAGCAAACCTTGAGTGGCCCAAGATTTGGAATGTTTGCGATGCCTTGGGCAAGCCCTTAGTTGTTCTCTCATGCCCATTGGACCAAACCCCTTAAACTATCAAGGATGCTAAGTGAAGGAATCAAGGAAATATGAGTTATTTTCGAATGTCATGATATAGCTCTTGACAGAGCATAATGGTGAAAAAAGATTGAATTTCGCTTGAGAGAAGATGGGGTAAAGGAAAGACATTGAATTGTGCATGCTGTTAATGGTTTGGGGCCTGAAAGGACGACTAGCTGCACTTTAGTAATGAGAGAAAGATATGGCACAAGAAAAGAATTAAGTTTTGAATGATAAGAGCAGGATTTGTTCTTCATTGCTTGCAACCTGGAAGTACAAATAGCTTCACTTCTAAGAGACGCGAGTTTAATTGTTCAGGTAAATGAGATCCTTTTACTTGTTTATGTACCAAAAAAGCATATTGGCATCAAAATTTGGTAGTTTTCTACTTATAATTTTTCTGCAACTCTGCATATAATTTAGTTAGTTGTATGAGTTTTTCTTTACGCTGACATTTGATCATTCGGTCGGTCTATGCTAGTCCGCTTTAATCTATGCTAATTGACTTTAATTCTTGTATGACATTATTTACTTTCAATTAAGTGATAGAGGTCTGACATTGAGTTTCAGTATCTTGCCTTGCGAAAATTTTCATTTTATTAATAGAAACCTACAGCAACTGTGGTGACCATCGTCTTGAAAACCTTGCCTGACTAAACCCAGTGTTCTAAAGGAAGGTCTAGACGGCCGAGTACTCGCCGCCTAGGCGCTAGAAGGACCCTCGCCGACTAGCCCGACTAGATTGACTATCCCGACTATCCCAACTAATTGTCCGCCTAGGCGCCGAGTACTCGGCCCCTGGAAGCTAGAAGGTGCCCGGCAACCTTGGGAGCGCCTAGCGAGTTTTAGAATCTTGACTAAACCTCTTGATGGTTGGGAAGAACTCGCCTGAGCCCTTGAACCTCCTGCAAAAGCAACGCCCAGCGTTAGTGCCAAGCATGGCTGGAATGTGGCTGGGAAGGCACTTCGACAGTCTAGTGAGAGTTTTGCTTGAGAGAGAAGTACAGAGTATTGAAATGAGACTTGTATGTGTACCTCTTAGGGTTTACCCCAGTTCTTATATAGACCTCTTAGCTTGCTCACCAAGTTGTCACGAGCTAGGCATGCACAGTAACCACTCCGGCGTGACGTCATCCATGAAGCACTGGATAATACGGTTACACCACATGCTCAAACTGCCTGCCGTATTTGACGCAAGTTATGTAGGATCTTAGTTGCACGAAATGGGAGCGGAGGCACCTAGAAGTTCCTAAGGTTGGGAGTGCTTAAGGAGCGTATATAGATTATATTTAAATATGTATATAAAATATCTTTAAATACTTAACCATTGAAGGAAAAGTGATATTTATTGAGATTTTTTCCTATCTTAAAAGGGTAAATTTTTTGGAAGCTAGATATTTTCAATTTGCAAAACTTCTTGACTCATATGATTTTCATATTCTTATTTCCACACCCGTAAAAGTATGAGTATAATTGCTTTAATGGCCTGATAAACTCCCATCCTAGTTAGGAGCAAGCTCCCATCTCGAGGGGAGCAAGCTCCCATCTCAAGGGGAGTGAGCTCCCGGCAAGCTCCCATCGGAGCGCCGATTTGAGCTCCCGTCTTGGGAGCGCACCCATTTTAGAAGGATCTTGCAACTAAGTGTAGGATCTACCCCGAACATATGACTCAGTCAGATCGGTTTGGTTTCTGTCGGCAAGCCGACATGCCAGGACCTAACTCCGACGGTTCGTTAGTCTTCTCGGTTCGGCCGAACGTCTTTGACCTATTTGGCCTCTCCAGTCGTCGACTCGTTGGGCTTTTGGCTTGGGCTTCATTTGGACTATTTAGTGCTCATTCTAAATCCTTCTTTCTCCTTTGAAAATTTAATGCTTTCAGTTTGCGTAATATTGGAAATAAAAGTTCATTCCGTTGACAGGGTGTGTTTTCTTTTTCAACCATGAACAGTTTCATGTTCTTATTTCTGGAGAACTATGGCGTAAGGAAATTGGAAGCAGTTTTTGCAGTCCTTATCTCAACTATGGCATTATCATTTGCCTGGATGTTTGCTGACACAAAGCCCAGCGGGAAGGAACTTATGTTAGGTGAGAAAATTCTTTTGTTTTTGTTGTGGATTCTCCTTGTTACATTCAGAAAAGGTCATGATTGCTCATTTTGTGGGTAAAAACTGAATTTGTAGGTCTTTTGGTTCCAAAACTCAGCTCAAGAACAATTCGGCAGGCTGTCGGAGTGGTGGGATGTGTTATAATGCCGCACAATGTATTCTTGCATTCTGCTTTGGTACAATCAAGGAAGATTGACCCTAACAAGAAAGGACACGTCCGAGAGGCACTCAACTACTACTCAATTGAATGCTCCATGGCCCTTATCATCTCGTTCATGATCAACTTGTTTGTTACTACCGTATTTGCTAAAGGATTCTATGGAACCAAACAAGCCAACAGTATAGGCCTTGTAAATGCAGGGCAATATCTCCAAGAAAAATATGGTGGAGGGTTGCTCCCAATCCTCTATATTTGGGGCATTGGGCTATTGGCAGCTGGGCAAAGTAGTACCATAACTGGCACTTATGCTGGACAATTTATCATGGGAGGTTTCCTTAACCTTCGATTGAAGAAATGGTTGAGGGCATTGATCACGCGGAGTTGTGCTATTGTGCCCACTATCATCGTTGCTCTTATATTTAATAGATCTGAAACTTCGCTTGATGTACTGAATGAATGGCTCAATGTGCTTCAGTCCGTTCAAATTCCCTTTGCTCTTATCCCGCTTCTAACCTTGGTATCAAAGGAGCAAGTCATGGGAGTCTTCAAAGTTGGACATACTCTGGAGGTAAAGGGTTATTCTTCCATTGATGTGCATATTAATAGTTGCTTTGTAATTGGCTTGGCTTTTCAAGTTATAACCTTCCACAGTAAAAATTACTATCGCTATCTTGAGACTCTGATATTTGTGCATTTCTGCTTGCAAGGAACTATGAAGCTTATACAGAATTTAGAGGATGCCATATGTAGCACGGACATGGGAATTCTAAAAAATGGACACGGACACAGCAGGAGACACGACAAAAATAAATTAATTAATTAATAACTATTTATAAATATATCATATATGTATGTAGTAACTATTAAAAAACATAGATTTCTACACTTTTCTTTTCATATGTAAGATTCATAGATATCTACAATTTGAATAGTTGATTGTAAGTAGGTAATTCTAAAATGAAAATCAATATTTGAGCAATTAGTTATTGGTCCGCCAGATCTTAGTACCAAAAGGAGCCCAAACTTGAACCATTCTTTGACCATTTGGTAATTGGTCCACCAAATTTGTGCACCAGAGCCGAACTTGACACTAACAATCCTAACCTTCAGGGAGAGAATAGTATAAACAACATTAAGAGTGGGAAGGTGATAAATCAAACTGATGACAATTATAAAATTGAGAGTAACCTTTGAGCAATTGATAATCACTCTGGCAAATTCTCAGTTCTAGCCATGTAGGGCTGAATTGTGGTGGAATGTGCGGCAGAAGGAAGAGGATAAGATATTAACCATGAAGTGCGATCATGTCTTATTGTGGGGAATAAAAGATCTAGTTGTTTAAGAGTTCAAAACCAAAAATGGCGAAACTTAATTGGCAGTGCCCATTTTTGTTTAAGATATGTTTTTTTTCCCCTGTTGCATTTAAATGGACAACATGTGGCATGGGAGTATGGACATGGGAGGATGGGCGTGGAAGTTGTGGACGACATGTAAATTTTCTTTCATTTTTTTTATTTATTTGTTTGGTGCCTGGAGAATTCAATTATTGCCATTGGGGTGTGAACGTGTAGTGTGGACCAATACGTGTCCAATAATTTAATTTAAGGGTGGCATGGCCAATACGTGCCTCCGCTTGCCCCTGTGTCCAATATGCAGACACTGCGACCTCTAGAAGTGTCGGTGCTTAGGATGGCATTCAATAATTTTAAATTGTCTGTCAACTTATCAATCATTTTGTGCTCTTGGCTTTGACTATGAATATCTGTATCCGTGTATCTGGATTCTGGCTCCTTTTGACTTTTTCTATCGGCAGAATGAAGCCATATATCGTCTAGAAAGATTTTAGAGAGGAGGAAGGAAACGGGAGCCTTGAGTAAGCGTTGCTTCATAGGAGGCAAAAGCTGTCAAGAGCTCCAATGACTACAAATATGTGATTGGAAAGAAGACTAAAAGCAGCTGGCAAGATGCCTAGTTGGCAATAACTACATTCATGCTCAATGCATGCCCCTAACCATTAAGTAGCTATGAGTCGTTCAGGGCAAATTCAATTTCTGATCTCATTTTATGTTGTTCTTCATGGTGGTTGTGTGCTTCAATGTCTTCTTGTGGATTTCATATTTTCATTCTTCTAGTGGTCAGCTGCCTATTAAAACATGCATTTACTTGTTGTCAGTTTTCTCCTGAGCTTTTAGATATTCTGTTGTCGCCGGTGGACAAGATTCAAACAGAAGCCCTTAGAAATACACGAGGGGATGCTTAGTGATTATAAGAAAGGTGATTCTTTAAAGGCAATTATTGGAAGGTATTTTGTATGCTGTTCGAATCAGATTCACAAGTTATACCAGAGAACCTTTTAGAAGTCACAAAAAGGTGATGTGGTGCTTTGTATGGGATGATTTTCCCACTGGAGGGGTTCAAAGGGTATCTGCCCTTGCGTCCGTTGGAATTTTGATAGATAGAGAGAGGAGCATGCTTGTTTTGTTTTCCATGACGTCAAGTAGTTGAACCTTGGAAACCCGATTTCTTAAATGATGCATCATGGGAAGAAATATGCCTGTACTTAGTAGATTTCTGTGATGTTTTCTTTGGCTTTGGAGGTGGTAAATGTGTGTTGGGCACTTCCCACCGGGTAGCCTATAGAAAGAAAACTTGGTTTGAAAGGTTCCTGGGGGACTTCTGGACATTAGTTCCAATTGAGAGTCCTCAAAATCATATGCCCATCCGTTGAAATTTGGTTTGCCCCCAGTCGTTTTCCTTGGCAACCAACGGTGTTGCAGAGATGAGCCTAAGTGCCAAACACAGATTAATTAGGGCTAAAACGTGCGATGCCTGAATCCCTGGTCTTCAGGATCACCCATGTAGTGGCTAAGTCACATAATGTGAGGGCGAGCGTCAAAGCATATTTTGAAAACATCTCAAACTACTAAAATTCACTAGAGCGAAGATTGAGGGCATGAGCGTAGCGAGAGGATTGAGAGCGAGAACGGATAGATCTACTGGAGGGTGACGTAGTATAGGTCATAGTAATTCTTGTAACTTCCCAAAATGCTAAATTGTCTTCTCGCTTCATCTTCAGTCCGCATTGTTAACTTCTTGGTCTAAGTGTTTGTTACTGTTGTTGCATAAGCCAATCATGTACAACATGTGAAATAACATGAGTTGCGGCCAATCATGTACAACATGTGAACTAACTTGAGTTGCAGCTTGTATTTACAAAGTAGTTCTGAATTGTGGATTACCAGGCATCACCCGAGACATGAAAATTGCTTTTAAGTCACGCGATACCACTTTCTGTTCTCTCATGCTGTTGTTTCTCTTGCAGAGGCTTGCTTGGACAGTAGCTGCCTTGGTAATTGTCATCAACGGGTATCTCTTGCTGGACTTTTTCATATCCGAAGTTAATGGACTGCTATTTGGGTTTGTAGTCTGCGCTGGAACTGCTGCTTATGTGGCATTTATTGTATATCTTATTTCATACGGTGGTGGCCTCCCTTCCAGTTTGTTCAACCTAATACGAACCAAGGGTTTTGGGTACACTGCGAATTGACCCAACAGATCTTCATCTATACTTGAAACTTTTAACAAATCAAAAACCTTGCCCACAAAAGCTTCACCAGAATGCACGTGGGCTGGTGATGTGCTCAGTCGGAAGTGAAGAATTCAACCTCTAACTTCAGAATACATTTAACAGTGACTATACAATTCCAGATGTTTAGTGAATAGTTTGTCACCGCGCTCTGTGAAGTGGAGCTAGACGAAGCTGAGATGCATACATCCATTGGTACACATTGAACGTTCATTATCCTTCCTAGAGGATGGAGCAAAGCGCGTTTCTGCATTTGTGGAGATATCTCTACTGCTAGATTCAATTGTATTTTTTTTTTTTTTTTTTCATAGAGATGTAGAATGATCTACTCTTAGTCTTCCATCATACTGTTACCAGCACATAATTTTTTCCTAACCTTCTACAAATATATGATTCTTGATTACTGCCATCATGTTCTCTGTATCATTTCAATTTTATCGGATGTCTCTCTGAAGGGACCTGTCATCCTTTTATGAGAAATAAAGTTTCGATCTTCTCTCCTTGGTACTTCGTGTCCTTTTCCAACCTCTCCTCACCTCACCTAGACAGATGATTTTTTTTGTATTTTTTTATTTATTAAGACAGGTGATGAATTTGATTGTAGCCCTGTGGTTTATCTAAATAATTTTTCTCGATATTCTTGTGTATTTTCCATTATTTGTTCTTTTCTTATACCTAATGAATATGTAGTTCCTCCAATTTGTTCTTTTCTTGTACCTAATGAATGTGTATATTCCATTATTTGTTCTCTTCTTCTACACAGTTTTTGGCAACTTAGGTCCCATCGGTTGCTGTGAATGCTGAAATGCATAGCACCTACACGGAACGACGCTGAAAATCACCTGTACCAAAAACTGCGTATACATGTACCAAGTGATTTTCAGCTGCAGGGTCACGTGAGAACTCAACTGACCCTCCGGCTAAAAATTACTTGATACATGGGTACACTAAGTTTTGGGTACAAAAGACTTGAGCTCTACACGACCCTGAAAATCACCTGTATCATAAACTCTGTTCCTCCTGTAATGGTAGGATCACGTGCAGAAGACTTGAGCCGCGGGTTGACATGAGTTCGCGAAACGGTACAGAAAGTTGAACCCAATCAGAAAGCGAGAATTTCAATTACTTTTTTTTTTTGAGCAGCGAGAATTTCAATTACTTAATAGAATAAGAAGTTGTATCCTCCCGTAATGGTAGGATCACGTACAGGCCTGACCCTGAGATTTTCGGGAGCCTTAAGTGTGGTTTAATAATGGGGCCTCTTAAGCAATTGTATATATATTAGTTGTTCCAAACATGGTTATGAAATAATTAGAGTTGCAGTGGTTCTGTGCATGGAATAGTATACAGTACCTTCAGGTCGAGTGTTCCAGTTTTATCGCCAGCATTTGCGTTGGTTTTTTTTTTACATTTTCAACATATAATGGTATCAAAAAATGGAGGCGGGAGGAATCGAACAATGGAACTTAAGGAAAAAACGTACTGGACTTACCACTGCACAACAACCACCTTATGTGCAAAAGTAATGACGTACTAAATATATAACATCTTCTAAGATTTGGGGGCCCTCTTATTGGGCCAAAAACGGAGGCCCTAAGTAGCGGCTTGGTGAGCTTGTGCCCAAGGCCTGCCCTGATCACGTAGAGAAATTTATCTTTCCCAGATATTTATAGTCAAGCAAAAACTCCAAAATTTAGCTTTCCCCAGATATTTGCAGTCACAATTGACACCCCAACTCTTTCACAATGTTCGAATTAGGCCTGTCAATGAATTGGATTGGAACCGAATCCTACAGAATCTGAATCCGGTCCGAATCCGAAATAGCTCAAATTTCATATGAATCCGAACTCGCTAAATTCGAATTCAATAATCCGAATACGAAAAACGGATATCCAATCCGAAAATCCGATCAGGTTTTTTGCGCCAAAATATTTTTTGCGCCAAAATATTTTTTGCGCGACGGTCAACTCCTACTCTCAAGATTATATACCCCCACACTCTCCCTCTCCCTCTCCCTCTCTCTCTCTCTCTAAATTATTTTCTGGGGGGTTTTGCGTTGACATGTCTTGTTGTTTAAATTCTCATTCTGAAGAAGCCAAGGCTGCAGAAGGGGAGTGGGAAAAGGAGAGAGAACAACGAAATTGACCAAAAGAGAGAGGAGCAGTAGTACATCGTTAAACAACGAGCCTAATTTTGTTGTCCTCTGCTTCTGCTGGTAATTAATTCAAACGTTAAATTTGATTTGATTCCTCATTTACTTGTTTAATTAGCTTACATATATGATATATCTAGTTTGGACGAATATCTAACGAATTTTACTCTTGTTGGATTTCAGGATTGCAGCTTGTGTTGGATTTTGACATCTCAATTCAAACAACGAACTCGGAGAAGATTGGGAATCGGGAAGTGTGTTCGGTCACACTGACGATATTATCGCATTCGGATTATTGGATTATCGGATTAGTGGTATCAGTTTCGGATCAAATATTTTAGGATTGAATTCGGTCCATTGACAGGCCTTCAAACGAACTCAAGGCTTCCCTCTCCCTTCAGGCTTCAAGCAAGAGTCAAGCACCACTCGCAGGAAATGTGGTGTTCAATGCTTGCCGCTTAAAAATATGCAGAATTATTTGCTTAAATTAGGCAAAAATGTTGATGGAGAAACCTGTTTTTAGCCAACATCACTGCATGGTAATCCTTTGGTCCACAGAAATTATTTCCTCCATTGCTCAAAATAGCCTTTGTCAAATTACGTTCCACTCCAATTTCCCAAACATCAAGGAGTCAATCTAGCTCATCGATAAAAATCGATTTAGAATTCTTGCTTAGATGTATACAAAACGAAGAAGACGACGAAGCCAAATTTGAAAATTCTGTAAAAAAAAAAAACAGAAAAAAACGAAGTAGTTTGTACAATGAGCTCTCCTCTGCAGGCGCAGGAAGATAATGGCGCCGCATCGATCAAAGACGAGGCCGCCGATAGTCTCTTGGAAGAAGAAGATGAAAAATTCGCAGGCGATTTTCGAGGCGGCGAGATACTACCAGTGTATGTCGAGTCGACCGCCGCCGCGGACGACGGCGATGCGGTGGCGCCGTCGTTCTCGTGGAAGAAGTTGTGGCAGTTCACTGGGCCAGGCCTGCTAATGAGCGTGGCGTTTTTAGATCCGGGTAACATAGAGGGCGATTTGCAGGCCGGCGCGATCGGTGGATACTCGCTATTGTGGCTGATGATGTGGGCAACGGCGGTGGGCCTGTTGATCCAGTTACTGTCGGCGAGGCTGGGGGTGGCGACGGGGAAGCATTTGGCGGAGTTGTGTAGGGAGGAGTATCCGTATTGGGCTGGGATTTTGTTGTGGGTCATGACGGAGGTGGCCTTGATTGGGGCCGATATTCAGGAGGTGATTGGGAGTGCAATTGCGATTAGGATTCTGAGTCGGGGCGTTTTGCCTCTGTGGGCTGGGGTTCTTATTACGGCTTGTGATTGGTACGTGCTCTGTTTTCCTTCCCAGGTTTTTGTTTTCCTTCTCTCTTTTTTAGTTTATGTGCACATCGGCTAATCTTAAGGTTCTAAATATCGGATCGATTTTCTTATCAGTACAGTACATACAGGTACCGGTAGGATATTGGATACCGTTTCGGAGTTATGACTATTAGTGTTACGGAGTATTTTTTAACATCAAAGAATTTAGAATCACAAATACAGTTATCGAAAAGAAAAATAAATATAAAGTAGTCTATTACCGTTCGGTATTGACGGGTATTGTCCCGGTACTGACCTGTATTGACTGGTACATAAAAGGAAAAAATAAATTTAAGATTAATTCAGTATTTTCCAGTACCGTTCAGTATGCCTGATATTTGCTGGTACAGCCTGGTATTGACACGATATGGTATTGGGGGTCCTTGATATTGTTTTTATACTCCCTCCGTCCCTTTTTAAATGTAGACATTTCCATTTTGGGTTATCCCTAAATAAGTGTGTGGTTTGAAAAGTTAATGGGTAAAAGTTTGTACAATTATCATTTTGCCCTTTGAAAAGTTAGTGGGTAAAGAGTTAATGGGTAAAAGTTTGTTCGGCTTGGGTTTCAGGTTTGGGTTGAGTTTTTAGAGAGATAAATGAAAGTAATAATTGGAAATTAGGGGTAATGATTAGAGAGAGAAATGAGAATAATAATTAAAAATAGAAGTAATGATGGGAAAGAAATAGGGATAATGATTGAGTAATAATTTAAAAACCGGGTCTTGAGACCTAAATCGAACAAGCTCATCATTTGTGAGTGATAGTGTGTGTTGTTTTGTGTACACAGGTTTGGTGCACAAGTGCTTGTAATTAATAAAATTGTATTTACCTGTTGTGTCCAAACTCTTTAAGTCATAAAAGTTCTTTTTTGTAATCCTAAACCGAGTCCAGAGACTGCAACCATGGGTAGCTTGGGTTGCGTGGCCGCATTATAATTCCCCCCTAGTTTTTTTTTTTTTTTGATAAGCAAAGAATTTATTAATCTTTGAAAACGGATTACAAAGATTAAAGGGACCCGAGACTAAAAATGCCAAGGGCCCAAAGGGAAAAGGAACAAAAAGAAGGGTGGTAAGATACCAACCAAAACCTGGACCAAAAACCAAAAAAAACATATCTGAGACACCCCCAACAAACTACAACAAGATAAACAGCAACCTAAAACCTCCTTCCCTACACCACCCAAGATCAAGCAAAGCCAGAAGCATCAAAACCACCCATTGAAGTAGAAAAACCCCCAAACAACGAAACCTCCAACAACCAAAAATCAGAATCAGGGCCAAAGAGCTCCCAATGGCAAATCAAAACTCCACTGAAATGGAGGTATCTCCTTCCAAAATGTCAAGAGCTTTAATTTCTGCTTTAATATCCAGTTCTGAAATTTCAACACCCTGCAACTCTAAGTACTTCTTAATATTATAGCTCTCCCTTCCATGAAACTTTATACCAAGGCGAGCACCCGTCTGCATGTTCTCTCGGGCTTCCTTGATTAAATTCGAAAATTTCTTGTGAATGTCGCTACTAACCTCAAACAATCTTTCATTGGTGGGGAGGGCGGCTCGATAAATTTTGATCCTAATGGAAGTCGAATTAGAGACTTATGGTTACAAGAAAAAAAAAAACATAGTGACTTAATGGAATTGGTCTTTGTTGTGTGTATGTCATAAAGTAGAGTTTATTCTGTTACAAGAAAATGTCTTTTATGCTTACTTTTTGTTTTCCTAGTTGGGTGAAGCCTGTCCGTGTAATTTTTCAAATTCAATTTTCTTGTTTTTGGGAACAAAGTGCAGTTCGTATGGTTTCAACTGTTCTCTGTTATCGAACATCGTAAGTTGTAAAATGATCGAGAAAACTTGTCCAGAAAAGTACATTTTGTAAAATTGATTTGAAGAACTTTTTTTTATGTTCCCTAACTGTTTTTTAAAATCAACCATCTAGGAAGAAACTTTTTTGAAAAAAGTTTAGAATCAACTAGGTGACTCAAACATAAAGAGAAATCAACATGTTAGCATATCAATTCAAGTATTAGATTTCTGAAAGATACTCAAAAAAATTCTGAAAGATACTACTCTAACTACTCAGCGGCACACACAATGTGCCTTGATCCTTAATGACAAGATTTGAATCAGATTCTCGTAAATTGAATGGTTGTTTGTTTGCCTATATGAAGGCTTTCGTCATAATGAATCAATGATTTAGAATCAAGTAATGCAATTCAAATCGGTTCTTTCCCCAGAAATCTAATATATTTGTTTTCTAATTCTTGCATTTATCTTTTGTTTGTTGTTTCTATTAAAACTGGAGATGTAAGCTGATTCTGTCATCCTTGGTTGTCCTGTTTTACTCAATGTGGACAGTTTCTTTTTTCTATTTCTTGAGAACTATGGAGTGAGGAAAATAGAAGCTGTTTTTGCTGCTTTCGTCTCAATGATGGCGATAGCATTTGCATGGATGTTTGTCGATACAAAGCCTAGTGGAAGGGAACTAGTTAAAGGTCAGAAAACTAACATTGCCCTTTTGTTTTTACTACTGTACGGCATTGCAATTCCATCCGTCAGTAACATTAAAGACGCAATTTTCCTTTTCAGGTCTTTTGGTTCCGAAACTAAGCTCAAGAACAATACAACAGGCGGTGGGAATAGTGGGGTGTGTCATTACACCTTACAATGTATACCTACATTCTGCTTTAGTACAGTCTAGGAATATAAACCCTAACAAGATTGGCCGCGTGAAGGAGGCTCTCTATTACTATTCCATTGAATCCTCAGTCGCCCTTTTCATATCTTTTGTCATCAACTTATTTGTCACTTCCATCTTTGCTGTGGGATTCTACGGTTCTAAACAAGCAACTAGTGTTGGCCTAGCAACTGCAGGGCAATATCTCCAAGAGAAATATGGTGGAGGATTATTTCCTATATATTACATATGGGGCGTGGGATTATTAGTGGCTGGGCAAAGTAGCACCATAACGGGCACTTACGCCGGCCAGTTTATAATGGGGGGTTTTCTTGATCTTAAGTTGGAAAAATGGCTGAGGTCGTTGATATCGCGAAGTTGTGCAATTGTTCCAACTGTTATTGTAGCTCTTGTTTTTAAGAGATCTGAAGCTACGCTGGATTCCATGAATGAGTGGCTTAATGTGCTTCAGTCTATGCAAATTCCTTTTTCACTCATCCCTCTTTTTACCTTGGTGTCCAAGGAGCAGCTCATGGGGGTATTTAAAATCGGACCTACTCTGGAGGTAACCTGCTAACTTTTCACTATTATGTTATTTCAATTCAAGATTACTAGTTGTTGTTTTGAATGACTTAATTCCTAGGGATGTTCTATAACATCAATCTAATAAAACTTAATCAAATTTGGAGCCAGTGATTGGGGTTTGTAATGAGGATAGAATCCCCAACTCCTTGTTGATTATAGTTGAAGACCTTGGATGTGTGTCGTCTCATTTGAAAAAAATGTTCTTAATCAATTGTGCATTTGAAATCCACATAAGCGTGGCTAAGAGTCTTTGCCCTTTCGACAGATCCAAATAAGCGTGGGTCAAGTTCTTAGCTCAACCTTAGAAGTAGAAACCTCTTGCAGCCTCCCAGTAAAATCTGCTTATCAATTGTCAATTAGCAATTCTTCTTTCGGCTGTCCTTTGTTAACTTGGTTGTGCCATGGAGGCGATATGGTCATCATTGGAGTAGCTCTCTAGCTGGCATGGAGTGCACAAGAGTTTCAAATTCCTCCTTTTCCATGAATTGGGTTGATTCAGTACTCTCGAATCCCAAACTGAGAGCATGGAGTTGTGCAAACATCTTGAGTTCTTTTTTCCCCTTCACCAGGAGTGTTCAGTCTTCCATGTCAATCGTTGTTTTGAGTCCTAAACTGGCATTTGACAAATTCGTTTTGGAATTCTGAGGATAATATTGCTGCAATAAAGACTAACTTATGTTGAGATGCTCGTGACCATGAATAAAGGAAGCATGGTAATGACTAATGAGCACATAAATTGATTTGAGTCTCTAGTTCTGCCTCCCCGATGCCTTTTGGCTTTGATTTGGGGACATGGTTCTGCAGCAAAACATCCCTGTAGCTCTGGGTTTTTGGAGATTTAAGGGAGGCCACTATTTCAGTGGTATTATGAGAGCAGTCACTTTGTGCATATTGCCAAAAGTTGAGTCTGTCTCGAATTATCCCCCGCCCATACCCCCCGATTGAGGACTAGATGGGTTCTGCTGTTGCTATTGTTGTTGTAAAGACTAACTTACGTATGCTACATTGGATCATGCTCAGGTTGAATTTCTAGCATATTAGTTTGCTTACTTTCAAGTTCAAAATCTATTTCCAGGCCATATTAACATGATTGTAACTTGTGCAGGAGTAGTATTTAATCACTTTATTTGTTTCTTTGTATGTAGTTAAGCTTGAGTTTGTTCGTGTTTCTTTTCCATTTTATCTTTCCTTAGAATTTCTATGATGCACATGAGATTAGGCTGTAAAAATTGGTTGCTACATACCACATTGGCTATATTGGTTGTCAAATTAATGCTGGAAAAGAGCTTACTACTTCTACTGACTCACTTTGTTGATTTTTGGATTTTGTAGAGGGTGGTCTGGACTATAACTGCCCTAGTAATGGTAATCAACGGGTACGTTTTGCTGGATTTTTTCCGTTCCAAGGTTAACGGATTTCTACTTAGCTTTCTGGTCTGCACTGGGATTACTGCCTATGTAGCTTTCATTCTGTATCTAATTTCATTTGGTTTCACCCGACCCTATTCCTGGTTCAGACTAATACGGTCCGACGGATACGAGCATGCAAAGAATTAGGTCAGCAAACTCTTCGCGTATGATTGAAGAGGCCACAAAATTTTTTAGTTACCCTGTGCATCGAATCCTTGTACCTGTTTTTGTTTTCGAATAGAAGTAGTATTCGTGAACTAGTTTTTGATTCTTTTCAAAAACAGTTTACAAGTAGAACTCCTCAATTTGTAGTTATCCTGTGCAATTGCCACAGCTGGCTTGAAATCAAGCTTTTCATACCTCTATGAACTCCTCAATTTGACAATTTCTATGCATGTTATTGGATAGACTCGTCGGGAAATCTTGAAGTTGTGGAGAGAAATGAAGAGAAAAATGAACAGTCAAGGTAAATGGAAGAAGTTTTGGATTTCTGGGTGGCCAGGAACGATCGATCCCGGTCAACTGCAATTAGGTCTCGTGATCGCATCGTAAACTGGAGTTTCTTCCACATTTGTTTTACACAAGTTTTCGCTTGCCAAAATGGTGGGATTTGGGGGCCGTGCTGTGCACAAGGTGCATGGCACAGTGCTATGCACCCATCTGGCTGTCGTTGCGAAAATGCACGGCTCGGATCAAATCCAACTCCACGTGAGAGCTATTGCTTGGATGGTGACCCAAAGATTTTGCTCTTAGTGGGAGTCCGACTAAGAGCAAAATGGTGAAGGGTGCTTGATAATATTTCATTCCTGGAAAGCCAGTGAATACTGGAGCCAGTAAAATGGTAGCTAAGCGTAAACTGCTCATTTTTCTTTGGACGTCCATACGAGGAAGGGACTTGAATCTAATACTTGCCACATTAAATATTTTCGATTTGATTCAAAGCTAAGGTGTTAACCAAGTTGGTAGACACGATATACCCTCATGTACAAGACTAATGATCAAATCTTACCAACAACTGACACTTCTTGCATGTCCGATCAACTTGAATTTTTACGTGGAATATGTACTTGATGAGATGAACAAATGAACGGTTCAGATTAAACAACGGGACCCCAGTGGGCCCCGTAACCACCGCACGGCATGCACCCCGCTCCCGATATGGGATGGTGTGCGAGAAAAGGGGCCGTGGGGCGTGGCAATGAGGGTCAACAGGCTCTTGTCAACATTTATTTTTTTTTTTTTAACTGAAAGTCATTTCATTAATTTGGCCCGAAAGCCAAGCCAAATACAAGATTTCAATACAAAAACAGAAAGAACCGAAACTACTATGGCTCGGGCAACGATTACACCATAATAGCCATGACGGGCATGGGGCTCTAAGACTCGTACTGCAGAGCAGACACAGGCCCATACGAGGGTCGATGCATTGGGTCCTACCCAAACCACAATAGTAACTAGCCTATGGCTCAATCCAACCCATGAAAGCTCAAATGAAATCCAGACTTCTCGGAAATCAAATCGCGAAAAGAAACAAAACTGAAACAAATAACACAAAAACTCAGCCGGAATGAACTAAATAAACTGAGTCGCCCCATTGAGAAGACCCACTGAGTTGCCCCGCTGAGTCGCTCCGAAAGGCGCTGAGTTACACCGAGTATGCAAAGCCAGCTGCTTCTCCAGCCAAGAACCGAGATGCTGAGCGGCCGCCAACAGTTATTAGAATCATTATTCGCCGGAGGGGCCCGAGCCGCCCTAGTGTCACCACTGAGTCAAACAGGCCTCAAACAAGGTAGTTGAAACTGCCAAGGAGGAGGCGGGGGGTTGCCATGGTTTCAGCGGAGGGAGAGGTAGAAAGGTGAAGTGGTGGAACGGGTGTGAGGAGGGGCAGAAGAAACTGACTTGTATCGAGACTGGCGTGGCGCGGTGGGAAGGTGGGGCGGGGGGGAGGTGGAGCCAAGGGGCGGAGCCCCCCAGGAAATCGATCTGTAGAGAGGAGGTAGAGGGAGTGAAGGAGGTCAAAGGAGAAGGGATGTGATGGTAGGGGATGGGCTGCGGCGGCTGTCTAGGGAAACCCTAGAAAAGAAACTCTCTTGGTAGAGAGAGAAACTCTCGACAAAAGCGAGAAGGGGAGCCTGGATTTGCTCTTGTCAACATTGACTCACGGAAGTTTTGAGAGGAAAAAATTTCGCTCATATGATGGAAAATAAATACTACTTTTTTTTTTGCACTTTTTGTCCTATCAAACAAACGAATCAAAACAAACGAAGCCTAAGACGAGTTTTTTTTTTTTTTTTTTTCAGGAGAGATCTAACATGACGAAATTTGCAATAAAAAAAAAGAACACAAAGTAAAAAGAAAAAACTATGAAAATTAACTTCTGGTAAGTTGGTAGTCGTGCATATGTCAAAACTTCTAGACATACTCTTAGCACGAGATAAAAATAGCATCATGTGTTGCTTTTTGGAGTGTGTTCATGAGAAACACCATCAATTAGGCCTGCCATATTAACAGAGGACTTAATTACTTTTTAAAAATCTGAAAAGAAAATGGTAAGAGAAGAGGAGGAGGAGTAATTGTCGGAAGCATATCCTATCCGTCCCTAAGTTCGTGAGCTTTTTTCAGACCTAATTAAAATCAACAATCAGAACTAAGAAGATTCAGAACCATTCATATAGGAGTATTTTAAAGCTTGACGAGACTGAATCTTACAACAAAAAAAGATAAAGGGACCAACGGCTTGGGGACC
Organism: Vaccinium myrtillus; assembly: GCA_016920895.1. NCBI lineage: Eukaryota > Viridiplantae > Streptophyta > Magnoliopsida > Ericales > Ericaceae > Vaccinium > Vaccinium myrtillus. The sequence goes on along the minus strand of CM029276.1, from coordinate 28,297,971 downwards.
GACTAGGTACCGACGGGCACGCGGGGCCCACTCCGGGCTCTACACTAATGATCCGAGCGATCCTATAATCTGAATGCAAAAATAGAAGATTGGATTGAGCATCTACAAATATCGGATTGAGCTGATTTTTCGCGGTCCCACTCGGTTTTTTTTATATATATTATTGAACGGCTAGGATCATTCGTGCTAGCCCGGAGTGGGCCCCAGGTGCCCGTCGGTACCCAACCCGTCTGTACCTATAGTAGTGTTTTTTTTTTTTTTTTTTTTGAGAAGAAGGAAGAAATTGCATTAGATAAACCAAGATATAGTAAGTCTCAAAGACAACAACTAAATAAAAGTACATCAGGAATAACATTAAGGCAAAAGTAGCTAAACAGTGGTAGTAGAAATAGATCCATCACCGGTGTCCGGGTGAGGGACAAAAATAGCTAGAGCATGCTTTGCAAGCAAGTGAGCCCGTAGGACATCTTTGCGCGCAACCTTCGTTATCTTACAAAAAAGACAACTTTCAAAACCTCAGCCGCCAGGTTGCGTAACAGAAAAGTGTCATGATGATGACACCCAAGCCTCCCTGCGATCTGCATAATTGCATTAAAACAATCAGAAAATAGATAAACCACATTATAACCATTTTTTAAGGCCTATGAAATAGCTTCATAGCAAACTTGAATTTCCGTTTGAATGGGCGTTGAACTATACGAAGATAAGGCGTGAATTGCTATAAGAGATCCATTGGGATGGCTAGCTGCAAGGGCGGCCCCACATAGGGGCAAGCGGGGACCGAAATTTCCTATTGCCGTGTATATATAATTTTGGGTATTTTGGTAATTTTACCCCCATACCGTATAGATTATTTTCTAATCTTGCCCCAAGTAACAAAAAATAAATATAACTATGCCTAAATAATTTTTCCGGATCACATCTAATCTTTTTTTTTGGAGAGAGCATTTTCTGCAATGAAGATTGTGAAGAACCGACTTTGTAACAGAATGGGTGACCAGTGGATGCAGGATAGTTTGGTTGTGTACATTGAGCGAGAGATTTTTGTTACCATTTCAAATGAAGCTATCATGAATCGGTTTCAAAATATGAAAACCCGTCGGGGTGAGTTGTAAACGATATGATATGTTATGGTTGACATACCACTTTCGCTAATATATATATATATATATACGCCACCGATCCAGTCAAGGATCCCGGATTTCCCGGATTGAAGCCTTTTTCGGTGTTTTGATGCTTTTAAAAATTGTTTTTGGGAAATCCGAGCCGTCATTTACAGTTTTTGCGAAAAACTGCTTGGATCAAGCCCTTCCCGGTATTTTTTTTTGAAGATTTCCCGCGTGGACCTTGGAAAACACATTTTGAACACATTGGACGGTTCGGATCGTCAAAAAAATATCGGGAAGGTGGAGTCCCGGATTCGGGACTCCCGGACTTGATCATTCCTCTATATATATATATACACAATAGTGGTCTCCTACGGTATCCCGTAGATGGGTTATTTGCGGACTTTTGTTTTCAAAGCAAACTCACGGGTTAAAAGGGGGGTCCAACCGGGTTAAATGAAAAACGGGTCATCTCTTTCCCTCCCGGGTCATAACCCCTTCCCCCTTTCCCTTTTCATTTCTTCCTTCGTCGATTACACAGAAGAGAGAGAAAGTGAGAGACGACTGGCGAGCGATGGCGAAGAAGGGAAGAACACAACCAGATCAGCTCAACTAGGTAACGTCTCTCTCTCTCTCTCTCTCTCTCTCTCTCTCTCTCTCTCTCTCTCTCTCTCTCTCTCTCTCTCTCTCTCGCGTTTCTGTCGATTCTCACTTTGTTGTGACGAACAAACCCTAGGTCCAAGAAGAACACGACCAGCTTCAAAAATCGATCGAAGGTGACAAAGTCGAAGGTCTCTCTCTCTCTCTCTCTCTCTCTCTCTCTCTCTCTCTCTCTCTCTCTCTCTCTTGTTTGATTACTCTCTGAAATACCTAGTTTCCGATTTTTCATAAAACCCCAGTTTTTTTTTCAAATTTTCAGAAACTTTTCTTTGAAACAAAGTTCGAGAGAGACGAACAAGGCAGAGATCGAAGAAAATCTCGTTTATCTGACTCACAAACCCTAGTTTTTCGATTTCAAACAAAATCCTAGTTTTTTTTCGATGAAAACCAAATTTTTTCCTGATTTCTCTGTGTGTATATCTCTCTCAAACTAGTTACTCTCATAAAAGAAATACATTGCAAGGTCTACCTTGTTAAGAATTGTTAAGTCACAGTAGACACTTTACCTTGTTAAGTCACAGTAGATAAACTTGTTTACTGAAGCTTTGAAAATATTACTATTAAGCTACATCACAAACTGATAGTGTTTACTATAATACCCAGAAAATCAACATTCAGAATACATAGAATCTAAAATCTGATATAAAAGCACCCCAAACCTACCTTCTGTAGCATCAGATTGAAATGATAACATTTTTTTACAACTACTTGACCCATCTGATAAACTGTGAAATCAGAAGTTGGGTTTACATCAATCCAACTAATATTTAAATCTGGCTGAGAAAGAAAACACATGGACTGACCTGGGTTCGAGTGATATGGAACTATTGTTTGTAGGGGCTTGAACCATCTGATCCATTTGACCCATATGATCTCTGTTTTTGTCAGCAGATTATAATGCAGTCTTTGGACAATATGGAAGTATTGCCAACAACACCATCTCAACCGTGTGAATCGGGTAATTCTTCGGACACACTTTACTATCCGCAAGTTAACAACGATTTGATACCGAAGATTGGACAACAGTTTGACACTGTAGATGAGGTTCACACATTTTACAATAGTTATGGTAGAGCAGGTGGATTTGGTACGCGAAACCATTCTAACAAGAAGAGTAGGGAGGGTGAACTCATTCGGAAGGAGTATGTTTGTTGCAAAGAAGGGGTGAGTGTCCAAAAACCGAGTGTCCAAAATCCTGCCGTACAAAATTCTGCCACAACCACACGGAAACGGGGGATAACTAGGGAAGGTTGTGGTGCGAAACTGGCAGTGGTGAAAAACCGAGAGGGTGGGGGGTTTGTGGTCACCCAATTTGTTGAGGGTCATAGCCACCCTCTTACAACGCCAACGAGAGTTCATTTGTTACGATCTCATCGTGAAGTGCCACTTGCCAAAAGAGCTTTAGCAAAACAATTAGCGGATGCCAATGTTCCAATAAACCAACGAATGAGTTTGTTTGAGGTGCAATCCGGAGGTCTTGACAAGGTGGGATTTTTAGAACAAGACCTTCGTAATGTCGAAAGAGATAGGAGGAAAGTGCTATTGGGACAAGATGCAAATATGTTGTTCGAGTATTTTGACATCGAACAAAAAAAGAATCCAGCTTTTATGTATAAAGTTGAGCAAGATGGTGAGGGGAAGATGTCTGACTGTTTTTGGGCCGATGCAACATGTAGAAAGTCGTACCACTATTTCGGGGATGTGGTGGTGTTTGATACAACATATCAAACAAACCGCTACAATATGATATTTGCACCTTTTTTAGGTGTGAATCACCACGGCCAGACCACACTTTTTGGGTGTGCGTTCTTAACAGAAGAAAAATTTGACACCTTTCAGTGGCTTTTGAAGGAATGGTTGAAAGTGATGCCTGGTGGCCCGCCTAAAATGATCATAACTGATCAAGATCCCGCCATGGCAAAGGCCATCGCTAAGGTTCTTCCAAATACGCATCATAGGTTTTGCATTTGGCATATTGTCAATAAATTTTCAGAAAAAATAGGTGCATTATCCTATGTCAAACATTATGAGGATTTTAAGAAATGTATTGGGAAGTCCGAGAGCCCGGAAGAGTTCGAAGCTGGATGGGTGGCTGTTGTAGAGAAAGCTAAGTTGTCTGACAATGAGTGGTTGCATGGACTGTACAAGATTCGTGACAAATGGGTTCCCATATACATGAAACACATGTTTTCTGCCGGCATGACTAGTAGTCAAAGAGCTGAAAATTCTCATGCATTCTTCAAGAGGTTTGTGAGAGCTGAAAATTCTTTGTGGGATTTCGTGACCCGGTTTGAAAGGGCATTGGCACATTTACGGCATAATGAATTAGACTTGGACCATAAAGACTTAAATGAGAAGCCACGCTTAAAAACAATGTGGGGCATGGAGTTGACAATGAGTGAAATCTACACAAGGAATATTTTTTTCAAGTTTCAAGAGGAACTTTTCCAAAATAGCGCGTATTTGGCAACGAAAAGACTTGAGGATGAAAAGAGTATAACGTGGGATGTTCAAAGGGATATGGAGAATGCTCCAAAGGGTCGTGAGGTTGTGGTAGATAAATCCTCAAACTATGTTTCTTATAGTTGTAAAATGTTTCAATGTGAGGGTATTCCATGTCGACACATGTTGAAATACTTTGTTACCATGCAAATTAGAAAACTACCGGAGGAGTACATCTTACGGAGGTGGACAAAATCAGCAAAAGCAGGGAGAGTTAGACATGATTTGGGCGGGGGCGCAAAAGAAATATGTGACGGTTCGTTGGTTACGAGGCGAAATAGGCTCCTTCCACTTGCTTGTGATGTAGTTGACGAGGCTGTATCAAGTGCAGAAAACAGTCAAATTTTGGAAGAAGCTTTGTTAATTGCTCGAAGTAAGTTTAAAGAACTTACAATCACGGATCGTGGAACAGAAGATGGCGGAGGGAATTCTATCGAAGTGCCATGTTCAGTTGGAAGCCAATATAATGTTAAAGAACCAAACAAAGTAAGGTCAAAGGGTTGTGGTAAAAGATTGAAAGGAGGGAAAGAGAAAGCAATGAAGAAGGGAGGGAAAGACAAAGCGATGAACAAGGGTAGGCGTTGCAGTTCTTGTGGGTTAACGGGACAATCGCATGACAAAAGGAATTGTCCATTACTTCTCAATAGGTACGTGTATGCTTCTAAGATATATTCATATGTCAAATTAAATTTAATTGTTTACGTGTTAATCTAGTAGAAATGTTAAACGTTGTTTCTCTTCTTGACTGTACTGATGATTGTAAGTGTTGATTGTAAGGCTCGATGACGATGACGAGGATGAGGATGACGATGACAACATTGACTGTACTGATGATTGTAAGTGTTCATTTAAGGCATAATTGTTTAAATGTTAATTCTAGTTGAATGTAAGTGGATTTTGGGATTGTTTAAAACCTAATTGTATTCATCTTTCAGGATGGGAAACATGATCAACACATAAGGGCCTCTGGTTTGGAGTCGCTGGATTTACTCACTGGAATCTATTAGGGACTGTTTAAATATGTTGCTCGCTGGATTTACTCACTGGAATATATTAGGGACTTTGTTTGTTGCTCACTGGAATCTATAAGGGAGTGTTTTTTTGTTGCTCACTGCTGTTGAGCATGTTGTTGCTCACTGTTTGGAAGTATTGCTCGCTGCTGTTGCTCGCTCGTTCTGTTGATGCTCGGGGCATGGAGTTGATGCTTAAAGAACTTGCTCGCTGCTGCTGTTGATGCTCGCTGTTGTTGCTGGGTGCGGTTGTTGCCCATTTTGTCTTGTACATTTGTATTATGGATTTAGTTGCCCATTTAGTCATCTTTAATAGAATAATTCTGTTGGACATTTACATGTTTGGACTCACTGGAATTATGAACTACTGATGTTATTCCAACCCATTTTCTTCCTTTGTCTGGAAATTGAGAGAAACATGCGGGGTTTGTCATATTCTAGCAAACCTTGTCACTTTCTGTTTTAGTTTATGAAATATATTGACTTTTAGTGAATGATTGTCATTGACTTTCATACTCATTTTCATTTAGATGGGAAACATGCGGAGATGTCGGTTCTTTGATTAGTATCCAGTTGTTCTTGGGTATGAGTTTCATGTGCTGTGTTTACAATGGATGCTCTTGAGATTATGAAATGCTTAAACATCCTCCTCTGGGTTGTGTGAGTAAAAATAGAATGTGAAATGCAAAAAATAATTTTTGGATCTAACCCTCTTCTTTTTTACTACACAAAATGAAAAGCCATAACCAGCTTCTACTTTGGCGTTTGCTTCTAGTACTCTTTTGGCAATTAGGTTCATCCAGTGTGAGCCTATAAAAACAGAATTTGAAGAAAAAAACTAGGTTGCTCAACATCATAGACACTATACGACTATGCAAAAACCAAGTTACTTGAATACAGTTTGAAACTTTGCATCTGCAGCAACTGCCAACATTATTCATTTTACAAACTTTGCATCTACAGGTCCGATAGCGCAAGAACTTGTTACAATTTTACAACCACCATACGAGCTTAATAAGAAAGAAACAAAAAGGGATAATTAGATGTCCAAATACTTTACCAATAACACAGAACAACCGGATAAATGGTACTTCCAAAATCCAAATAACACACAGAACATGGGGAACAACATAACCAAAGCTACCATGCTAATCTGAACGTAATGTAGCAATATCGGGTTACAAGTGATAGATTTTTTAACTATTAATCCCTCAAAATGCAGCAGCAGCAGCAGTCGACATTCACAAAATAGACCATCATCATTATATTTTCAGTCCACCAACTTCTGTCCACAACCATGTCCACCAAACCATGAGTAAAATAGCACCTCTTCATAGAGAAAGCAGGTACAGCAGCAACTCTTCATATTTTCAGTCCAGAAATAACAGGCATAAATATCCGGCAGCAGCAGCAGCAGCAGTCAATTAACAAGCAATAATCAAACTCAAAACACCAATAATCAAACGTTACTCCCTATTCACTAAGCAAATATGTTAAGCCCTTACAAAAGTTAACACCCCAAACTACAGTGAGCAACAAAAAAAAAACTGATTGTCCCTAAATCCAGTGAAGAAATCCAGTGACTAAATCCAGTGAACAAATCCTTGCAATGTATTTCTTTTATGAGAGTAACTAGTTTGAGAGAGATATACACACAGAGAAATCAGGAAAAAATTTGGTTTTCATCGAAAAAAAACTAGGATTTTGTTTGAAATCGAAAAACTAGGGTTTGTGAGTCAGATAAACGAGATTTTCTTCGATCTCTGCCTTGTTCGTCTCTCTCGAACTTTGTTTTCAAAGAAAAGTTTCTGAAAATTTGAAAAAAAAACTGGCGTTTTATGAAAAATCGAAAACTAGGTATTTCAGAGAGTAATCAAACAAGAGAGAGAGAGAGAGAGAGAGAGAGAGAGAGAGAGAGACCTTCGACTTTGTCACCTTCGATCGATTTTTGAAGCTGGTCGTGTTCTTCTTGGACCTAGGGTTTGTTCGTCACAACAAAGTGAGAATCGACAGAAACGCGAGAGAGAGAGAGAGAGAGAGAGAGAGAGAGAGAGAGAGACGTTACCTAGTTGAGCTGATCTGGTTGTGTTCTTCCCTTCTTCGCCATCGCTCGCCAGTCGTCTCTCACTTTCTCTCTCTTCTGTGTAATCGACGAAGGAAGAAATGAAAAGGGAAAGGGGGAAGGGGTTATGACCCGGGAGGGAAAGAGATGACCCGTTTTTCATTTAACCCGGTTGGACCCCCCTTTTAACCCGCGAGTTTGCTTTCTAATCTAAGCCGTTGGATGAAAATCCAACGGCTGAAAACAAAAGTCCGCAAATAACCCATCTACGGGATACCGTAGGAGACCACTATTGTATATATATATATATAAGAAGTTTCCTGTGAGGGCTCCCTCACAAAAAAAGTGCGGGAAAACAGTTGTGGGCTGTTGGATCATATGCCCTTCACGCGATCCAACGGCTCACAACTGTTTTCCCGCACTTTTTTTTGTGAGGGAGCCCTCATAGGAAACTTCTTGTATATATATATATATATACAGTCACTATCTAATCCGGGAGTCCCGGATCCGGGACTCCACCTTCCCGATATTTTTTTGACGATCCGAACCGTCCAATGTGTTCAAAAGGTGTTTTCCAAGGTCCTAGCGGGAAATCTTCAAAACAAAATACCGGGAAGGGCTTGATCCAAGCATTTTTCCGCAAAACTGTAAATGTACAGTTTTTGCGAAAAAATGCTTGGATCAAGCCCTTCCCGATATTTTTTTTTGAAGATTTCCCGCATGGACCTTGGAAAACACCTTTTGAACACATTGGACGGCTCGGATTTCCCAAAAACAATTTTTAAAAGCATCAAAACACCAAAAAATCTCCCATCCGGGATCCTTGATTGGATAATTTGTGTATATATATAAGCAAAACTTCTAGTCCAAACCTCTTGAAACTGTAATATACAGTTTTTGCGAAAAAAGGCTTGGATCAAGCCCTTCCCGGTATTTTTTTTTGGAGATTTCTCGCGTGGACCATTGAAAACACCTTTTGAACACATTAGACGGCTCGGATTTTCCAAAAACAATTTGCAAAACAAAAAAAACAAGGGATTTTCCTTCAATCCGGGAGATGGCAGACACGACGATCAAACTCCTGGCTTTGGCAATCCTTTATAATGAATGAAGGGCTCTTATCAACTGGGGGTAGAACCGTAGAAGCAGGAGCTTTGCATTTAGAAATCTAATTGGAGGCATGAAGAAACCATTGAGCAGAGTCCTTAGCCATACCAACAGCGGAAGCCACATTGAAAGGTGTATCTGAGAAAATTACCCTATACCTATAGTAGCGTTGATCTTACAAATAATTACGCTGCTTGGAGTGGCAGAATCCGGATTCAGACGCGGGGGGTGGCACTATTCAACGGAAACAAAGCACGTCAAAGTCGCACGTCATGTCAAAATTGCCGTCATCCGGCCATCATCTCATTATTCTCATATTGCTGAGCAAGACCGAAGAGGGTTTATGCGAGAGCTTTATTCATGAAAGATCTTTTTTTTTTTTTCCCTAGAACCAGGTTGTCACAAAAGCCATTTAGTCTCTGTTTGGTTCGTTGAAAACTAAAAAACCGAAAATTTGAAACTGGGGTGACACGTGCCACCTCCCCATTCTATGTTCTGCCCCTGGCTGCTTAATTGGATAAGGATTAGAATAACTCTCGAGATAGATTTATCTTGAAGTAGAATTCTTTGTTAGACTGGATTAGATTCATTTCTATCAAGATATGTCTGTAACAGTCATGTATCCATTAATATCTTATCAAGATAAATTTTAGAATGATTGATTTTCTAAATCAAATTTCAAAAATAAATAAGTCTGAAGAGAAGCTGCGTTCCCTCTCTGTAATATGCATGCAGGCTGCAGTTTCTTCATACATACATCTCTTCCTGTCTGTAAATATGCATACATACAGCTGTACTAACTCATTCAATCCAAAATACTACTTGACATTGCCCTTTATAAAACCTATCCAAACCCTTCAAAATTCTCAACCATCTCTCCCCTCACCTCCTCCAACATTTCTTGTATGGCTAATAATCAACCTCAGTCGCAAAATTCCCCTTCTAGACCACCTTCATTGTCGGATTATTACGGCCTAGTCGACGACAACTGCACGCTAGAACTCGAAGATGCTCTTTTCCACCTCGGCCTCGCCTCGCCGCCTTCTCAGCACCAACGGCAGCTTATTCCACCAGGTTTCCGCGGCCAAAATTCTTCTGACCGAGGAAAACCACCGATTGATAATTCAATCATCGGCGGCAGGGGTAATTTTGGAACAACCCAAAAGAGCCACAACCCTGTTTCGTCCCTAGCCAATGCTGATAATAAATTGCAGACGTTGTTGAGGGTTCCGAATGCCGTCAACGGCCAGATGATGGATTTTCCTGGGTCCCACATAAATCTGACGGTTGGGGAACAGGTCAGCGATTATGGGTTGAATTCTTTTTCTGGGCCTTCCTTGGAATCCAAGAAACGATTAAGAAATCAGTTCAATTCCCAGATTCAAATTGTTTTACATTCTAATGAACAAATGAGGAATGGAGATGAGTTAGATGATTCAAATGTTTCAAGGCCTAATTTGCATTTACAACAATTGACACATTACCTGGATTCCCTCTCTTTGGGAGATTTGAGGGGTCAAGTATTCTCGCTGTCGAAAAACGCAAACGGGAGTAACTTGTTGAGAAAATTGATCAAGCAGTACCCAAATGAGGATGAAATTGAGATGGTGCTATCGGATATGATTAACCATGTAGGTAAATTAATGAGGGACCGATACGGGAATTACGTCATTCAGGAGATTTTCAAGGTTTGCAATGAGAAACAGAAGACTCGAATCATTCAATCGCTGACCAAGTCTCGATCTCAATTCATTAAGATATGCTTTAATCCATACGGGTATGGTTTATTGTTGGTTGTTCAATGTTTGTTCAAATTTGAGTTGAATTCTCAGGCTCTTGCCAATTTTGAGGCATTTTTGGGAGCTAATTCTTTTTATTCTTGATTTTTGAAATTTATAATCAGAAAAAGTATTTGTAAGAATGATATATGCACACAAGACTTTGCAAAAGGGTAGTTTTTGAAATCATAATGAGAATTCAAAAAGGCCATCGGGAGATGATTTTTGAATTCTGCATTCTCTTATTCATTTTTGCTAATGTATTCTGAAAGAATGGGTTCCAAAACCAACGGAGAGACAGTCACAATACAGTAATATAAAATGAAAAATGGTGAAATGTGGCTCCCAAACATGCCCTTGGTTTATCTAATTAATATGCATTTGTTGTTGCAGAGCTCGAGCTGTAATGGTGTTGTTAGATCATATCAATAGCCAACAGCAAATTTCGTTGGTTATGTCATATCTAAGCCCTGCTGCAGCAGCATTAGCCAATAACCCAAATGGTCACTTCATTATCAGGCATTGTGTGCAAAATTTCTCTTGTGAAGATAGTAAGGTAATGTTTGATCCTTCTTGTTGAATTTACTTGGATGATTCTGTAACTTTCGATGTTATTTCTCACTCGTAAACCAACTTTGATATTTCAATTCGTGACAGTTACTGTTTTCAAGAATGGGTTCCTCTCCAATCCATCAAACGGAATAGACCATCCAGTTTGGTCCATTCGTGGGCTCTTCCTATCACAATTCAGTGATAGAGACTATTTGTTTTTTAAACCTCATTGAGAACAGCAGACACGCCAAAAATCATATTTATCTTATATCGGTTGGTATTTAAAGTACATTTATATTGCATAAGATAGAAAACTAACGTTTGAACACTGAATAAAAACCCATTTACTGCAACACGGATGTGTTCCGAAAGTATATTAAATGATCAACATAGTCTTTGGCGTAATTGATGTTCTCTATGAGATCTAATAATTTAAGGGTCCCCATCATCGAACTGAGCCCGGGAACTGCTCCTTGTTTCTATGTTCTTTGTTATATTCAGTTTCATTTCTGCTCAATGAATTGTTTGACAAGTACACTATCTTTGCAGTATCTTATCAACGAGATGGCAATACATTGCTTTGAAGTTGCAACCGATTCAATTGGTTCCCGTGTGCTGCAGTCATGCTTGTTGTTCTATCAGGGTGAATATAGAGAGCGCCTTCTCGCTGAGACAATAGCAAACGCGCTTCACCTAGCAGAAGATCCTCACGGGTTCGTGTCTGTTGGCCCTGTTTATTTAACTGGACTAAGATTGACACATATATACTTACACACACATATAGTATTCAGGTATTAACAGTGTTTGGATTGCATAATACCATATCCTCCTGGATATTGTAAGTCTCGGTTGGTTATTTCGAGGGATATCATATCTGATAGATGTTAGTCCTATTCCCAAAAGCTTCACCCAAATGTGGGATATCTGATCCCATTGAATTTGTAGTCCAATCCGATGCTATGTTCCGAACATACTAACAGAACGATGACATGTTATCAGTTGCTTATTTCCAGTCCCACTACAACATAATATTAGCGCACGTCTATTCTTTTTTTTCTTTTTTTTGATAACCGGATGTCCGGGTCAGTTTGAGCGCACCTCGACTGCTTCCAGGCCCTGGAGGTAATGACCGGGCATAATTCCCAATGGCCCCAAGAGTTTGTTGGCAAGGGAATCGAGCCTGAGACATTAGATGGGAGCAAACCCCTAAGTCCCAAGGCAAGACCACTTTGCCAACCCCTTCGGGTTGGCATGCGTCCAGGGCCGGCCCTGGGGTAAGCCTAGCAAGCCTCCGGGCTTGGGCAACCCACCCGAGCAGGGGCAACCAAAAAAAAAAAAATTTGCGATGATACACATAATATATTTTAAATATTCCGACTTCTGTCCCAACTTGGATGCTAGAGCAGCTGGTCAGTGCGTGGCTGCGTGTATTTGAAAGCAAATGGCGTGGGTTCAAATCCCATGGGAAACATGGCTGGGCCCTTACATATTTTTTTTTGTTTTATTTTTTCTGTTTGAACTATTAGAGATAAAAATAAAACTCTTAAACAACTAGTGTTAAATTTTAGTTATACTTTAGTGGTTTTAGAGTCCAAGGTTCAAATCTTTTGCACACCACAAATGTTTTTATAAGTGTTTTTTTCTCTCTTAGTTTATTTTAATTTTTACTTTTAACTTTTAAAATTGAATTCACAAATAAAAAGATATTCACAATTAATAAACCAAAATAATTTATTCCTACTCAACGAACTTTGATAAAAAAAAAAAAAAAAATTAAATAAATAATATTTAATGTTAAAATAGTATTTTTACGAGAGTAAAGTTGATAACATAATTTTACTCAACAAACTTTGATAAAAAGATTTAAAATAAATAATTTTTATTGTTAAAATAGTATTTTTAATAGATTTAAGTTGATAACATGATTAGTTAGAGAGAACACAAATATGAGCATAATTTTGTTATGTTTGATTCATTTTTTAAAGTTGTATAAAATTTTATAAAAGTTTATTTTAGTTAAATTACAAAACTAAAATACCATGTATGATCTGCTTATTTTCTCGGATATATTAAAAATCAAGAAAAATTTGGCTTCAAAAAATACAAAGAGAAGTTGTTTTCTTTGAATCGGATTGTACTTATCATAAATGACTATAACCGGAATTACATTTTGATTTTAATTTGTTGATATAATTTAAGTGGGCAACCAAATTTTTAGTCCGACTTGGGCAACCCAAACATCAGGGCCGGCCCTGCATGCGTCTATTCTTACTTTTCCTTTTGCATGCAGAAACTTTGTGGTGCAGCTTCTACTGGAGATGAGGATAGCAGAAGTCACTGAGAATATCCTGAGGCAGTTTGAAGGGAGTTATTTGGCTTTGTCCAGCAAGAAATACTCTAGTTGTGTTGTTGAGAGATGTTTGACAGTAGCAGGAGAAGAGCAAGCCACCCGGATTATCGTAGAGCTGCTTACGAGTCCAAATGTTTGTATGCTTTTAGTTGATCCTTTTGGAAACTTCGTCATTCAGACAGCATTAGAAGTGTCTCAGGTAAGATTATCCACTGAATTCAACTGTATAGCATATTTTTTCCTGTCATTCTTGTCTATCATATGATGAGATTTATGTTAAATTAATAAGGCATGCCTGAACAGGCTAGAGGAAGGCTTAGGGATTGTGCACAACCAGACTAATATGATTAGGTTTCCAGTGTGCTATAAATCTATCTGGGGTTGGCTGCTGTTCATAGTTCATACTTTGTCTTGTGGAATCGAATGGTAAATTGTTCAGGATAGGTTAAGGATTATAGCTTGATTATGAAGGGTTTGGTGTATGAAAGTGGAACTAGGGTTATGAGTAGTATTCCGTCGATTACTAATATGACTATGTTACAACGAGGAAAGCAGCTTTCCATCACCGGGCGAGCAAATTTGCAAGAACTTGATACTCAACATCATCATCTACAACTGAGAATGATTTTGTTCAACTTTATTTAACAAACGTGAAGAATTCCTTCACTTTCGTTGGTTGAAAATGCGTGAGTCTCACCTTCAACGGTATCTGGTTGAGTACAATAGTACTTGGTGGCCAACATTTGAGTTTTGGACATATGACCCATCAAAATCTGTCTCAAACACAACTCATGGATTCAAACTAAGACCTATCCACGGTTGAATTTGAAAATCACCTAACCCTTAGCTCCTAAAACAAATACTTAAAAGACTCTTTGCAGATATCATTGTAAAACAGAATTGATCTCCATAACTGGTCCCTAATTCAAGTATTCCAGAAGACTTCTGCAGTGTTAAACAGTACTCAACGCGCGAATAATCCTTTGCAAACATAACCTACTATTGTCGTGCTGGCAGTAGATTTATCATTTTACTTTGAATACGTGTTTGGCTGTAAAAATTTCCCTACATTGTTTGTTATGCGTTAGTAACTAGACGGTAACCTGTTTTCTTACTGATTGCAAGAGCAGGGGGTTCTCCGCAAGGCTTTGTTCAATTTAGTCCGGCTGAATGCCCCCTTCATGCACTCCAATCTTTTTGGGAAAAGGGTCTTAGCATTCTTCGACGATTTCATGAAGCTGCAGCATGATTCGCCATTTGCGAGTAAGACACTTCTCTAGGCATCCAATTTCTCAATTCGAAATGTCTGTGGGTCGCGGTAAAGTCGTGTGTTTATGTACCATAGTGTCATTGGTGATGCATATCAATATGTAGTAATTAACTAGTTTTGAAAATTTGTGATTTGTTGTTCATTGTACCCTATAAGAGGAGATGGGATAGAATCCGAGGTATCTGTTTCTCGATTCGCAGTGTCAATGTTATAAGATATATAGTGTGATATTGTACGTTTCGTTTCACGTGTTTATGTTGACTCTACATGTTGTAAATTTCAGCTACTTCAGAACATATATATCATTTTAGATTATATTGGACGAATGCCCGGGTTTGAATCTTTTTCTAATTTTCGAATTTCTGTGAAAAAGAGAGTTTGTAGGCAACTAACTAATGGTAGCAATCCATTGTTAACATGACCAAAGGACTCCACCTACACTACATTGCCCATGCCAAGAACAAGATAACCAATAGCCAAATTGTGTAATTCGACGCTATATCTCAAACTCACGATCCCCTGAAAATCATATACTTACTATTTAAGTAACCCGCAGAGTCCGTTGAACCACCGGCGTTAGATGTTGAAAGCCAAAAAATTTAGAAATAAAAAAGCTACGAACTCAAGATGGTATAAAAGCCATATTATGAGACATTTCCAGCAAAAGATTGCTTTTCTAGCAAAGGATTGTTAGGTGCATAGACTTTTTGGTTAGAGCTTCACGTGACCTGCGTCGTATGTTGATGAATAGATTTGATCAAATATTGACCATGGTCCGTGGGGCCACCCAACCAACTGAAGTTGATGTAACATCGTACACTCTGCACGTGACAATGCCCACTCATAAACAGTGGCGGACGCAGGATTGTAGCTGTGGGGGGCACTCCATAGCAAATACAGAAAAATTGAAAATGTACTGAAAATACACTACTACTACTCAGAACCTTGCGGGGTTTGCAGGGGCCAAAACCCCCCTAGCACCCCCCAGGTCCGCCCCTGCTCATAGGTACAACGTTGGTGGCTCACTCTGTTTGCAGTAAAATTTTCATCCGGCAGATAACAGTAGCTTAGGCTTGTTCATGCAGTTTTGATCTTGAGATTAGCCGAAATGCTCGTATACTAACTTTTTAAAAATAAAAAAGAAAAACACACTTCACAATCTTTTCAGTTTGATTATGCTCGTAATCCAAACTTGGTCGTATGCATGTTTTGTATATATGTGGTACAATCGGAGACATATTTAAGATTTCAAGAATGGGGATACTACTACGATTCCTACGTACTTCAACTTTAGGGAAGCAAGTTTCTAAAATTCGGAAGAACATATTTATTCTGTAATTTCGTTGGTATCTTAAACATTTGAACGAAATGGGAAAATTTTACGGTTGTGGTCATCCTCTATATTCATTACTGGACAAAATTTTACACAAAATTATCATACTTGAAAGTATGATCGATGTCACTGATCTATTTCAAATCATAATACCCACCATTTTTTCCTTAATTTACAAGCGGTAGAATAATACAAGTATTTAAAATTTGGTTAAATTCCTTAGAGACCCCCTCATCTATACTCATTTTTCACTCAGACCCCCTAACCTTTAAAAGCGTCCAAACTCACCCTCTCATCTTTCGTCGTTAGCCATACAGACCCCTTCTGTTACATTACCGTTAAGTTTTAAGGTTAAATGTTACCAATTGGACGAAAATGCCCTAAATGAGATTAAATGTTACCACTTCTCTTCCTAAGTATATTGGAGTAGTTTAGAGTAGTTCTTAGGGATTGAAATGAGCCCGACCGGACAAACCGTAACTCAATTTTGAGTTCACTGCCAGATTCACCAAATTGATATTATTTATTAGATCGACTACTGATATGATATTATTCTTGTTGAAGATGACTTCTTTGGTATTATTTTCGATGTCTGAATGATATTATTTTTCTATAAAACCACTTATTTGATATTATTTTAGTTCTATTTAATATCAATTCGGTCTTAAACGAAAAGGTTATAACAATTTGATTTTATTGTTTAATAAAGTAGAAAAGAAAAAAAAAAGGATATGTTTTGATAGAAATTTAGATTAAATGGTATAAAAATTGGCTCTTTCTTAATAAACGAATATTTATCTGAAAGAGAAAGAGAGAGTTTATTGTTTCCTTTTTATTATGTAATTTGTTTTGTTTTCCACACATTAAAAAAAGATATACACGTATCTTTTTTTTTTTTTTGGTGTGTGTTTTTAAATGAAACAAATGTAGATATTTAGAGGGAAAAAAATCAAATTTGAAAACAAAACATGAACACTCCAATTTTGAAATAAAAAAACAAATTCACTAAATTTTATTTTTGAAAGCACAAATTTTTGGTAAACAAATACACTAAAAAAAAGAAAAAAAAGAAAGAGAGAGGGGTGACTGTGGATGATTTTCATAGATGAGGGGGTGAGTGGGGGTGTTTTTTAAGGGGTATTATAGTCATTTATCGTCATTCCGTTAACGGCGTAAGGGGTGTTGTGCATTTCACATAAATGAGGGGGTGAGTATGGACGCTTTTAAAGGTTAGGGAGTCTGAGTGGAAAATGAGTATAGACGAGGGGGTCTCTAAGGAATTTAACCTTAAAATTTTCAATTATACTTCAAATGGGACTTCAGTCCACGCTCACACTAAGCCAGCCGTTGCACCTCTTAATTACCGTACAATCTATTGTTTCATCGTCGTCTCAATAAACTTGTGCGCGATAAGTATATTTGCAAACGATCTTACGATGTTCATTTGTTCGATTACTTCTCATAAGTAAATATCAGTGCAAAACAAACCAGAATAATTTTTTGCACTCACATTCTCATACATAAACTCCGAAATTGTCCTCTACTGCTTAAAATTACGCATAACATATTTTTCAAAGCGCACTAGAACACAAATTTCGAATTCCCGAAACAGAAATCTACAAGATTATTACTTACAAACAAACTGGATTAAAGAAAAAGAACATCACAACCAGTACTTGGGAAAGTATCCCAATTTATTCACATAATATGCTATATATGCAACGGCTATTATATGTATAGATAACATTATGTGATATGGATTAGGTCATTCAAAATGGGTACAGATGATTTTTAAGGGCACTTGGGTTTGCCCTTGGAGTTCTTCTTGTCCCTATAGCAAGGGCACTCATGCTTGTTGCCATAAGTCCCAGAGGGCACACATTTGCACTCTTGGCAGCATATCCCACAGTATTTCAGGCACCTGTCCTTCACCCCAGCTTTTGCGCACCTCTCCCCACACTTGGAGTCACAGAAACCTAAAACAATTAAGCACCAATATTGAATATAACCAAATTAATCAGCTGCCACACAAAATACATATATTATGCATGTACCTACCGGGTACCACGTGGCCGAGCCTACGTGGTACCCGAACTTTGCATCCAGGCCGTCCAAAAGTGTATTGGACGGCCGAGATTAAAACACCCTCTCTCCTCACTCTCTCTCATTTTTCTCTCTTCAAATCTGGACCGCCCAAAGCCAAAATGGAGGACCTAGATGCGCCGAAGATGTACCACGTGGTAACCTCTCGGTACTGAAAAATTGCTCATATGTAGGAGATGGATTGTAAGTTTAACTTGTTTGGGTGGAAACTGCACGTGCATTTGAGCAATTTTTGGTCCTATGATGCATCCGATTCAATGATCGAAATCGTTCTTCGTGTAGA
Source organism: Vaccinium myrtillus (assembly GCA_016920895.1). Classification (NCBI taxonomy): domain Eukaryota; kingdom Viridiplantae; phylum Streptophyta; class Magnoliopsida; order Ericales; family Ericaceae; genus Vaccinium; species Vaccinium myrtillus. The sequence continues at coordinate 28,279,855 of CM029276.1, read as the reverse complement.
GCTCGTTGAACATTTCAATCACGTAAAAAATCATATTGATAGGATTTTGATGAGTGACTAATCAGTTTAAATTCATTTACAGGGAAAAAAAATAGACTTAGCACACAGGATAACACCCACTTTTTAAAAGAAATGTAGAGAGAAATTTATTGAAATCCGATCAATATGGTATTTAGCTTAAGTAATTACTGTTTTCAACGAGCTCTATTATAATATGAATGATTTCGATCACTGAATCAGACCCATTATCAGGCCAAAAATTGTTGAACGAAACAGTATGCAATTTCCACCCAAACTAATAACATGCCTTCTTATTTTTTGATTTTTTACGATTTTCGAGGTAGGTCATTCTTCTCAGATACATCAATTAAAAAGTAAAACTTAGTGGACGGAGCCCGAAGTTCACTTTACATTTCCAAAAAAATTTCCAAAAAGATTCTTTCTCCATCTCTCATCTCTCCAATTATTAATCACATTTTTCTCTCTACTCATACCCCTATATTCAATCATTATTCTCATTTTTCTCTCTATCTATCTCCAATTATTACACATATCTCTAATTATTACTTTTTCCAAAAATTCATCCAAACACTATCTCAAGAATATTTTTCAAAATATTATTTTCAAAACTCTCAACCAAACACAGCGAAAATTATTCATGATTTATGTTGTTTTGACCAAAGAGAAGTATAACGAGGTGTTATTTTACGGGTCTTTGATTAGATGTTGATTATCATCCTATGTCTACCTAGTTACACTTTATGACTACTACTCCATATGTCTCAAATTATTGGTCCATTTTCACTATTTGAGAGCTCTTAAAAAATTCTCTATATAATCTACTTTAGACTTTATATATCCAATATAGCGGAAAATTTCTTATCCGGACCTCTTGGAAATAAGAAAAAATGTATTTTTTTTCACTTTAAAAATTGTTTTTGGGAAATCCGAACCATTTTGAGAAAAACTGTTTGGATCAAGCTCTTCCTAGTTTTTTTTTTTTTGAAGATTTCTCGCGTAGATCCTTGAAAACACATTTTGAACACATTGGACGGTTCGGATCGTTGAAAAAATGCTCGGATAATGGAGGACCGGAGGTCCGGAGGAGAAGCTCCCCCTCCAATATCGATCTAATTTGATAGATCGTAATTAATTTTATTAATCAAAACTTTTAAAATTATAAGACATTATACATTAAGATAGACAATTATTTGATTGACACGACTGCCCGAAAGAGACCAACAATTTGGAATGAACTCCTAATTGATCCAAGCACCTGAGCTGTTTATCTTCTTTCATGGATCAATGTGCAAGTAAACTGACCCGAGCAAGCACATAGGTAAGTTATAAACAAAAGCCACTTACTTGAACCTGCATTAGCTGTCAGGAGGAGGAAAGAGCTGAGAACTAGTGATACCATAAGGAAAGTTGCAACAGCTTTCTTCATATCTCTCTCTCTCTCTCGAACTACAAGTAAAGTTTGTATGACTATCGAGCAAAAGTGTATGTCAAGAAAGGGCAGTTTTTTGAGCTGTGATGGAGTGATGAAGGAAAGAGGAAGGGAGGGTATTTATGGGGTGGGAGTGGGGCCGTGGGGGTGGTTGGAGCAGGAGGAAAGTGAGTTGCCCCGCGGGTAGAGGAAAAGCAAATTTACTATTAAGTGCTTCTGGAGTAATGCTACGTGACGCTTCATAATATTCTCAACACGTATGGTATAGGTTCCACCGATGACGAAGCTAGAATTTTAGACTAAGGGGGGGGACCTAGTTGAAAAAAGTACATTACTGTACTGTAGATGACATTGTTTTGTTTTTTGGTCGACAATTACAACACTCACGTGTAATTAATTGTGTCTATGAAAGAAATTGAGAAAAAATTTCATGACTGTGTAAAATTATTTTAATTTTGGACTATATGAATATTTAGATTTTTCAGAGATTTGTTATACTAATTTTCTATATTATTATGATATTATATCGAATATTAGTAAATTTTTAAAATTGGCGGTGGACGGGGGGCCACCCCGGGCACCTATATACCTCTGCCTCGGGCTTCACAAGTTATTAGTAGTAATCTCAGTGGGCGATTTTGGCGTTGGTGAATCACCGTGTTTATTAGTAAAAACTTCACTTCTTTTTTTTTTGGCATTTCTAATCTATTACATGAGGGGAGGGGGAAATAGGATCGATCCAGTGATACAGTGTGGGGCATCCAAGATTTCTACTAAGGGGCGCCTGATTAATTTTTTTTTTTACCTTTATTTATTTTGCATTATTTTTTTCATTACAAAATTTCTCTTCAACGAGAGAAATATAGAAATAAAAATTTAGGACGTAGTGTTAAAAACAATTCATTGCAAAGAACACAATCAAACACAATTAATAATAACCCCATGGGATTGGCATGGTGATATTGGCCGGGACTAATGGGTAATTTGCTCTCTCTTGAAATCTTAGGTTCAATTTCCCTTCCCAAGCCACCTTATCCCAAGCATAAGCGGTAAGCATGTGAAAAGGCTGGGCTTCAGGGATGTAACTTGTAAGGACTAGTCCGGAGTCCGGACCATGAAGTGCGTGCAAGCAGGATCGGGACAGACAACAACAGTGATACATGTACAACAAAAGTCTCCAACTAGGCTCCAACACACTCACATAGGCTCCACACACTATGTGAGTGTGTTGGAGCCTAGTTGGAGACTTTTGTTGTACATTTATCATTTTTGGACAAAACAATTATTTTTTAGAATCAATATCATTTCCAGGGGCTAGTCATTGCTAATTAGATATAGTATACTCCATTTTTTAACTGATATAATTCCTCCCTCCGTAATTGTAATTGTTGGTCCATTTTTTAAATTCGTTTTATGTTTTAAATTGTCTGTATCTTTCAATTTATAATGGGTTTCATGATTTTAAAATTTTGTATTATAGAACTAATTGAGATCTATCAAATAAGATCCATATTTTTAAGCTCTAAAGGCCGAGCTCCTTTTTGTGGTGGCACATTCATGATCAAAATACATTTTTATATGTATTCCCCTTTATCGAGTTGTATGATTATTTGTTCAATTATTTTTTATTTTTAGAGCGTCTAATTTAGGATGTGGAAAGGAATCTCATACATTTTATTTTGTTTTTTGTTTTTCCACATAAGTGCGTTAGTTGTTAGTCAAGAATAACGCTCCTGCCAAAATGGGACTTCATTACATGGCAAATTTTAAAAGCAGCAGTTTTTACTCAAGCAAAATGAGCGGATTATTTACAGCAGTACCAGCATTATGTGAGACTTATAAATATGAAGCCATTAGGTCAAAATATGTGACTACTGCCGTGAAAATAGCCCAAGCACATATATTTCCATCCCTCGTCACTTTCAGCGGCTAGGGTTTGTGCATCTCGAAGACTTGCAAGTATCGAATGATTCTTTGGGCTAAATAATCGTCTTCGAGAGGTTCTTTGTTTTGCATCTTGGAGTACATATACAATATACGTATCATTGAGTGGGAAATATATCTTCAAGAGGTTTCAAGAGTTATTTCATCCTCAACAAGAAGTTTGAGAAACGTTCTTCGATGGTTTCCGGGAGGCAAACAAAAGGCATGTGGATTCAAGGCGGCAGCAGTCAAAGCACTGGGTGTAGTGAACGTAGATCGACAAGTAGATCTTATGCTCGATTGTGAGGATTCTAATCGATAAGATTGCTTGTAACTACAGATTGAGAATAGTGTTTTGATAACTTCATGTGACTTTTTACCCATTTAGGGCTTTCCACATTTATCTTGGTGTTCTTTGATTGTTTGTTTTTAGTTGTGTGATTGATTGATTTTTTTTATTAATGTGCTGATTTTTACGAAAGATTAAAACATAGCAAATCTATAAACCTAAGCAAACTAGTGTTTTTCAATATTGCGTATTATAAGATATTCATATTGAAAGATACGTACAATTTTTCAAGAAGTTTGGAATTGAAAGTGGACAAAATTGAAATTAGTCGAGCTGTGCGTAAGCTAGCCCAGTGACCCGGACATTTGCTTATCGAAAAAAAATTAAAAGTGGATCGAACAAATACAGATGGAGGAAGCAGTACTCTATCTGCTAGGGCTAACTTTAATTGACGCGGTCAAGGCAAGCTTTTAACACTATCTTCTAAATCAACGTTTTCACACTACTTTCGAGCTGAGGCTTAAAAGTTGGTACCCAAAACAGTAAGTTTGTTACAACTGTATACCATCTTCAGTAAAGTTCTTGATTCTAAAGCCACAAATTAGCGTTGCTTGCCAACTGTTATGTGTGTGGGTTTTTCAGTGATGGTGATCATGGATGGTCTGGGATGACTTCCTCTCTCTCTCCGTGTGTTTTGCCCTAAAACGTTAGCTGGCTTATTTTTTCGTCTTTATTTGATTTTTTTACGTGTTTTTTAGTTTTCTATCAACTTTTTGAGTATTATTGATTCGTCTCAGTTAGAGGAATCAAAAAAGTAAAAAATTATGATCAAATCATAAATTTTTTTGAATAAAAACAAAAATAAGTCAAAAAGACAGCTTTTAAAACTTTTTTCAATCTTATTAAAAAAATTGAGAGTTCCAGTCATAATCTTTTACCTTTTTGGAATCCTCTCGCTGAAACGAACCAATAATACTCAAAAAAATCGATGCAAAACTAACAAACGCAAAAAAAAAAAATTCAAATAAAGACAAAACAAAAAGTTAAGTTGGCTTTTTAAGCCAAAGACATACGAAAAATATTGGCCCAAAAAGGGCTACAATCTCTATGCAAACCATTTATCTCGTAGAACACGATGTGAGTGTTGTGTATAGTGCAACTAGTTTTAACTTAAAATTTGAAATTTATGGAATCAAATGCAACTGATTCACATACTTGTCGATTGATATTCGATCCAATTAATTTTCTATGCACATTCTTCTTTGAGTTTTTCACAAAGTACTGAACGGTTCAAATCATATTTATGGGATACGGAGGAATAAGGTATGAAGAGTAGTAGTTCATTCTAGAAGGACGTGTGTGTGTGTGTATTAGTGTGTGTGTGTGTATATATATAATTCAGAAATGGGTCTCATTCCCTTTGTCTCAAATATTCTGGAAGTCTCACTTGTTCATATTTTTTGAAGACAAATTTGGTTCAATCAACATAATTTTTACAATTACTTTGAGGAACAATATCTACCCATATCTGTTCAAAAAAGGCATTGCAAATATTAGTTGGGTTCCACCAGAGGAGTCTAGGGGAGAGGTTACGGCCTACGGGGTGTTACTACTTTGATGGACTTTTTCCAGCAATGCCCACTGAGAGCTTTCGGTACTTTCCCCAAAGGTTTGAAAAACATTTGGTTGCCCGGTAATGACGGATCCAAGAATTCCACCTAAGAGGTCACTTTTGGTCATGTGAAAAATTCGAGCCGTTCAATAACTTAGAATAATTTTTCAATTGGCCTCATAAAAGTTCAACTAAATTGAATAATTATTGGTAATTGATCAAATCCTTTAATTTTTCATTCAGAATTTAAGACTCTAAGTTCAAAATTAATTTTAAAGACAAGTTTGATAATTGTGTGTCAGCCGCCAGGTATCCTAGTGACCTGAATCGTATATATTGTAGAGCTTGTTGCGAAAAGAATTTGTATAATAAAATTATTTTATCCGACATGTATGGTTATCAAAACGCAAGATTTTTTAAAATATGAACTGAATTGATGATACCTATGATTGTCGGATCAAGAGAAATTTTTCTATCAATACTATTCTCAATAAGACTTACTATACCTAAGGTTCAGATCACGATGAAATCAGGCTCACATTTATCAAATTTTTCTCCAAAATTCATTCAAAGCTTTGGGTCATATATTCTAAATGAAAATTCAAAAGATTCAATTAACTACCTATAATTATCTCAATTGAGTTGATTTTTTACAAGCGCAATCGAATAGTTATCTCAAGGTTATTGAACGGCTCAGATTTTTCAAAAACTTAAAAAAAAAATGATTTATGGAATTTCAGGGGAGTCACGTGACCCTCCTATGTTCTATGTGCATCCGCCCCTATTTCCCGGGCACCACGTGTCGGTACCCAAGCATCCAATCCGACTACCGAAAAGATTTGAGATGGCCCAGATTTATTCCCTCTCTCGCTCAAAAATTGCTCCAAAGGTTTCAATGGTAGCAGCATGGTGGAAAGGACGCCTTCCTCGCTATGTAAGACCTTAGTCACATAATACTTCACAATGATATTCTCTCCAATTCTCAATTCTCTCTTCGTGCTCTCGCTCTCAATCATAGCACTCACAAATTTTAGTTGTTTGATAGATTTTTGAAACACATTTTTATGCCCGTGATCCCATATGCGTATTAGGTTAAACCATTATGGGAACACAGGTACATCCAGATAAGAAATTAAAAGTGTCCCATCAAGTGGAGGACGTACTGCAGTGCTGGGGTACGTTACGTACGTAAAGTGAGTATTCTTCGGCGCACACATGAGTTGTTGGGTTGGGCCCTTCTTCCTATTGTTTGGCCATGTAGGGGATCGGGCCAAATAATACTATCACCATTCCCGATCTTCGAACCCGGCCGGCCCCTTCTCCGTCTTTGTTCTTGTCTCGATTTTCAACGGAGTCTTGTTTTTACCCTCCATTCCTGTACTAAAATGGGAAACGGGGATTCGGGAATCCAAATTTTTCAAAAGAAACTGATTTTTCAATGCCATTCTTTTTTTTCTAATATTTTTTCCAATGTTTGTTTATATGTGCACATGAAGAGAGGGAAAAAAAAGAAGATGAACAATAGAGATACAACATAAACTGGGAACAATAGCACTTCCACCAAAACAAATGCAGACCAAGCTTTTCATTGGGCAGAGTAGCAAAAAGAAAATATAGTCCTACAATCTATTGGGCAGAGTTGAAAAAAGAAAATATCATGAAATCCATCAACAGTAGATAAGCCGATAGCATTTCATGATTCCACAGTTCCAAACAAATGCAAAAAAAGATATTAAGAAACTATTAGTTCCACAGGTGAAAATATATATGTAGTGGGGATTTGGGGACAACGCAGGGATCGAACAAGGAATAGATTCAGGCCGGATTCTAGGCGGGGATATATCTGTCCCCACTTCTTACCCGATCCCTGAAATTTTTTTAAAAAATTTCCATATCCTACCCAATCCCAAACAGATCTCCAAATAGCCAATCTAGGCCCCTTCCCGACTACTCAATCACTCCAGTGCTTCGGGGACCTTCTGCCATCCATTGAAGCAGAGCCGCCCATATTCGGGGCGGGAATTGGATCGGATACGGATGGATTGGACAAATTGGCCATCCCCACTTCTTCCCGAGTAAATATTCGCAATGCACCTTAGTGCCCCAACTCCCCTCCACAGACACACATTCTATCTCTCTCTTTGGGTCCCAGAGAAACCACGTTGGGGTACTAGCCACAGCTAGTGCATACATAAAATCTGACCCTAAAAAGGGCATCCAAAAATGCCTCGAACAATGTCAAATGGAGGAAAAAAAATGGTTTTTGTTGTTAGTTTCCTAAAGTTTTAAAAGTAGCCTAAAAATGTCAAATGTAGATGCTATTAGCATGGTTTTGATACGTCTTGCTACATGACTCAAGTGCTAATTAAGATATACTAAGACCGCGTTTGGATGACCGGAATCTTGAGCAGGAATAGGAATATGATTACCCGGAGTTAAATTCCCGAGAATTTTCTTGGGTAGGAATAGAAATATAATTACTGAGAATCAAATTCCTAGGAATTTAATACCTTGAGGAATGGAATTGTATTTCGGTGTTTGAATTAATTCAGTAATCTTAATATCTTATGCTGGAAACAATTATTTTAGAAATTTATTAAAGTCAACATTTCCTTTTCTTAATAAATGAGTCAAGAATCTGAGATCCCCATGGGTAAGGGAGGAATCAAATTCTCACTCAGTCTGGGAATGTGATTCTTGGTTGAATGTCATTAGGAATCACATTCCTATACATGTTTCTGCCAAACGTCGGAATCAGAAAAGTCTGGCATCACATTCCCTCTCCTGTCTCTTCCAAACGTTGGAATCATGGGTAGAACGCATCACATTCTCATTCCCCCTTGAAATTAGTGTCATCCAAACTGAGCCAACATATATGGTTATAAACGTGCCCGCTCTCCTGCCATCCCTTGTATTTTATCAGCACATCATTCTTTCATCTCTTTTGCGCGTGCTAATATGATGTTTGATTAGTCTCGTTATTATAGTGCTAAAAACATGCAAAGTTTTTCCTGCAGGATGTGAAAAAAAATTGTGAGAAAAGTATCGGTTTCCTTTGTTTCAATCCAAGTTTTAACCAAATTTCATTGGGCTCGATTTGTTGTTTATTGGGCTGGTAGAGGTATTAATTGGGCTCAAATTTATTAAACAACGGGCCCATATAAATCTTTGGTGCAAAAACTTAACACCACTAAGAAAGCACAACCCAAACGGACTAGTTAGAGCAACTCCAGCCCTGAACCTTTTTTTTCCTTAAATTTGTTCAAAAATCTGAGTAAAAGTTCAATTTGATATCACCCTCTCCAGCCCTTTACTCAGATTTCAAGCCCTAGCCGCCGCTCGTAGCCACACACCGCCTTCCTCCACTAGAAAATCAATTGCCGCCGTCGAGCTCTGAAACCACCGCCTACCACCACCTATCACCACCAACGTCTGAAACCACCATCGATGTCAAAACCACCACCAACGTCCACCTTCACCAGATCTGAAACCACGACCGCCAACCACCATATCTGAAACCACGACCGCTAACCACCACACTACCAACGTCCACCATCACCAGCTCTGAAACCACCGCTTTCCGGCGACGACTACGGCGGCGAATACTTTCCGACCACCACAAAGTAGCCGTTAGAAATTTGGGTAAAGGTTTGGTTCTCCCTTGATTTGGGTAAAATTTTAAGTAAAACTCATTTTGATATGGGTTTGGTTCAAAAACTGGAGCTTGATTTTGGGAGTTATTACTCAGATTTCAAATTTGGGTTTGGTTTTGAGTCTGGGTTGCAGCTGCTCTTATGCCTTCTACGTTTAATTTGTAACTTACTAATATATATATAGAAATCCCCAAGGGTTAGTCCGGTTGATTAGTTCATGTGCTCCTCACACAACTAACATGTTTTATTCTTGGAGTAAGCCTTTGACCGAACCAGAAAGGGGATTAGCCAAAGTGTGCGTAGGCTAGTCCAGACACTCTCAACCGTTCTAGCAAAAAAAAATTGAAAAAACTATGTAGTTTCTACTCCTGCCCTCTTGGATGGAAATCTTAGTTGTGAAAGGCTTCTATTCACCTAATGATAGTTCAATATTATCCCCAAAGGAACTTGTGACCAAACGAAGCGTAAAGCGCATAAACAACTTTGTTCAAACTCAAAGATGGAAAAGAAGCAAACAGGTAGATTTGGTGGAGATAAAGACTAAAGTTCTAACTAAAGTCAGATATGTATTCTATCCTTGTCTAGTTTTCAGCTTCACTTTCCTGTTAAAACTAATAACCTTCATTTTCATATGTTTCTTTGGGTTGGGTGTTAGCCAACAAAGCCAAGGTGGTTTGGAGATTTCATCCACGCTCTCTCACAAGGACAATAATCTTAAAGAGTAACTATTCCGCGATCTACAGAATACAACAGAATCAAAGAAAGACGAGATGAACGAAAGAACGACATTTGGTGAAATGTACACTCGCTTTTTTGTTTTTAGGTGGAATTAGAAACGACATACCCTTTTATTGATATGTGTTAATGTAGTTAATTTTTATAGAGAAAAATGTCTCAACTATAAAGATATAAAGTGGTACGTATGCAATTTTAATTAGTAATATTTACAACCGAATAATTTGCTAAAATAAGATAACAAATTGCAGTGCATTGTCCCTTTTCTTTTTGGAATAAAATTATTCTTACTTGCTAAGAAAGAAAATAAAGAAAAATGAAGGAGCTATCTATTAGTTACTTAAAGAGGGGACAAAGGCTAAGAAAGAAGACTTGAAGGAGCAATCAAGCTACTCCTATAAAGTTACGCAGTTGAATTTGGCCTACATTAGTTTTTCCAAAAAAAAAATGTACGTAGACATTATTAATGTTTAGTGATCTTTTATTTAATTTTTTGCTAACTTTTTAAAAGTAATTATTTATCTCAATATGAGGAATAACGAAACCATAAAATTATAGACTAAATTTTTTTATATAAAATCATAAAAAAAAAGAAAAACCAAACAAAATTTAATAACATTTTTTACTGATTTTTTTCTCCTAGAAGTTTTTTTAGCTTCTTGAAACTCCAGAAGACAGTAAACTTAGGAGTACCAGCCAAAAAAATGGAGAAAAAAAAGTGAAGGAGAAATTTTGTGAGCCCGATCGAGTGTCTAACTAGTACTCCCTCCGTTCCTAATCCGAGCATAATTTTTTAAATTTATTGACACCAAATTAAAGAACTCTTTACGTAGAGGACCATTATTTAGGAACGGAGCGAGTAACAAATGCTTATCAAGTCTCTGACTCCAACTCCATTGTGGCATAGATTCTTACCTCGGTTCGATTTTTTTTTGTTAGATTGCAAAAAAGTAATTTTTCGTGAATTCTAGCGTGGATGACCTGTCTTTAACCAGACGGGAAAGGGAATGAGTTGAGGTACTCTTAAGTTGACCCGAACACCCGTGACCGTTGGGGAAAAAAAAAATCCTACCTCGGTTATGTCGTACTTTCTGTACAAGTGCCCATGCAACGGGACATTGACCAAGAGCTAGCCTTCAATGCATAAAAGCTGTTGTTCTTTGTATTATTATTATTATCATTTATTTTTACATAGTGTTTTTTGTCCACACTCCAAAATGTGGTTCTCGTGACCTTACCAGGGCTCAGAATCATGATCGAACCATTCAAAGGTGTAAAACCCAAACAAAAACTATTTTCAAAAAATCAGTTTGAGGGGAATCCGGTTGGTATCGGAACATTTGTCTCTTAAAAATGGAGGGCAAACTAATCTGAACTAAAATATTCCATTTAACAGAACGAAATGTGACTCGTTCATAATTCATCGTACTTTTATATTTACTAAATTTAGGAGTATAATAATTCATCGTATTTTTACTCTATTAATTATCCACGTCAAGATGCATAAATAATCGTAAAAATTTAATAAAGCCAAATAAACCTTGTTGATTATTGTTTGTCTTCAAGAGAAAAATCTACTTATTTACAGTGTAAAGAATTTGATCTATACATTAAAAAGGTTCACTAAAGATAAAAATATTTAAAAACAGATAGACTTTTTGAATCATTTTTGTCTCTATTAGTAAAAAAAAAAGGCAGCTGATAATGCCAAAACTAATATTGTTCCTTCCAAAACCAAAAGTGTTTGTGCCAAAACACTAATTGTTTTTTCTTTTACAATGACTTATATGCCCTTTCCTATATCAAGAATTTTCCATCTTCCTTTTACTTACAAAACTAACCCTTCAATTTCTTCTAAGTTATATAATCTGAGTTAAGAGGTGCCAAGACAGAATGAATGGGATGGTGAGAATTACTGAGAAATGAACTTTGAAAATCTGAGTTTGGCACCACTCAAATTAACAGAATCACCTACATCGCATGAAAATTACGTTACGAAATCAAATTGAGAGAATCATGATTTAAGTCACCTTACCATCTCCGGTGGTGGTCTCAAAGGAGTCAGTCCCCATCAAGTTTTTCAAATTTTTTGGGTCCATTCTAGATCCCAAAAAATGATTAGAATTTTTCATTTTTTAGAACTCGTCAACAAGAGTAAGCACTCCACAAATCAGTTTGATTAGAATTCTTTTGATACATGACCAAATCGTGTTTGCGCAAAAAAAGAAAAAAAAAGCGTTCATATATTAGAACTCGTCGAGAAGAGTAAGCACTCCAAAAATCAGTTTCATCAGAGTTCATTTGATACATGACTGAATCGTGTTTGTGCGAGAAAAATAAAATAAAAATTTAAAGTTTCAAACAATATTTTGTTTTATTTTATTTCTTGCACAAATACGATTCGTTTATGTATCAAATGAACTCCGATCGAACTGGTTTTTGGTGTCTTACTCTTCTCAGCGAGTTGATCAAAATGAACTATTCCGATCGTTTTTCGGATCCGGAATTGACCAAAAAAATCAAACAATGGAGGTGACTAAAGGGGAAAAACTGAGGAAACTGCTAAACGATCTCAAACAAAAAATTTGTTTGATTATTTCGTCGTCCTTCCAAATAGAAAAAAAAACGAAAAAGCAAGCGTGGGTCAGCACCACCATGTCCAGCCTGCATCCACTGTATCAACAACCTATTCTCTCATTCGTTGTTATTTATTGTATTGTTTTTGGTTATTGTGGTTTATGTTTAGTAATTAAAGGGCATATAAGACATTGTGGAAGTAAAAAAAAGTAGTGTTTTGGCAGAAACATTTTTGGTTTTGGCGGAACACTATTGGTTTTGGCATTATCAGCTGTAAAAAAAAATTGAATAGATTCTTTGATTTTCAAGATGCATAAATAATCTTAAAAATCAAATTCAATATTTAAAAATCAAATAAATAAAGTCAAATAAACCTTGTTGATTATTGTTTGTCTTCAAGAGAAAAATCTACTTATCTACAGTGTAAAGAATTTGATCGATACCTTAAAAAGGTTCACTAAAGATAAAAATATTTAAAAACAGACAGACTTTTTGAATCATTTTTGTCTCTATTAGTAAAAAAAAAATTGAATAGATTCTTTAATTTTCTTATTTTTCTTGTAAAGACAAAAAATAATTCAAAAAATATAACACAACAAACAAAAACTAAAAAAAAATTTGAATAAAAAATTTTAAAAAAACAACAAAGATATTAAAAGCCAAAACACTCTCTAACCCTCGGTCAGTTATGTGAAATTTTGGATACCGCCACACCCTTCTGAAGTCCCAGCTGCCATATCTTCCCATCTCCGTTACTCCTACCAAGTATATATATTTATTTTTTTTATTTTTGCGGTCAGTGGTGTCCAGATAGGCTTACGCGAACTTCGACTAGTCTCGTCTTCAGTCTAATCAAAGACAAGTCATCCACACCGTAACTAAAAAATTCATAAGAAATTCTTTCTTAAGCCTGACTCTAAGAAATCGAAATCTGGTCAATTACGTGAGGAACAGACTCATAAACCAACGAGACTAACCCTTCAAACTCTACCAGGTGTATATGATGTGTGCATAATATTGTGTGTAATCTCGAGATGTATTAATGTTTTTGGCATTTCATGTACATGTGACCTGATTCCTCTGAAGGAGGTTTATGGAAATTCATGGACTTTTTTGGTTCGACCAATCTTACCTTACCCTGTTCACGATGCATGGGGTCCTTTCCCTCCCTTTCGGTACCGCCAATTGCTCCAAGACAATTGGTAATTAGACAATTTTTCTGTATTTTAATGTTTTAGTACAAAAAGTACATGTATTTTAGACAATTTTGCTATAATTTGGTGGCATAATATTACACTTGAGAAATGATTTGTCAAATTCAAATTTTAGGAATGTACTCTTTTTTCCCCCACAGAAAAAATTATCCCCTCCAAAAAAAAATTGTACGGTCTGCAAAACGAGTCCTAAAAAAAAATTGCATCTATATCCAAAAAAATTCAAAGAACTCGTTGATATCTAGTAATTAGAGGCAAAAAAAAATTGAATTTCATTTTACAAAAAATCTTTATCTTTTAGTTCTAGTATTGCGGACAGTATATGTATTTAATTGGAACGGAGGTAGTATTCGTTCCTAATTGTTTGTTGTTTTTGAGAAGTCCTCAAACTTTCAGATAATAAAATAGCAATTTCGTAAATAATTTTTTTTATTTTTCGCACGGACTAGAAGTTTGAATTGAAATCTAGAATGGCATAATGTTATAAAAATTCACTTCATAATACATTATTTCTTAACCTGAACGTTTGCACGAATCTCTTAAAAGAACAAACGTACACTTAGATCACTTGTTCTTAGACTAGAATTCCTATGTTATAATGCTTTAATTTAGTACCTCAATCTTTGAGTTATTTCTCCACTGAAAACAATAATTAAAAAAGAGTGCAAATTTGTTTTCGGCTAGGTGTTTCACTAACCCAGTTTTTTGAAAAAACTGGTTTTTCACGGTTTTTTATGTGATGTGCTGTGAGAAAATGACCTGTCTCCCAATGATTAATGATTAATGATTTTCACATTCTCTTCCTAATGATTAATGATTTTCACATTCTCCTTTTATTCTCATGCACTCCTTTTTTTGTTTTTATTCATATGAAATTACTAAATTGGTCTAACTTTTACATTCACTTTTTACACGTGAAGAGCAATTTGAGAATTTCACATGGGTACAAAAAAAAAAAAAAAAAAGGAGCACATGAGCATATATAGAAAGGGAGTGCGAAAAAATTTTCCCTTCAAATTATACAGAATACATGTTTTTCCTATTTATTTTTTACTCCCTTAAACCTTTTCAAAAAGGTTGAGCACCATAATCGTTTTTTCTTTTAATTATCTTGCACATCATTTCTTATGATGTACTGTACAAACGAGTTCTTTTTTGGGTCCTTCTATAGTCAGCCCACTGGGCTGATAAGCTAACAAAAAACACATACTTTAGTGTATTTTTTACACTTTTTAATACATTTTCACACATTTTGTATACTTTTTATATATTTTAATACGCTTTTTAAATTTTAATGACAACCTTGTGCACAGCTGATTTTAGAATTTTTTTTTTTTTTTCACTACTCATTCTTAACCTAGACAATGATTACCTACTTGAAGCATGCTGAGTTTAATGATGAGTACACTTGTGCAGGATTGAGATCATTAGGGTAAGGAGCAACATCAATTTCAGCTAATCTCATGCATTCACCTACTTTTAAACTGTCCTTTATGTGCATTTTAGTCAACCAACATGTTCACTAGCTAGCGCAAAGGTCAATTGATTTTACACAGTGCCACAGTGAGTGTGTGTGTGTGTGTGTGTGTGTGTGTGTGAGAGAGAGAGAGAGAGAGAGAGAGAGAGAGTAGTTTTTGTAGTCAGTGGAAAGGGCTAGCAAAGTTTATTGCCGCCGTGATGTGCGCAAATCTGCTTTCAACCTTCTTCTTTTTTTATTTAATACTTGGATGTATGGCCAGCTTGATCGCAGTTGCGAATTTCGGCTAATTTTGGATCATGAAATTAACGATCGGGCAAACCTCTAAAGACCCCGATGTTTAGAATATTAAGGCCTTCATTAGAATGAAGCATATGACCTCATAAAGACGCACTTATTGCTTTCTAATAATCGCACTCCTTGAGTTTTAATGTTGCATCATGCTAACAAGTGCATAATAGGGTAATGGTTACATTTACGCAATAGTTCACAGATTATTGTTTAGGTTTCAAAAAAAAAAAGGGACGGTTTAGGATAAGAACACTCGTAATATTTTTCACGTGAGAGTGGAGACCGACTCATCGATGTAGGATTAGGAGTTGTAGTTGATAACGATGGAGGAGGAAGAGGCGGCGGCCGTGTGTCGATATTGGAGTAGGTGGAAGAGAAAATCGACTTGTGATATCGACATTGTCGATGATGTGACTCAGTTGTGCCGACAAATGAAGAAGAAATAAAAAGACACATATGTCCAGTGGCGAAGTCAAGATTTTGACTCTAGACGGGACTGACTTGGAAGACATATTTTTGTCCTCTAATGTAATTGTATTTACTACTCCCTCCGTCCCTTTTTAAATGTGTTACTTCGTAAATCCAACTTATTAAAGAAACATCATCATTACACCTTTCACATCAACTTTTTCCTCCACTTTACACTTTTCACATCAACTTTTACCTCTACTTTCCAAAATTATCCTCAACTTTCACCCATTAACTCTTTACCCACTAACTTTTCAAAAGGGCAAAATGATAATTGTACAAACTTTTACCCATTAATTTTTCAAACCACACACTTATTTAGGGACAGCCCAAAATGGAAAGTTAAACACTTAAAAAGGGACGGAGGGAGTATTATATAGAACCTTTTGCTTTCCACCATAATAAATGTGCACATTTGAATCTAGCCTAAATGCATTGCATTTTTTCTAGTACTATTTATGAAAAAAAAAATTAAGAAATTAAACTACAAAAAAAAAAAAAACCTTGTCTTTTAAAAATCTAGCTAAAATTGTTAGAATTATAATATTGACTCATTGAGGATCAAAATCTCACTCTTAAATAAAGTACAAGAGTATGAGTCGGAGATATGCTCCATGAAATTATTACACTATAACATCAAGGGAAAGTCAACAATACACACATCTTGAAAGTGTGTACCATATGCACCTAATGTGTGGTTCAAATTGTGTTATCTCATAAACATTTTGGTGCGTCTCATAATTTTTATAATAAAAACTCGTAACTTTTCAATAATATGATTCATAACATTTTCAGTAGTTTTTCGTAACTTTTCAGTAATAAAATCCATAACATTTTGAATAAAAATCATAACATATTGATGTGTGTCGTAATTTTTCTAATAAAAACTCATAGTATCATTTTGGATATATATACATATGGTACATTAAGGGTGTGTATTATAACCTTTCTGCAACATCGATGATACTCAAAAGTCAAAATTACCCATTACACTATATTAATATTATTGTTTAAATTCAGGAGGCTGCCCAGCCCCAGCAGGCCAGCACACCTCCGCCCTTGGGTTAGGCTGACCAATGTGTGTGAGGATGAGATAGAGTTTCTGTGTGAAACTGCCTAGTCCATTGTTTCCATCTGTGTTTTTTTTTTTTTTTTTGAATGCCTAGAAATACATTGAAGCTCTCTAGTTAAATCATGCTACTCCTATATGTTTTTATTAGTTCCGATTGTATAAACCTTAGGGACTCGACAATTGGTACTTAAGGTTTGGGGTACCTTAACAACAGTTTGTGGAGCCTATTTTTAGATTTCACACAAATAATTAAAAACCGTTGATTAATTTTAAAATAATTTTTTAATTGACTCCCTGCAAAAAAAAATCAGTTTAATTAGATACTCCCTCCGTCCAGATTTGTTAGTCCGTTTTGGGGATCCGAACTTTTTTTCCATTACATTCCATTACTTTTTGTCTATGTTCATTTCCCATTTTGCCCCTGTCAAATCCGGAATTTTAGGCGCCAAGGAGTAGGCCGAGATTTAAGGTACGCACCAAAAAATTTGAAATTGCAGTCCGAAATTTAAGGCAGCAAAAGATTTGAATGGCAGATTTTGAACTTCCACGTGCAGTCCGAAATTTAAGGCGCCAAAAGGACTCCATTTTGGCATTGAAATTGGCATTTACTGCGGCAAAATAAAATCTCAAAAACTTGAACTGATTCCCTCCTTTTTAGCACTTGTTTCCTTCCTCATCTACAACTTCTTTCCCCAAATTTAACTTCCTTCCTTATCTTACCAGACTACACTCCGTCTCTCTCTCTCTCTCTCTCTCTCTCTCTTCCCACAAGAGTTCTCTCTTAACCCAATTACTCCAACTGTTTGTCCAATCCAACTATTCCCAAAATAAATCATGGATACGCCAATTGAAATTTCTTCTCTTCATAGTAGAATATGGAGAAATCTAACCAATGAACAGAGGAAAGAAATTTTTCACTCTCTTTTGCTACAAAGTGAGGGTGGAAAATTAAAAAGGGGCTGTGTGACAAAGGTTGCTGCACTGTTCTCCGTCAACGAGAAAACAATTCGTCGAATTTGGAGCCGAGGCAAAGCTTGTATGGCCAATGGAATATCGGTTGATGTATCTAGCAGAATCCCTACAAGAGTTGGTCGAAAGAGAGTTGAAATTGACAGCAACGAGTTCAAGAAAGTCGATCTTAAGAAGCGGAGTAATATCCGTTCATTGTCGAAGGAGTTGAATGTCCCGAAATCAACACTGCATGTGCGAATTAAAGAGGGTAAAATCAGGCGACATTCAAATGCGATTAAGCCTCATCTAACAGATGCCAATAAGAGGGCAAGGCTCTGTTTTTGTCTTTCAATGATCGAGCCAAGCACTCTTCAATTGTAAATTTGCTAAGTGTACATTGGTTTTAAATTTCCGGACACCACAAAAAAAAAAAAAAAATCGATTATTTTCGGTGCAAATTTGTTGTGGCATGTACTGACTTTTTTTTCTTTGGGTTTAAATTGGTTTTTGATTTGTTATTTTAAAGTTTTGGGAAAGGGGCAAAAAAGTAATTTACTCATACTTTAGCCTTTGACTATTGAAAATGGACAAACATTTTCGGACTGAAAAAAGTATGTTTCTGGACCAACAAATCCGGACAGAGGGAGTATATGCAAGTGAACTACAGAGGTTGACAAAGTGGTACTCTTGCCTTGAGACTTAAGAGTTTGCTTCACCTAAAGTCTCAGGTTCGATTCCCCTTGTCAGCAAAACTCTTAGGGTCATTAGGAGTTATGCCCGATCATTACCTTCAGGACCCCGGAATTAATCAAAGTGCACGCAAGCTAGCTCGAACATCCAGTTATCAAAAATATATATATGGATATGTGTAAGTGGTTGATTGAAACTGCATGTATTTATTCAGAATTCAGGATCCTAAATTCTGAATGAGAAATTAAAATATTGGATCAACCACTTGTACGTGTCCAATTGCGCTGATTTTTTGCAACGGACAATCGAAAAATTATAATTAAAATTAATGAACAATTTGGATTATCCATACGTGTAAAACCCAAAAGTAGGCTCAGTGTATATTTTCGGTACCCCTAACCTTTGTTGTCCTTAGCATTATTGAAACTTTAGATCCCTACCAAATACAACCTCCACTTATAACGAGGCTATTCTGTCTCCATAGAGCTATAATCAGCATTTTCACATGTTTAATGCAATTCTCATCTTAAGACAAATGCTAGGCCCAGTGATTAACGTTACAATTTTATCGGATGTCCCCGAAGAGATGGCCAAGTGATTATCGAAAGAAAGATAATGTGTCAACAATATTCATAGCTAAAAGTTGATTTTTTAGTAATATAAGTTTTGAATGTCATAGTTCGTGCGCCTGATATAAAGAAAAAAACATTATTAATGTTCAACTTAAAAAAAATAATATTGCGAACCTCGTGAAACAAACTTTAATTCTGTATTAATGGGTGGGTAGCCGTTAATATTGCAATCTCGTACAATAAATAGAAGCAATAATGGTCGTCCTTCAATATACCACCTAGTTTACGCTACTTAAAATGCATTAATAGTTGTGCGTTACAGAAGCTTAAATATTAAACATCATTATCACTTTTATAGTACATGGCTACATGCGACTTTAAAGAAAAGGAGAAAATCAATGAACAAAAGTATTCATCATAGTCTCCACTACTGATCTTTTCCATAACAGACGACCACCATATTACTTATATATTTGATATACTAGCATTTTATTCGGATTTCGAGTGTCGGGAAACTATTGGTTCGTGAGTTTAATTTGCTGCACAGAATAAAACTCGAAGGTCGTTGTATCTTGGGGAAGGAGCGTCATTCAATCCCGTGCAGAAGGGGGTGTATCTTTCCTAAGGAGAGAGCGATTTCGCGTGTCTCGACCACCCCACAGACTCTATTTATCTAATTTTCTTAATTTGTTTGATGCATATCATTTAGATTTATTATTCTATCAGAAATTCCTATTCCATATATTTTCCCCAACACCTTGCAGTGCAGGTGTGTGATTGTAGTGTATAATACAAGCAATCCAACTCGGCAATCAATGATCCAGATTTCATCTCGGTAATTAACGGCTCAAATTTTTGAATCCGTGATAAAATTTGGACTATTAATTGCTGAATGGACGACTTCGATTATGCACTACAACCCCGTACTACACCCATAGAAACTCTGGTTCCGCTCAAGCATTACCTTAACTCTACTTTTTTGAGCAGCCTCTACTATCTATACCAACGAGTGGTAGTATATACACAACATTTCATATAATAGTACGATAAGTGTGATTCGTAGACCATCGTTCCGAGAAGCTAGCTAGAGAACACGATACCGATACAAATAGATCATTCTTCCTCTCTAATTTTTCAAAAATAATTGCCATTACGAATATGTTCCTTGTTTGAGCTAATATACTAGGCATTCAATAATGAATTATGTGAACTAATGGGTGTTCAAAATACAGGAATATTGAAATAAAGCCTACAACCAAATTACTTCTAACAAAATTTTAAAAAAAATTGGGGTGTTCACTCAACCATTCTGTCATTCATCCCAAAGGGTGGAGTCGGATATGAATTGACCTATGTTCACATTATTCCATAAGAAAATAAATCCAAATTGTACCAAGCAACAAAAACCTATTTCATATGTTGATGTTTAAGACATTTCTGAAAAAAATAAAAGGGGGGGTGTGGAGGGTGTTACGTCAACAATAAAAACTCACACCAAATTTTCGGGCACCATTTCTTGATTTTTTCCTCTATCTGGACTCTGAAGTATTTTGGGGTAGTGGTGGTACGGATCCGGGGGTCCTGTAGTGAGTGAGCTCATTACATGCGTGTAGTGAGCTCTCTCGGCCGTCTGATTCGAGATCAACGGTCCGGATTGTCTTACACTTTAAAAAGTACTTTTTACATTTACTTTAACTCCAATTTATCCAGACCGTTGATCTCGGATCGGATGACCGAGAGAACCCACTAAACACATGTAGTGAGTTCACTCACTATAGGGCCCCCAATTCCGTGGTGGTACACCGGAAATATATCCTACAGTCGAGTGTACGCAAGGTTATTCCTTTCGTATAAAATTCCAGTGGGACCGCGTATAAAATTCCAGTGGGACCGTGTTTCACATCAGTCTCCGGGGGCTTTGCTGAGCACTCCGCTCGTCAAGCTTTGCCTAGTACATTTCGGCCGTCTAAATGTGTTTTAGACTGCTTAAATTTGAGAGTAATTAAAATACTCAAAATACCCTTTAACACTCCTCAAATACTATAAGACATCCAAAATACATTTGAACAAAACAAGTTGTTTTTCTTTTCCACTAAAACAACTATTTCTCCTGACTAAAATGATACAGTATTTTTAATAAAAACAAGTTGTTTTTTTATTTTTTGGTAAATAAAACAAGTTGTTTTTTGCCTTTAGGTGAAAACAACAAATTTATTAATGAAAAACTCACACTAAATTTTCGGACACCATTTCTTGATTTTTTTCCTCTATCTGGACTCTGAAGTATTTTGGGGTAGTTGTGGTACACCGGAAATACTATCCTACGGTCGAGTGTACGCAAGGTTCTTCCTTTCGTATAAAATTCCAGTGGGACCGTGTCAGGCAGTCCGCTCGTCAAGCTCTGCCGAATACATTTCGGCCGTCTAAATGTGTTTTGAACTGCTTAAATTTGAGAGTAATTAAAATACTCAAAATACCCTTTGACACTCCTCAAATTTAGGACA
Source organism: Vaccinium myrtillus (assembly GCA_016920895.1). Lineage (NCBI taxonomy): Eukaryota > Viridiplantae > Streptophyta > Magnoliopsida > Ericales > Ericaceae > Vaccinium > Vaccinium myrtillus. The sequence continues at coordinate 28,258,377 of CM029276.1, read as the reverse complement.
TCCAAAATACATTTGAACACTTAAAATGTGATGACCTGTCGAACGGAGCGCTCAGTGTGGTCCTCATTTCAATCATTTCGCTCTCACGAGAATTTTTTTTCAGGTAGGTCGTCCTTGTTTTTACTGGCGTAGAACCCACCCCCAACCTACCAATCCCTATCCAGTCTCCACCACAAACAAAAGTCTACTACTCCAGCATGCTATTAAATAAAACAAGAAGATGACAAAAGAATCAAACTGCAGAACGTTAAACCTCAGCATAGGTTAGGCCTAGTTTTTCAAAAAAATTTAGCAGTCCAGTTACTAAAATTAACATGATTTTAGCAAATGAGTTCACCAGATGTTAAAATTATGATATTTCAAATCAAAAAAATAAAGTGGTTCCGTGTATCGTTTTTTGAATTTTTCACACCGATTTAAAGTACACACGACAAATGGTACCTGAATTTTTCGTGTGTTTATTCACCTCACAATTGATATTGGTTCGATTTTTTACATCAGACATCAATAAAGTAATTTCTTGTGAATCGACTCCCGGCATGGATGGTCTCTATTTTTTTCTGAACCAAAGAGGATAATAATCGAGGTGTGTGTAAATTTACCTAAAAACTCTGATCGTCAGAGAGAGAAAAAAAAAAAAAAAAAACTCCACCATATACCCAACCCCGACCCCACACCTCCCCAGTAGTAGATATAGAGTAGAGTAATCGTTTCCCTCGTGCCCTCCCCCTACTTGCGGGCACCAGATCAAATCTACCCCAGAAAGTGCAAATTTTATTACACAGGGACTCCCCCATGTGTTAGCATTTGTCACTTGACTTCCATTATCTTTTGAAGACCAATAAAATGGACCCTTTCACCCCATTTGAGTCTTCATGAATAAAATTAAGCCAAAGCATCCCCACTTTGCTGGCTTCCCAGTAGATGTGCATGTGTTTGATTGTGATCGTATAAAATCTCTTCCTGGTAGTGTGCATGTGCTAAATTGTGATCGCATAAAATCGCTCCAATATATTGGATAGAAGATGCTTACCCGAAGTATTTCCTCATAAAGGCTCGATAATGTTCATCTTCAACCTCAATTATTTTTATGTTTTCCGAGTGACTCCACCTGTTAACTTACGCTTGTACTATCCAAAACTATTTTGGCATGAAAGAATTGTTATTTGTGCTTTATATGGTTTCAAATTGTGATTCTGAGTCACTCAAAAGATACTACGTTTCCTAGACTTTAAATAAGTTGAAAAATAGGCGGTGTTATTTGATGCTGCGGAAATTTTAATGAGGCTAGCTCGTGGTGATTCATTGGAGTCTGGATTGACCCACAAGAATAGAGTTGATGAGTGTGATTTTGATGCTACAAACATCAACTATTAGATCGAAATCGAATCGAAGATGCAAAGAATTGAGGAGAGGGAGAAGGGTTGTGGTAACCCTATGAAGAAAGAGGGCCCACTGAGGTGCAAAGGTTGGATAAATAGGAAAGGGAAGGCTCATGTGTTAAAAAATAAAAAATCAGTTGATGAATTGGATAGTGAAAAATCAAGTGGTAGTAATGGTTCCAGTCTTAGTGAAGAGTAGCTAATTGTGACCTACAAGTACTGCTAGAACACCAATTCAAGTGCAAAGAAGAATAGGAAGAAGCTGAAATTGATGGTTGTGGAATCTGTGAGAGAGAGAAATCGGATTCCGGTTGATCAAGTTCATCGAATGGTGGAGATAATGGCGACAGCTTGTCACGTCCATGAGTATGGTTAGGGTTTTGAGGTGGAAGATGATGGGGGTGGGGGTGATGGTTCTTTTGGAATGAATTCCCAATATACCCCTGCACTTGACGGTGAATACGGACATAGTTAGATTTAGGGACCATTTAAATACACATTGTCAATATTGGGGATCAAATAGACACAATTTTTTTATTAGGGACCAAATTGATATTTTTTGCTAGTAATAAATTGGTGACCATTCATAATTAAAAAAAAAACTGTGCATAAATTGATAGAACATAAAACTACTTTTCTTCAAATTTATTTAATTTTTTTTGCCATTCAATATACATCAATTAGAAGTTAGCGGGAGAGTTAGTGAATTAGTCCAAAAGGGGGTCTAGAAGCTAAACTCCAAACGCCATTGTCGAGACTCGAATTCTGGTCTCCCTTGTGGGAGAACCAGAATATAACCGTTGGTTAACCTTATAAAGCATGGTTAAGCACTATACTTTTTTCAATTAAAGCATGGTTAACCTTATAAAATCTGGGCGTGCTTGCTTGAGTAAGGGGTGCAAATGTAATTAATCCTATAAAAAAATACTCCAGACAGGGTAGGTATACACCGACAGAGATGTATATCAATTCAACCAATTATGTTTTGCTTCTTCCAAACGGCAATACTTATTTTTTTGCTTTCCTCCTCACTTACTATAGTACTAGCTGCAGCTACTGGCCTCCTCTGTGCTCTCTCTCTCTCTCTCTCTAGTTCAGCCATAGTTGCTCGTTGCTAGTGGGGTGAAGACTAAAGGGTAGTGCCGTGAAATGGAGAAAAAACAGGGGTTCTTCTCGGAGATGGTAAGGGGACTCTCTCCGTCGAGGTCCAGAGGTCGGAGCAAGTCAAGAAGTGTTTCACCGGGGTCGGGTCTCCTGCGACGCCGCAGAGGCAACACGCACCACGCGGCGCCTCCGGAGCTGTTGGTCTCGAGATCGGGGAGCGTGAGGCCGCCGCAGCCGGAGGCTCTGTCGCCGTTGAGGGAGGGTCCGGATCCGGAGGGAGCCGACGGCGGAGATTCGAGAATGGAGAGGTGGAGCCTCTGGATGAAGGGTCAGTTGTGTAGGGCTCCGTCAGTCTCAGTCGCCTCCGCCTCTGCGTCTGCATCCCAACGGTCGGATCTGAGGTTGATGCTGGGTGTCTTGGGTGCGCCGCTGGCTCCGGTGCACGTTAGCTGCAGTGACCCTTTGCCTCACCTTAGCATTAAAGACATCCCCATTGTTAGTATTCTCTTTTGTTATTCATTAATCTGTCTATTTATTGTTTCCCCTCTTTTTTTTTTTTTTTAATATTTAGGCCATGTTCTTTTCCGAGTTTTTTTTTTTTGCATTCACTATGAATTTTTTGGATTGGTCGTTCGCTTTTTTTAATCTGAAATAAAAAATTACAACCTAGAGCCAAAAAAAAAAAAATCACAAAAATTGGAAAAAATATACCGGCTGTGTTTGGTTAGATAGTTTAGTTTAGTTTTGATGATGTCAGCAGGTGTGGTGTAATGAATGGAGAAAGATAGAGAGAGAAATGAGAGAAATGACGATGTCATCAAAAACTAAAACTAAACAGGAAAACGAACAAGGCCGGTACCGAAACTTTGGTCTGCATTTTGTACTCGATTAATAACAAAAATACTACAAAAAGCTAAATGAAAAAATTTGGGAAGAAGAAAGTTAATAGGGAAAAAGTTACCTATTCTATCCTAAAAGAAAATTGAATGGTTGTTCTGTTGTTTGCGTCAGTGAATTTTAAGGCTAGTATGCTTTCTTGTTTGCTGAATGTGTATAAGTAGTTTCTGTTAACAGCGAGAAATTTTTCAGTATCGAGCGGGTACCACGTGGTACCCACTCGCGCAATCTGGGCAGTCCATTTCGGTTTTGGACGGTTCAGATTACGGAGAGAGAAACAGGAGAGAGAGGGTTTCGATCTCGGCTGTCCAATACACTTTTGGACGGCCCGGATGCAATGTTCGGGTACCACGTGGGCTCGGCCACGTGGTACCCACTCGGTACCCAATTTTTTTTTGTTAACAGCGCTTTTGGATTGACGGGTTTGGTGAGAAAAAAAGGAAAGAAAAAAATAAAATAAAGGAAAGGAGAAATTCTTACCCACTGTTTGGATAAATAGGTGATAATTGATTAGGCTTGTATGTAAATCAAGGTCTATTTTGTTTCTAACAATTTCTCAACGAAAATGTGAGATTTGTTGAGAGATCAGAACCGTCTCGTTTCTCATAAAATCACTCAACCCTTACCTCATATTTTTATTGATTGTTAGAAGGTCAGGTAGTAAGCAGAGTTTTCTTCCCTGATCCTTGTGTTTTTGGTTAATGGGTTTTTCTTTTTGGCATAATATATGTTTTCTAAGTATAATAGTTGTATGAATGGTATGCAAGGAGGGCATAAATGCTAAGACGCATCTCCTTTGCCTCTTAAAAAACTCATTAGCTAAATTATTCAATACTGGTGTTCCGGTGTTTTGTGGCCATTGAGAATCTTCGCACATGATCCAATTGTTGAAAATACAACTACATAAATTTTGGTACAAAGAGGTTGAGCTCTCTGTTTTGGTTTCTTGTTTGTCCTCAAAATAGTGATGAGAAACGTACATATGCACCACTCATTAGCTGCTGGGAAACGGGGGCCCTGTAGCGCGTCTTCCGCGCTACAGGGTTGTAGTGCCAATAGTAGCCGTCCAAAAGTGTTTTCAATGGTCCAGATTTAAAATAAAACTCTTCCATGGAAGAGATAGATAAAACTCTTCCATGGAAGAGATAACTCTTGATTGCTGCGATGGACGGCTGAGATGGGGGCTACGCCCTTGTAGCGCTACAGGGGCGCTACAGGGACCCCAGTCCCCGGACCCCTAGCTGCTGTTACCGAAAATGGTGGTTTGGGGGGGGGGGGACTGTCAAGAGACTCAAGACCAGCATAATTGAGCCCATTTAGCTGTAAACTTTGGATGCACTTGCTATATGTTCATCAAAGAGCAGAATAGTCCCTTATATCTGTGCAGGTGCTATGCACTCTCAACCTGACAATCGTGCCTCGATGTGTGTTTGTATCGACGTAATTGTTATGTTACTCAACTAACAGTGCGTTTAGTGACTGGTGGATAAACATATTTGGGACGGGACCCCTGCCAAGATGCTGCTTTTGTTAAAGAAGATGAATTGTTTAAAAAAGAAGGAAGAAAGAAAGTGCAATGTGCATATTTGCATTAGTTGTTCTTTAAAACATTGATATTTCTCTGAGACTTGGGCCATCTTGATTGATTAATTGATATTGTGATCACAGGAGACTTCATCAGCTCAGTACATTCTGCAGCAGTACACAGCAGCTTGTGGAGGACAAAAGCTCCAAAACTCAGTTCAAAACGCTTATGCTATGGGCAAGGTGAAGATGATAGCTTACGATATTGAGACAGCCACAAAAGTCATAAAGAACCGGAATTCATCCAAAGCAGCTGAGTCTGGAGGGTTTGTGCTTTGGCAAATGAATCCAGATATGTGGTATGTCGAGCTAGCTCTTGGCGGCAGCAAGATTCATGCTGGATGTAATGGGAAGCTCGTGTGGAGGCACACGCCATGGCTTGGTCCACATGCTGCAAAAGGGCCTGTTAGACCCTTGCGCCGTGCACTGCAGGTGAATCATTTGCCCATTTTCTCAAATCCTAGGTCGATAAAAGAGAAATGGTAAAGCCATAATTTTCTCCGAGTGGGGGCAACACTTTATCTACAAACAGGAAAATGTTTCTTGTACCTGGCTTCCTGCAATTAAGATACGTTTGATATCCAAGCAGTCAGCGGGGTAGAAAGTTAAAACATAGAGGAAAATGGAAGAAAATTTACAACTATAGGGAGGATTCTATTTTCCATGGATATAGTGGTGGTGACAACAGATAGATATTAGGGCAATTCTTTGAGAAGATTCAGAACCATGTATAAAGAAGCGGCAACTCTTAGGGAAACCTTCAAAATCATATTCATATAGAACAGAAGTTTACAACTCAGCGTGTCAAGTTTCAACATGGTTCTGCCAATGTTTTGCAATCCTATTCTGCAAATTAGTGTATTAGAAGTTCAAATGAATGCATCATTAAATTGAAGTAAACAATTCAGGAAATTGAAAATCCAAGAGAAATCAGATTCTCATTACACAAGTTCATGTTTTGACAAAATGATCTCATTGCAGGGTCTTGACCCGAGGACCACTGCGAGCATGTTTACTAATGCAAGATGCATTGGGGAAAAGAAGATCAATGGTGAGGATTGCTTCATCCTCAAGCTTTGTGCTGATCCGCACACGTTGAAGGCCAGGAGCGAAGGGCCGGCAGAGATCATAAGGCATGTCTTGTTCGGCTATTTCAGCCAGAAAACCGGTCTCCTTGTACACTTGGAAGACTCCCACTTGACACGCATTCAAACCAATGGTGGGGATGCCGTTTACTGGGAGACAACAATAAACTCGTTTCTCGATGATTATAGACCTGTTGAAGGGATCATGATTGCGCACTCAGGACGATCAGTGGTGACACTTTTTAGGTTTGGAGAGACGGCAATGAGCCATACTAAAACTAGAATGGAAGAGGTGTGGACAATTGAGGAAGTGGCCTTTAATGTTCCCGGATTGTCTTTAGATTGCTTCATTCCTCCTGCTGAGCTGAGATTCACTTCTATCAGTGAAGCATGTGAGTTGCCTCATGGAGAAAGGGCGAGGACTGCTGTGAAAGCTGCAACAGCTTATCGAGCCAAAGTTGTGGCACTGGACAAATCAAAAGAACATGTTATTGGCAGTAATGGAAATAATATTGTTTTGAAGATGGATATTTAGGAAAAGGGGCTCTAGCTTCTCGATATAAAATAACTGACAAGTTGGAGATAAGAAAGCTAGGAATTTGGATGATGGAGGAATTTTGAAGTCGGACAAAAGTTTCCTGAAACGTGTACATACGGTATAATTGCTTAAGTTCTCTTTCGATCCTGGTTAGATCTTATATGCCCAATCAAGAGTTTCGTTGTGGAGTCACGGTCTGGGTGTCAGTAGGATGTGGAGCCAATGGAGATCTGTTATCTCCAATTTGCTTTCCATTCATAAATGTGGTGTAGACTGTGATAACTGAGACTCAGAATTGGCTTTCTAGAATTTCTTATGTGAAGAGTAAACTGTAATGCATTGAGGATTATATTCCCTTTGTTGTTTTCCTGTAAGACTTCCATGCAAAGGAATCTTAAATTTAGCAGAGCTGCCTTTGGACACGGGCATCACATTCGCGAGTCTGTTTCTTCTACAGAATTAATAGAGGCCTGTTTTATGTGCAGTTCGTATTATGTGAAATGCAGTTTTCCGTGATTCGGAAAGTGATCAGAGTGGAAGTAGAGCTTGATAGTTTGCTCGTTAAAACTTATGCGATTCACAAAGGGCTCGTTGGTACTAATTATTTGGGATTAAGCTTAGAAAATAGAAATACATGTTTGTGCACAAAAACATGTCAAAGGAGTCGAGGAGAGACAGGAGTTTCTTTAAACACTTGCAACGAGAATGCTGGCTTTGAGCAGAGTTTCTGGTTATTGACGATGACTCAGAATCCTGCTGGCCTCGAACCCGGGGGTGCTGGTATGCAGCCCTGGTGTACGCATCCAAGCCGTTGATCTTGGCAATCAACGGCTCGGATTTTATTTTGGCAATGGACAGCTCAAATCTGCATAGTGCCGAGATGAAAACAGGACCGTTGAAAACACATCCAACGGCTCTGATGCCGCAAACAAGGGATGGGATTTTGTGTCACGGATCAAGTGTCAATGAAACTCCAACCTAAGTAAATCATTGGGATTTCTGGACAATGTTTCGATTGTACTACAATGTTCTGGATACTTTTAGAATATCTCAGATTCCACCAGAATGTTCCGGGTTTCCTTTAGGAAAACAGTTTAGAAACTGGAATGTTATCTGTGTACCAACGTAATGACATTGGACGGTATGGTTTGGATATTGGAACGCACGAGTATGAAGACAAATCATGGAGATGCAGCCATTTCATTGAACAGAGATATACATGTATTTGATCTGACCATGAATGGGATTAGTCGAGATGCGAGTAGTTGGTCCGCACACCTAACCGTCAAAAGAAAAAAAGAAAAAAAAAAGACATACTTTTTTTTTTTTTTTTGATGAGGAGAGAAATTTCATTGACTGCATCAGAATACAAAACAAACAAGGTCCTACAACAAAACAACCAAAAGCAAGCCAAACAAAAGGAAGCAAAAATCAGGTGACGTCCTGATTACGCTGATCTCCATCCCCTGTATCCGGATGAGCCATAAAAGAAACAAGAGCTTGTTTGGCTAGCATATGAGCTCTCTGACCCTCCTTCCGCGAAGCCTTTGAGATATGGCAGAAAGAGAGCCTAGAGATCTCGATGATGAGGTTGTCAATCAAGAAATGATCCCTGTAATGAGGATCATGCCTCCCTCCTATCTGCATGACAGCATTAAAACAATCAGTATAAATATAGACGACATCAAAACCATGCTTTAAAGACCATGCAACTCCTTCTTTGATTGCCAAAATTTCTGTTTAGAGAGGACTGCTGCTGAATAAAGATAAAGCGATCTGGGCAATCAGGGAACCGCCTGGCAAGAACACTGTAAAACCCAAGCCACACCAAGAGTTCTCTGCCTTCCAAGCCCCGTCAATGTGAAGGATACAAATTTTGTGAGAAGACCCCAAGGAGGGGTAGGATTTTACAACAAATGAGGGGTTGGCGGTGGCAGAAAGACATACTTATGAGATAATTCTTTCTGCACAGATGAGGGAGGACCGACCACGTACCGACGGCGTCCCAAACGATCGATCCGAGCCGTTCATCCTTCTCAAAATCAAATTTCGAGTGGGCCCATGCGGGAATCGAGACAATCGGACGACTGTATGAGCTCGATCCAAAATCACCCCATTTCATTCAAAAAATTTGGACAGCCCAGACTTATTCCTACTCTTTCCTCTTTTTCTTTTATAAATCTTGATTGTCCAAAAGCATTTTGGACTGCCGCGGCCATGTGATGTATGCCCGACACCCATAAATTGCTCCATAAGAAGATAACATAAACATGTGTGTTTGTTTTTCGTTATTTTTGAAAATTTACAAAAAAGAGAGATGGGGAAAACCGGCTTTTTCATAACCGGTTCCACTATACTTTTCTCGGCCTTTTGGCTAAGATCAAGAGCGGTATCTGTTCTTATCAGTTTAATAACCGGTTCCACCGTCCCGATTCTCGAAAGTCAAAAACCATTAAATGAAGACAATCAAGTGACAGAAGAACTACTGGTTCTAAATTGAAACACGTTTATTGAATTTTCAGCACAAATCGAGAACCTCTCATGTCGTTCCAAATCCTTATTCCTTTTTTTATACGTAAGCAAATGCGTCACTTCCGCTGCAAAATTGGACTCCTCATTCAGCGGCCAAAGTTCATCCCAAATCCGAATACGTCTTCCTTCATTCTCCTTTCATCATCTATAAGAAGACTCTTCAATTTCACCCAGTACTCTATCATCTCTCTCTCTCTCAAGAATGAGCTGGTGGTGGGCCGGAGCTATCGGCGCTGCACGGGTACGTCTTAATTCCCCTCTTACCTGATTAATTATGTTTATCTTTTCTTCTCTTGAGATTCAATTATATTTATTTAAAAGAAAATGTTAATAACAACCCATTGAAATGTAAATAAGGCAGATATAAGACACAAAATCACAATTTTCTATTTTAAAAGTGATATGAAAAGTAGTATTAAAGTTTTGAAAGATTTCTGAAATTAAATGTAGTAATATAATTATTATTCAGACAATAGTATAAAAAATATCTGGGTAATTTTGATTTGAAATAGTAAAAAATATGAGTGCACAAGAAAATTGATATAACAGATAAATCATCGATCCAGACCGAATCGTCCTTGTTGGTTAGATTATGCAATTCATTAGTCTGCTTATGGCTCAGAAAATAAGAACGGGTAATTATGGTTTAATTACTAGTTCTCAATTTAAGAATCACGGTTAGAACCGAACAGAACTGTATGATATATATATATATACAAAGATTCAAAGTAAAGGATCCTTTACTTTACTACGGTGTGGATGCCCTTTCTCCTGGTCATATTTTGATGATACGAACCGTTCAATTGATTTAAAATACTCTATATTTTTAGGGATCCCGGAAGAATCAGCAAAAAATAATGATCAGGATAGACTTGATCAAAGCAATTTCCAAACAATGACTGTTTTTTTTTTTGCGTTCTTTGGGTTTCATTTTGTCTTGACAACACGTTATCTAAATATACTCAAATTAACAGTTTTCCACTTAAATTTTGCAGAAACAATTGGGAGACTATGAATCCCCCAAAGAATTCCAGGGCGTCGGACTAATCCTCGGAGTCACCGGCATCGTCGGTAACAGCCTTGCCGAAATCCTCCCACTCCCCGACACACCCGGTGGTCCATGGAAACTCTACGGCGTCGCCCGCCGCCCCCGCCCCGAGTGGAACGCCGACCACCCCATCGAGTACATCCAGTGTGACATCCTCGACGAAAACGACGCCACCAAGAAACTCTCCCCTCTCACCGACGTCACGCACATCTTCTACGTAACATGGGCGAACCGGTCCAACGAGACGGAGAACTGCGAGGCCAACGGCGCCATGCTCCGTAACGTCCTCAAGGCGGTGATTCCCAACGCCCCCAATCTCCGCCACATCTGTCTCCAAACGGGCCACAAGCACTACATCGGCCCGTTTGAAGCTATCGGGAAGATCCCCGCCCACGACCCGCCTTTCGAGGAGGACATGCCCCGATTAAATTACCCGAATTTCTATTACACCCAGGAGGATATCCTTTTCGAAGAGTCCGCCAAGAAGGACGAGTTGACATGGTCAATCCATCGTCCCGGAACAATACAAGGGTTCTCGCCTTTAAGCATGATGAACATCGTCGGTACCCTCTGCGTTTACGCTGCGATATGCAAGCACGAGAACAAACCCTTGAAATTCCCCGGTACCAAGGCGGGTTGGGACTCGTTAAACGTCGCGTCGGATGCCGATTTGATCGCGGAGCAGCAGATTTGGGCAGCGGTGGATCCGTACGGGAAGAACGAGGCGTTTAATATCACTAACGGGGACGTGTTCAAGTGGAAGCAGCTGTGGAGGATTTTGGCAGAGCAATTCGAGGTGGAGTACGAGGAGTTTGATGATGAGCGGGTGACGATGGTGGAGATGATGAAGGAGAAGGGTCCGGTTTGGGATGAGATTGTGAGAGAACATGGGCTGGTGGCGACCAAGTTAGAGGAGGTGGGGGTGTGGTGGTTTGCCGACGTTATACTTGGGTACGAGGGTGTGGTTGATAGCATGAACAAGAGCAGAGAGCATGGGTTCTTGGGGTTTAGGAACACCAAGAAATCCTTCGTGTCTTGGATAGACAAATGGAAGGCCAACAAAATTGTACCGTAATAGCCGGTTAATATATATATACTAGTTTTTACGCTTTGTGCGTAGCACGAGTGTGATGCCCGTGTATTTTGTGGCTTTTGTTTATATGTAAAAGTTTGTTTTGTTGTGGGTATTGAATGTTGTTGTAATAGTTAAAATGTTCGTTGGGAAAATGTGCGTAGCACGAGTGTGATGCCCGTGTATTCCACAAAACTGCCACCATTATGTAGTCACATGGCCATAATTGAAGAGCCATGCAGAATGGGGCAAAGCTTGTATCTTCTGGAACTTGGACATTCCAGGTTTTGATTTTTGACGATGAATACAATCTCTCCACCTGGAGATGAACGCCATCCATGATCCATGCCTGATGAAATTCCAACCCAAAGGGAACTTGCATCGCCATCACGCTGGAATATGCAATTACTGACCATGTGAAGCAATGCAAACACATGAATCAGCCACAAGATACGGATTCAAGAAATGCAAACATAATAAAAAAAAATTGCCAAAACATCCCAGAGAAAATGGGCACAGCCAACTAAGAGCATCCACAATCCCAATCCTCCTAAACTTAAAATCATCCTCTCCTTCTCCCTTATAAAACAAAAATGCTATTTCCTTTACTTCTATGAAAACATATTCATACCAATCTGCCTTTAAAAAAAATTTAAATACCAAGCCACTAATACAATTTATTGAAGAAATAAGAATTATCGGCCAAGATTAAAAACTACATGCGCGATACAAATTAATGGGAAAATGCGAATGAATATGGCATTTCACTTAAGGGAACACCCCAAAAGCATCGTTAGGCCAGTCGCAAAGAATAATACTATGAATCTAGCATCGTTAGGCCAAATCTAATGTGGCGATAATGAAATTGACCACCTGCTCTATTATGCATTCTGTGGTAGGATACATGATATACACATACCTTTGTAATGCTCAGCTAGTTCAGCGAGCTTGGTCATATACACTTGAGTTCCTCTCCCCTTGTCGGTCGACATTGTTATACCTTCTTGTCTCGGCAACCCAATCAATAGCCCTGAATAACCATAACCAAGTCACAGAGAAGAGAACACCAATTAAACACAAGCTCTAAAGGAGAAATGAGAAGCATGAGAGGAAAATCAAATTCAATAAATTTGAAAAATTTGTCAGCTACCAAAAAAAATATACAATAAAAGGTTGCCAAGGTAACTAAAAGATCTCCTTTTTTCAGAACAGGGGTACCCCTCTATTTTTCAGAAAAGGGCTGCCCCTCACTTTCTATAATTCCCTATTGGCGGCGAAGAAAGTAGTCAGGCGGACTCTTAATATCTGGGGAACTTCAAATTCATAACTCCTATAGCATTCAGTTAAGTTATCAAACTGGTTTCAGGCTTCCAGCCCATAGCAGTACGCACTTGAAAGGTCATCAGACTGTTATCTACACTTCCCGACACAACTACACACAAAGCAGCATTACAGGCTATGTTTTGACGAGGGTAATTGGAAAAGTGAAGAAAAAAAATGAACCGAGTTTGAAAAATCGTGACTGAGGAACAAAATTTCTAAACAAGGGCTCAAAACAAATCTCAATAAAACTTGAGGCTTTTGCTAGACACAACTACATACAAAGCAGTATTACAGGCTATGTTTTGGTGAGGGTAATTGGAGAAGTGAAGAAAAAAATTAACCGAGTTTGAAAAAGCTTCACTGAGGAACAAAATTTCCAACTGATTTGGCTTTGATACTTTTATAGAACGTTTTTCAGGTCACATTATTTTACTTCTCCGTTCGTCTCCATAAGAGCACTCAGTCAAGTTAAAAATATATATACAAAAGATTGGGGGAAATTAGCAAAAGACAAAAGACCCAGAAAAAATTTAGCATTTGTAGACAACTCAAACATAGACTTACAAAACAAAATTACTCCTATAATACTGGTGATCACATTGCCAACTACAAAACACAAGGCATATTGACACACACGAAAATACCTTCAGGTTGACTACTACTACTTGTACTACTAATGAAGTTTTTACTCTAATCTATCTCTACCAAAACTGAAATGGCCCAAAAAATTAACTCAAATGATGCAGTAGTCTAATTTTACTTGAGCTTTGAAGGTTATTTTGTCACTCAAGTTTATGAAGTTTTGTAGTCTCGCGTAAGCACGCTGCAAAAAAAGAGAAATTATTTACATCACTTTCCCCCAGAGAAATTTCAGATATCAGACAGAATCCATTCAATTGTAAATCGAGAACATATCCTTTCAGAGTGCAAAGAGAAATCAAGCAATTCGAAGGGTTGAGTATACCTCGGGAGTGGAGAAGTTAGGGCGTAGCAAGGAGCGTTGAATGGTGGATCTCTGGGCGAAGGAGAGAGAATCCGATTTGAGAGTCGATCGATCTTGCGCCGTTGAGTTGATTGGTGGGTTTTGGCCCGGTGGTAGAGACGATCGGTGCGAACAGAGAGAGAGAGAGAGAGAGAGAGAGAGAGAGAGAGAGAGAGAGAGAGAGAGAGAGAGAGAGAGAGAGAGAGAGAGAGAGAGAGAGAGAGAGAGAGAGAGAGAGAGAGAGAGAGAGCACAGTTCCATGGCGACGCTGAACCAGTCCCTGGTGGTTCACGCACGATCACTGCCGCCTTCTCTCCACTCTCCCTCTCTCTCTCTCTAGCGTAAAAAGTGAGAAGGGACACAGAGGGCAATAAAGCAAAATTTGGGAAGGGGTATTAGCAAAAGCCAAAAGACCAAATTGCCCACACTCAAAATGCCTAATTACAGTCAATTCAAAAGCAAAAATTTTCAATTCAAGGGTAAAATCGTCCAAATTGGCAAATTGCCATGCCAAATTTGAGAAAACCCTCTCATATAGAGCTCTCTTGCCAAATTTGAGAAACGAAAAAACTGTGTGCACGTATAAAACGTACGGATCATGCACGTACGTGCACGCGGGGGCCCCACTGCGGGCCCCAAAAAAATTCTAAAAAAATACCATAAATTTTAAAATATTATTTTAGGGGGCCCCGTAAAAAATCAGCTCAATTGGATATCGGCAAGTATGTTTTCTAGATTCACAGGGATGAATATTTTTTTAGAATTTTTTTGGGGCCCGCAGTGGGGCCCCGCGTGGTGTACGTGCATGATCCGTGCACAAATGTGCGTACACATAGTCGGATTCTTTGAGAAAACCCTCTCATATAGAGCTCTCTTCGGTATGGATATATAAGAAGTTTCCGTTATCCGAATATTTTTTTGACAATTCGAACTGTCCAATGTGTTCAGAAGGTGTTTTCGAGAGTTCACACGGGAAATCTTCAAAAAAACAAAATACCTGGAAGGGCTTGAACCAAGCAGTTTTTTTGCAAAACTGTATTTTGGACCCTTGAACATTCTTAACACATTGGACGGTTCGGATTTCCCCAAAACAATTTTTAACGTGAAAAATTTACATTTTTTCTTATTTACGGGAGGTCCTTACTATATGTATATTTAAAACGATTGTGTGTGTGTTTTTTTTTTTTTTTGTCATTCGTCATTTTTAATCCGTTATATAGGGAAAGGGAGACTCATTCCCGGGATATAATGTGGGATATCTAAGAGTTCTACTTCATGAACTATCCACAACTTGCAGTGTGTAACTGTCTGTATAGTTGGCATAAATAAACAAAGGTAGTGAGTGGGTCACTTGTTTCAAAATAGAAAGGCCAACATTGTGTGACATTATTTTGTTCGAAGTTTCTGTTTGGAAAAATACAATGGTAAATTGGCAATTCGATTTCCGGAGAATTACTTCTTTGCAAACAAATATAGTATAAATTACAAAAACGGGAATTACACTATACAATGAAAACGAGATACAGATCGAAATTGAGAAAATTAGGAAAAACTGACTAATTATGTTTTACGAGACATGTCACTCTTGTTGGTCCTTAGCCGTACACTTTTTGTAGTACTTTTTTCAGACCAAAGTGGGCAGGAAAACTGAGTTTTTAGCCCTTCTTCATACAAGCTATCTCCGGCCCAATATATAAAGGGCCCTTACAAAGTTGTCAGCTAAGCAGGCCGAAAGCCCAATCTATAATGTGAGCTCCTCTGTAATAAACTTTCCAAAAAGTTTGGATTAGCCCCTGTTACCCAAAAAATACCAAACCAATCCCCACCCTCGAATCCAAGAATCCAAACTCATCAAGCCTACATATTCAAACCTTCCAAGAAATTTGCAATCCGTTAGTGGCAATGCTTCTACAACCACACCCAATCAACAAACAAGTTAGAATATGGCATGGGCTAGTGTGTGTGGCTCCCACGATTATGTGAATGTGCGTGGAAATGTTCTTGAGACCCTATATACTTGTGTGAGTGTGTGAGTGAAAGTATGCGTGATGCCCTACATTTATATGAGTACGTGTGCAAATTTACATACCAAAATAGGTGCGGGTTTAAGTAAATTCTTGTTGTTTATGTATCAACAGGTGTCAATCTCGCATCGAAAAATAATATATACCACAGCATAACTCTTATACGCTTGTGTAAAATAATATGTGGTGGTGTTCTATTGTCATAGTCTAATTAAAATAAAATTATGCTTTTTGTATTTTGTATACACTAGTAAAAGTACACTGCCTTCAAGATGAATCAATGCGATTGTTGAAATTTATAAGGAGTTTTATATTATGATTCCTCTATTTAAATGATGTTTGAACCTTTTTTTTAGTTTAATAGTGGGTATCACAAGCATTTAGAATTCTAAAATATTGTCATGTATCAAATACACTAGTACAACAAGCTGGAAATTGGTGGTGGGTTGCCACCTTGTAAGGTAAATGTCCATGGTACCCTTTCTTTAATTTGTCTCTAGCTATTAGTATGAGGGTAAGTCATGGCAAAAAATGAACATTCAGCGACATGTTTTAAAAGGGGCGGACTGTTATCCATATTTTTGGCGACAAGGTTGTCACCGAAAACATCTTTCCGTAACAAGTATTCTTGTTGTTGAAAGCATCTTTTCACGACAAGCTCATTATCTTGTGGCCGTTCACTTTTAGTAACACGGATTTGGCCACTACATTGGGCCTGTAGCCGAAGAGTATAGGTGACAAAATTTCATCTTTTGGTCACTTTTTTGGGTGTGGCCAAATGTGTTTTTTCTTGTGGTGAGTCATTATTCAACTTTTAATTCATAACGTCTTACTAAGTATTTGCCTTTTGTCCTAAAGAACCTAAAGGGTATTCGTTGAAATTTTACAATTATATTCACTCGTCAAATCTTTTTTTCTTTTATAGCTCGGCAAAAGGGAACTATATACAGGGCCGGCCCAAGGGATTTGGGTGCCCTAGCCCAGTCGTAAAAAAGTGCCCTATATATTTTTACAAACTAACAATAGTGGAATAATTTGTCTATATAATTATTTTAGTCCATTTGTCTATACTTTATTTAACCATCTACTTGCAATTATAATTTTTAAAAATTGGAAAACCGTGTACTGTATCAGCTTTTCATGGGAATTTACAACCTCATAATTATAATTTTCACGGAAATTTGGAAAAAAATTCAATATTTTACAATGATCTGGCAAGACTATTAGACTAGTTCTAATTTTTCTCACATTGAGATCAACAATATATGTCATTTACAGTCGAAGGCCCAGAAGGCAACATCAGGTATTTGTTTCATTCATAAGAGGAAGAAGGCCCAGAAGGGAAAACCTTGCATTCGGATTTTTAACATCAGATAATTACTGTCCAGTACAGAAAAGTGATATGCATTTACCACTAAGGTAGACGCACTTTTTAAATTACCGTGAGGTCTAACTCAAAGATAAGATTACCTTTTTGTCCTTCCTATTTAAAACAAAAACAAAACTCCCACACTCACGTTTAACACTTCGTTCTTACGAGCCAACCTCCAGCAAGTGCCGACCAACCTTCTCCGACCGTCACCAACCTCCGGCGACCACCGCACTAAGCTCGCCGACCACCGGAGATTAGTTTCCGGCGACCGGGGACCTCGAAAAAATTCGCAATTGACGAGAAAGATTACAACAACGATGTTCAAAAAAAAATTTATACCACAACACTATCAACGATGTTCAAAAAAAAAATTATACTACAAATCTGAAAAAAAAAAAAAAAAAAAAACCACACCATGCTCGCCGACCACCAGAGCTTAGTTTCCGGTGACCAATAACCTCGAAAAAAGATCTTGTAAGCTCTTGGAAGGAACAAGGGAGCTCTACTCTCAAATTCGCAGTGATTTTTGGCCTGGACTGAAATTCGCAGTGATATACATAGAAAATTCGCAGCTGCGAATTTTGGCGTCGGACTGAAATTCACAGTGATATACATAGAATGGTTGTAGATCCAGCAGTTACGGTTGATACGGACAATTCGCAAGTGCAATTGGGAAAATTCGCAGTGAAAATTCGCACGTGAAAATTCGCAGTGAAAATTAGTACATGCAATTGGGAAAATTCGCAGCCTGTAAAAAATGCTCCTGGCTCTGAGAGAGAGAGAGAGAGAGAGAGAGAGAGAGGAGAGAAGGAAACCTAGGCGGCGGTATAAATGGCAGATGAAACCATGGCCAGTACGGACGCCGATATGATGGAGTCTGATACACCGTCGCCGCCGCAACAACCGACGTCACATTCCGATCAAAGAGACGACACAGTGAGGGGCGAGGGTAGCTCTGGCAACGCCGACGCCGATGATGATGGCGTCAACAGAAATTCGCACCACTGCGAATTCCAGAAATTCACATCCGTGAGATACACCGTCGCCGCCCCAACAACCGACGTCAAATTCCGACCAGAGAGACGACGCAGTGAGGGGTGAGGGCAGCTCTGGCAACGCCGGCACCGATGATGATGGCGTCAACAGAAAATCGCACCACTGCGAATTCCAAAAATTCGCATCCGTGAGGTGAGCTGTCTTTTCAGCAGTGGAGGAGCTGCGGCGGAGTGAAGGCGTGGTGTGGTGGTGGTCCGGTGGAGAGGTGAGAGAGTGAGGGAAGTCCATTTTAGAGAGAGAGGAGGAGGCGATTTGTGTGAGCGTTCGGTTTGTTTGTGTGTCGAAGAGAGAAGAGAGAGTGTGTGAGGTTTTTGACCCGGGGTAGTTTTGGTATAAACTTGCCTTTTAACCTTGCTGGGAATTTTAGAGCTCGGGCTAGACCCGGAGGGAATCAACTCCAATTTTTTGTACCGGCCCGTAAATCCCTCTTTTAACATTCGATCAGACTTGTATTTGTATCGTTCCAATATCACGCTTAGCCCTTTTTAACTCATATTGGGCTTTTTTTTTTAGATTGGGCCACAATTGTGTAGGCCATATTGTAACTACTATTGGGTTTTTTTCTTTATTTGGGTAAAAAAAGAGTCCTATTCTAGTCCAATTTTAAAAAATGTTGGAGTGCCCCAAAAATTACCCTCTTTTAGAGTGCCCCATGGGCCTGGGCCGGCCCTGACTATATATTAAAGATCGATAGGGATACACCGAGAAGATGGCATTGGAAATCAAGCGTAACGAGAGGAAGTCAACTGCTTAGACAAACAAACCTTAAGCGCACATGCATGGCCGATATATTTTACAGAAAAATTTAAAGAGAATTTTGTATGAAGCAATGTAAAATTACCATAATTCCAGACTACATATAATTCGAGGCTACAATCGTAATGATCAATTTTCTATTGATGTCAAAATTATTATAAAAAAAAAAAATCAACCTTATTACAAATATAGAGTATATTGCAAAAATTTGGCACTTAGTCCAAACCATTTGTTTTTCGTTTTATTTCTTTTTGTGGCCTGAATTCTACAGTACTATTGTTTATCAATCTCTGAAGGTGCGAGACTCACGAGTTCAATAAAAAAATACAGATTCATTTAAGAAAATTTCTGCAAGCATGCATGATTTCTGTCTTAGTTGCCAAAGCTCAAGCAGTTTTTTCAATTAAAAAATTGTGCATGTGATCCATGCAGACATATACTTATATCATAACCACTACAGGGAGGGAAACAAGGATTTGGGGTTGTTGTTGTGCATGTTGTGCATGGGATGCACAACAGATGTTGTGCACTATCCGAGCCGTTCGTTACTCAAATAGACTGTCCAGATTTCATTTTGCACACATGACAACGAACGATTCAGATGCAAAGGTGTCGAGGTAAAATCTGAGCCGTCCATCCGAGCAACGGACGGCTCGGATGATGCACAACACCTGCTGTGCATCCCATGCACAGCAGCAACCCCATGTTTGGGAAACAAGAAGCAGATATTCTTTCATTATTGAGGGGCCGTTTATTTGACGGGGCTAATAGCGAAGTGCATATATAATGTAACCGAATATATGAAGCCTGTTTGGGAGACTATTTTTTCCATTTTCACATTCTCATTTTTTCATTTTGGATGTTTGGGGAAATTCTCAGAACTCATTCTCTGAGAATGAGTTTTGTAAAATGTACAATATAGAGAAGAAGTGAAAAATAGGTTGAGAGGAGCTTTTTGACTTCTCATTTTCACTTTTTCTATTTTGATTAACAAAAGACCTACAGAATGTATTCTGCACATATCTTCAAAACACTACTCATCTTTTAAAATGCATTCTACACATTTCTCCCAAACACTCATACCAAATCCAAAATACATTCTGACCATAATCCAAAAAGCCAAAAAGCAAAAAAAATTAAAAATAAAAAGTTGAAAATGAGGCTCCCAAACACCCTCATGGTATCATTGGTATGATCGGGTCAATAATGGTCAAATTAATCATAACGCATTAATTTGACGCACTTGGCAGATTGTATATTCCGGACATTTTAAATTTAGGGTCTCCCATAATTTAACTAAACACTGGAATATATATAGTAGTAAGAAAAAATGCCAGAGGTACAACAATGGTACAACACATCCCAAAAGGGGCTAACCTAGTGGGTCCGAGGTACGCCCAAGCTGGCCGAGACACCTTGCATTATTAAAAAAAATATCTTCAATTATATACTTCCTCCGTCCCTTTTCAAATGTGTTACTTCGTAAATCCAACTTATTAAATAAACATCATCATTACACCTTTCACATCAATTTTTTCCTCCACTTTACACTTTTCACATCAACTTTTACCCCTACTTTCCAAAATTATCCTCCACTTCTACCTATTAACTTTTTACCCACTAACTTTTCAAAGGGCAAAATGATAATTGTACAAACTTTTACCCATTAACTTTTCAAACCACACACTTATTTAGGGACAGCCCAAAATAGAAATATCTACATTTAAAAAGGGACGGAGGGAGTAGTTAATTAGATACAAAAAAGTTACTTTCGATAAATTATTTGTTTCTTGCTATCGAACCATAGAGAGAGATTGTAAGATAGCAACATGCTATAGGAAAGTACCTAACGATCCATGATCGCGGACAGTGAAATTGGTCCTAAGAGTTAATCAACGTACGAGTAAGCTAGGCTAGACATTTGAGCTATGAAAAGACGATTGCAGTTGTAGAAACAAATATTCCACTCCCGCAATCATTGAACATAGCTTAATGGCGAAATTTGGTCCGGAAAATCAGAAAAGGGGTGGTCCTCACGGAGGAGATCCGTGAGGGAGTCCTTAATAGAACATCTTCCTATATATATATATAGACCTTAGGTTATTTTGTTTTAGCACCATACTCCTTTGCCGGTCTTGTTTTCCACCCTTTAAAATTACAGTATCTTTCTTGCTCTCATCTAACTTCCTACAATCCAACACACAAAATGAATTGGTGGTGTGCTAGAGCCGTTGGTGCTGCAGAGGTATTTATGCACAACTTTTACTCCCTACTTAGAAATTTTGGAAAATGGTCCATACAATTGATTGGGACTTAAGGTTCTATTTGATTTGATTTTGTTAATTTACCCACGACTCGGGCCAAATTTATAATACCAAAATGATATGCGATAAGTAACACTTGAGGTACATATAAAATGACACGTGACAAACTGTAAATGAATTGAGAAAATATCCGAGATAACTAGTATGTTACAAATGGGCTCGATGGGTTATGTTATTTATTTATTTACTGATAAGACAAAATTGTGTATATATAAATACTTCCACACAAATAGAGGACCAAATTGGTTTACAAATAGCCCCTCTCTCTCTCCTCCAATCTTTTCACCTCTCTCTCTCTCTCTCCTCCCAAGTTATTAGCATCTTTGTTGTTTCGCCATCTGCTACTAATCAAACTAAAAAATGAGTTGGTGGTGGGCCGGAGCTATAGGCGCTGCAAAGGTATGAAACAGTTCTTAATTGTGAAATACTTATTCACGGATGAGCGATTGCGCAGAGCAAATATGGACTGTGGATTTCGAGATTCAATGGCTTGCTTTAAATGTTTGGATTTTGTGTTTTTTAAGTACGAAATACCTTTAATGATAAAAAAAAAAAGTACGAAATACCTTTAATGAGGGGAGAGATGGATTATGAGATCCAACGGCTCGAATTAAATACTCAGATTTTGTTTTTTGTTTTAAGTATGAAATACTTTTAATGAGGAGAGAGCATTTAATGCGAGCTGTTAGATCTCGAAATTCACGGTCTGAATGTGTTCGACGCAAAGTGCTTATTTACGGCTTACGGCTCATCTGTGAATAAGTATTTCTCTTCTTCATTATATGCAAAAAGAAGAACATATTGAAATCTTGTGATACATAAAATTTCTTTTGCTGACAAAAAAAAGTCTGTGATTCGATCACTGACTAACACCAATTTTCCATCGTTGTGACGTTTCTTCATATCATGTGCAGAAAAAACTCGACGAAGACGATCTTCCCAAAAGCTACGAGAGCGTAGCCCTGATCATCGGTGTAACCGGCATCGTCGGAAACAGCTTAGCCGAAATCCTCCCACTCTCCGACACCCCCGGCGGCCCATGGAAAGTCTACGGCGTCGCCCGCCGCCCCCAACCCGCGTGGAACTCCGACCACCCCATCGAGTACATCCAATGCGACGTCTCCGACGAAACCGAAACACTCTCCAAACTCTCCCCCTTAACCGACATCACCCACATCTTCTGGGTCACATGGGCAAACCGCCCAACGGAATCCGAATGCTGCGCCGTCAACGGCGCCATGCTCCGCCACGTGATATCTGCCGTGGTACCGAACGCCCCCAATCTCCGCCACATCTGCCTCCAGACAGGCCACAAACACTACATGGGCCCGTTCGAGACGTTCGGCAAGGTGAAGCCCCACGAACCTCCCTTCACGGAGGACATGCCGAGGCTCGACGCCCCGAATTTCTACCACACGCTAGAAGACATCCTGATAGACACGGCCGCGGCGGGTCTGGTGACGTGGTCTGTTCACCGACCTGCCGTCGTGTTCGGGTTTTCCCCGCACAGCATGATGAATTTAATGGGAAGTCTCTGCGTGTACGCGGCGATATGCAAGTACGAGAACACCCCGCTGGAGTTCCCCGGGACTAAGGCGGCGTGGAACTGCTACTCGGTGGTGTCGGACGCGGATCTGATAGCGGAGCAGCAGATATGGGCGGCGGTGGACCCGAACGCGAAGAACGAGGCGTTTAACTGCAGCAACGGGGACGTGTTCAAGTGGAAGCAGCTGTGGAGGGTGTTGGCGGAGCAGTTCGGGGTGGAGTACGTGGAGTTTGATGAGAGAGAGGAGGAGAAGGGGAGGAGGAGGAGTATGGTGGAGAGGATGAAGGGTAAGGAGAAGGTGTGGGAGGAGATAGTGAGGGCGGAGGGGCTGTTGCCGACGAAGTTGGAGGAGGTGGCGGTGTGGTGGTTTGTGGATGTGATATTGGGCGGAGAGTGTATGTTGGATAGTATGAATAAGAGTAAAGAGCATGGGTTCTTGGGGTTTAGGAACACTGGGACTTCGCTTGTTTCTTGGATTGATAAAATGAAAGGCTACAAAATCATTCCTTGAAATTAGCAGATCAGATGAAATGCATTGCGATGTTTTGTCTCGGTTCCTTTTGATCTTTGTAACTCTTATTAAAATTAATAAAATTTCTCGGTTGTTCAAAAAAAGGAAGTGTGTTTGAAATTTCTGGCTATTAGGGGCTGTGATTTGTTTGTCAATTTCTGATAAGGAGAATGAGGAGTGATTCATCGGATGTTGTGTCCGTAGCATTTTCATTTGAGATCTGATTTTTTTTTTTTTTGCTTTTGCACTTTTTGATTCATTCTTTTCTTGAAGTGGAGGTTTACCTCTGGAGTGTGCTCTATAACAAGCTGAATAAGAACAATGTGATTCCCCTTCAACTGGCTTTCTATTTCTAGAAAGAGAACAATTTTCAAAAATTCATTTTAAGAGTCTTTCATTACTAGATATTTCTTTCATAATCGGAATTCGATATTTTGGAGGACCCTAGTAGGGTTAGTATCCGATCCGAATCATCTCAATTGATAGTTGGTTAAATATCAAATACTCTTTTCGTCCCATTTTGATAGTCTCATAATCCACTTTGAGACATCCCAAAATACATGTCCATTTTCCAATTCAACAATAGAAGCTTCGTAAAATTTCATTACGACCATTATGTTTGAAGTAATACTATCTAGCTATATCAATCAAATTTGAAATGATACTTGCATTAGACTTCGCAAAAAGGCATAATTGAAGGCTCAGTTTGGATGGCAGTAATCTCAAGTGGGAATAGGAATGTGATGTCTTCTACCTATGATTCTAATGTTTGATAGGAACGGGAATGCAATACCAGACATTTCTGATTCCGAAGTTTGGCAGAGATAGGAATAAGAATGTGATTCCTGATGACATATTCAACCAGAAATCACATTTCTAGACTGAGTGTGAATCTGATCCCTCCCTTACCTCATGAGAATCTCAAATTCCTGGCTCATTCCTTAAGAAAAGGAAATGTTGATTTTAATAAATTTCCAAAATAATTGTTTTCCACGTAAGATTACTGAATTAATCCAAACACCGAAATGCAATTACTCTAGGTATTAAATTCCCATGAATTTGATTCTCTGTAATCATATTCCTATTCCTAACCAAGAAAATTCTCGGAAATTTGATTCCCGGTAATCATATTCCTATTCCAACTCAAGATTCTAGTTATCCAAACACAGCCGAAAAGTTAAATACTTTCTATGTAATCATTATATGTGTTTCCTTAAAAGATGAAATATCCAAATGGGACGGAGGGAGTAGTACATAAAAATATTAATAGGACGAAATAACTCCAATATTAGATAGAGACAATCAGAGTTGTCTACAAGGATACACACAAAGAACCTCATCTATGAGAATGTTTGATCATGATGCTTCTTAAAGAAGTTTTTTGTAATTCTGCTAAATAAAATACTCATTCTGTCTCATTTTGTTTGTCCACTTTTTGACTCTGCAATGTTCCAAATTATTTGTCCATTTTGAAAAGTTCATGAACAATTTTCTATGAAAATATCTATTACCCTTCTCTTTGTTTTGATGTGACAAGTGCAAGATTTGAATTGGAGGGCATTTTTGGAAAGTTTCGCCTTGCAAAGTGTAATCATTATGTCCCCTTAAAAAACTGGGTTCCTCAAATTGTACAAAATATATGGGATGGACGGAGTACTCAAGATTAATGTGTATGGTATGTCTAATTACTCTCAAGTCTCAAGTCCTTGGTATGTCTCTTTTTTATTGCATCTCGAATTTCATCCGATTTTCTAAGGAAAAAGAAGTTTTCTCTGTTTTTACTATAGAGATAGCAGCTTGGACTATCCAACAAAGAAGTATGAAATTCATGCCTGATCACTTGTTACTTAGATGCTAATTCACTTGGGCAGAAAGAAATGAAGAAAATTTTCAGAACAAGAGCGCTCAGTAATCCACGCATTCATTCTTGAGATGGAAGGTGAAAATCCAAGCTTGTTTTAGTTCCAGGAGGAAGATTTACAGGAGTACTGATTGTCATAGATTGATTGAGTTAAATCAAAATTGGCAAAATTTGTACCTCTAGTAAAGTAGTGCCCCACTGCCATTTTTGCTGTTAAACAATAGCCAAGTCATTTTTGATATCAAATTTGGCAACAACTTTGGCTTTGCAAAATTCTTAACCTGATACATCTCAAGTTGTTTAGACCAGCTTTTACGCGCATTACTCACGCCAATAGGTGTGCATATGAGATGATTTTTTTGTCCACTAATCCAAATTTGAGACAGTACTGTTAAAATAGCACTAAACCAATACATCATCACTTTTTTAACACTCGTGTGAGTCATAAAATAAGCTTACCATTTTTTAGCTCCAACGAGTGTACTCTTAGTCCTATTTTGCTTATGTGCTGTTGGTAGCACATGGACATATCTCTTGACGAACTCAACGACCAAAATGCTTTTTGCGGCAATGCTCAACAATATGTGGATAATTTAGAAGCAGGAGAAGGATCGACCCAGCTCACCAGCTTTTTATGCTCAACTTATGATTTTGAAAATTGCACATTTTATTTATTTATTTATTTGATTTGGTTTTAGCATTATAACATTAATATATGAAGGGCATAGTTGGAAAATGATTGAATTTAAGACTTCAGCTCTTTGTACATATCAAACAACTTATCTGATTCAGTACTTAAGTGCATACCAAACAGTTTACCAGCTTAAGAAATTCAGCATTCACTATTTAATTTTCAGTTTTCAACTTTATCAAACAGAGAAGAGCACAAAACAGAAGAGAATATATAATAGGAAAGAACAAAGTTTGTTATTGTTTAATAAAAAAAGAACAACTATATGGCTCATAGTACAATACACGCTCATAGTACAATACACGACAGGGGCGGCCCCATGTAGGGGCAGGGGGGCAGCTGACCCCCCTGAGCGGGAAATCTTCCTTGGAATACGCATATTTTTTTGGTTATTTTGTAATTTTGCCCCATGGGAGTATATATTGTTGTCTTTACATTGTGTTCGCTGCCTCACAAATAATTCACTTGCCCCAAATGTGCTGAAAATTTGCATGCTTGTAACTTCATAGGGAAACATCAAAATGAAACGAAGTGACTAAATATTGTAGATTCTTGACCCCCTAATGATAAATCCTGCGTCCGCCCCTGCACATAGAGACAATGCATAAATAAAATGGATCCTCCCCGGTCCTTATTTTTGGCTCGATTGTTTGGATAAAGCTGCAAAAAACTGCAGTCTTGATCAATTTCTGCAAGTTGTTCTCAATATAAAAATCGTGCATGCGTTCCACACTAGTTATTAGTTTCGTCTGCATATGAGATTAAAATTGTAGGTGCATGCGATCCATGCTGTTTATTTAACTCATCTGTTCACATCATCCAGAAATAGAAACTAAGTGTTGAAACAATCAAGGATGGAGCCAGAGGGACAAGTGGTGGCGGCCGTCATCACAAGATTTTCAAAAAATACAATTATTACATAGAAAATAGTTTTTTGTCACCAAATTATATAGACTCGCCACAACTAGATTTTTATATTTCTACAGTTTTTCATAGAGTGGATGAATATTCGTAAAGCAGATTGTCTTTTTATTTTTTAAGTACATATTTTCGCCACCACAAAGGTAAAATCCTTGCTCCGTCCTTGGAAACAATTGATGGAAACCTCTTTCTTCTTTTCTGTTTTTTTCCTTCAAAGGTACGTATCAAAAAACTGAACTTATGATTATTAAAAATTTGTAATGTGGTATAGTTCTTAGAACTTCTGTTGACAACAGATGGGGCCCTTGGCATAAAAGAGATCTTAAATAAAAAGAGTCTAAGGCAAGGTTTTAAATCCCGTACCGTATAGACCAGCATGTACCATGTTTGTCAAATCTAGTACCCTAGTGTTGTGTTTCCGTTTCCGGCTCAATTACCAATCGGTACCTGATGGCAGTGCACAATATTTAATTTTAGACGAGTGCTGTTGTGCTCCAAGACACACTAAATATTAACTGTTACTCCCCCCGTCCCTTTTTTAGTGTTTAACTTTTCATTTTGGGTTATCTCTAAATAAGTGTGTGGTTTGAAAAGTTAATGGGTAAAAGTTTGTACAATTATCATTTTGCCTTTTTGAAAAGTTAATCGGTAAAGAGTTAATGGGTACAAGTGGAGGACAATTTTGGAAAGTAGAGGTAAAAGTTGATGTGAAAAGTATAAAGTGGAGGAAAAAGTTGATATGAAAGGTGTAATGATGATGTTTCTTTAATAAGTTGGATTTACGAAGTAACACATTTAAAAATGGACGGAGGGAGTATTTTTTTTCTATTCTTTTAATTGGATGTCTGGGTCAGCTTGCGCGCATATAGATTAATTCCAGTATCCTGACATTAGTGATTGGGCAAACCTCCAGTAGCCTCCAGATTTGGAATGTTTGGCCTCTAATAGACTCGAGCATGCGACCTCATGAAGGACAAACACTTACTGTTTTCGCATACCCTCTTGGCCAAATCCATAATCCATTGGGGTTCACACTGAATAATTTTTTATTCCACAGGAATATCCAAATTCATTATTATGTTTATTCTACTCTTGTTTACCAACTTACATTTAAGCAGCAAAAAGACCGTTAATTACAGTGGGCTTCAGTGCTTCTTCTTGTTGCTTTCTATTTAAATACCAGAATGTCGAACAAGTCTTAGATAAGCTGCTTGCCTTCTGCCCTCTATTCCCTCCTTTACACTTCTGTATCTCATTTTGCTTCTAACAAAATGAGCTGGTGGTTGGATAGATCTGTTGGTATTTCAAAGGTATGCATGATCACATAACCAGATGTCTGGGCCAGCGTGCATCAGTTTTTATATTATATTGTTAAATTTGTAACACTAACACTACTTGGAAACTTAAAATGTTGGTGTTCTTGATTTGCAGAAGGAATATGAACAAGTGAAACCTCCGAAGAGTTACAAGAGCGTCGCCCTGGTAGTTGGCGTGACGGGCATCGTCGGCAACAGTCTAGCCGAAGTCCTTCCGTTATCCGGAACCCCAGGCGGTCCATGGAAAGTCTACGGCGTTGCGCGCCGTCCTAGGCCTACCTGGACCGCCAACCACCCTCTCCACTACATCCAATGTGACATCTCCAACGACGAAGACGCGATTACCAAACTATCCCCACTTACTGACATCACTCACATCTTTTATGTGAGCTGGATGGGATCCGAAGATTGTGACGTCAATGGAACTATGTTCCACAACGTCCTCAAATCGGTGATCCCATACGCTCCCAATCTCCGTCACATATGCCTCCAGACTGGCATCAAGCACTACTTCGGACTCTTCGAATCGTACGGTAAAATCCAAAAACACGAATCCCCGTTCTTGGACGACGTGCCGAGGCTTAACACCAAGAATTTCTACTATAACCTCGAAGACATCATGTTCGAAGAAGCCAAAAAGAAAGAGAACTTGACATGGTCGATCCATCGCCCGTCTCTAGTATTCGGGTTTTCTCCGTACAGTCTCATGAACGTAATTGGCGCGCTATGCGTTTACGCGGCCATTTGCAAGCACGAGAAGAAGACATTAACGTATACAGGAACAAAGACTTCTTGGGATTGTTACGCAGACGCGGCCGACGCAGAGTTGATAGCAGAGCACCAGATATGGGCGGCGGTGGATCCGAACGCGAAGAACGAGGCTTTTAATTGCACGAACGGGGATGTTTTCAAGTGGAAGCAAATGTGGGAGCTGCTGGCACAAGAATTTGGGGTGGAGCTTGTGGGTTACAAAGAGGGTCAAGAGCAGAGGAGTTTGGAGGAGATGATGAAGGACAAGGGTCCGGTTTGGGACGAGGTTGTGAAAGAGAATGGACTGGTGGCTACAAGGTTGCAGGAGGTGGCGCCGTGGTGGTTTGCAGATATCGTGTTTTGCTCGGAGGATTTGTTGAGCAGTATGAATAAGAACAGAAAGCATGGGTTCATGGGGTTTAGGGATTCGAAGAAGTCTTTTGTTTCTTGGATTGAGAAAATGAGAGAGAACAGAATTGTTCCTTAGAGATAGAAGGAATGATTCAACAGAAAGTGTAAGAAACAGGAAAGAAAAACATGAAAAGGGACGGGAAACGGGCAGGCGAAGGCTGAGATCCACTCGGTGCAGTGTCGATCTCAACCATCGGCTACCGTTTCCTATCCATTTTCATGTTTTTTTTCCCTGTTTCGTACCAAGCCTTGTGATTCAATTTGGTGGAGGTGTTTGGGGTAAGTGTGGTGAAATGTAGGGGTTTCTTTTGAAATAATTGTGTTGAATGTTGGGGTTTTTTTGAAATTTTTTAAATAAGAATGAAGTTAGAGGCATGGGCGGTTTGATTTTAGCTTAATTTATTTAATTGTCATTCTGGTTTAACAAAAACATGCCATCTCTTTTTGCAACTGAGTGAAGTCTTGGGACCCTTTATTTTCATGTTTTCAGTTTCCAAAATGTCACAGACACAACATCTGGACACAACACTCTCATGGGAGCGGGACCTATATGTGGTCCGACTTGTGTGTCTCACTCCCATGTGAGTGTTGTCTCCGGATGTTGTGTCCGTAGCATTGTTGTTTCAGTACGCGAAAAAATACTCAGATTATAAACGGATACCATAAAAGGAAAATAAATACTCAGATTGTTTGTGTTAATTTATTTTTAAAGAATTTATTTTTTTTTTTTTTTTTATTTTCTATGGTATGAGTATGCCCAAGGGAGATACCAAAATGAAAGGTAAGCTACATATTAGAAGAGCCATGTGAGCAAAAAGAATTCCAAGGGATGTATCAAACTTGCTACACCATTTTGGTGCAATCGCACTCTTAAAGTTTGAATAGAGAGAAATGGTTCTTCAAATCGCCACATCGTGAAATATGATACTCCAATGATGATTAGTGAATTTAATTGATTTTTTTTTTACAAAATGGGTCCCTTAAAGTGATAAAAGAGAAATAAAATTTTTAAAAACTTAAAGAGTACTCGGAGTGGACTTGTGTGAATGCCTCTTCAACTTGCCACATGTGTCAAATTGGGCATAGAAATTTTCTACCTTCCTCAGAGATCTAATACTGCAATTGCATCCATTACTTAGGCCTCCTTTGGGTGAATTGAAAAAACTGGTTTTTTGGTGGTTTTTTGGTTTTTTTGGTTTTGTCCTTATTTTTGCATTTGTTAGTTTTCGGTCGATTTGTTGTGGTTTCTTGGCTCCTCTCTACGAGAGAAATCTAAAAAGTATAAAATTATTAGTCAAACTTAAAGTTTTGTGAATAAAGACGAAAAATAAACCACAATGGTTTTTTTACCCAAAGGAGGCCTTAGAATGAACTGAGGTGTTCACCTTTGTTTTTTGGAGGTTTTTTGTCAAAGTGTTTTAGTTTGAAACTTTTCTACTAATTATTTTTCTTGAGTTTATTTTTTATAATTGGGAAATGTTACAATACACACCTTCTATTTGGGCGTGTATCATACGCACCTCTATAAACGTTACGAATCGAATACCTCTTATTAATAAAAGTTACGATTTTTTATATATATAAAATTACGAGATGTACCAAAATGTTATGAATCATAGAAAATAATATAATCATATTGCTGAAAAGTTACGGAAAACTAAAAAATGTTACAATTACCAATGAATCATACAAAATGTTACGAGCTCGAGCTTGAGTTTTGGGCTCGTTTACTAAACAAGCCGAGCTTAGCTCTCAAAGCTCGGCTTGTTTTACAGGCTCAGCTCGTTTAAATAGGCTCGTTAAGTAAATTAGTCTGGCTCGGCTCGTTTACGACCGAGCTAAATTGAAATCGAGTTTTGTTTTGGTTAAACAAACAATGTTCGAGTTTCGAACACACTACATGCTCGACTTGGCTTAGCTCGACTCGTCTTGGGTCCTAAGCACCATGTTCCCCTATCTATCCACCGCACCACATGCAATCATACCACCTCTTCATTACCCCCACCTTTATTGCATTAACTACAACCACCATTCCACCATCTCTTTGTCAAACGGACCCAACTAGCCGCACAGAACAAAATACACAGAAAATGTACCGAGCGTATTCAGGGACCCACTTTTGGATTCC
Source organism: Vaccinium myrtillus (assembly GCA_016920895.1). NCBI lineage: Eukaryota > Viridiplantae > Streptophyta > Magnoliopsida > Ericales > Ericaceae > Vaccinium > Vaccinium myrtillus. The sequence goes on along the minus strand of CM029276.1, from coordinate 28,227,163 downwards.
ACACGAGTAATTCGAACCGTTCATTATTCTTAGAACATTTTTCTGAGGGGCCCCACAAAATTTTTGCTCAATCGGACGGTTAGAAGTACTCGAATCAAAGTCCCACCGTTTCAATAAAAAAAATTGTTCTAAAAATAATGAACGATTCGGATCACTCGTGTGGAACCCAAAAGTGGATCCCCGAACACAATCGGTACATTTTCTGGACATTTTTGTCTGGATCCAGGGGCCCTATAGTGAGTGAGCTCACTACATGCGTGTAGTGAGCTCTCTCGGCCGTCCGATCCGAGATCAACGGTCCGGATCATCTTACACTTTAAAAAACACTTTTACATTTACTTTAACTTCAATTTATCCGGACCGTTGATCTCGGATCGGACGGCCGAGAGAGCTCACTACACGCATGTAGTGAGCTCACTCACTACAGGGCCCCCATATCCTTTTTGTCTGTACCCATATGTTTACTTATCAAACCACCATATGCGGTCACTTCCCTCTTCACTACCACCGCTCTGTGCCATTGAACAACCACCATCGTTACAAATAAACGGCGTAAATAATTATAAAAAAAAAATGTATAATTTCATATTTATTGATTGGTCTCTGTATCAGACTACTCATTTAACTCATCTCTGAAATTCTACTCATTTAACTCGGATTTGGATTTCTTAACTCATCTCTGAAATTCTTTTAGGAAAATGGATTTCTTAACTTTAAAAAAAAATTGACATGCATTTTCAACCTTCAATTTTCAGTTTATTTTTAGGGAAAAATTCACTTTGACCCCCTGTGGTTTGGGCCGGGTGCGGTTACACCCCCTCACTTTCAGATATCTGCACATAACCACCTTGTGGTTTGTGGACCAAAGTGCACCATAACTTCTGTTAACGGAATTTGTTAATTTACCATAATAACCTCATCTTCTTCCTCTCTCACAAAACTAAACGATTACCCCCATTTGTGCCCACCACCCTACTTGGTGGTGGTGGATGATGATGGACTTTAGTTCAAACATGGTTGTTGAGTTAATGATCAGTTACAAAGAAGACAGCTATCGAGCCAACACCACCGCCAACAGAATCGATCTCAACAGATCCCGACCTCGTCATTTACAAAGCCGTCGCCGATGTCGCCATCTACAAAGCCGTCGTTTAGAAAATACTAGCTCTGGAGTATACAAAGTCGTCGTTTAGAAAATACTAGCCGTCGTTTACAAAGTCGTCGTCTACTCTCAGCTCTGGAGTATATTAGAAAATACTAGCTAATTTCGCTTTTCTTCACATGGGTAATTTGCACTCTTGTTTAGTACTTGAAATTGCTTGCATTCATCTGATAATTCCAATCTTTCTTAGACTATGGTTTGCTCGATGAACAGGTTTTGTTCTACCTGAGGTTTCAATTCGAATTTGGGGTTTTCTGAATGCAATTTGGTGGTTTCAAATTAATGCTAATTGGGACTTGGGATTTTTGAAATTGGGGGTTTAACCAGTAGAGAGGGTAGTGATCATTGGTGGCAACAAAGAGGTGACTGGTGGTGTTGGGTGGACTAGATAGGGGTTCCCACCGGTGGGAATGGTGGAAGTCTACAGTTAGGGTTTATGTTAGTTTAGAGGAAGAAGAGAAGAGAGAGATAAGGGTAAAAATGTATTTCCATGTTGAGTTCATCTTCCACACTCTCAAATTTGGCAAGTGTGGTTCAAACTCCGTGAAATCAGATGGAAAATGTAACTGTGCACTTTGGTCCACAAACCACACGGTGGTTATGTGCAGATATCTGAAAGTGAGGGGGTGTAACTGCACCCGGCCCAAACCACAGGGTGTCAAAGTGAATTTTTCCCTTATTTTTATCACACGTCACCTTGCTTTACTTTTTCTCTTTCGACACCTTCGGTTTTGGCCCAATAATTGTGCAACGCACCTTGGAGTATGAGGTCTAAAGTTCAACTTTTGTGGACAAGAGGTTGGCGGCCTCCTAGTATAATACAACAAATGTTAACATACTAACATTCTATTGTCGGAAAAAAAAAAAAAAAAAAAACTTACCTTTTTCCTGGCGTAAATAAATAAAGAAAAAAAAGAAAATTTGAGGAAAATGACAAGGAAAAGGCTAGTGGTGTTTTTCATTAAATCCATTAACTACAAGGGGTAAATAGTTTTGTATTTCATGCTAATTCCGGAATTAGAACGTTTTCCTCAGTCCGGAGTTTCGGAGGTTTATCCGAACCCTCTCGACTCTCTGTGTGCAATTGTGCAATTTCCTGAGAATTCCAACAGTTTGCTTCTCTTTCAGTAAGTCCAAAAGCAAAACTCGTTTCAATTCCTCTCTTTTTTTACTGTTGTTCAGTATCTTCTTCATCAAAGACTTCACCTAATTTTATGTCCATGTATGCAAGTGTAGGATCATAAGAACTTGCTGAGGCTATGGTGCTTACAAACTTCGATGGAGCAGGCGTCGGATTCGGTATGCATAGCTCGTCATTTACCCTTTAAGTTAGTTGTGGATATGCTTCTGTATATTATATTTGGGATAATTCTATATCGTCTTTGCGGGTCGCGTCTAGGTTTCGGAATTGGCTGCGGATTCGGCGTAGGTTGGGGCTTTGGAGGTGTGTATAAGATTCTCCTTCTGCATCTTTTGTTTTCTTTATTAGAATTTGGATGTTCTGTGATGGGCCTGCGTTTTTTTTTTCTTTTTTTCCGGGTTTTTTCCTACTTTTTTTCCTTCGTCTTTTTTATGTGAGATAACGTTTCTGATTAGGGTTTACATCAGATGTTGTGTTGGAAACAAAATTCTGAGCGAAAATGGAACTTTCTGATCCTGATGGGCAGTTTAGAAACACGACCTTCTGTTATGTTATGTTTGTGGAATTAGAAGGGCGGTCTTGATGTTAGTTTTCTGATTGCTTGATTTGCCGAATGATACCTTGAATCTCATGTTAAAACTGAAGTTCTAGTCTTGATCAGGCTGTGTGCAATTTCAGTTAAACAGTTCCCCAGCTTGTAAGCCCAGTCGTAGGATCTTTTGATTATCTTTTCCCAAAAATTGGGTAAATGAATGACTCCTCGACATCAAAATGTATGTTCAGATAGTGGCATTTGTTTTTACCCAACAATAGCATACAACAGTAACAACATGGTCAAAGAAACATGAATATTCTAATTTACACGCAGAATTCTTATGTTGGGATTTTTGTTAGGTCCTTTTTTATGTTGCCAAACAACATTCATTGCACGGTGGGTGGAAAATGGAATAATACGAGTGTTTGTTGAGTGACTACCTCTTCGTTAATATTTTGCAATATCGAGCACTTAATTTTTATAAAGTGGAGGCTTCTCTTATTAAACCATCAGTTTGGGTATTCTGGGGTTCTATAGCTGGAAATAAGAGGATTGCAAATATAGAGTTCTGCATGATTGTATTGTGGTGTCTAAGCACCTCTTGCAAGATTAATGGGAAGCAAGGATAGCCAACTCCTTCAGTGATCCAAAGGGGTGTGATGGAACATGCTAAATCAAAACATTGCTTAAGACCAACTTGTTATGCCAATCTTGTAGTTGAGAAAACAACTTGGCCTACGCCTTCATATCTGAGTGTCTCAACTGGGCTTCTTTTTGTCTCTTGTTTGTTGGTATAAATTAACCTAGACTATGGCTAAGAATGAGTATACTGTTGGCTTTTCTTAATTGGTCCAAGTACTGAATCTGGAAGCCTGTAGTTGCTTTCATTGTTTTCTGAACAATGTGTGAATTAACGAATGAAACTCCACTGCTCGAAACAGAATCACGTTCTGATCATCAATGTAGGAATAAGAGTGGCAGGCTACTGGTCAATTGCACACTTGAATTGCAGTTTGAGGAGAATTTGGCACATCGATCTAGAGTTGACATATAAGTGGCACTAAAGTTATGTGAATGAAGAGCTTGTGCTGAGTTGAAGTTAAAATTCGATAGGGTTGCTTTAAAGTTACCTTTTTGTTATGGCACAAAATTGAACTAATAAACAATCCTTTCCAGAGAACGAGTGAAGTAAAAAAGGATGCCAACAAGGATGCACATGTTCCATGCGTACATGGAAGTTGCAATATATTGATGGAAGTTAGGATGGGGAAAGTCATCTGAGATGGCTTTTACATTAGGAAGACCAATCTGATTTGGATTGATGGTGCGAAGAGGGGAAAAAGACATGGATTGAGGACGGAGTAAAGGACTAAATTGTGTTAAATAAAGACAGGGTTTGAATAGAGCTAACTAGAAAAATCAGATCCTTGCAACTAATCGCAAATAGTGGATTTTGCAGTAGTTAATAATGGTTGTCTGATGATGTTCATCCCCTAGTTTCTGTCGTGATCTGTAGATAATGTAGGAGAAAAACTATGTAGCATACTTCCTTGTACATAATGGGATGGCATCCTGAATAATGAGATTACATTAGTGGTGTTTGATGATGTAAACTCTAGTTTTTGGATTCCTTTATGATTATGTGATACAGGTGTGTCTAGAGTCTAATAAATTTGGTTTTCAAATGGTAATGCTTAATGGTTTAATGTCTGATTACTACGGAGGAAAGGGTTGTTGATAATACTGGAAAAGCTCTAAGACTCACGTACTCTTTTTCATGGAGTGTTATTGCGGGAATGACTTCGATGCTCATCTAGCAACTAGGGAAACAAAGGGTTGGACTGATATTGTTCAGCTTGCTTTTTCTGGTATTCGGAATTATTTGAAGTTAGTACCTGGAAGTATTTGAGGTGCTTTGGCAGCTTACTTAGCAAGGAGTCTGGCAGCATAACACAAAGACTCCGTAATTTTGTGACTGAGATTGATTTGGTTAATTTGCAAAGCACTTAAGAATTAAATGCTTAGAAATTCAAAGGAAGATATGTGTGCGCACATTAAAAGGTGATAGTGGAGGATTGTTTTCCTTGCATTGTTATTGGGTGACTCATGAGTAGATCCTTATGTTGTTATTGGCTGACTCATGATGCTATCTATGCTTCCTATACGTTGGTCCTAAACTTAGTTGCACAAAGTGGGAGTGGGGGCGGGGACAAAGAGCGGATGATCGTAGAAGTGTGGAAGCGCCGTCGGGAGTGCTTAGGGAAAATTAATTAAATATTTTTATGTCTTTTCAAATAGTTAAATGTCAAAAAGAAAATATTATTCTACCTCTTAGATTGCAGAACATGAAATTTTTTATACTTTAATACGAGATTCCAACTGTTCTCCTTATCTTAGTTGCACGAAGGTGGGGCGGGAGCGGTATTCGGGCAAAGGATTATAGGAGTTCCTCTTTCAGGAGGGGGAGCCTTTAGGAATGATACATGAAAATATAAATATGTAATGCAAGTAAATATTAGTATGCGTCATTCATGACAATTGCAAAGATTGTTTTTAGTATCAAGTAATATTATGGTTATATAAAGTAATTGAGCAAATTTTAAGTTAATATTTTCTAATATCATATCATTACTTTGTCTTTTCTCTTGCTCGGTATCTTTTGTTTTTGTTTCTTTTGGGATTTGTATGCCTAAGAGGTTCTATCTTAGTTGGGAGCGGGTTCCTTTCTCAATGGGAGCGAGGTTCTAGGAGAGTCTTGACTTGGGGGGAGCGAGGTTCTCAGGTGTATTCGCCACCCACATAGGAGGTTCCTGCAACTAAGGTCCTAAATTTAGTGATTTGGATTGTGATGCAGAACAAGATTTTTTCACATTTATAATTGATTCAGTCAAAGAACTAGCGAAAAGCTTTAACACCTTGATATGAAGAAATGAACTATTTTGAACCATTGGCCCTCTCTGTTATGTTTCAAACCTTTTTTTTTTATTATTTAAATTTTTCAGTTTTTTATGGGATTCCCTGTTTGAAGGCTTGATCGATTCATTCATTTTTTTCCGGAAAATTCAGGGAAGAATATCGATCAAGCCCTTACCGAAATCCAATTGAGTTGATTTTTTTCAAGATTCTAAAACTCGCTAGGCGCTCCACCTTCTAGCTTCCAGGGCAAGTACTCGGCGCCTAGTCGGGCGATTAGTCGAGCTAGTCGGGCTAGTCGACGAGGGGCCTTCTATTGCCTAGGCGGCAAGTATTTGGCCTTCTAGACCTTCTTTTCGAACACTGGATTTTTTTGTAGGGACTCTTAAAAACATGTTTTAAACAAATTGAACGGCCCCGATCATATGCCGGAAACCCCCAACGGGTCCCCTACAGGGGGTGTATAGGTTTACACCAAATATTGTACCCATAGTTTCTTTGGTTTTTGTGGTGTCCTCAAAAATCCAATGAGCCTCGTCTAACGATTCCCAACCCGAGTGAGCAGCGAGTGAGAGGTGAGTGATCCTTCACGAGCCCCTGCACACGAAACGCACGTCGTTAGCACCCAACCTGGCCGGAATGTGGCCAGGGAAGGTACTCCGACGATCTTGTAAGAGACCGGAGAAGAAAGGCGTATTGAAAGGGTAATTTCTAGAGAGAGAAAGTGTTGTCCCCTTTTTAGGGCCTCTTCGCTTCGTCTATATAGGCTTCCCAAGTACAGGGGCAAACCAGTCATTTCGGCTCGGATGACGTCACCGAGCATCACGAGTCGGCCTCACAAGTATTGCATGTACGCGTCTTCCAATGTGGCTGTGACACGTAGCATAACCGCTCGGTATATGTCACGCTGATGTAGGAACAGTTGTAGCATGCACATGTGCCTTCTCAAGCTTGTTATGAGCGTTAACCGCCTCGGGTGACGTCATAAAAGACGTCACCGATATCTCGGGTCACCCTTCCGAGTCATCTCGGATATGATCCGTCTCGGATGACTCGTCCGGTCCACAGCCCACTCCGGCCAGGAGACCGGCTCGTCTCGGATGGGCCTATCTCGGTCGGCCCATAGCATTCCGTCTCTAATTATGGACTCTCGTACAGTACCTGGGCCTTGGACCTTGGACCTCCTGGGCTCGTGATCCGAGCCCCCTCTGGATGTTATTTTCGGCCCACTACAGTTTTAGACCTTTATTTAATTTTTCAGCTGTTTAGGATATACCCTGTCTTGGTTTCTTTGCTAGGGCTAATGCCCACATTGTACTGGTAGTAGGAAACTCTCACGTCAATAGCAGCTTCTTTGCTAACGGATGGTTTTTAATTTGATGCAGGAATGCCTTTAAATTTCTTGGGTCTTGGTGCAGGTAAACAAAAAATTACATTATGCAGCAATTTTTTTGCACACAACAAATCACTCAGAAATAGGTTTACTAGAAAGTCTTTCTTACCTTTTCTCAATGCCCAATAAGCTTTCTTACTATTGTTCTTGTTATGGACGGAATAATTTGATCATGCTACTGGATTTGTAGGTGGAGGCTGTGGAATTGGGCTCGGCCTTGGATGGGGATTTGGGACAGCTTTCGGCAGTCAGTATCGGTCATCTAGGGTTATGTTTCAAGGCATTGAGTTTAACAATCAGAGCCAAACTGATATTAAAGAGTCCAAAAATTCATCGAGAACCTCTCAGAATAGTCGTGGTGCTCAATAATTTCAATAAGTTTGTTCAGTTATTAGATTTCTGTCTCAAACATGGTACGTTTTGGCTGATGTTTGTAGCTGAATTTGAACTTAAAAGGTTTTTTGATTTCACGTTGAACAGTGAAAGATAACGGGTACGAGGTTAGTGCACGACTGCTATGAGAAGAAAAACTTATGATCCATTTGAAAACAGAGAGCTTCATTTCTGAATTGGGATTATCTCCATTTGAAAACAGAGGCTTAATGTTCCAATAATATTTGCTTCATTTTGATATTCGATTCGAGCTCTCGAATGATTTGGTAGATTGTTAACTACTGCTAATAAAAATGGTTGAACACGGAAATGAAAGAGCCACGCTTTGGGTCCGTTACCATCATCGTATACAATGATGGATCTGGGATCTTGTGGCGTGGTGTCGCACTACATGGTTGTAATGCGGCATCCGAGCCGTTGGGTGCGCAATTAACGGTTTGGATTTCATTTTGGTGCTTGCACGATCTGAGCTTTTTACTGCCGAGATGAAATTCAAACCGAGATCGATAGCTTGTGCGCCGCTCTATAATGATACGAACATTCGTTCAATCTACTTTTCCAACCAAAATTGTGGGATGAGAGAATCGCATGCCAAGTGAGAGCTACAGGGTTGGTAACCCCTACCAACCCCATCAATTTTGAATTGGCTCATAATGAATTGCCAGAATCATTTTCTATATAAATGTCAACCATTTGTCAACGTGGCCACTTGTTTCATTAATTAATACTGACCAATTGAACAAAGTTAGAACGACGTGACAGGTCATTGGTTGAATAACCTAATCATATTCCAACCATCGAGCAACTAATTAATTCAACCCGTGACAAATCATTTAGTCATGGAATAGTGATTTGGTAATGTGACAAGTTATAATTGGGCCACAGATTGTTATTTAATGGCAAGCCACGGATTATGATTTTTTTGAACAATGTAAATCAAATGTAATGACAGGTAAGACATTAAACCGTGTAATTCAGCTATGTGTATAAAAAAGAGAAATAAGTATGATTTGCTACTTCATTATTTCATTGTATAACATATAGCTAACTATGAGGTATCCAGTCTCTTCTTATCGGACTTGGGGGAGGTGTAGTGCACCCCTCGACTGTTAGATCGAGTTTTGGACGGCTCGGATCGATGCGTTCGGCAATTATCCTTTAATTTTGATTTTTTTTACGGTAAAAAATCAAAACACATCCGAGCCGTTCAAAACACGATCCAACGGTCAAGGGGGTGCACAGCACCATGCACAGCATGGCTGTGCACAACACCTCCCCCGCTTCCATTAAATTATAAGTGCGATTAAAGGTCAAGGGTATCACACCTTTTTCTTTTTAGTATGGGTCCTTGAACTTGGGAATTATCCAGACCCTCAAAACTTGATTTTCTATTTGGCATTGTGATACAAGTAACTCTCAACTAAGAAGTGTACGTTATAAAGAAATATCATAATTTCAAAATTAATTTATAGACAAATGATTTGACCTTTCTTAGAATCCAACCGAACAACAACATCAATTGGGGACCAATCTTTGACATACGAATAAGGCTATTGTATAAAGACTGAATAAGAGAGCGTAAACGAATAAAATTGTATAAAAGGTGAGATATCAATAAATGAAGATGATGAATAAAGTTGTATCAATACCAATGTTAGATGTTGACTTGATCATCCATCTGTTGATACTGAATGAATGATTGATTAGATGTCGTTGTCTAATTATGAGTCTTTGCGTGTTTTGCAGGAGCATTGGATTCCAATAGATTTCGTGTTGTAATGGCTGACATATCAAGGAAGAAAAGGGATGCTTTTTAGTATCGTTTGCGTCATTATTCCAATGACAAATAAAAGATTTGTGAGTTCTATTTTGATGCTTATTTTGTATTAGATGTTTGATTTCGATAAAGTATAAGATGTTAATTAGATTTCAATTTGTATGTTGAAGGGTTATCAACCCAATGAAGTATTGTTGTTAGGTTTGCATTCTGTTGGTTTTCCTATAGGTTGAAGTTTTTAATGAGTATTGTTGTTTGATCTTTAATTTAATGAAGTACCGTTGTTAAGTTCAATTGCAACTTTTTGGAAACAAAAAAACAAGAAAATATATTAGTCATCACATAACAACATTTTAAAATGTCAATCAAATATGTAATCCACATTTATTTGTTTGTTTTGACTGAGAGACAAAAGAAATAATGAGTTTTTTTAAAAAAACAATTTGGCCCCATTTCTAGTTTCTTGTTTTATAATTTTACTATTTTTTTTTTGTTTGGAAAGATTTTTTTTTTCGAAAGCCAAAAAGTAGGGGTGTCAACGGTCCGGTTTGGTGCGGATTGGTATGAATCCGAGGACCGAACCAAAAGTCTACGGTCCAATATAAGGCAATCCGTGTCCAAACCAAAAGTCTGCGGTCCGGTTCCGAAACCATCAAAAAAATCACGGTTCGGTTCACGGTTTATCCACGGATTATAACATTTCACAAAATAAAAATATATATTCCACATTCACATTCTCAATGTAACTTTTGGAACAAATTCATCAGTAGCTTTTAAGTTTTAATAAACAACACCAAGTCACCAACAACATTGTTTCAAAATGATTCAAAAAGATTCACATTCAAGAGAGTAAACACTAAGAAGTGTACGTTATAAAGAAATAATTTCAAAATTAATTTATAGACAAGTGATTTGACCTTTCTTAGAATCCAACCGAACAACAACGTCAATTGGGGACCAATCTTTGACATACGAATAAGGCTATTGTATAAAGACTGAATAAGAGAGCGTAAACGAATAAAATTGTATAAAAGGTGAGATATCAATAAATGAAGATGATGAATAAAGTTGTATCAATACCAATGTTAGATGTTGACTTGATCATCCATCTGTTGATACTGAATGAATGATTGATTAGATGTCGTTGTCTAATTATGAGTCTTTGCGTGTTTTGCAGGAGCATTGGATTCCAATAGATTTCGTGTTGTAATGGCTGACATATCAAGGAAGAAAAGGGATGCAAAGTATCGTTTGCGTCATTATTCCAATGACAAATAAAAGATTTGTGAGTTCTATTTTGATGCTTATTTTGTATTAGATGTTTGATTTCGATAAAGTATAAGATGTTAATTAGATTTCAATTTGTATGTTGAAGGGTTATCAACCCAATGAAGTATTGTTGTTAGGTTTGCATTCTGTTGGTTTTCCTGTAGGTTGAAGTTTTTAATGAGTATTGTTGTTTGATCTTTAATGAAGTATCGTTGTTAAGTTCAATTGCAACTTTTTGGAAACACAAAAAACAAGAAAATATATTAGTCATCGCATAACAACATTTTAAAATGTCAATCAAATATGTAGTCCACATTTATTTGTTTGTTTTGACTTGAGAGACAAAAGAAATAATGAGTTTTTTTAAAAAAACAATTTGGCCCCATTTCTAGTTTCTTGTTTTATAATTTTACGATTTTTTTTGTTTTGAAATATATTTTTTTTCGAAAGCCAAAAAGGGACAAGGGAAAATGTGTTTTTTCAAGCAAAAAGATTTTTTTTTTAAACACGCTTTCTGACACTTTTAGGATTAAATTAATTTTTGGTTAATCCGTGTTAATGAGCAACACTACATACACACAAAAGTTACCCACAAATTACCCAAACACACACACAAGTGTGTGGCCCCCACACACACTGGAGGTGGAGGTGCAGTGTGTGTGGGGGCCACACACTTGTGTGTGTGTTTGGGTAATTTGTGGGTAACTTGTTTGTGTGTATGTATCATTTATGTTTGGAATAATGTTTAAAAATGCGCGTTTGTAATTAATAAAGTTAAAAATATCACAAATCAGTTAAGTGGCCAGATGTCGATTCAACCCGCCATGCCCCGAATCCACCACTCCCTACTCCGACCGGGATGGGTATTTATGATTTTTTTCGAGTATAGGGTCGGGGTAGGGGGAGAATTGAAAAAACCCGACCAGGTTAGGACAGGGTTAGGGTAGACATTACCCCACCCCAAACCACCCTGAAAATTTTGTATGCATAAAATTTTATTTTTAGTCTTATATTTTTACCCTTACAACTAGAATCCCATATTATATATCAAGTATTTTACATCTTCCTTATAGATAGTAAATGTAGTATTTTACATCTTCCTTATAGATAGTAAATGTTGGTTAAGTTGTAATTGTTATTTTGTGAACTTTTATTATTTGTCCTCACTAATTTTGGGGGTACCTGCAAAACATGATTCAAACCGCGAGTTCATCTTAAAATGTTTTAATATGCGTACCTGAAATTTTTTAGCTTAATCCGATATTGGTAAGAGCTTTTTCAGAATTCATAGGTCGAAACACTTAATTTCATATTAATGATCTTTTGATATTATGTGGAGCCTATTTTGGGTCATGCATTCAAACCACGAGTTTATCTTAAAATGTTTTAATATGCGTAACCATTTATTATTGGGTGCCAAGCAAAGGAAAAAAGAAAGCACAAATGGAGGACCACCTTGCCTGGGCAAACCGACTGGGTTTTGAAGGTTGGAACCATGGGATAGTAGAGCCCCGCTTTTTTAGAATTCAGCTTGAATTCTATGACAAAGTTGCATGTTTCGTAAACGCCTTTAGTGATATGATATCAAATAAATTTGATTTTTTACACAGAATCCAAAAATAATATTTTGGACAAAAATAACAACTCCGATCATCTTTGTGAAATCCGAAACAGGTCCCAAAGTGATCTATTGCAGCGCTGTTTTTATTTTGTTGAAAGGAAAAATCTAAAATGTTACTAAGAATACTGTTTGACCGATAAAAAACACTCTTACCGATCAAATAGTGTTTTTAGACGGCTGTCCCTAGAAAGATCATCTTTGATAACGGCATTCACCTACTTTTTAATGGAGGTTACGGAGCGCACGAGGTAGCAGCCGTTCCCTCACTCACCTGCCTAGAACTGAGGTCACGTTCCACCTCGAGGTATTAGAGAAATCAAAATCCTCTGTTGCTAAATTTCGTCATGTGATTTTTCATGTGATGCAAAATCAAACGGGGTCGGCTGTGGTGGTTTTCATTTAATGGTTCAGATTCTTCTATATTTTAATCTAATGGCTTAGATTTAGTGGAACACCGGTGCCCTAATACCACGTTGGGGCACCATTAGAAATATTCAAATCAAACCGATCATCACGCTTTCATTTGACGGTCCGAGCCGTTTAATATGTTGAAATTAATTTTTTTTTAAATCTGTACAAAAGTTTAGATTAGTGATGGCGTTTTGTATCTATCTTTCCATTTCCCATCTGCCCTTCTTTTCCCATTTTTAGATTATACTATATCTCTATATATTTGTACACCTACTTCTTCTAGATTCCGCGGTCATCTCTCTCTCTCTCTCTCTCTCTCTCTCTCTCTCTCTCTCTCTCTAAACCTCAACTAACAAAGATGGAGAAAGAAAGAGTTTTCACCCTTTCACAGGTTGCTCAACACAAGTCCAAAAATGATTGCTGGTTCATCATCAATGGCAGAGTACGTACTATAATTTCTTTCCCCTAAGAATTTATCCTGTATTTTTTTTTTCTTAATTCTAAATCCGCCATAGTACTGTCCCCAAAAAAAATCGCCCCGAATTCAAAATGAATGTATCAGATTCACTCGGGAATGTAGACCCATCCATTTAACTTCTGCGTGTGTTTGGAACCGGGGAAAGTAATGGGAAAAAAGAGAAAATTTCAAAAGTTTAATTTTCTCTCCAATTTCTTATATAAGTTACCGTCTTTTATAATTCCCCTTGCTTTCGTTTCCTTCCCTAAGTTTCAAACATAGCCTAAGTTATTTTCTGGAACAAACAAGGTTAGAAAGGGGCGACCAGCATTATGGTCCCACTGAGCGTCACCTCAGTGCCCATTCCCGATAAAGATTCTCTCACACCTGCATCTGATTCACGAGAACTACTAGCACAATTGGGTTGAAACTCACCCTGCAAAAAAAATTCAGGTGGTGGACGTGACCAAATTTCTGGAAGAACACCCGGGAGGAGAGGAGGTGTTGATCGAGTCGGCCGGAAAAGACGCAACCAAGGAGTTTGATGATATTGGCCATAGCAAGGCTGCAAAACAATTGCTCCTCAAATACCAGGTAGGGTTCCTCCAAGGTTACAATCGCAATGAAGGCACCGAGTTTGAAGCTGAGACTAAAGCTGCTGCTTCCAAGGAATCCAACAAGCCTAAAGAGATGAAAGCGTTTGTGATCAAGGACGATCCGGTGCCGAAATATAAGGCTTTTCTCGAGTTCTTTGTTCCTCTGTTTGTCGCTGGATCCTTCTTCGGCTACCGGTACCTGACCGGAGCAACCCAGATCGGATCTTAATGATCAGGCGATAGTATATTGGAGTGGTATCTTTTGGTCTTCAATCAGCATGAGATCTTGTGATCTGTTTTAATGTTAAGTACGTTGAAAAAATAAAAATTGGGATCCGATATCCAAATTTTTGGATTCAGATCTGAATTACTTAAGCGGATTAACATGAATTGGATTTGATTGGATTTGAGTTGTTTCGGATTCGGATCCGGTTCATTGACATGTCTGTCTGTTATTACATGTTTTCGAGTGTGAATCCTGTTGACAAAGAAAACAGTCAAGAAAATGCAATACTCCCTCCGTCCCCTAAATTAGACACTTTTGGGAGTGCGTGTCATTTTTAAATTGTCTATCTCTTTCAATTCATAATGTTTTATGCAATTTTCAGAGCTTTGTTTAAAAGAACTAATTGAAATTTATCAAACGAGATCCATATTGCTTATATAAAACATTACAGATTAAAAGAAATAATCAATTTTTTCATAGGGCTAAAATAGTGAAAGTGTCTAACTTTAAGGAACGGATGGACGATGGAGTATAAGAAAGGGATGAATCAAACAAGGTAAAACTATCATTTTCCTTTTCCTAGAAAATTGTTAAATGAATCTGATTATCAAAATAGTGTTTGCATTAGCAATAGTTGGAATAATAGGTAAATGCAGCATTGTGTATTTATCAAAGAAAATTTGTAAGATTTTTTCATTGCACCTGCCAAACTTCGACTGAATACACACGAGGGACATACCGTGTTCATATTCCATATCAGCAGTGCTACATACTCATTAAAATATACTCAGAAATTGACATACTCATTAAAATATACTCAGAAATTGTCCAGAATCCTGGGCAATTGTCCTGCTGAATTCAAATTCTAGACAATTTTCAGGGCAAACGTTATGGATACTTAGCATTTCCCATTCTGTATTGCAACAAAGTGTTTCGATTTCGTTATTAGACAGTTAGGGACATAGATGTTCACTTTCACGATTTTTTCTATTTATCGGGAAATATCTTGATGGTGCTCTAAAATTATAGACCAAAGTTGAAAAATATCATACTCCGTATAAAACAACGAAAAATATCCAAAAAGTCAAGTCTTTTGATGTAAAAATTATGCCCCCATATAGTAAAAATTAAGAACGTTACCTAAACACACCTTGCCAAAAAGCAACTAAAATTGAGGCCTAGGTCACCAATGTCTTTCCACTTGTTTCATTACATCATGATTATAAAAAAAGGGCTAAAAGCATCCTCATCAGCCATTGTAAAACACTGTTTCAGACAAATTGTTGAGCCAAAGCCAAAAACTTCACCCACATCAGCCTCAACAAATGCATGGACAAATTGCAAAATTTCAAGTTTTGCTACAGTAACTCAATACTTCTATCAAGTTACTGTTCACGGGCTATACCCATGCCGGCCCTCTCTCTCTGCCGCGTATACCCTCTCTGCCGCGTATACCCATGCCGGCCCCACCCACTCTCTCTCTCTCTCTCTCTCTCTCTCTCTCTCTCTCTCTCTCTCTCTCTCTCTCTCTCTCTCTCTCTCTCTCTCTCTCTCTCTCTCTCTCTCTCTTTAATATTTGTTTATTCATTAAAGTACTTGCACAGTTGCACCACTCCCCAATCGGTAAAGGTACAGTAGAGTAAAAGTTTAGTTTTTTTTTTATGAGAGTTGAGGGGAATAGTAAAGTTTAGATAGAGAGTCTGATTTTGTGAATTTTTGGATAAGTGACTTGCTAATTTATAAAATGTGTTTTTAGGTTAAATTTGGTGTTTTTTTTTTGTTGAGTCTGATGAAGATGCCCTAAGAATAAGAAAGAACAATGAGTCCGAGAGGGAGAGAAGAAGACAACAAGAAGAAGGCTATCTTTCCATAAGATTAATGTAGGAGTGTGTGTGTATATATATATAGGACTTCCTTATAATAAGGGACCCTTATTTAAGTTTCCATTCGGACCTAGGGATATTTTCAACTTTTCGGACCAAATTATATATGTATAACTTTTATAAAAAACTGTTTTGATCAAACCCTTCCCGGTTATTTTTTTGATGATTCCTCGCGGGGGCCCTTAAAAACACGAAATCCATGACGAATCATATCAAACGATGAAAATTCTATGAGAATCTGCAAACCCACTGCTTGACCGAAATCCTATACCTAATTTAATGGGTTGCCCCAAGCGTAGGGCGGAGACCGGTGTAGCACAATACCCGGTAAGACCGGAATCGAATCCACAGAGAAGGTGGAAAGTGCTGACTAAGTACTCGGGTTGCTAGGTTTAACACGGCTCTTAGGTAGCCACCCTTTATGATTTTGATTGGTGAATTGACTAAATTAAGGGGAAAAACTGATTTTGATGAAATTAATTTAAAGGAAGTACGGTCGTAGGGTTCTCAACACCAGTGCCCAGGTCCGGATATTCCCTGCTCCGATCCTTATTCCATAGAAAACGTTAGATTTTAGAGAGAGAAAGATACCCCGAAAGATGCGAATCCTTGTGGTCGCCGTTTACCCATGTACAGCGAAGAACGAGTTTTGGTCCCCCGTACCTCGCGTTACATGGGCTCCGACAATGCCCGGATTCGTCCAACGGACGTTCTTTAATAACCTAAAATTGCTTTTACCTTTTCTATTTGTGAAAACCGGAGCAAGAACGTATCCAGCCCTGGCCACGGTGTGTTGATCACCCCGCGACCATACTTGGGGAACTAGTCACTCATATGAACTAGAACGAACAAGAAAATTCTGGAAATAAACATGCTATTAAACTTGAATAAGAATTAAAACAAAGTTTCGAGTCTCAGATCACGGACAAACCCCCGCGAACTGAGATTAAAGTAAATAATCAGAAACGTTACCGAAGCAAAGCGAGAAATCAGCGATCAGAACTGTAAAACTTCGATCCGAAAATAACCGGGAAGTAATAACTTCCAAAACGAAAGCGGCTGCGAAAGTAGAAGAGCAACTAAACAAAATTTCGAACCCTAATTCGGAGTAAAAACGAGGTATAAATACCCTCCCAAAGTCAACACACGTGGCAAGTCAAAACGGCCAAAATAAAGGCCTCGGTATCGATACAGGAGAAGTCCTGTATCGATACCGGTGGGTTCTGTTTCCTGGTTGGTGCCTGGGTATCGATACAGGACAATCCCTGTATCGATACCGAGCCTCTAAGTTGACTTTTTCAGCTTTTTGGTCGTCCTTGCTTGGGTCCCACCGGTTCCCCACATGCCCGATGCCTTGTGTCACTTTCCGTGCCCTTTTCGGCCCGTTTCCTACAAAACAAACAAAAACACCAAAAACAAGAGAAACACCGCAATCAAGTGGTAAATGAAATAAAACGCACCTATAATGCGCTAATTTCCCTACTTAGGCGCTTATATCTGTGATATTACGCGCCTATCACCCACCCCCAATTTGATTGAGATGAAAAGAGCAGGAGAAAACATGATTTCAATAAGAAAAACTTGTATATTTAGAGCATCCCCATTTGGCTACTCAATTTAACTTAAAAGTTAAATTGAGTAGCCAAACCCCCAAAAACACACCAAAATCAGGCTCTCTATTTTTCATCACCAAATTGTTTTTGCTACAGTACCGCACCAAATTTGGTGCGGTACTGTTCACGCACCAAGCCTTTTTTTATTGTTTCCGGTTTTGGTTGCTGTCAGAAACGGAAGAGGTGGGTGGGGAACGCGTGTGGGGGAAGAAAAGTTTCCGGTTGAAGGGGTGGGTGGGGGTGTGACTCGTGGGCCACTACCCACTTTTTTGTACCATGCAGACCATTTTGTACGCGTGTGTGAGGGAGCAATTTTTTTTTAATAGATTTAAGAGGAATAATTTAATATAGTAAAGTTAAAATAGAGAGTGTGATTTTGTGAATTTTTGATAAAGTGACTTTTTAATTTATAAAAGGTGTTTTTGAAGTTAAATTTGGTGAAAATTTTGGTGCCCCATATAAGGATGCTCTTACAGGGAAGGTAGTGTGAAGAGTTAGCTATATCTGATCAAGATATGCCCAGCAGGCACGCCACCAAATGACAGGCGCAATTAACGCCCGATGAGACTAGACCACATTTAGATTAAAGGATATTTGGTCGTACGTATGAACAAAATCGCTGGACAAGAGGATGATAACTTGTCCAAAAAGGAAAGAAAGAGTGACCATAAACAAAAAGAAAAGTCTGAACAAAGGGGTAAGCTCACTCTCACAATCTAACTCTTTTAATATTCCCTCCGTTCCATTTTAAATGCTCCATACATATATCCGTGTCATTTTCAAACGTCTATATCTTTTTATTAGTAAGGTTTTCAAAGTTTTTAAAAAATTTGTCTTATAGAACTAATTGAGATCTATCAAATAAGATTCATATTGCATATAAAATTCATTATATAATGAAAACTATAATAGTTTTAAAAAAACACGTATCACGGTAGAGAGCATTTAAATTGGGACAAAGGGAGTATATAAAAACGACTTTCAAAAAAGGATTCTAACTGGACTGTCGAAGGGTACTTTCCGGTCATACACCCCATTTCCTTGACTGGAGTATCTCTAACGTTGGGGTTATTTGAATTTCGGATTGAGTTTTTAAATTTTCAAATTTTACTTTTGATTATAAAATACTTCATCTGTCCCAAATTGTTGCTCATTTTTTTCCTTCCTTAGCTGTCCCAAAACAAAGGCTCAATTCAAAAGTTAACAAAAAAAAAGTTGGTCCTCCCCTCCATACGTATATGTTGGTCCTTTTTAGGAACTTGTGCCACTTTCAATCGATTATATTTTATAATACAGATCTCCAACAATATGCAACATGGATCTTGTTTGATAAATATCAATTAGTTTTATTTTTCAAAGTTTTCAAAATTATGAAAAAAAATTATTAGAAATTGGAAGATATAAAAGTTTGAAAAATGACAAAAATTCCGAAAAAGGACCAACACACATGGACGGAGGCTTATTTTCTTTTTTAAGTACATTTATGTACTATTAATAAAAAGTTAGATTCCCAAACTAGAACCAATATTTGGTTCGAAGAGAGTATTGGAAATTTGATCCTCCTCTAGATTTAGAGGATATTGGGCAACTTGGGTTAGAGATGCTCTAAGAAATACTCTATTTAAAGAATCTCCCGTCTGATTGAAGATTACCTCTAAGAGCATATGCATCTTTATATGTCTATTTTATAGACCGGACGTGACATATTGAAAGAAATTTTTGTTATTTATCCCAAAATGGAAATGTGGGTCTCTATATTAGGAGACCTAATTTGGGGACCAAATCTTTAAAAAGGACAATGGGTCCCTCAAAGATTCTCTCATGGAATGTAAAAAGTTAGAAAAAAAAGGAATAAATTGTAAAATCTTCCATTAATTTTTCGCATCAAATCTCTAAGGGGGTGTTTGGCAAGTGACTTTTTGCATTTTCTATTTCTAGTTTTTAGCTTTTGAGTGTCCGGGAGCAAAACACCAAAACACATTTATTATTATTTACCCAAAAATCACTTTATTATTGTAATTTCTTATAATCCTGTCACACCATTGGCAAAAATTCAATCATTTCCCGGAAAAGATGTCATGATTCCTTGCGGCTGGGACATCTAAAAATATTGAGCAAAATCAAATTTATAGGGATTATAATATGATTGAGCTAACTTATAAAAAATCATTTTTGTAAAGTTTTTTACATACATTTCAAAATTAAATCTGTCATTGTACTTTTTGACATTGTACGAAATGAATGCTACTCTATGTTACAATAATCTGTAAGAAAAATCAGAAATCTTGTCAATTACACTTTTTTTTAAAGTAATTTTTTTTTATTAATCTTGAAATTGTTACAAGACTAATAGGACAAGGAAACAGCAAACAAGCACAAGGCTAAGATCAGCCAAATACGAGACCCACTCCATGATTGGTCAAAAATCAATCAAGGATATCCCCCTAATAGGCACAAAGCCCATCACCCCCACATGGGTCCTATAAGACCTGATAAAACATTCAGCACATAAGAGAACACCCAAGGCCCAATAATGCCTAGACAAAATGGGCCAAGTCCAACAAAAAAAAACCCTAAACAACCTCCCAACAAGCATTACCGCCTAGGGGTGAAAATTTAACCGGGAAAACCGAACCGGCCGAATAAACCCGTTCGGTTCGGTTCGGTCAAAGATATCGGTTCGGTTCGGTTTTATTTTTACAGAATATTTTTTTCCGGTTCGGTTTTCGGTTTTTAGGAATTGATGTTCGGTTTAACCGAACCGAACCGGATTTGACTTAAAGTAGTCCAATATCTTTTACACCTTGATCTCTACCGTTGAAATCTTCAGCCAATCTTAACCATTGAAATTCTTGTAGCCCTATTTTCTTCACTTCAGCCAACAAAGGCATCAGCCTTCTTTTCTCTCTCTCTCTCTCTCTCTCTCTCTCTCTCTCTCTCTCGCTCTCTCTCTCTCTCTACGAAGAGTTTCAAAACCAAAATAGGAACACCGACAACTCCATCTTCGTGGATCGGTCAACTCCATTTCTCTCTTGAAGACTCTGGCAGGAAAGCATCTTCTAAATGTCTACCCCAAGAACGCATCTGGAAGACTCCATCGCCGCTGATGAAGATCTGAAATTCTATTGAAAAGCGAATGATGTTCAATGGTTTTTTTAGATCTTAACTCCATTTCTCTCATGATTTTTTTGTTGCTCTCTCCTTTTCCTCGTTCTTAGATCTGTTGTAGACTTGTAACAAGAGTTTCATTATTTTTTTCCATTTTCTGAAACTCAGATGAGTCCCAAATGGAGAACCGAAAAACCGAAAAAATCGGCCGAAACCGAACGAACCGAAACCGGAAAAACCGATGTCCTTGTCGGTCGGTTTCGGTAGCTAGATAATGAAAACCGAACCGAATATTCGGTTCTCAAAAACCGGTAATAACCGACCGGACCGAACCGCTTTCACCCCTACTACCGCCTCTGCCGCCAACACCGAAAAACGACCGTTGCCACCGCCGCCGCCGGAACCCGGGGAACAAGCCCCTATTTATGCCCCAAGGACGGACCAGCCGCCGCCCAACCCAGCCGCCTCCCAGCCGTCGCCCAACCACCAAAACAAAAGCACAAGCCTCCCCCATAGTAAGAAGCAAACACCACTGACCCTATGGATCCTCCCACCGCAACACCACCACACGGCCAACAGCCACCCAGCAGCCACCGCCTCCCGGAGAAACCCCAAGCACCAGCCACCATCCATCACTAGCCCTTAGGCCCTAAACCGGCACCATCCAACAATGAAGCCGGCATGATGATGCAAGATCCGACATGCCGTTAGGCAAGAATAACTGCTCCCGACAAAGCAGCCATGGCCAGGGACACAACTGATGAACAGAGGAGGGAGGAGATCAGGAGCTGCAGACCTACACCATCCAGGGCCAGAGCCACTCCATCACCGTCACCAAACACAGCTACGGGGACCGAATCCATCCGCATCTCCATACGCCGCCACCGCAACCTCTTGTCAAAAGAAAAATGAGAGAGAGAGAAATAGAGGTTTTAGATCCCTCCCCTCCCGCCGCCGAGAATGGGGGGAGGGGAAGGAGGGGGAAGATGCTGATGGCGGCTAGGGTGTGGAAGTTTTTAGAGAGAACTGGTCTTTGAAACCTAAACAAAATCATCTTGTCAATTACACTTGACGATTCAAAACCGTTCATTTCGTAGATCTCATTATTTTCATGATCCTTGCAAAAAAAAAATTTTTCTGAAATATCCGTAAAGGCGTGTTCAAACCATATTGGTCATAAAAAATAAAAAAATAAAAGATAATCACACACTATAGTCTATTTCTCTACGGCGATTATTTTTATTATTTTGATACTAATATTCAACTAATTTAAACCTTTATGAACAGTAATCACGTTGATAATTACAAAATGAACAGCTTCCGGTTAGGGGTGTTCCACTAACAAAAAACTGTTTTTTCAAAAAACAGAGACAAGTCATTCTATTACAATACATCACATAAAAAGCCGTGAAAAATCAATTTATTCAAAAAAACCACCTTACTGGAACACCCCTAAGATATTGTGATAGGATTACATTTCGATTTCATGAGCTAGCACAACATGAAAGTATGAGTAATTATTCAGCGGACACCTTTATCGACAACACATTTCTAGAAGGCCAAGTCATACTTTGGTTTTTCTCGAATCATATAACCCCTAGGCCTGAAATAAACATGGGTTGGGCTGCTTGGGCATAGATGTGGAAAAGGGGAGCTGTAGAAGAAACAAATTGCCACTCGTTGGGAACTTTTTGGGCGAATGCATTTCAAGTTTGGACTTAAAAAGACAAGTTCCGTCACTGACTCACTGAGCACTGAACCTAAGATAGGTGAATATCCTCGAATTTGGGGTTACTCCTGTGCATGGGATGCACAATAGATTTTGTACATCATCCGAGCCGTCTGTTGTTAAAATGGATGGCTCAAATTTCATCTGGTGAGACGACAACGAACGGTTCGGATGCAAAAGTGCCGAAGTAAAATCTGGCCGTCCATCTGAGCAACGGACGGCTGGTATGGTGCACAACACCTGATGTGCATTCCACGCACAACAACAGCAACAACTTCTTCGAATGTCCACAATCTCATCTTGCTTCAAATGAGTAAAAATAACCTAAATGCACCTAAGATTCTGAAGGTAACAAAACCAACAAAATGGGAAATGCCTATAATTGCGGTGACTTGTACAAATACGCGCATGTTTGTATTTACTGCATATAACTAGCAACAGAATCTATCATAGCATCGTATACTTTAAATTATATTACAAATTGATTTACATAAAAGCAAAAAAAGGTAAAACTAAAAATTAATGGAAATTGTTAGGCATGACATGATCGGGCAAATGCCTTAAAAATCTTCTTCTTCTTTTTTTATTCTTTATTTCGTGTAAAATATTATTCTTTATTTCTTTATTTCGTGTAAAATATATTACATTAAAAAAAAAATCCCTTTAGTAAGGTGAAATTTATGAAAATTTTAAGATATTTTTCAATGAGAAAAATACAGGTCTTAATTTACATGTCACTTACATACATAAACTAAAAAATTTGGACTGTTGAACCCCCTTCTCTGTTTTGGAGAAAAAGGGAAAAATAATTCTGATGTGGCGGTTATTTGGTGTGGACAACTCTAATGCGTATGGGGCCCACATATCTATTAGTGAGTGGTGTGATCATATGTAGCGATGGCAATTACATCCACTGCCCATTGGCGGAGGTTTGTAAGGTTGGGTGGTTCAAACTTAGAATTTTTGTTTTTGTTTTTTTCAGTAATTTCATATGTGAAATTTTTTTTATGTGGCAAATCCTATTCTACTACTAATCTAGGGGAAATGGAATGAGGTTGGTGGGGTTTGAACCCTCACTTCGTGCAAAAGTATATGGTGCCTATCACTTGACTGTCACTTATTTGTCACATGACATGTGAAGTAGAATAACACTCTCAATAAAATTTAAAAAAAAAAAAAAGAGAGGAAGATAAAAGTGGATTAAAACTCTCATAGTAACTTTAAAAAAAAAATTAAAACAAAAAAAAACCCTACATTTTGTGATTTGAATAGTCAAGACTATTTTAAAGCATGCTAAATAGTTTGTTATGCTGATGTAGTGTACCGGATGGATTTCACCTGTTTGATGCATTTTCTGGATGAGTTTATGGGAAAGTTTTCTGGTACTGTACCAGATCTCAACAAAAAAATGGTAAAGGTGGAGGAACAGCATTTTCGCCTTGGAATTTTACAGCTTGAAATTAGGGCTGCTCAAAAAAACCGGTGAACCGTGAATCCGGTCCGGACCGAACCGATCCGTACCTTTTGGATTTTAACCGTGGATTAATGGTCCGGACACGGATTCAAAAAATAAAAAACCGTGACTTTTGGATCGGACACGGATTTTGATTTTGAAACCGTGGATTAACCGATCCGGACCGTGAGATTTTTATTATATATAATTTTATCACTTTTATAATTATAGTTATATAGATATTGTTAATTTAGCAGACTTACGGTTTGGTTGTACTGTTGTAGGAGTTATGGTGCGAATATTGTTATCTCTATAAAATCTAGGGGGGTAAAGTATTATAAGTGCTACTATATATACTCTCTGTTTGTGAGTGAACTGGAAGTAACCATCTCCATCCTCATTGTGCGACTCAAATTTGATTCACGGTCAAATTTGATTTCTTTAAGGCTGCATGGATGAAGTTATGTATTTCAACAAAGCTAGGAATTTTTCAAACCTATTACAGGTTTTGGTGGAGCATCTCTTGGAACCACTTTGGCAGGCGATACTTGCATTATCAGGACTAAAAATCAGTTTTTTCCGAGTAAGTTGAAAATCCGCGGATTAATCCGGAACCGATCCGTGACTCGCGGTTCGGATTGGAACCGAACCGTGAAACTTTTGGATCGGACACGGATTGTATTTTTAAAAAACCGTGACTCGCGGATTAGGATTGGATTCATGCCAATCCGGACCGTGAGCACCCCTACTTGAAATGCATTCGCCAAAATAAGTTCCCGACGAGTGGCAATGAACAGATGGCAAATCGACCAGAAGTTTTGGTGCACGAACTCACGTCACCCGTTGCTCAAAAAAAAAAACTCACTTGTTCGGGCGCGGGGTCTGTGCTGCGCAGACCCGTGCAGCACCCAAACGGTGCACTTTAAACGGTGTCGTTAGGGAAGGCAGCTAACTAAAACGCTTCATTCCCACAAAGGCGCCAAAACTGTTCCCAACTAAAACAGTGCATATAAACATAGGAATTAGGACCTTGCATTAGAGTACACCCGTAGAAATAACACTTGTAAACAAATGGAATTTTTTTTTGGTGTCGAGTGGGTACCACATCGGCGACCAATCAAAATGCACGGCAATACTGAATGGGCCCATACGAATCATGTAGCATGCGCCACGCAGTATCAAATGAGGCCCCCATGCCAAACGGTGTGTTTTGATTGGCCTCAGGATATCACGTTCGGCACCAAGTATTACGCGTTCGGCACTGAAATAAGATAAATCTGACAATTCTTATCAATAACCCATACCACTTGTGTATACAATTAAAATACATTTCCAAGATTCATGAATCATATCCTTAGATACTCAAAACAAAATTGGTGGGCTAATGCCCATCCATATTTGAAGCAGTCCACACCAAAATTTAAAAAAAAAAAAACCGTGACTAAAAAAAATGGAAATTCTTTGAATCAAATCCTTAGATATTGAAAAACAAAAAAGATTGGGCTAATTTCCATTCATATTTCAAGCAAAAAACCATGGTTAGCAACAATATACAACCCTTATTTGGGTGTGTATGATACAGACCCCTACAAATTTATGATTTTTTTTTACATAAGTTGCGAGACACACCAAAATGTTACGAATCATAGAAAATGTTACGAAAAACTAAAAAATGTTACGATTGTCAATGAGGTGACACAATCTGGACCATACAATAGGTGCATACGGTACACACCTTTAATGGGTGTGTATTATAATCATTTCATTTTCGTTTATTCAATTTTTCCCCAGATTGTTGGATTCTCTATTACCTCAATTTTTTGGGTCTTGTAAAAAATCATTTGAATTAAATAACTGTAACAATCGATCTAATTCTCTCAAAATTTTCATTCAAAAAATAAACATTAACGGAAGAAGACGACTGCCGTTTGGTGGTTTGCCATTCCGTCAATTTTTTTCCTATTAAACGACGCCGTTTTGATTTAGAAACAAGGAGGTGGGCTGTGAGCCATTGGATCTCCTTTTTAATGTGTTGTCAAGTCCACAACAAAATCCTCACAGAATCCTTACAGAGAAATCTTGATAGAGGATCCGGATCCTCTCTTCTTTGGGGTCAGATTGATTGAGTAGGTGGGGATTGGGCATGTTAGAATCAGGATTGGCCATTGGATCTCCTTTTTAATCTTAAATGTTTCATTTAATTTTCAGCGCTGCTACGTGCCCCGATAAATAAACCCAGAAACAAACCCGACGAATCCCACCTCACCCACGAATGGGTCCCGCCTCACCCACAAAATGTTCTGGTTGCATAAGGGCATCCCCAGTCTTGTAATTAAGTTGAAATTAGTGTAAGAAATAGCACATTTAGCTATAAAATATGAAAAAATGTACCCCAATAGTGTTGCTAGTGTAAGAAATAAAATGGCAGAAGTGAACATTTGGTTTGTGTCAGTCACAACTGTGTTGGTACGACTATCTCAACAATTTGAGGAGGGAGAGAGAGAGAGAGAAGAGTGAGTCAGACTTGGATTTCATTTTTGCGGGTTCTCCGGTTTAACCGTTGGATTTGTTTTGTGAGAGGAGAGAAGTAGAGACAAGGGTGGGGGGAAAGAAAAAAGAATGGGCCCACTGGATATACTTTTAACAGTAAGGTACACATCTTTGGGGTCAGAACATTCGAAGAAGCTAGTAACCGTAAGGCGACATCCCCTCTCTCTCTCAACCCTCGTTATCTTTGGGGTCAGAACATTCGGGAAGCGAATTCGTCACCATGGCTTGGACCTACCATTTTCATTTTTATCACCATGGCCCATGGCCTAGGGTACCCCATGAAAGTGCCTAAAATCTTATGGTACTCTATGAAAGTGTCTAAACCACTAAAACCCTATAATAGGAAAGTGCACCCTAAACCTAAACTCTAGGGTACCCTACGACTAGAGTACCCTATGAAAGTGTCTAAAATCCTAGGGTACTCTATGAAAGTGCCTAGACCACTAATAGGAAAGTGCAACCTAAACCTAAACTCCAAAAAAAAGTGACTTACCTTAGTAGTAATTAAAAAAAATGACTTACCTTATTGGTAATTAGACATCTCTTTTCTAGACCTAGAGGTAATAATCCCTTTAAAAAAAAAAACAAAAAAAAACTACATTTTGTGATTTGAATAGTCAACGCTATTTTTAAGCATGCTGAGTAAATTCTAAACTCTTATTTTAATATACTAGTCCCTCTGACCCTTTTTAAATATTCCCTTTGGAAAACGTGTATTTTTGTGGACGTTAAAAAATGCACTTCGTATAATATTATTAATTTTTTGGCACCAAATTAAAGAACTCAATGAGCACTTTAGTTTGGTATAAAACAAATTAAAAAATTATATAGAGATATATATTTTTAGGGGTTCAAAATTGCACGTGTTCCTACGGTAGACATTTAAAAAGAGGCAAAGGGAGTTCTTAATTAAGATTCAAAAGTTCAATTTTATCGAATTTTTTCTCCTCTTAGTTCGGCCCCACCTAATTAGAGATCCTGACGCAATCACTGATTATATCCAATCAATCTGATCAGATCCGTTATTTGTTCTATTCAGGTTGAAGTTTCGGGGATTAGATTGGATTTGGAAGTAAAATAACGTGCGGGGAAGAGGTTGGAGGCCATTCCACATACCTCCAATCCAATCCCTGCTCTCCTCCCCGCCCCGTTATTTATTTATTTTTTTGTGGGTTAATTAAGTATGTTATTTACATGTTTACCCGACAAGAATTTTTAATTACTAATGTATCCAATGTATATATAATCAAACATAGTACAAATTTAGACTATCTCATGTTTGACTGTAGTTGGTTGGAATTTTTGTTGTAAAATTTGTTGCTATGATTTTCATTAGTTGGCTTGGTTGTCAAATATGTTGTAATGGAAAAAAGAAATTTGTATTTTTTAATATATTGGTTAGACAAACTTCCGGATCAGGACAGGGATCCTAGATTCCGGTTAGGAGTGTGGATGGAAGGCGGAAGTGAGTTTCTGTTTGGTAAACCGGTTGGAGATGCATGCCGTATTGCCGTGGCCAAGCAAGTTTGAAGCGCTTTACTTACCCAAAAAAATAATAATTTGGAAGCGCTTGAAGTCTTGAACTATAGAATTAAGTTGTATTACAGATATATTGAACTCCATGTGGAGATGAATTTAGGCATATATATTAAGCGGCGATATTATGCTTATTGATTAGGACCACACCTATTGCATAAAATTTCTGTCACTGAATTTATTGTCAAACTATCAATGTTGGTTTTGTCTTGCATTGCTTGTTGCAAAAAGAATGCTTTCAACTATGGTAGCACGATTAGGCGTGAAATTTGCCATGGAGTTAAGGTTACAGCATAACAATGTTAAGATAATATTACTCTGCTATGAATCTTCATACGAGTTCCATTGGGCAGCTCAACTGGCATTCTGCTTGCAACTCTTGACGTTAAACTAATTAACAAGCATAAATTAAAAGGTAAGAGCATTTTCCTTCGTTGCAAAATTACTTACGTACCTTAACACGTAGGCAAAAAAGGAAAAGTGTTTTAGTACCAGAAAACTTTCTCATAAACTCACCCAGAAAATGCATCCAACGGATGAAATCCATCTGGTAGTGTATTTTCCATTGAAAATAAAAGATCAAATTGGCTTAAGACTTCCAATTTCTATCTCCGAAATAAGAAAGAATAATGATTAATGTTTGAAACTGAAATCTTAAGGGGAATGATGTAGTGTACCGGATGGATTTCACCTGTTTGATGCATTTTCTGGGTGAGTTTATGGGAAAGTTTTCTGGTATTGTACCAGATCTCGGCAAAAAACGGTAAAGGTGGAGGAGCAGCATTTTCGTCTTGAAATTTTACAGCTTGAAATGCATTCGCCAAAATAAGTTCCCAACGAGTGGCAATGAACAGTGTTTTTTGTCCAGTTCATGATTTTGCCCTTGAGACTTGGCATCGCATCTTGCTTCAAGCATAGGCTCGTAGCAAGTAATTCTTCTTTGAGGGGAAAAATTGAAACCACAACTGAACCAATCGGGAATTGGTTCAGTTTGGTTTGGGTACTCCCTGTTTATTTATCAAGATTTGAAATTCCTGTGTCGATTTGAAATTTCAGTTATCAAGATTTGAAATTCCTGTGTCGACTCCTGTGTCGATTTGAAATTTCATTTATCAAGATTTGAAATTCCTGTGTCGATATCATTTTTAATTTTGGAAAATCACGTAATTTCCTGTGACGATTTTTTGTTTTGTTTTTTTTCATATTACATTATTGTGTGTGGTGGTTTCTCTAACAATTTGCAAGGGCAAAATCAGACGCTCTCAAAGGGCAACAATGTAACTTTAGTATCCGCTTAGACTTTGTGGTAATTAATTATCATGGTAGTTATTTTTTAGAACTTGGCGGTAATTTTCCGAAATTACAACTGATTAGTAGACGACTTTTGTGAAATACTACTACTGTGTATTGTGTATATTACTGCGTCGTTTCTATTTGTAAGGTTTTGGATCTGCATTTCAAGTATCTGTTGCCATTGATTCTCTTCGTAGCTCGCAAACACTGAGGTTCAAGTTTTCGTCACTTTGGCGCATGGAATCACTTCTTCTTCTTCTTCTTCTTCTCTGGGCGTCCACGTTGGCTTGTTGTCATGGTAACTCTCTTCTTTATTCCCTCTCCTCGTTTCTTTTTCTACTTTCACGGCTCTCTTGCTCTCTGTTTGGTTGATGAGAAACCTCTCGAAAATCATCAAGAAACAGAGACACGGTCATAAGAGGTGTTAACCGTGTTATGCCTCTAACTCTAACGATCTCTAGCCAAACACACCAGCTATGTTAAGAGGTGTTTTTTTTTTCCATGATATTGTAATTAACACAATATCGGAGTTTTTCCTCGTTCTATTATTCTGAGATACCATCGTAACAGCCGTGTTTTCTTCCATGATATTGTATTGCGGTTATTTATACGATACCGGAGTTTTTCCTCGTAACTGTTCTGTGTGTGTCTTCCGAGAAACGACCAGAGGAAATACGGACCCCTGTTTTGCTCTGTTTTCAGTTTTGCTCTGTTTTGAGAACATTCTGTTAATTAAAGGCGACCCTACTTTTAGAGCGCCTAAGCATGAACTTGAGTGAATGATTCATTTTAGTGTCTTGGGTTGGTCCAAACATTTGACTTCGCTAAAAGAATGATTTTTATGAGTTAATTTGAGGTGAATCACAATTCAAAACCTGAACTAAGTAACAATCTGTTAATTTGATGTGCCAATTTTTGAGAGCTTCATATGTTGATTTCTAAACATGCATGTCAGGCTAGCTATCAGATGCTTTAACTCTAGTTCGTATAAGGGTTTTAAAATGCGGTATCGGGAATCGTAACAGCATCGTTGATACGGTCATATATCGGCCGATATCAGACAATACCGATCCATTTCAGCCAACGCAAGTATAAATAACGGTATCGGAGGCTCGAAATCACGTTAAGTGACGGCTGGTACGATAAGAATGATCTTTAATTAAAACCCTGAATTTGAGTCAAAAAGACAAATTTAGAAGTTCTTACTTGGATTTTTGGTTCTAAGCCAATTAAAAGATGATGCTCTTAGCCTTTTTATAACAGGATTGCATCCTAAAATTTCAGCATTGATGTGGTTGAGCCACCTCTACCATCAGTTGTGTCAAAAGCCACCCCGC
This sequence comes from Vaccinium myrtillus, assembly GCA_016920895.1. Lineage (NCBI taxonomy): Eukaryota > Viridiplantae > Streptophyta > Magnoliopsida > Ericales > Ericaceae > Vaccinium > Vaccinium myrtillus. The sequence goes on along the minus strand of CM029276.1, from coordinate 28,196,767 downwards.
CTTTTGATGGACGCAATCGGTTTATATCATCAACTCCACCCCTAATACCAAATGGAAAGCCTAAAGATCCAGAACACAGTCTAAAGATTCTGGCTATTCTGATTATAATCATGGCTGTTCTCCTTGCAACTATTGCCATATGTAGCATTGCCGTGACCATCCTGGCTTTTGTGTTCCGCTGGGCATGCCCCGCCTAAGGGAATGCCTCGAAGGGTTTAATATTTAATACGGTTTCAAGTCTCCTAAGCAATTTTGGGGGAAAAACATGGCCGGACGCAATAGCTTATTTGTACCAAAATTTTCTTTCAGTCATTCGAAGACAATTTTATACGAGATTGCGGACCCGACCATCTTATTCATAGCATTTTGGGGCATCCTCATCAGCCAACTCAAACCCAACCAAAAGTTAAAGTAGCAAGTAAGAGAGGAAAAACTGAGGAAAACCCCATGAAAATCAGGCGACTCAAACTAACAAAAAAATGTAGGGAATGAACAGTAACTTAACAAATCTGAGTCGCCACTATTCACTCACTTTCCTTTATTCTATTAATTTCTCATTCCAGCACATCAACAACACCAACTGATTTTAACAGAAAATGGCCGGATTGTTCACCTGATACTCGCCGGAAAATTGGTCGGAAATTGAACAGTGATCGAAATCTAGATCTGAGGTGAGTTTGATCTCACACTGGCCGGAAAAAGCACACCCATGGCTGACCCATGGAATCCCGTTCCGTACCTCTACCCACGCCAGACCCATCTTCTTCACTTCACACGGCCATGGCCAGAAAATCACACACCCATGATCGGAGAATCAGAGAGAGAGAGAGAGAGGCAGTGGGGTGGTTTATTGGAGAGGAGAGGAGTGGTTTGGGTTTGGGTTTGGGAAAGGGGAAAGGTGAAAGTGAGGCCATGTTTGATACAAGGTTTGGAGGGTGGGATTGGACTAATAAGGAGGTGGGACCTCTAATACTATGTTTGGTTTGACAAATAAGCCAAGGACTAATAGTCCCATGGGCATGCCAATCCCCCAAATTGGCCGGATTCGTAATACGTGGGGGTACTTGGTATTGTTAACAACGGGATTGGGATTGAAGGATTTCTCTCCTGTGCAAACCACCAAACCCCATGATCTAATCCTATCCTAGACAAAACAAACATGTTATTAACAATCTCATGATCTAATCCTGTTTAAAAACAAACATGGGAAATGATTTGTCTCCTCATTAATAATCCCACCTTATAACCAATCCCAATCCTAATCCCATCTCATTACCAATCCCCCCAAAACGAAACCTCGTATCAAACGGGGCCTGAGAGACAAGTTAACGTGGGTTTGGGAAAAAGGGGAAAATAATCCTGTGTGGTTGCACACACTAGTGGTATTTATTGAATAGAAAAATAGGTGTAAAGTTAGAGTAGAAAGTCTGATTTTGTGAGTTTTTAAAAAAGTAACTTGCTAAATTGTAAACGGTATTTTTTAGGTTAAATTTGATGAAAATTTTGAGTAGGCTGATAAGGATACTCTAATCAATTCCGAATTTTGACTGCAACAAATTCTAAAAAATGAATCCCACACTAACATTACAGTGGCGGATTTATTAAGGCTCAGTGTAGGCCTATGGACTCTATAATTTGTTGCAGTACTTTTCAATTTATCCGTTTAATATTGTAGTTATTTCCACCTCATAATTTTTTCCCCATAACAAATCCTTTTAGTGTATTCTTTAAATATTCATGTTCTTAGTAAATACTATTGGTTTTCAACAGACATTCATAATCATCACTTATACTTAGATTTGTCTTATTTTATTGATTTATTTAAAATTGATTTGGTATCGGAAAATTTTGTCATCCAATCTTTCAATTTTTGATAACATTAAAAACTTAATCAAAAATCAAAATGTAAGATCAAAAACTTTTAGTGACCCGATTGAGCAGATTTTTTACGATGTTACTCGGAAGCATATTTTAAATTAATGAACTCTGTTTTAGCTTCACTTTTAGAGCATCTAAGCTCTGTTTTAGTGAATTAAAATGGAGTTTTGGGTTGGTCATGATTTAAAAAATAAAATATCAAGTGAATTTGAGGGAATGATTAATTTTCAAGTCATGGTTGTTGATTTGAGAAGGAGAAAAAAGGTATTCCGATTTTGGTTTGATAATTTGGCCGATTTGATTGGATTTTGAGTATATTTGAAATTCGAAACATCTAAAAGTATTTTGAACAGCCGAAATTCGTGCTCGGCCGGGCACCACATCATCCCTATCCTACACGCACCCAAATTGTTTTTGTCGTTTTCTTTGGCTTCAGATCCCCTGTGCTTACACTCTATACCAATTCTTTGTACCAAGCCAAAAATGAGGCCAAGATGCTGCCATCTGTCCAACGTTTCACTTTTACCCAAACTCCTCGCTATAACTTCTAAGCAGGGCCGGTCCAGGAGCAAGACCAGCAAACCTTCGGACTTGGGCAGGATCGGGCTGAGGCAACCAAAAATAAAAGAAAAGCCCCTAGATTATGTATAAGTTGGGAAAAATCTACAATACACATCCCCTTTTAGGGTGTACGATATGCACTCATTGTGTGGTCCATATTGCGCCACCTCATAAAAAATGACCTAGAGAACCGGTCATTCTTAACATTTTCGTTTGTTTCGTAACTTTTAGATAATATGATTCGTAACATTTTCTTTCATTTCATAACTTTTCGTGTGTTTCGTAACTTTTTGTGGGTTTCGTAACTTTGAGATAAAAAAATCATAACTTTTCTCAAATATGATTCGTAACATTTTCGTGTGTTTCGTAACTTTTATACTAAGCATTTGTAACTTTTGGACAATACGATTTGTAACATTTTCTTTTGTTTCGTAACTTTTATTTTGTTTCGTAACATTTTGTGTGTTTCATAACTTTTCGTGGAACTCGTAACTTTGATATAAAAAATTATAACTTTTCTCAAATATGATTCGTAACATTTTTGTACGTTTTGTAACTTTTCACAAATATGATTCGTAACTTTTATTTTTTTTTCGTAACTTTTTGTTAGGTAACCTGTTGCTCAGGTTAACAAGTTACCAATTCGTAACTTTTTATAATTGATTCATAACTTTTAGCGATCCAACGGTAGATAGCAAGGGTGCATATGATACACAACATAAAAGGGGTGTGTATTGTAGCCATTTCCGTATAAGTATTGCAAAGTTTGCAAAAATACGTCAGCCTGGCTCCGTGGCAAACGGTTGCTACCTACTTTCCGTGTGACGAGTTTAACTCCCACGCGCTGCTTATTTTTACGACTCTTTTTTCCCTCCCAATTGATAATTTTATGAAAATCACACTACTCAATATTTTGTTAGAAATTTTGCATTTGAGAAACACAACAATAATATAAAAGTGATATTTTCCCCTTTTCACACTCCCTTACTATTTCCCCAAATTAAAGAAACTCCCAAGGGTGGAAAATTCCAAAAAATGAGCGAGCTAACAAGCTTTATTATTATTTTTTTCACAAATTATATATAAAATATGAAGCAAACTTTCTTATTTATTTCAAAACAAACTCCTACAATCTTTTTACGAACTCTTGAAGATGTTAGGGACCAATATTAGGAGTTCAGCAATGCAGGTTACAATTGTTGCAACAGAGAGAAGTTTATCCAAATTGAAATTTATGAAAACTTACTTTTGTAACATGAGAGATTCTGAATTGAAAATGAGTTATTGGATAAGTTAGTATGATGACTCAATTGAAGAATCTCTTTTAAAAATGCAATAAGTCTTTTTTATCGTACTATTCTCATCATATATAAAGCACAATAATCGGGGTTACATTTTAAATTCTTTTTTTTTGTTGATGTTGTTCAAGCTAAAAAAAAGGTACGTACAATATAATCTCTCTCTTTTTGTCTCAATAGCAAATGGACAACCCAGATTGAAGTCGGGCTTGGACAACCCAAACATTAGGGTTGGCCCCTCTTCTTAGTTCTACGTTCTAACCCTCCGTTAGATTTCATCCACTCTTTTTTATCCGAGGGCCTAGATAGTGGCGTAATTAGTAAGGTGCTGGGTGGGGTCATGGATTGGCCACCCCCAACTTTCCTTTTTTTTTTTTTTTTTTTTCATTACTACTAATAATTTCAATGGAAATCTATAATGAAACTATCACCGTGGGAGCTTTTGTTTATGATTTCTTGAGAATTTGAATAACCACTGTGCACATTAAATGTGTTTTCGTTTCATCTAGGAGTATGAGATGTAAGGTTTTTGGTAGTTGCCTTTTCATTTAGAATTATTAAGGAATACAAAAAAAATTATGTTGAAATTTTTTTGTGGGGAGATAATGGTGGCTTGGGTTGGACCTAATTAAAGTCACATAACTCATGTACATGTGCGTGAGGGGGATTACTAGCACGAACGTGAAAACGCCTGCAAATTTTTTCTCAAACTACTAAAATTCACGAGTGGAAGGAATGAGAGTGTGAACGCGCGCAATATGAGAACTGAGAGCAAGAACACACGACATTTTCAAGTGGAAGTGGATAGGCAACATTTTTCTTGTTTTTCTTAGAGTGATCATGAGTTACTACCACTCCTGTATGCATTGGATTTCCGATTTGTGCTGGACCATGAAAATATTAATATTGCTGAGGATAATATCTCTACTGGCTTCTTGCTATTTTTGCTTTATAATTGCTTTATAATTGGTTTCTTGCACATCAAGCCAGCTTATACGATTTAGAGAAGTAGTAGAATATTTTAAGTCGAATGATTCATTGAAAGGGACAATTTCACTGCTAAAAAACCATTTTCCAAACTACCTTAACACGGTCTCTGATTCTCTCCTTGGCCAAAATAAATGCCCCAAAAAAATCTGTTTTAAAACATTACTCCAAAAAATATTTTTGTAAATAAAATTTAAATTTTTTTTCTTTCAATAACTGTTTTCAAACATTATTATCGACAAATATTTTTCAAAAAGCATTTTCCAAACTTTTTTTCAGAAAAAGTATTTGAATATTTTTTGACAACTATTCTCAACTATACTTTTTCGAAATAATTGTTTTCAAACATTTAATTTAAAAAAAGAGTTTTCAACAAAATATTTTTAAAAAGAATTATTTTTATTCAAAATACTATTGTGATAGCTCTCTTTTTTCTAAAAAAAAATTTCAATGTTGTTTTTCAAAAAAAAAGGATTTCAATTTTTTTTCAAACTTGTTTTTGAAAAAAAAAAGTTTTTTTTTAAAAATGTTTTTCTGATTTCAAAGTTTTTTTTTTCCAATGCTGTTTGGAAAAAGGAAATGTCCAAATTTTTAGGAAAAAATTTGTTTTCAGAAAAGTGAGAGTTATCATAACCGATTTTTCAATAAAAATTAACAGGTTTTTGAATAAAAATAATTCTTTTTAAACATGCTCACGGCATGTGCCAAATTCTAAGAGCCCTCGTATGTTGATTTTTAAACATGCACACGGCTTCACCTTAACTTTATCAACTTTTTTTTTTTTGAACGGCAAAAGAATAAATATCATTGATCTTAACTTTATCAACTGACTTTGAGTTCATAACTTTATCAACTGACTTTGGCTTCACCTTAACTGGGGTGTTTGGCCGCCCTGGTTTCAACTTTTCTCATTCTCTTTTTTCCATTTTGAGTGTTTGGGAGCCATCACTCAGAATGCATTCCTCCAGAATGCGTTTTCAATTTCTAACTTTCTAGGCGAGAACTCAAAAAGAGGTCGGACCCTCTTTTTCCATTTCTACATCTGGTTTTTGATTTTTCCCACATTTCTCTTCTCATTTCTACCCCTTGTTTACATTATCCTCATTTTCCATCAAACAACACACAAACCAGAGAGGGGAAGCCTGCGATCTTCCACACCAGTTCGTCGTTGCTCTATTCTTCCTGGGAAATCGTTCAAATCGTCGATGTTGAGATGTGAGAAGGCTTGTTGAGGTTTTTGTGTTCTTTCAAAGAAGAGGGTTTCGGTCGGAGAGAGATGAGAGTTTCATGGTTACAATACAGTCTTACACAGAGAGAGAGAGAGAGAGAGAGAGAGAGAGAGAGAGAGAGAGAGAGAGAGAGAGAGCAAGCACCTGTGAAGACCGGATTAAAGGGAGAGGAGCATCAATGGCAGTGACGGTGGATCTGATAAAGCTTTAAGGGGAAGACGAACAAAGGAAAAGTGATCCAATTTTGACTGGGTCTATGTTGTTTTGTACTGGTGTTGGTACGAAAGCCACAAAATGGGTTTCTCCCATAAGAAAAAATATATGTAACTAATTGGACTCAAATAATGGCTAAACACAATTCGTACACATTTTAAATATTATAAACAAGGGTAAAATGGTAAATAATCAATCCATAACTCATTCTCATTATTATTCTCCCAAACACTACTCATTTTGTAAAATGCATTCTGCACATTTCTCCCAAACACTCCACCCAAATTCAAAACACATTCTTATCATAAGCCAAAAAGTCAAAAAGTTAAAAATAAAAAACTGAAAAGTAGGCTCCCAAACACCCCCTTTATCAACTGACTTTGACTACATAAATCGACGGTTAGATCACAATCACGTATCAATCCCTCAAAGGAACAACACCTGCTGTTCCGGACAATTCCGGCCCGCTCTGGTCTTGTTTTGATAATCGGAAACATTCACTTCGCAGAACCCGTCGAGTACAACAAGAGTACCAAATATCAGCTCAATTGAATATCAGTAAGTGCCTAATCGATACACATATAACTTGGCAATAATGAGTTCCAGTTGATTTGCTCTAGTGTTTCGGATACATTTTTTTCAAGATAAAAAAATGTTCCCATCAGGTATTTAATTATACTCACTCCGTCCACTAAAGTTTGACACTTACGGGTGCCATTTTTAAATTGCCTATATCTTTCAATTCATAACGTTTTATGTGATTTTCAGAACTTTATTTAAAAGAACTAATTGAAATCTATCAAACGAGATCCATATTGCTTATATAAAACATTACAGATTAAAAGTAATAATCAATTTTTTCATAGGGCTGGAATAGTGAAAATGTCTAATTTTAAGGGACGGAGGGAGTAGTTGATTGAGCCAATTTTTGATACAGAAGTTATACTCAACAAACTCTTCGAGGTGAAAGGTTCCGATCATCGAAACAAGACCGAGTGGACCGGAATTGCCGAGACAGGAGGTGTTGTCCCTTGAGGCCCAAAAATGATAGATGTACAACAACTAGCTCCAACAAGTCTCCAACGCACTTACATAATGTGTGGAGCTCACACACACATGAGTGTGAAGTGCGTGTAGGCTCCACACAACATGTGAGTGTGTTGGAGACTTTTGTTGTATACGTATCATTGTTGACTCTAACGATATCAAACCAAACACACCCACCATGTTAAGAGGTGTTTTTTTCCCAATGATATTGTTTTGTAGTACTTATTAATACAATACCGGAGTTTTTCCTCGTACTATTATTCTGAGATACATTCGTAAGAGCCGTGTTTTTTCTCCCATGATATTGTATTGTGGTTATTTATACGATACCGGACTTTTTCCTCGTAATTTTTCTGTGTGTGTGACTCCCGATAAAAACGACCAGAGGAAATACCCATGTTTTGCTCTGTTTTTATTTTTCAAAAAGAGCTGACGAGCCGTGAAAATACTGTTAATTAAGGTGACCCTCCTAAAATTTAGCACCACTTTTAGAGCATTAAGCATGATTTTAAGTGAATGGTTCATTTTTAATTTCATATTTGTTGATTGGGTTTGTCCTAAAATTTAGCGCCACTTTTAGAGCATCTAAGCTCTGTTTTAGTGAATCAAAATAAAGTTTAATTGGGTTGTTCCTGATTTAAAAAATAAATAACAATTTTTATTTGAGTGAATTTGAGGGAATGGTTAATTTTCATGTCATGGTTGTTGATTTGAGAAGGAGAAAAAAAGTATTACGATTTTAGTTTGATAATTGGGCTGATTTGATTGGATTGATTAGATTTTAGTGTAGCCTAATTGGGTTGGTCCTGATTTAAAAAATAAAAACTACAAAATCAAATTAAATTGTTCGGCCTGTGAATTCATGCTATTCTATACCGGTAAGAAATATTGTTAAACTATGGAGAGACAATATACAAACAGATGATTCAGCACATGTGAAATATGTATAGAAAAAAGTACAGCTTTTTAATATTTTTTAAACATATAAAAAAAAAAACTCGAACTCAATCTATCATTTTAGTTCGGTTCTATAATTTTTATGTGTTAATTTGACATCGCTGAAAAATGATTTTTATGTGTTAATTTGAGGTGAATCACAAATCAAAACCCGAACTAACAATCTGCTAATATATTTTAGTTCGGTTCTATGATTCTTATGAGTTAATTTGACTTTTGAAAAAATTGATTTGATTTTTGATTTATCATACAAACTAGGTAATTTTATCCAAGCTGATACCGAGAAGGGCATGTGCCAATTTCTAAGAGCTTCATATGTTGATTTCTAAATATGCATGGCAGGCTGTCAGTGGCTTCAACTTTAGTTCGTAAAAGGGTTTTAAAATGCGGTATCGAGAATTATAACAGCATCGTTGATACGATCATATATCGGCCGGGATTGAACAGTACCAATCTATATCGACCGCCACACAAGTAAATAACGCTATTGGAGGCCCGAAATCCCGTTACATTACTTGCGGTGCGATAAGAAAATGTCTTTAATTAAAACCATGGATTTGAGTCAAATTTAGAACTTCTTACTTGGATTTTGGTTCTAAGCCAATTAAAAGAGTGAGGGCTTGGGGCGTCTAGTGTGTGCTGTGCGGTGGTTCTCTTTGTGCATGCATGTGGGGCCCACTCCAGGTCCCGTTGTTTGATCTGAAATCTTGGATTTTGTTCGCCTCACCATGCATGTATTTATACCACGTAAAAATTAAGTTTAGTCAGATGCTCAAAACTATTTAATCGGTCCCCCATTATTTAACTTATAGTACTGTGGGAAAAAATCAACTATAAAGGTTTCTTAAACTGTTTCATTTCCATAAAAATATAATCTGAAAACATAGTTATCGATGTCCGGATTATCCTAAATTGTCATACGGTACAAATACTCAACGAGACGAACAAAATGAACGGTTCGGATCAAACAATGAAACTTGGAGTGAGCCCTACAACAGTTGACAACACGTGTGATGTGCGGGAAGTGCACATCACACACCCTGCTCAAGGGCTGGAGATGCTCTTGGCCTATTTATAACAGGATTGCATCACTAAAATTTCAGCACTGCATGTTGTCTAAACTCATCATTGAAAATCATAGAATTCTTTGGTCAATATTTCGTATTCTTTTTCTACTTGTTTGTGATTCAGATCATTAATTATGTTTGATATCCTGTGCTAAGTAATACTAAAATTCAAAGTAAACTTGAATGTTATTTTGATGGAAGTTACAAACTTCGTCACACAACTTACTATTTAGAAGTGCGGCACGTAGTAATGTAGTTGATGATTACATATCTTCAGAACAAGGTAAACTTCCGGATGAGTATATATTGGCTCGCAAACCAAACAGAACAAATATTCATCAGCTCCACCCCCAAAACCAAATGGGCAACCTAAAGATCCGGAAAACAGCTCCCTATCTTTTCTGATTATTCTGTTTATAATCATGGCTGCCAGTGGCGGCTCTAGGAATTCTCGTGAGGGTGTTCAAAAATTCTACTACGGCCCTCTAGAAATCATAACTGTGCATAAACCCCCAAAAGTTATTGATGAACATTGTTTTTTCTTTTCGGTCCACACATTTTGGGTAGGGCGTTCAAACATTTTAGGTAGGGTGTTCAAGTTTTTTAGGCAGGGTGTTCAAATTTTTTAGGTCAGGGCGTTCAAAATGCTAAAAATAAAAAATAAATAAAAAAATTTACATGTATTTCTAATTTTTTTTTTTAGGGTGTTCGGGTGACCACCCTACCCACTACTTGGAGCCGCCTCTGATGGCTGCTCTCCTTGCAATTTTTGTCATAGGTGTCATCTTCGTGACCATCCTGGCTTTTGCGTCCCAATGGGCATGACCCGGCCTGAGGGAATGACTCCGACAATTTGATATGTAATACGGCTTCAAGTCTCCTAAGCAATTTTGGGGCATTCTTATTTATCAATGTTTGATAGCTTATTTGCACCAAAAAATTTGCTTCAGTCATTAGAAGACATTTTTATCCAAGATTGCGAACTCGAGCATGTTACCCATAGGATTTTGCAATAATTCCAAATTTTGACTGCCACTACCACGACAGATTTGATTAAGACTCAGTCTGGCATGTGAAGTCTATAATTTTTTTAGTACTTTTCAATTTATCCTTCTAATGTTGTAGGTATTTCCTTCTAAACTCTAAGCAAACCATAATTTTTTTCACACAACAAACCTTTGTGGCGTAGTAGTGTAATTTTAAACAAATAACTTGTGGTGTAGTGGTGATGTACATCAAATAGTTGATTTGACTCTAAGATCTTGGGTTCCACTCTTAGAGGGTGTTTGAGAGCCTATTTTTCAGCTTTTCATTTTTAGTTTTTTGGCTTTTTGGTTTTTTGAATTATGGCCAGAATGAGTTTTGAATCTGGGTGGAGTGTTTGGGAAAAATGTGCAGAATGTATTTTGTAAAAGTAGAGTGTTTGGGAGAAGAATGACAAAAATGAGTTATGGATTAATTTTTTACCATTTTGCCCTCATTTTTTATGATATTAAAAATGTATATGGATCGAATATTATTTTTAGTAAGTTTTTTAACTTTGGCAAAGAAGTTTTTGTAAACTTGTCCCTTCCATTTTACTTACAGTATTTATTTATTTATTTATTTTTGAAACTTTTTTTGTGTTTCGTGGTTCCCAAAGAAAAGAAAGTGGAGTACTAGAGGAATATGTGGTACTCTACTTTCTCTACCAGAGCCATTATCTCTCTCTCTCTCTCTCTCTCTCTCTCTCTCTCTCTCTCTCTCTCTCTCTCTCTCTCTCTCTCTCTCTGCTAGGGAAATAAAACCCATTTGAAATCCATGGAAAATCCCCGGAAAAATTTCTTGAAAATCCATGGAAAATCCCATAGAAGATTCCACGGACGTTCCCATAGAGACACCGAGATGCGTTTTTCTGGAGAATCCATAAGAAATTCAATTGGTAAGTTGCAACCCAATTTTAGACAGATTTCTTTAGGTTTTTTTCTAAATCAAATTTCTGGGCATGGATGTGTTTTCAATGTTCAAAAACTCCGAGGAAGAAATCTGTTGATTTAGTAAAGAAATCGTTTTTTGCTCTTTGCTCTCGATTTTCTGATGAAAATCAGGAGCAGCGACAATCTCCTTCTCTATGTTCGTGTGTTGTGTGGAGAGGATAAAAACATAAAAAAGGGGTAGATAAGGAAGAGATAAATGAGGGGAGAATCAAAAAAGTAGAATGAGAAAATGAGAATGCAAAAAGGAAGGTTCGGCCGATTTCTGAGTTTTTGCTTCTAAAGTTGAAAATGGCAAATGAGTTTTGAAGAACAGCTTCTGGGAATGAAGCAGCCAAACAGCCAAAAGGCAAAAACGAGAATCGGAAAAGAGTTATTTTCTAAAACATCCCTCGAACTATACACCTAATGTTTACTTAGTCCTCGAACTATCAATTTTGTTTACTTAGTCCTTCAACTATGCATCTGTTGTTTACTTAATCCTCAAACTATCAATTTTGTTTACTTAGTCCTCAAACTATACAGAACATGGACGGAAAACTTAACGGATGCCATTTTCTCACCGCATCTAGGGTAGAAAGGTCATTCCATTTGATTTTTTTCCCATAAAAACAGCAGCAACAAAAAAAAAAGAATAGTCGTGTGTGAACATGGACGAATTTTTTCTCGAAATTTTTTTCTTAATCAATAATATAAGCTCAAACTCTTGTGTGAAGTTAAACCATATAGATATCTTAAAGAACTACATCACTATATCACAGCAGATTGATGGTTGTGGCCTACATGATTTCTATTTAATTTTTTTCGAATTGGCTTACTCTTTCATATGTAAGGTCTAGAGATCACCTATCTTTATTATGCTCAAGAATGTCACAGAAATCTTCAGTTGTTGCTTGCATATGCGTTTCGGTGAAGGTAGGCCATTGAGTTCTTTTTTTCTTTTCTTTTTTTTTTTTTTTGGTTGATGCTGTTTTTATGGTAGGAAAATCAAGTGGAATGACTTCTCTACCCTAGATGCGGTGGGAAAATGGCATCCGTTAAGTTTACCGTCCATGTTCTGTTAGCAAAATTGATAGTTCGAGGACTAAGTAAATAACAGGTGTATAGTTTGAGGACTAAGTAAACAAAATTGATAGTTCGAGGACTAAGTAAACATTAGGTGTATAGTTCGAGGGATGTTTTGGAAAAAAACTCATCGGAAAATGTAAAAATGTGGCGCCCAAACAGGCCCTTAGTGCTTTCACTTTTTGTCCTACAAAATATTTGAAGTATATTGTCATCAAAAAATGAAGCGGTGAAGAATCAAACCCACTACCTAAGAGCATCCTTATCAGCTTCACCAAAAAAAATACCAAATTTAACCTCAAAAATACCTTTTATAATTTAACAAGTCACTTTATCAAAAAATTACAGAATCAGACTCTCTATTCAAACTTTAGCAAGTCACTTTATAAAAAAAACTCACAAAATCATACTCTCTATTCAAAATTTTATTCTTCCTCCCTCCACCTCTTTTGGTGCATGAACAGTGCCTCCCTAAATTTGGGGGGTTACTGTAGCAAAGTTACAAAATGTAGCAAATTAGTGAGGCATTTAAGGAGCCTGATTTTTAAGGTTTTTGGAGACTTTGCTCTCTACTTTAACTCAAAAGTTAAAGTAGAGAGCCACATAAGAGCATCCTTATCAGGAGCACCAAATTTAACTTCAAAAACACCTTTTACAATTTAGCAAGCCACTTTTACAAAAGTTCATAGAATCAAGCTCTCTATTCTAACTTTACTGCATTAAACTGTTCTTTCTTTCTACTCCTACTCCCCAAAAGTAATATTAAAAAAATGAACAGTGCGTGAATAGTGCATGAACAATGTGTGAATAGTGCCCTGGTGAGTGACCAATGCCGCCCTAAATTTGGTGTGGTACTGTAGCAAAGTTAGAAGCTTAACCAATTTGATCAACCATTTGGTAAGCCTGATTTTAGCTTATTTGGGGGGTTTGGCTGAGTTAAAGTAGAGAGCCACATAAGGATGCTCTAATGCCCTAAGCAATAGCTTTGTAGACTTATGCCGAGGGTTGGCCCTAGGAGAGTGATAGGCGCGCAATGTCACAGATATAAGCGCCTAAGTAGGGCGAATTAGCGCATTAGAGGCGCGATTTATTCCATTTTCCACTTGATGCGGTGTTGTCTTTTGTTTTGGCATTGTTGTGTTTGTTTTGTAGGAAACGGGCCGGAGGAGCACGTAAAGTGGACACATGACATTGGGCATATTGGGAACCGGTGGGACCCAAGCAAGGACGACCAAACAAGCTTGAAATTCATTTTAGAGGGCTCGGTATCGATACAGGGATTCCCCTGTATCGATACCCAGGCGACATGAAGAAAACAGAAGCTACTGGTATCGATACAGGACTTCTCCTGTATCGATACCGAGGGCCTTAAAAGGGCCGTTTGACTTTGCCATGTGTTTTGACTTTGGGAGATATAAATACTCCGTTTTTAGGCCGAATTAGGGTTCCGATTTTTGTTTAGTTCTCTTCTTATTTTCGCAGCCGCTTTTCCTTTGAAGTTATTACTTCCCGGTTATTTTTGGATCGAAGTTTTGGAGTTTTTCCGCTGATCCTCGCTTTGCTTCGGTAACGTTTCTGTTTATTTACTTTAATCTCAGTTCGCGGGGGTTTGTCCGCGTTCTGAGACTCGAATCTTTGTTTTAATTCTTATTCAAGTTTAATAGCATGTTTATTTCCAGAATTTTGTTATTCGTTCTGTTCAATATGAGTGAGTAGTTTCATAAGTATGGTCGCGGGGTGATCAACACACCGTGGCCAGGGCTGGATACGTTCTTGCTCCGATTTTCACGATTTATAAGGTTAAAAGCAATTTTAGGTTATTAAAGAACGTCCGTTGGACGAATCCGGGCATTGTCGGAGCCCATGTAACGTGAGGTACGGGGGACCAAAACCTGTTCTTCGCTGTACATGGGTAAACGGCGACCACAAGGATTCGCATCTTTCGGGGTATCTTTCTCTCTCTAAAGTCAAATGTTTTGGAACAACGAATGGAGCATGAAATATCCGGACCTGGTCACCGTGTTATAACCCTACGACCGTACTTACTTTTAATTAATTTTCTTAAAAATCAGTTTTTCTCTTAATTTAGTTGATTCACCAATCAAAATCATAAAGGGTGGCTACCTAAGAGCCGTGTTAAACACTAGCATCCCGAGTTTTTAGTAAGCACTTTCCACCTTCTCTGTGGATTCGATTCCGGTCTTACCGGGTATTGTGCTACACCGGTCCCCGCCCTACGCTTGGGGCAACCCATTTAATTAGGTATAGGATTTCGGTCAAGCATTTTTTAGTCGAGTGGTGAGGCAGAAGGAGAGAGGTTTTCCAGTCAACAAAGAAGGGAAGAGAGAGAGTGAGAGGTTGCGCGAAATGACGTCATTGTCCCCCATTTTGATGGAAATTTTTTACAGAGTTTGGGTTAGGGTCTTAATTGGTACAAACTTTGAATGTTGGGGACTTAATTTCTCCAATTAATACGTTGGGCACTAAAATGAGACTCGGTTAATACTTTAGAGCCAAAAAGGTTAATAAGCCCATTTTTTTTTGCTGTGGGAGGAAGCAAGTGGAGGAGGAGAGAGAGAATATATGGCATTTTTTTTTTGTAGTCTCCCTCTTTCACCGAACTAAATGGAAAATTGTTTTCTACTATTACAATTGCTTCAACATTGTGCATGTTACAACCACTTCTTGCTCCTAGGGATGGCAACGGGTAGGGTATGAATCGGGGGACCCTATTTTATCTCTCATCCCCAATTCGGGAGTCTTTTATCATCCCTGCTCCAATCCCCACTAGGGATATCAGATAAAGCACCAAACTCACATCCTGTTGAATATCGGGGTTTCCCCAAATATACCCATATCCAAACCTAAGAAGTCAATAATGAAACCAAAGTGCAAGCCCGCTAATTCAAACCAACAAAAATATAAAGTCAAAAACTTCAAATTATCTTATTTTAACCACTAATGTAGAAAAAATAACAATAGTACAATCAAAAACCAATCCAAGCAAACATCAATTTCTAAGTTTCATAAAGCAACAAACCAATAAATTTTAAAAAATAACATGAAAGAGCAAAAGATAGCAAGAACATAATTTTAGGAACTAGAATCTGTAATGACATTATTAATATATTATGTACTTTATAATAAGTAGTAATTGACATGATTTGCTCGACAAGTAATTACATCTATAAGTAGATAATACTCAAGATTTTTTTCTACCTATATGCATATGTATAATTTATATAGTATATATAACCGGGTACGGGGATTCGGGGGCGGGGATAGCAAAATCACACCCGCTCCATATCCGAGCGGGTGTTTTTTAAATTCCACCATACCCACTACTATTGGGAATTTTTTTGGATAAACCCCGCCTCCATATGGGCGGAGCGGGGCGGGTATATTGGATATGGGGAAATTGCCATCCCTACTTGCTCCTCATTTTAACTACGTACAATTTAACAACAAATTGGAAAGTTGTTTGCATATTTCTTCTATCACCAATTTTTTCTATATATACTGAAAAAAATCATGTTAATAGGTTATATGGTCATCTTTTTTTATTTTTGAAAATTATCCTTAGTGACATAATTAAGGGTGAGTTCTCCAATGGATTTTATCAAAAATTTGATCAATATGCAAAAATTTACAGATTTTATCAATTCTCCTCACCAATGGATAAAATCTGTAGAACTCACCCTAAGATACAGAAACACCAAGAGTTAATAAAAAAAATTGATCACCACTTAATGAAGTACGCAGTTAATATATGCATATCCTCTCTCCCAAATTTTTGCAAAGGGTGCTGATTTTGGGGCTCTTTTATATATATATATATATATATATATATATATATATATATAGGCACTCTAAAATCTAATGAAGTTACAAAACTACACTTTTTAAGATATCAAAATTACTGGAGGCACTCCACCCCCAAATTATCTCCTCATTTACGAAGGCACTCCAAACAGAAAAATGAACCAAAACTAAATATAAACATTAACATTAAGTTCCAAACAATAAACATCCACAACATAAACATTAGGTTTCAAACATTAAACATGCATCTATGTCAGATTGCTTCACGCAACTTTACACACAAAAAAAAAATGCAAGAATTCTCCAAATAAACAAAACGCAATTGAAAATATTGATGCTACAAAATCTTCATAGCGGTTGCGACACAAGATCTTTATGTTTTCGTACTCATTATCTACCATTTTTGC
Source organism: Vaccinium myrtillus (assembly GCA_016920895.1). Taxonomy (NCBI): domain Eukaryota; kingdom Viridiplantae; phylum Streptophyta; class Magnoliopsida; order Ericales; family Ericaceae; genus Vaccinium; species Vaccinium myrtillus. Next base: position 28,180,263 of record CM029276.1, on the reverse strand, counting down.
CTTAAAATCTTTATAACGACTGCAAATCTACATTTTAAAACTCATAGTGAGACAAACAAAACACATCACCAAAGTTATGAGAACTCTTGAGAGGAAAAGTAACATAACCCCCAAGAGACTTTGCATGGACAAAATGATGGATCTACAATCATAGGCCGAAGACCACTTGTCCAAGTTGTCCTGGTGCAGAACATGGAGACAATAATATAAAGACTCTATCATGGAAACATTACATATGGAAGTAGGCAATTCAGTGACGTGCAGTAAAAGGAGTTGAGCAACTACCTACTTTTTTCTGATAAAAAAAATCTACTTTTTTGGAGTGCGTGAAGTAAAGGAGAAAAATAAAGGTATTTTGGAGTGCCTGAAGTAAATCATGAAACTTGCAAAAGGGTACTTTTGGAAAACTACTGTTGCTTGGAGCTCCTGCATCAAAATTGGTAGTGCGAATATCAATTTCCTTTTGCAAATTATTATTTTTAGATGAATTGGTAAATACTCCAAATAGGCAAAAATCATGTGCTCCAACCTTTGCATGCCGGATGTGGCACTTAGCTCATCTGACTGTACTGCTTGGAGGTTTGGAGTTCGAGTCTGTAGAGGGATATTGAATGCTCTTTGGCCCATGCATCTTTTTAAGGTTTTTTTGTGTTTGGTATTGAGGAAAGGAACTCGGGGGTTGTGTATAAATTTCCGTCAAGTGGTTAAGCATTTTGTTTTTAACCGAGAAAACTTATATTGCGTATTAACTAAAAAAGGGCACTACCGGTCCGAAAATACAAGAAAACAAAGAAAAATGCAAAAGTCGCAAAATTGTACAACAACAACAACAATGGAACCACTAATCCGCTCGGATGTGGCTGGAGGAAGATGATGGAAATATATCAGCGTCCGAATCTCCACATATCTTCGTTCCACCTCAGACACAACTGCCAGGCCCCATTGCCGCTGCTGCTAGAGAACCCACAAATCCGACATCTGAGCTAGAATTTGAAGGCTAGATATCCCAGATCAGAAGATCTAGGTCCCCACCATCCAAAAATGATGGAGTAGCTAGAGAACTTCTCTCATGAGGAGGAGAGTCTCAATCGCCTAGTTAAGCATTTTTTTAATAGAAGTCGGAAACAATTTCCCTCAAGATGGACCCATGCATCTTTGCCAGGTCCTTTCCTCTTTCCTCGCCTCCTTTTTTTTATTTATAAAACGGCAGGTCCTTTTCAAGTGTGAGATCCCCTGTGAATTTGAGGGAATGATTAAGGTGGAGTGATATGAGGAGATGAAAATTTGTGGAGATCATCCTGATTATTGATATGAGGAGAAAAAAGGGAATTCCTATTTTAGTTTGATAATTTGGCCAATTTGATTTCATATGATTTTAGTAAGTAGCCCAATCCTGGTTTAAAAAATTAAAAATTAAAAAATCAAATTAAATAGCTTGGCCTGTAAATTCATGTTATTCTATTCTGGTAAGAACTACTATTAAACCTATGGAGAGAAAATATACAAACGAATGATATGATTCAGCGCATGAGAAATAACGTATAGAAAAAGGTAACTTTTTAATGATTTTCTAAATATTTTAAACTAAATCTCAATATGCTAATATCATTTTTAGTTCAGTTCTATGAATTTTATGCGTTAATTTTACTTTGCAAAATTTGATTTGATTTTTTTTTTTTTTAAAAATTGAATTTTAAGTGAATTGAGGTGAATTCAATTCAAAACCTGAACTAAATAACAATCTACTCATATTTTTTAATTCGGTTCTGTGATTTCTTCTGTGAAATGCACAAGTTAATTTCTGCTCTTTTTTATACCACCACGAAGAAAATAGAAAACTGATATGATATTTAGAGATGAGAGAGAGAGAGGCTTTCCTTGTATTGTGTTTATGAGAAAAATCAAGCTTATGGATGGTTGGCTAACAGAGAGTTAACAGAATATGCGTGTAACCAAACGGAACTGTTCACACAAGGGAACTGTTCACACAAGTTACGAAAATTCACCGAAGAAAATGTTCAAGTTTTGGTCGCTTTGGCGCATGAACTCACTTCGGCCTTGTTCGTTTTGGTTTTCAAGAACCGGTTTTCTCAATCATTATTCAATTATTACCCCTATTTTTAATTTTAATTTTAATTTTTCTCTCTATCTCTCTCCAATCATTAATACCTATTTTTTAATTATTATCCCTATTTGTCCCTCTAATCATTGCAAAAACCAAAACTCAAAACTCAAACCAAACACAACCTTCTTCTTCTCCCAGCTGTTAATTGGATTGGGCTTATATTTAGATGAGACTAGTATTTGCATTCAATCCAGCCCAAACAAAAGAGTTAAGATAGCAGAGTTGGCCTTTTCACATGGAGAGTGGACTTTTCAGTGGGTTAAATTCGGCTGCAGGTCGTACTTGATTTAATTTGTTTTTATGGCATTGACTTGTTTTTTCCAAAGTAGAATTTTAACAGACTTATTCGAGGAGTTTTTCAGTACCAACTACTACCAAGCGAGCACCATCCTACGTGGTGCTTGAGCACATATTTCGGATGTCCAAAAGTATTTTGGACAGTCCGAATCTGAAGAGAGAAAGAGGAGAGAAAGAGAAGAGAGAGTGGGATAAATCTGGGTCATCCAAAAAAAAAAACACTTTTCGATGGCTAGATGTGCACGCACGGGCACCGCTCGGCATACAATTCTCTCTCTCTCTCTCTCTCTCTCTCTTCTCTCCTGTAGACCCATCACTCATGCGGAGCCACCGGCTTCGATCAATCCTCGAGTTTTCTGCTTTACCTCCTGAAAGTGAAAGGTGAATCCTTTATCTCATGTAGATCTGAGCCATCTCTCTCGTTTCATGCGATGAATCTGGTGGCCCAATCTTTAGATTCAAAATCTAGGGTTCGAATTATTCTTTAGACCTGTTTCCGATTGCTGTTATTGGGTTGTCCCTTCATATTCCGCATCGATCTAGAAATTCATTTTTTCTTTCTTTTTGTCATTTTGGGCATGTTCTATTCTGTCAAATCAGCTTCTTTTCCATAACTATGGCAGACATATAATTCCCAATTTTCCTCAATCGATTCATTAACTTTAGGTTTTACTTCTGCACCGTTGTTTAGATTGCAAAGATTGTTAATTTATTGGTAAAAACTCTGATAGTAGTTTCAAAGTTCTGCGTTTACTTTTTCTTCTTTCCCTGAATTGGTATGTATGGAGCTAATGAATTTGCTCCAACTTTTAGTTTGTTGATCACGCAAGCGGAAATACATGTTGGGTCACAATTGCAAATATTATTTTCGTATCTGATACTCGAATTGGGGTGGTTGACCTGTCATCTATTGCAATTGGTTTTTATTATTTTCATGGAGAACTATTTACATTGGGCTATCTGCTGTTTGCTTCCAGAGAATCAAGGAAACAAAACAAAATTAAAACATGACCTAGTATTAGTTGGTTGCTCACAGAACCAATCCTATTGGCGAAAGCCAAATAGTCAAAGGCTTAAAGCCTATGGGGTCTTTCTAACCACCAAGTTAATATGCATATAATGGCAAACAAGTTAGAATTCAATACATATCTCACGGTTATCACACTTTTAAGAGATATCAAAATATATATTTTTTATTTATTTATATCATGTACCTTTTATACATCATCTACCGCCCTAAGGGCTGTGGTTAGCATATTTTCTTGTTTGTGTTTCTCAGCAATCAAACATATCACAACTCTTATGTGGATAGGTTTCCAAAGTGCTTAGTTAGATTACCGTGGTGTTGATGAGAGTTAAAAATGTATAAAGCCAGTGTTTTAAAAGGCGATAGGCGCACCGAGGCGCCAAGGTCCTCTGGAGCTTTAAGCGCAAGGCGCGAGGCGAGACGCGCGCCACTTGCAGCGAGGCGCAATTTTTTTTTAGTTCAAATTTAATGTTTTATAGTGCACCACCCAGCATTTATGCACTGTTGCACATAGATATATGTATCACAGTGGGAATCCGGACAATGTCACATGCTTTTCATAAAGTGTTTTCATATGATAACAAAGTTTAGACAACTTTTCATAAAGTGTTTTCATATAAAATAAAAAATTATATACGATTTAAATGGAATTTAAATAAATAAATGATAGTGGAGGTCTTTTCTAACCACACATGCCATCTATGTGTTTTTTTTTATCAAATCTTTATGTTTGATATACACTTACTAATAGATAAAGAGGACATATGCCTTGAAAGGATTCTTTCTTAATTAAGAAACTGAAAAGAAACATTAAAAAACTGATTGGTCTTGTTGTAACATAAACAAATAGACAAAGATACTTTAGTGGGAAGGGAAAAGACAAACATTCACTTAATGTAATAATAAAAAATCAGAAATTGGAGGGGAAAAACACAAAGGCGCGCTTAAGCTAGCGCCTCGCGCCTCTGTGCTTAAGCGCGCTTTTTGCGCTTAAGTTGCGCTTCTGCACTTAATCGTACCCCTGTGAAGCGCTAACCATGCGCCTCGCCTCGCCTCGGGCTTAAGCGCGCTTTTTAAAACACTGTATAAAGCTTTCCTTTTTATAGGCTTTAACTTGATTTTTGTTTTACCTTCAAGTTTGACGATTGGCAGAATATTTTCAAGGGGGCTTACTAGACAAATTGAAGCACGGTATTTGACCAAGCTGACCTCGGATTCTGATAACTGGAATACGTGCAGGGTAATTACTATTGCGTGTTGATATTTTTGATTTGTTGATCTTAGTATCATTTCATGTAGAAGAATCAGTGACTTATTTGTGCTTGTGTGACAAATGCATTGATTTGAGCATTTAACTCTCCCCTAGCTCGAGTGTATGCAATCCAGTAAAGATTAAATTAACAGATGAAAGGTTCAAGAGTAACTTAGAATGGGTACCTGAACTTGGATATCATGTTCAAATGACCTTTGGATTGTCTTTTAGTGATGCAACCGTTGATTTTCATATATTTTTGAAACAGAACCTACTTCTGATACCTCAACTAGCAACTTCAGATAGCTAAAACGGTCTTCTCCTTTCTGTTGCTCCTCAAAAGATTGAAATAGGTCATTCTTTGTCTCTCTCTTCCAAGACAGGTCGAAAGCTCTTAAACCTTAGTAGTTAGTACCATGTTAGTAACATGATTTTTTCAAGTTCATTTCCTAGAAGCAAACTCCCGTTGTAAGAAAGAGATTCGAAACTGGGATCAGATTGTTCTGCAGCTCACTTTCTGCTTAAGTTGAATGTGTATGATATGTTCCCCTGCATCCTAACTTCTAAGTGCATTGGTGAATTTTTTTCCAATGCTGAACTTGGAGATAGCTGCTGAAGTATACGTTGTTTTCTGTCCTTTACAGGTAATGCGTGAGGCAAGCCTTTTGAGGCCCTCCATTGTCATAAACTAACACTGAAACATATTTTGTTCTTCTTCTAGATTCAATCTGTAAGCTGAAAATGTTGTCTGAAGAAGTTGTCAAGGCTGTCTTTCCATTTCTAGACGGGACTGATCTTGCTTCTTGTATGGGAGTAAGTAAGCGGTGGAGAGAAATAGCTCAAGATGATTATTTGTGGAAGTGCCTATGTGCCAAGAGGTGGCCTTCAACATGATTATTTGTGGAAGTGCCTATGTGCCAAGAGGTGGCCTTCAACCTCCAAACTTTCCATAAACGCCAACAGCGTCTGACCCTTCTACCCCCAAGACTTTCCTTTAACGACTTGGAGTTTTACATTGACATTTGGACAGAAGATACATTAATCTTCTCAGAAGTGGTTCCAGGCCCTATACTTGAAAATGGAATCAGGGTCCCACCGCAAGGAGTTGGTGATATGCTTAAGTTTCATCTAGAGAGCCCCGAATACAAGATGACGCTACCAGTGGAGCCACGGTTCAGCGTTCCTCTGAGCCAATCAGTTAGCGTCTCTGTGCTTGTGGGACGCAAGGATTCCGACAGAGTTGCTCGCATTATCAACAAGTCAAATTTTGATTATGTTGATCGGACGGCCTATAGAGCACTTGCGTTTGACTACCTTGACTTTTCTCCTTGCTACCCATTTGTCTCAGGTATCCGAGCTTGGGTTTCTCTGTTGTTCATGGATTGTGGCAATGAAGGGGTGATTGATGTGTTTGGGATTGAAATGGATTTCTGTGATGCTGCTAACTCCAAGGAAGAAGTCCTGTGGCTGTTAGACATGCTTGATTGGAAATGAAGGTTATAATTGTGTGTGATCTTCGGAGGAGACTCGGGGCTTCTGAAATCAGGTATGACCGGTATGACTGGGAATCGGAATGTACGTACTTGACTAGATGCAACTTCCTTTGTTTTCAAAATCTTTGTATGTATTTATTTTGTTTACGATCAAGAATAATAGTTGAGAATAATTTTCATTTTTGTGGAACACCATATCTTTTCTTTTCAGGTTGTGCTTTCATGCTCAATAATGTCATGACATGTTTCAGATACAGACTCTCGGTTTATTCACAATGTTAATTATGGATGTACATTTCACTTTGCTCTCTAAGCCCATCTATGAGTAGTTATCTTTTCATCCAGTTAGTTGATGAATTGGGAAAGCTCTTGCTACGTTATTACCTATCCAGGAGTTGCGACGCATGTAATGGATAAAATGCACCATCTTGCTTTATTTTGCCTTCAAATGCCTCTCTCTTGTTTGAAGATTTTGTTTTTAAAGCTCAACAGCTTTTGATATGCATTGTTTGGTAGATTTTGGTGGACAAGCAGGCGTTTTGCGCATATTTTGTCTTTGCAGTTTCACTCGCTTTGAAGTACAAACCCCGCCCTGAAAACGAGCCTGACAAATAAGAGTAACGATAATACTATGGTGATCATATTTTGACACTATTTTTAGGAAGAGTTGGTTGCGGACGGGCTTTGGTTTCCCCTTTGTTCGCTGGTTTGTTCTTTCACGCACCCTTACCCCTACCTCCATGCACGATGAGTGGTCCGGTCCCCTTTGCGTTTTTCGTTGGAGGAGTGCAGATCCGGCGTCTCTAGTGGCGGAGGGTCAAATAACGAGTTGAGGCCAAGGTGGGTTTCTTGTTTTCTTTTCTTTTTACCGGCTTTCTTGTTAGGAATTTTTTTCCAGCTTGATAGTCTGGTTTTCTTGCCCCGAGCTGGTGATCCCAGACTCGGTGGGTTTGGTGGTGGGTAAATAATTCGTTTAGGTTTTGTTGTGTTGGTCTGGATTACTCCCTGTTTGCTGTGTTTTATAATCTGGTTTTAATCTTCACGATCCATAAGGTGTTGATCTCTTTCTTTGGTGGTTCACCCTAAACCCGACCTTGGCTCGGTTTGCCCACGCAATGATAGGATTGCGATGCGCTGCAGTATGGGTTAGTGAGCACTTGGCTCACATCATGAAGTTTGCGACAGCTTCTTACGGTTGGGCTTTGCTGTTTTATACTTTTATCCTTTTTTGGGTTGTTTTCTAGATTATTATCAGTGTATTTTGTATGCAATCTCTATATGTGCCGCTGGGAGATTTCATGAATGCTAAGGCTTCCGTTAAAAAAAAAAACCAGCCCAGGGCATCAAAACACAGAATCTCAGACACAACTCATCAACGAAAAAACATACAGACGTATGCACAAACGAAAAGGGGGGGAAATCTTCGTTGCATTTGCTTGCACTCAGAAATAGGTGATTCGGTTGGATCCAGGGACCATGTTACGCTTCATCCGCACTCCAGGGTGTAGCGCGCATCACAGCTGTCCAACTTAGCAATCAATGGTCTAAATTTGCAAAAATAAAAATATTATCGGTAAGAAAGTGTCTGCGAATCCAGACCATTGAAAATATTTTTGGACTGCGATTGGAGCACTACGCCCTGTAGCGCGGATGAGGCGCTACTAGGTCCCCGCTTCCGATTAGGTTTACAGCTAAAGATTCAGACAACTGCTGGAAAACTAAAACATTTAATACCAGATTACAAGGAAAATAACTGTTATAACATGGAAGCTGACAATTTTATTCACAATCAAAAAGTAAGCTGACAATTTTTATCCGAAATGCCAAGGATTTCTACTCCTTTTTCTTTATCATATTTATGTTCACTTTTCTTCCATTTTCTAAGTTTCAAAGAATTTTTACTCCATAACAAAGTGAAGAAGAAAGAAGAGAGGAAAATGATTTTTGCACTCCACATTTTTTTAGACGCACTTAAAAAAAAAAAATTGTCTTTTAGTAGTACTTTCAATTAAACAACAAGAACATTAAAAGATCAAATTTTAAGTCGAGTTCAAACATCATTTCCGAAGAAGAGAGAGTATAGGACAACATTTACTGCTACTGTGCTCATTTAGCAACCAATAACAAGAGGCCACTTCACAAAAGGTCAGAAAATTTGTCTATTGAAATGACTGGGAAGTTCTCGTCTGGTGTATGCCGTTATGCCGTTTTCACTGTGTTTTTCATTTGTGTGTGTTCTGTTCTTACTAGATGTTTTACAGAAATTAAGGATGTATGCGCATGCGAGAGAGAGAGTTTTACGGTTTTCTTGAGGCAGCGCCTACGCTAAGATAGGTTTGATGTGTGATACACGTACGGCTAAGATCATTCACAATGAAATATACATGGACACTTTGGGATAAAACACATTTTCAGCTACATAAGACTCAAATCTGGGTTCAAAGATTTAATTGGTACTGATCCAAACCACATCATGTTTCAAATCAAGACATGATAAACACTGAAGTTCAACTGTTGAAAAGCTCAGGAAAACATGTTGGTTTCACACACTATCAGCGTTCTCATATTTTGAAGCTTCCTTGTTTTCTCGTTTTCATATTTGTCCTTGGGGAATTCACCATTTTTCCCATGGCTAAAAAAATGACATCATACGAGTGAGCAAACAAAAATCAGAACCCCGGCTGATAATGGCTTTCTATTGCAAAGAGTAACCTGTCTGCACAAAAGTTGGCAGCATCCCTCAAAATCAGATTATTTGATTGCAAGAGATGATTTCAATGTCTCAGAAACCTCCGATGTCGCTGCTGCTACGAAAAAAAGGGTTAATGACATTAGAGACTACCCAAACAGAATTTAACTTTTGACGTACTTGCAAACATGGACACAAAGGCAAGAGCCGCAGGAGACATTAACATGCATACCTTTGGCAGGCGGTTCATCCTGCGGTTTCATGGCTGGAAAGAGAAGTACTTCCTGTCCCCGAATCAAAAAAGACATGTCATTAAAAAGGCTCATTAAGGAAACCCCAAACACAAACAAAAAGAAATACACAATAGCACACGCAAATATAAACCCCAAACCTTGATGTTCTGGGAATCTGTCAATATCATTGTAAGTCGGTCAATACCCAATCCCCAACCACCGGTTGGGGGCAAACCATACTCGAGAGACGTACAAAATGTTTCATCCAAGGCCATAGCCTCGTCATCGCCTGATTGCCGATCCTGCAGTTTGATAAAACAGAATTATTTAGTCAAGAAACCCAAGCAGGATGACTCAATTCCCAATGATAGAAATACCTTGAGTTGGTCCGCAAACCGTTGGCGTTGTACTACTGGATCATTCAACTCCGTATATGCATTGCAAAGCTGAAGGCATATCGAACACAGGTGGTTAAAAGAGGGCATGACATAATAAATAATCTTGGAGAACATTATTTTAGACATACTTCATGCTTGTTGATAAATAATTCGAAGCGTTCAGTCAGGCCTGGTTTTGCCCTATGCCACTTTGCTAATGGACTCATAATCTCTGGATGGTTAATAATGAAAGTGGGGTTTACACACGTCTCCTCCAGGAATTGTCCTACAAGCTGCAGTAAGAGATGTAATCATGTGTTATGTACGAAACAAACACTAGGGCATGTTGTGCCAATAATGGCTCAGAGACCGTGTTTTGCATTTTAATGACACAGCCAACAAGGAAAGCACACGAGAAATAATGATAAAACAATTCACGAAACAATAGACGACTAGACGTATACATTCAAATAGACAACAAGACCTCAAAAATCACATTGTTTGAAAGAGAAACAACTTGAGCAACTTCAGCATTTTTCCGCAAAGAACAACTCCCCCATCCCCATTGACAGTCTGAAATCACACTCAGAATTATTTCCACGGAGAGGAGAGAAAAATGATAACAGACTCACTTTGTCCAGTAGACGAGCTGTTGTTAGTGGAGGACGACATTTGACATCAAATTTCTTGCATGCATCTGCCAAATATTTGTTAGCTTCATCACTTGAAAGATCCTTGGGTATGCTAAGATTAGCCATTTTCTCCAACTCTTCTATCATATCAATCCGCCTGCACACAGAAAAAAGCAGATATAGTTTGCTAAGAGTGATTTTCATAGTGAAATGATATGAAGATTGTCCTAAGTCACTTGAACAGTTGAACCCAAGCACTCGCTGCATCCAGAGACCTGAAAGGAGGTGTGAAATCGATCTCAATCGGGTCATTCTCTAAACCATTCGCGTGATACTTAACTTTATAGCCACCAGTAAGTTCCTTGACCATCCCTGTTTAATTTAACTTCGTCAGCGCGCGCACAAAAAAAAAAATATATATCCAAGAGGACATACTATTTAAAAAATGAATGCCATAGGGAAAGCACTCTATATTCACATCCAGAATTTGTAACTTACCGCTCAACAATTTCTCCGTTAGCTCCATCAAGTCATTATAGTCAGCAAAAGCCATGTAAAACTCACATGTAGTGAACTCAGGATTATGCGTCAAGTCAATGCCCTCATTCCTAAATTGTTTTCCTATCTCATAAACACGGTCCAGTCCACCAACAACTAGCTCCTTAAGATAAAGTTCAGGTGCAATGCGCATGTACAGCTTCATGTTTAAGTCATTGTGGTGGGTAACAAAAGGACGGGCAGCTGCTCCTCCGGCGATCATGTTCATCATTGGTGTTTCAACCTGTAAAGGAAGGAAATCGCGTGATGAACAAAAGAAAGAAAATGTAGCTCAAGAAGGAAAAAACTAATGCCCTCAAAACAAGAAGCCAGTTCAAAAAAAAAAAAAAAATCAAAACAAGAAGAACCAGGACAACTGGACAAACAGCTTACCTCCAAGAAATCAAGATTATCAAGAAAGCTTCTGATGTATGAAACAATCTTTGCTCGAGTCTTGAATATTTGACGAACCTCCACGTTCAACATCAAATCCAAGTACCGTTGACGATATCGAGTTTCCTATCATTAAACCCAAGGACTTCAACATCTATCTGGAGAGAGAAGGAGAGAGCGGGAGAGAGATATAAAGCTCACAGAATACTGGATACCTGATCCTTTAATATGTAAGTGTCTGGATTCCTGGCACTACCTGGGACCCATATATCCTATACACGAAAGAACGTTCCCATGTCAGCAAAGGAAGTCAACCAGCATAGGATGTTTCAGAAAACAAAATTTGCTCACATTCACATTAGCAATTTCCACACCAGGGCCAGCTTTTTTCCTTGGCATCATATGAAGACAATGGGACAACAGCACGAACGACCGTGGGAAAACGCTCAGCTCTCCCCGTTTACTTTTTCCTAAAATAAGTCAGGAAAAGGCATTAGGAAAAAGCAGACAAGTGTACTGCCCTATGAAAACGTTTAAATTGTATCCACTGCAGCATCTACTTAAGGACACCCCTAACAGCAATAAGTACTGACCCAACAACATATTAGACATGTAGCCCAATTTAAATATTATTAATTTCAATCTATTAAAAAATGGATTTTTTTATGAACTTATGAACAAAAGGCCCATTACAACATATTAGACATGTAGCCCAATTTAATAGAGAAGCCCAAGTTCAATTAGGGTTATAACCAGCAGCCCCATCTGTTTCTTCTTCCACGATGATAAAACGCTGCTTCGTCTTCCACGATAACGAGTTAACAGTCAGTGAACTTGCAGCTCAATCTCCGAGTAACACAGGTGAGCATCTCTCCTCCTCTCTTCGTCTTCTTCTTCTTCGCTCCTCTCTTCTCTCTTCTTTTTCGTCTTCTTCTTTTCTTTCGAGATATGGAGCTGGGAAAGCAGGAGTATCCGGATTTCGTTGGCCGTACCCCGTACGGATCTCGCACCCGTACCAGTGTCATGTCATGTCGTGTCGACACGGGTACTTCACCAAAAGTGGCGAGTCCGAGTAACACAGATGATATGCAAGCAAGTGTATCCTCCACACGTCCACTCACAAGTACTCAGGCTCTCCTCCATAAGCCGGCTAAACATGTGCAAATATTTTAACAATTAGCTACGCAGTTAGGTTCAAACACCAGACCTACTGCAAACCACCAACTAATCTAAAAGCTTAAGCTCTTAGAGAGAGGGGTAAGTTTATTATCTATATTCTCAAACTCCTCATAAGCTATTATAGCTATTTAAAGCCATATATGTTACTGTTCCCATTACTATCAAATTTGGAAACTAAATAGAGCAATTCAAAGTATTAATATTCTACAAAAGTTGTTCCACAATAATCTCTCATTATCTAACAGTAAAACAAAGCATATAAAACAAAACTCTACTCAAGACTCCCACACACACTTCTCAAAAATATTCAAAGAATAAATGCTTGTTGAGAAATTGGTCAGGTAAGTTAGACTTATTCACGTGCGCTCGTTCCCAGTGGGACAATAAGAAATGGCCTTTTAAAGGCAAAGGGGTTGGCACTCCATACACCCCGCATTGGAATCTTTCTAATCAAGATGCAATGGTCAAGAGATTTCAGAAGCGGGTCCTGTTCGTAAGAGGATATTCACATCAATTTAATCCTCGTCTACAGTCAATGGACAATCAAATCCACAAACCATCACTAACTACTATATCAACTTGAAAGCACCAAGAACTGTATCTAAAGGATGACCCTTTTTTCTTTCTTGTAGATTTGAGGCAAAAGATTCAGGTGAACTTAAGACAGTTTTTAACTATTTATAGGAAGCCTGCGATATGCCAAACCTGGATATCCAATAACACCAACAACATCTCCACGCTTCACACCTGAGTGGAGCTTGGAAAATTCAGCCTCGTCCAACACCGAAGTCCTGCAATAATGGACATAAACTGATGTCTTGGAAAACATAATGCATTAATTTTACTCCCTCCGTTCCTAAATGATAGTCCACCATGTTTTTTAGGTGCAATTTTCGAACCAAAATATTAGGCACTTTCGTCCATAATTTTTTAAATTTCTTGACACCAAATTAAAGGCCTCGTTGAATACATAAAAGTCAGTACGAGTATATAACAAGTTCCGTGTTAGGATTATCGGAAGCGTTGCATTGATTTGAAGGGAAAAAACTTGCATTCATGGCCATATGAACCAGATAATCGTGATTAATGAACCGCAAGCAAAACCCACAAGGACCACTACACAAACCCTACTGAAATAGAAAATAAAAACTTCTATACCAGATAAAGCCCAGTAGAATTTGAACTTATCAAAATATTCAAAATGGCGTGCATATCGAATTGATTATTATACAATTTACTATGCAAGTAAAATGCATGCATGAATGGGATCAGACAAATGCATTCCTGTCCAATGCTCTCAAACAAACAAGAAGAAGAGAAAAGTTGGAAGTATATAACCAGGGTTTATGAAGAAAAAGCAAATACATAGTGTCTCAGAGACAAAGAGTGGTACTCAACAACAATAGCACACTCCCATTAGACCATCGTTGATCAAGGATACTAGGTTGAGAGGGCATTAATGGAATTTGTCACTATCGGGCCAGTGTATATAAGCTCAATTTAGGCGTGACTCCAGACATGTCTACTACAGACGTACATAACCCAGAATTTCTTTTATTAGAATGAAGGGTAAGGATTAAATACCTTGCATCGGTCATAAGTTGGACTTTGGCACCATTACCATGCAAATCATAAAAGAACAACTTTGATGAAGAAGACCTCTTGTTCATGATTCTCCCTGGCAATAGACAAGTATGATAGAGATTACCTGAAAGAAGCACTATGATGATACAAAATATCCTACATTTGGTTCAACTTCTTATGACTAAATACCAGCCAAAGATACTTCGACATCCTCGAGATGCTCCCCCATAGCTAGGGCTTTATACTTCTCGATATATTCAGGGATGGACATCGAAACATGGAATTTGTGAGGATAGGGATTAATTCCAGCACCCTTCAGAGCTGCAAGGGCTTTCACCCTATTTTCGAAGTATTGCTGCAGGGAAAATGATGCATAAAGTTCACAAAACTAAAGACTTACGATATATCCTCTCGGAACAAAAAAATCAAGTAAAAATGAAAAAGTACTGGGTCCACCACCAAAAAAATAGGAAGTAGCGAAAAAGAAAAAAAGAAAAGCTTTACTGTTGGATCCATGTCCTCCTCATCTGCCACTTGGGGCTTCTGAAACTTGGACTTTGACATGGCTGCAACCTGCGAGAAATTGTCACCACTGTTAGTGGTTTAGTACAAAATCAAAATATCACATACTGTGAAGCTAAAAAATACGGTCCGCAGTACAACAGTACAAGCCAGGAAGACAAATATAGCAGTATACATCGAAGATTGGGATACTAAACATTTCATTTTTGCAGAACATCCCTAGTCCCTACACGAAACATTTCCAACCTGGTTTATGGAAACTCATATAAATCACAACCATTTATGCCCAAGGCAAAGGCACTTATCAGTCTAAATAAATAAGATATTCTGACCTTTCGTTTGCGGACCATCAGCCAAATTTGGACAGTTTGACTGGTAAAGAATTATTTTTGAAATTAGACACATATATAGCAAACAGTAGACCGGATACAAACATCAACAGGACAAGAACACGCCAAAGCAGCATGACATGCTAAGGAAACGCTAAACGTATAGGTTTTCATGATTTTATGTGTGCTGCCTACTATTTGACTATTTTCCGCACAAATGCTGCAAACTCAGCATGACACTAATTAAGATTGAGAAAACCATATGTTCTATAGATTAAACCCCAGATTTTGTCCAGAGATTGACTATTTCCGGTGGGGATTTTTAGCCCATTTCTCCTAGTAATAGCATCGCGCAAGACTCTAGAATCAGCTGCTGACCCTTCCCAACCCGACAAGACATAAATTATATTCATGTTTGTGTTGCAAACACCCAACACATTGATTGACAAATCTCCTTTTCGATCCCTGTACCTTGCTCTGATGGATGGACCAACTCGAACATCAATGTGTGTGCCATCTAATGCCCCCAAACAATTCTAAAACCAACGTATAAAAATTAATTATTTGTACCTAGATACCTAAACAACAATACAATAGTTTGATTGAAATTTCTTATGTTACCTAAAAAAATTTCCACCTGTCATCTGTGCATGCTTGAGTTATTGGTTCAGGCTTGACAAGTAGTCGATCTTGCAGGCGAAGAACAGGCCGAAGGACATCATTGAAATGTCTACTAACAGTTTGACCTGATCGGAGGAACTGATGCTTGACGGCTCTATTCTTATGGTAGTGTCCTATGGTATACAAAAACATAGCAACTTTCTCCTCCAAACAAACTGACCTCGAATGAGACAACCCCCCAACTGTTTGAACTAGAATGCATAGACGCATAAAGCAATTCCTATCCATTCGAAGTTGCTCCACACATGTTGTGTCGCTACGACGCACTAACCGATTGATGTGATCTATTTGTTCTTGGTATGGGTTCGGTTCAGTAAACCTAGATTCTTGTTGAGAGTAGGGATGGCAATGGGGCGGTTCGGCTCGGTTATTGGTATAACCGAACCCACTACCCGAACCCAGACGGGTACCCATAACCGAACCGAAAACCGTTCGGGTAGTGAATCTTGAAACCGTAACCGAACCAAACGGGGTTCGGGTACCCGAACCCGAGATTAAAATTTTCAAACGAGTAATGGTTTTCAAGACAAAAGCAATTGATCGCCAAGAACAAGTGATGTGGTTTAAGGTAGTATGAGTAAATGCTATACAAACAGAGAGTTCAAAAGGAAAAAAATGAAGAACACTTAAGATAGTTTTAACTTTACAAAACTGCAAATACAGTAGTCACGTTACAAATACAGTAAATGCTATAAAAGCAGAGAGTTTGAAAGGAAAAAAATTAAGAATACTCCGTAACCCCGAAGGAGATCGCAGATCTTTGAGTCTCTGTGTATTTGAAACACTAAAAACACAGATTCGAGATGTGACTGTGAGGCTAGGCATTCGAACTTGAGAGAGAGAGAGAGAGACGTTACCAGGCAGGAAGCACGGGTACGGGTACGGGATACGGCAAAAACTTAAAAAAGTAGGGTACGGGTACGGCTGGGTACGTAAGTGTAAATTTAAATTTTTTTTCCCTATTTTACTATGTTCCATTGCACAAACTAAATAAAACACTCATTTTACCAACAAAAAGAACTAATTTTGTGACATATTTCCAAAGAGGAGCATTAAAATCATCTTCAACATTCACAGCAGTATCAGTAGAAGGCACACTTGAACTAGAAAATGAACCAAAATTGCTTGATGAAGAGTGACTGGAACTCATTTTCCTAAAATCAAATTAAAAAAAATTATATATACCACATTGTACTGAGTCTACTGTAGAATACCACATTTATAGTACGTAGAATACCCAGGATACCACATTTACATTTACAGTACGTAGTCTACTGTAGAATACCACAATTAATTACTGTAGAATACCACAATTATATTTACCTGTTGTAGAAAACCCAGGAGTCAGGAGATGATTCTTCACTTCGTGACTTTAAATCTGTAACGATGAGTTGATTTAGTAACCAACCTATAACCGAGAGAGAGAGAGAGGGAGCAGCGCGCGAGAGAGAGAGAGAGGGAGCAGCGAGAGAGAGAGAGAGAGGGACAGCTGCTGCAATCTGCAGCACGACAGAGAGAGAGGGAGCAGCGAGAGAGAGAGAGAGAGGGAGCAGCGAGAGAGAGAGAGAGAGAGAGAGAGAGACTAACCAGAGTTCCATGGCTGTTGCTCGAACAGTAGAGGAGAAGTCGTGGCTGCTGCTTCTGTTTGTGAACCACTGAACCCTAAATCTGATGAAACCTACGACTGTTGTCTTAAATTGGGGTCAAAAGTGCATATAAACCCCTTATGTTTCTATAATTTTCATTCGGGTCCCTTATAGTTTTGAAAATTTAAAAAAATGGTCCAAACGTACCCAGAAGTACCCGATCGGAGTAACCAGGAGTACCCAGCCGTACCAGGAATAGTGTAAACGTACCCAGGAGTACCCAGCCGTACCCGGTACGTTTTTTGCCGTACCCAGCCGTACCCGTACCAGTACCCGGTACGCGTACGGCGACATTTTTGGAGTACCTGTGAGGCAGGTGAGGACTGAGGTGAGAGTGAGAGAAGACGATCGCCTATTCGCCTGATCGCCTCTCTGGAAGAGGAAGACTGCCACTGGAACCCTAAACGTGAAAAGTGATGTATAACACTATATATATAGAAGGGGGTTAAATGTAATTAATATATACAATAGGGGTAAATGTGTAATTAACATTTTCGGTTCGGTTCGGTTCGGTTTATGGTTCGGTTCGGGTAACGATTCGGGTATCACCTCAACCCATAACCGAACCGAACCCGTTCAGTTATCTCAAATCAGAAACCATACCCGTACCCGCGGGTAATATTTCGGTTATGGTTCGGGGAAAAAAACCGGTTACGGTTCGGGTACCCATCGGTTCGGTCGCGATTGCCATCCCCAGTTGAGAGTAGTATCTCTCAAGAGCAATATGTACAACAACTAGAGCCATACTGTGTTACTCGGACTCGTCACTTTTGGTGAAGTACCCGTGTCGACACGACACGACACTGGTACGGGTGCGAGATCCGTACGGGGTACGGCCAACGAAATCCGGATACTCCTGCTTTCCCAGCTCCATATCTCGAAAGAAAAGAAGAAGACGAAAAAGAAGAGAGAAGAGAGGAGTGAAGAAGAAGAAGACGAAGAGAGGAGGAGAGATGCTCACCTGTGTTACTCAGAGATTGAACCACTTTGCCGCAAGTTCACCGACTTTGTTAACTCGTTATCGTGGAAGACGAAGCGGGTTCGGATTGGAACAGCGGCTTTTATCATCGTGGAAGAAGAAACAGATGGGGGGCTTATAACCCTAATAACCTTAATTGAACTTGGGCTTCTAATTAAATTGGGCTACATGTCTAATATTTGTAATGGGCCTTTTGTTTTTCCTTTGGACTATTTGTAATGGGCCTTTTGTTTTTCCTTTGGAAATATAAATGGGCTTGCAATTTTATGGGCAAATATAAATGAACCCAAACAAATTTTTATTATCCAAACAAAAGAACCAATATATTTTTAATACATAAAATACCCATTATTTAATATATTAAAATTAAAAATATTTTAAATATATATATAAGTTCATAAAAAAATCCATTTTTTAATAGATTGAAATTAATAATATTTAAAAAATATTATAAAAAATATTATTTGACGTATCCCCGTACCCGTGTCCAAATTTGGATCCATATCCACGTATCCTGTATTTTTCAACTTAAGGTGTCCGACACCTAGATTCGCACCCGCACCTGACACCCGTTCCCGAGTCCGAGTAACATAGGAGCCATAATACATGTTTGCATTTGCTTGATCAAATTAGTCACAATGATGAACACCTCGGTCTCCTCCGACGAACAATCAATTTCATTTCCAGTGATATTTTCCATCTAGTAACACATTATAAAAACACATAAATAATGTCAGACTAGACTTGGGTTTATTGATGGCCATAATATATAAATGGGGTTGTAGTGATAAAATCCAGTCAAAGAAATGGCTATCTATAATATGTTCCCCTTTTCATCAAAACAACTCTTTCTAGGGGTTAAACAAAGTCATTTTGATTCAAAAAAAGTGAGAGGATAATTTTTTTTTTTTTTTTTACTTTTTCTTAACAGTTTGGGTGGATTTATAGATGCAAGTCATTTTTTGCCGAAACACTGATATAGAATCAACAGAAACAACATAAAGGTCATGGGCTTTGAAGACTAATGTTAACCTGTCTTAGTTTAGATTACGTTTTCAATTGACACTGGCATAAGCAAGGGTAATTATAAACACAGAGTGAAAATAAGGAAAACTAATCTTTATCGATCAACACATGTCCTTAACAAGGAAGACAATACAAACTAATGCAGGTGACAAAAAGTAGATGCTAAGCAGATTTATGGCATATTGCCAAAATCAAACAAAAGTCCTCGTGCATATTGGAAGAAAGAATTGATAGTTACACACTTTTATCTGGGGGATTATCAGTATGGTAGATCAAGTACAACTACTGTAACTCTGAAATAGATGGATTTAGAATGTTTGATGACTTTCAGCCATTGTAGATATCAAACAAAAACACAAAAAACACAAAAATTTCACATAAACAAACACAAAAACATTCTAAACCCACCATCAAAGGTAGTAATTTCACATAAACAAACACAAAAAATTCGTACTTGCTCACTCCTGAAACCCCAATCAGTAGCACTCTTCTTCTAATCGAGCTGTCTCCTTCATACAATCAGAGAAAACACGAGAAAAAGAGAGAGAGAGAAAGAGAGAGAGACGAGTACCTGCAAGCTTTGTCGTTGATATCGGCAGATCTGGGTGAAGTTTAGAGAGAGGGAGAGGCGGCAGGAATGAGAGAAACAGGCGATTGTTTAGGTTAGAAGATGTCAATCGCAGTTTTGTAACACGTGTTTTTAGTGCCGACAAATTAGCCCCCGGTATTACACAATACCCCGTAGTAGACTAAAATTATCCCGGGATTGTTAATCTCATGCCATTTTTCGGGAACCAAACAAGGGACAACCCCGGATTGGGAAAAAATAGTCCCATCCCACCCTCCTAATATCCGAATCAAACGAGGCCTTAAAGACATAAAGTAGCGCCTGGGAATCATGTGATCAAGTGGTCTGCTCTAGCCCACACGTCACCCAACTGGGCCAAAATGACATCATGCAATTGACAAAAGCAAAATCGAAGTGACATCATTAGTATCACGATCACCAAACCCATGACACCGATTCCTCTGTAAAACACAGCTTTCCTAGTATTCTAGTATAATGAAAACGGAAAATGATATGGGTACACCATTTGTGCGCCCGAAATGCACGCCATCCTGAGGTGGCAAATGAGGGATAGGCTCAATGTGGGGCTCACCCAAAAAATGGGTCTCTCTTCATTTGCCACCTCAGGGTGGTGTGCATTTGGGGTGCACAAGTGATGTACCCATAGCATTGTTGAATAAAAACAAACAAAAAAAGCGTTTATTCTTGTAAATGTGCGAGTAATTCTATCCATTAATCTCTCACGTCGACTTTTTCTGTTAAATGCACAATTTACGGAGTAATTTACTTGGTACTATTTCAATTATCAAAGCCATTTTCTAGTTTTTTTTTTTTTTTTGGGACCCGACTTGGGGTACAAAAAATTTGGAACAAAAAATGTACCGAGCTGCTTGGGGGACCCACTTTTGGGTCCCACACAAGCGATCCGAACCGTTTATTATTCTTAAAACATTTTTCCGAGAGGACCCATAAAATTTCAGCTCAATCAGACGATTAGAAGTGCTTAAACCAAAGTCCCACCGTTTGAATCAAAAAAATTTGGATTCAATATTTGTTGTCCGTGTTAGAAAGTTTGCTGGAATATTTGTTATTGAGCAAAATAGGAAGGCATAATACACCACAGGCCAAAATATTCAAAATCACCTAACGGAAGGACCAAACCACTCATACGGTGGGAAATATGTAGAAGTACCCAATACCGGAGATGACACCAGAGGACAAGGTTGTATTTTTAGTAGTAAAATTTAAGAAAGAACAAATATGCAAAGGGTCCATTTGGATGGTTAGAATCAACGGAACAGAAAGGGCAGGGGAAAAAACCCATACACTCTAAACTCACTGGAACAACGGAGTGTAAAATCGTCCCTGCAGAGCCGGTTTTCAAACCTTGGGTCAATAGGAGCGGAATTAAATCAAGGACTTGGCGTTATTATCCGACAACGAATCTATATTTAAAAACTAACACATGAATCCAAGTTGGCAGCATTTATTACAACGGATTCCCAATCATTGACTATAAAATGTTATGAATTCAAGACTCCCCGAGAAATACACCAGAGTTGTAAAAGGTACCCTCTCTAACCCTACTGGTTTTGTCAGAATCGGACCCCCAAACCAAAAACCTGGGTAACTTGGGTCAATGCAACCAAATCCTTATACTAAGTAAGCTGACTCCAGCTTTTTTTTGGAAAGCAAAACTATTTTAGAATAGCAAAGCATGTGTCTGTTTGCCTTTGTGATACCTGGCGTAGGATGCAAACGCTCCCAAGGCCGCTTTACAGTAGCCCATGGGAAAGACATCTCCGTACCACCCCGATGAAACGCAATAGCGTTAAACACCCATCTACGCTCACAGGAAAGAGTTACCCTGCAGTTTTCCAGAAGTCTGTGCTCTCCGCAGAATGTACACCAGCCCCGACAAAATCTATCATGAAAGGCAGCATCTATATGGAGCAACGGAATGACACCAGTTTAAGGGTAACTGGAATGCACCCCAACGAAGTACAATTGCATGCATACCTGTGGGAAACCCTTGGGTGCGACCTGAACCACATGCCAGTAAGACATTCCTAACGCTGCAGGCAGGTAAAAAGGAGCACATCCACACTCAGCATGCCCATAAAAGAATTTCAATTTTTGTTATGAGAGCAACCTGGACCAGTAAGGCGCAGGAAGGAATATTAAATCATAGATGACAGGCAGACGGTAAGGGCTTCCCTTGTCAGCCATCGCAGTACGTCACCCAAAGGTAGCACATCGGCATATTCACAGCGGAAGTTGCTATGAATGTTGTAACCAACATGGTTGTTTCCCCGGGTGTAGGCTACGGCAGCCACAGTTCTAACAAGGGCTTCAGTGTAGACATAGTAGAATCCCTCAGCAGGAGAGCCACCTGCCGGGTAGCTGCATGGTACCAACCAACAAAAGTGACTTCTGCCACCATCGCGCTGCCACGCATAACGATGAACTGTAAGGAACTTCCACTAAGAAGATATAGAATGGTAAAACCAAATTGAATAAGCATTGACCAACACGAGACTTCCACTAAGAAGATATAGCATGGTAAAACCAAATTGAATAAGCATTGACCAACACGAGACTTCCACTAAGAAGATATAGAATGGTAATACCAAATTGAATAAGCATTGACCAACACGAGACTTCCACTAAGAAGATATAGAATGGTAAAACCAAATTGAATAAGCATTGACCAACACGAGAAACTTCCACTAAGAAGATATACAAAGGTAAAACCAAATTGAATAAGCATTGACCAACACGCCGGGACACCAATTTTGGAAGGAAGGAATTTTAGCGACTAAATTATTAAGCAAGACACTTTGACTTCGGCAATGCTTATTTTGGTTCTACCTACGATCTGGAGTCCGAGGATGCACCTCCATTTGGATTTGTTCTGTCCTGCCCACTTTCCGAATCCAACTTTAAAACCACACCCTTTATCGACAATACCCATCTGAAAATTGGTAAGAGTTGTATGGCCAACCCTAATGGTGTTACTCCTAGCAATTCATGCTGCGATTTAGGCGCTGTAGCAAACTGTTATCTACCTGTAGCAGAGCCACGGCATTTTTTTTTTTTTTTTTCCGGACACGTAATTTGCATAAAGATATTTATGCACGATTGTACAAGGAACTTGACGGAAAATTTAAAAAGTGTCTAATTAATGCCTATTAAAGTAGATTACCCAAAGCTCCAAACACAACGAAAATTTAAAAAGAACATAGAAGTAAGGAATTAGTAACTATGAGCAGAACTCCAATAACTATTGCCAAAGCTCCAACAACCAACCACGACTGAGCAGACCTACATGAAGTCATGAAGGAAATGAGGAACCAAACCATAATCAAGAGACGCAAAAACTCACAGCAACGCTATCAAAAATAACAAGATGGGTAAAGGCATGCACAATCAAGATAAAAGCATGAACAATTAATAATATAATTCAGAATATAAAACGAGAATTACAAAAGGAATTTCAAATCACCAATAAAACTAATGTTAGATTGTCTGTAATGTGTATCTTATGCCGATGGTGTTCTCTTAGATTTCTGCTGCAATAACGTTGAAGAATTTCTCTGCCGTTTGTGCGTAATGTGTAATGTGTATCCATTAGTGAAACCTTTAGCCTATTCTCAATAAAACCCTTAAACTACAAGCTGGATTGCAGGAGTAATAAAGCACAACACAAGTAGATGAACAGTACTTGGATTTGATTGAACCTGGTATGCCACTTTGCTTGGTCTAACATAAGAGGAAAAAGGAAGAAAAAGAATAGCTACCAAAGAAAAGGGGGGGAATGACACAGCAATAGGATAATGCGAAAACAAACTCTATCTTTCACTATCCCATGCTTGCATGTGCTCTGTGCAACTAAAGATACTTCGTATCTAAAACCGAAGCTGCAATGCATGCATCCAATTAACAGATTAAAGATAAAATCCTCCTATCTTCTTTTAACCACAGATATGCTTCAGTTCTACCACATAAACTCACAGCCTAAGCACATTTTGATCTCATTCCATTAACACATGCTTCCTTTTGGGGACTTAATTTCTAAACATTATTTTGTGCATTTTTTACATTTCCTCCCTAAATACAAATTAAATCTGGTCATGAATCACAATGTAATCGACACAATTAACTCTACTTAATCAAAAAGATCAACTTAGGTACCTAAGGCATTTTGATCTTATGTTATTATGAAGTTGCAATGCATGCTCGTATCTTAAGAGATCAAAGATGAAGTGCTCCCATCTTCTCTTCAACCATAGATATGCTTGAGTTCTAGAAAACAAACTCACAGCCTAAGCACATTTTGATCTCATTCTATTAACACATCTTCCTTTCGGGGACTGAATTTCTAAACATCATTTTGTGCATTTTCAGCCTAAAAATAAATTAAATCTGTCAAGTTCACAACTTGGTCGCATAACACATTTTGATCTTACGATATCCAAATCCCATCTGCGAAACACAATACACGTTTGACACTTCACAAGTCTGACTTAAGTTCAACTTTCTTTCGTATCCTACTAAACTTTATCACCAATTCATCTCTTTGTCAATTACCATCAAGTCACACAGGAATCTTAAACAAGTTGAATTACAAAGACGTTTGACTATTTTATGCAAAATAGCATAATACAGTTATACCTTTCATCTTTTCTCATTACGTTAATCTCATTTGCAGGCTCATCACCCAGAAAGCAGGAAGCAAGCAATCTAATGGTTGGAGTTGCAAGGAAATGCAAAGAATGGACCTGTTACTTCTTTTGTATTCAACTTGCGAATTCAAGGAGTTTTAAAAAAGAGTTCCTGGAGCTGAAATCACAATCACTCTTCCGAAGAAGTACAAGGAAGAATCTTTCACTTGATTGGAATTCATACAAGGCGGCAGTTACACAAGTGCAAGTGAGATGCAACAATTTGGCGGATAAACATGACAGGAACTAATTGGAGCAGCAGGGAAACTCAGCGTGTGACGACCATAGCATGCAGCAAACACATGCGAGACGACATCCCTGTGGACTTTAAAGTTTTTAATCTGTTTTACTCCATAATTAAAAAGTTGAAAAACATGAGAGGGCCCATCACTCTCTGCTCTTGAATAAGTTTTGTTTTACTTTGATAAGAGAATTGATTAGTATTATTTTCGGCTTTTGGCTGTCCAATAAGTGGTATACCCCTCGACTTTTATATCATTTTGATTAGTTTCTATGTATCAACTATTGCTTAAGCAGCTGCACTTGAATGCGGGGACAGCCCCTGTGACTCCCAAATCACATAGAGCTACCTAAACAACATAGAAAGAGCATTCAAAGTGATTAACACAAACTGAAATCCCTTATGTTCCTATAGGTTTTACAAATATTTTGCTGTGATTAAGCTATTGTGGCTCTTCTAAGAGACGACGTTGTGTTGCCTTCAGTTGGCGGTTAGGCTCAAGGTTAGACTGAACTTTTAGGGGCTGAATTTCTAAACATCATTTTCTGCATTTTCTACCTAAAAGCAAATTAAATTTGTCAAGTTCACAACTTTGCCGCATAACACATTTTGATCCTATTATATGCAAATCCCATCTGCAAAACAAAATACACGTTCGACGCTTTACAGATTCAAGACCACTCTTAAAGCACCAATAGAAGCATCAATCACTCTATATACTTTAATCTTCTCAGAATACTCCACTCAATTAAGAAAACTTGAACTTGATTATAAAAAAAATAGAACTGACCACATACCTTGCGGTTTCTCATCAAGAAACAAGCGGTACATCAGGTTCAGCGCTTTCCTCAACATATGAACCGAAGCAAATTTCATCACTTCTTTGTTGCGTAGCCTTATATGCATCAGCACTCTCCATCGCCATCTCTTGCTCAATCCTTGCAGTAATGTGAACTAACCAACCCAGTTTTGGCTCTTCCCACATCATCTTGTCTAGCAAAAGACTGCATTCTCCATGGTACGACAAGAACACCTAATTAACTAACATATTCTTTCTTCACCTCTAACAAATCACCAGGCAATTCATTTACAAATCCAATTTTTCAACAGCTGATGATAACATACATGTCTTGGTTTGTAAAATCAATGTAATGGCTAGCTGGTATTGACCTGGAAGTTCTATTTCATGATATCCATCGGTCATGAAACTTCACCTAGAGGTCCTATAGTCTCATCACGATAATGTAAACAGATAATTATAGCAATGGTCCCTCCAGTCCCCCAAGAGTCTAACTCCAGAAAAACGTGCACTCCAATTAGTCATTCTTGAGTGGTGGGGCTACACACGACAATTGTACTTAAAAGTAGTAGGTGGAGATAAGCAAGCTTAGTAATTTACATTCATATGCTGGCAAGTAGTAAAATTCTAAAAAGGACGGACATATATATGTGTATTGGAAAATAATAAGATAAGAGCATTACTTTAAGGTTTCAAATGGGAACAGTTGGAAAGGGAAACGTTGCCAGCACACATAGATCACCATAGCGTTCTCTGAAATGGAACACAAACAGATTGAGTTACCAAGGAACCGTTTGTATTACAATCACGACAACTCAATGATTAACAGTAATGGTAATCAAGTAATTGATTTTAACCAGTCTTCTGAGTCATTCTGGTTGACTATCAAACGAAGTAAGCCAAAAAAATGAAGCAATTTAATGTATGTGCATCTGAATGTAATGCAAAGTAGCTTTTAGCTATTAAAGGACGCTTGTACTCTGAAAGAGGATTACACAAAAGCACTTTGATATGCTCAGCTTTATTGAAAGAAATTAGGGTGGAGAAATACTCAACCAGAAATACCAAATACAAGGGCCAAGTATTCATACTGATAAGCTAAGAGATTTTTACAATCCTCAAAAGCAAGTACCTGTAGTTTCCTCTTTGGCTACAATGAAATAGCCTGAAATAAAACACAAAAGCCAGTAAACTTTGTTATCAAACCAAAGTTTAAGGACTTTTATCCAAGCAAAGGACACACAGTAGAGTTCAAAACGAAAAACCAGCAAACTCTGATCTGGGATTCTGGTAAACAAGAAAGTCCATGCTAATCTAATGCATTGGGCTTGAACCTCAAAAAGGGTTCCAAAGGAGGGTTTCAGATTCAATATGATCTCATTTCTTTTGTACCTAATGTAAGAGAACTTCAGTTTGATTTCTGAGATTTAGCTTCCCCCATAAGCATACCTTGGACCGCAAAACCAAGGGATAAACAAAGAGAATGTCATAGATGCCTTTTTTTTTTCTTCAGAATGAAGCATGCAATTCTAGCATGAGAAGTTGAGAACTATGATAAAGCACTTAATTAACTAAATCCTACAACAGCTGTATGAGTGAGCGCCTTGATACGGAGGCAGCATTTTTGCCATAAAAAATATACTTTGACTATACTTTTATGCTAAACTTCTACCTCTCTATCGCCATGTAATTAGGGAGGCACCGTGAAGCCAAACCATGAATATCTAATAGGTCCTTGAATAAACTAATAAACCATACAACTTTAATGCTAATCTAGTGCTCCATCAGAGTAGACTCCCACAGGATGGAAACCTCGGGAACCTTATATCCAATATTTTCTTTTCTTTTTTGTGGCAGCATGAGAAACACCACACAGCGGCATTACTTCAGACGCATATCCAGATTAAGAACATAACAATGCTGGATGCTCTTAAGCAGTACAAGATTGTCTCATACCATGAACCCAATAGCCTGTCTAATATGCTTGAGCTCATCCAAAGCTGAGCCTGCATACTGAGGATTTTACTTTTCTTAGTAGGAGGGGTCAAAAAATCAGGAAAGGAAAATAAACTGTTCCAGACTTCCAGTTCAACCAATCTTGCCTTGACATCTTCACCATTACTGAAAGAGCAGCGTTGCCGTCTTAATAGGAGGTCTTAACAGGAGGCTGCAGCGAAGAGAATAATAAGAAGAGGGTCTCAAGGAGACTAATTTTAGAACGTCAAGGGTCCAACCAATCTTTCTCACAAGGAGACTAAGCCCCTCAATAGGCGCAACACATAGTTAGTATGAATCATCCCTCTCTTTTTTTCCCATTAAAATGTGTTACATATGATTTAAAGTAGTTCAAGTAATCAAATTAGGGTGAAATATTTCATCCAGCACTGCTAAAAAGAATCAGTTTCATTTTTTCCACCCCAGCTTTTCTATGCTTAAACATCAGTTTCACATAGTGATGTTATAATTCAATCACGTTGAAAATTTATTTGGTTAGCTGTGCTTGAACTAACCCAGCTATATCTTAATCTGTTCTTCTTAGCTTTCACTTACTCAATCCATCTCTTTACATGCTACATGAACATGGGTAAATATACTGAGTAACTTAAAGTGGAAAGTTTATGGAACTAACTAAGCTTTCTGCGCAAGATTTTTCACGGAATTAGGGTTTCTGAATTCGGAGCAAACAATCCCGAACAAACAAAAACTGACCACAATCGCTAAGATCCTCAAACAAAAACTGAGCAGGATAGGAAAACCAATCTAAAATGAAACAAGGTACTCCAGGGCTCACCTGATCCGGCAAGAGAACACACGAAAGAAAACGGCAGGCGTATGCGACGACGAGATCGAAAAAACCCAAAAATTTTCGCAAGCCCTGCTTTGAGGGTTTAAAAGAAGACGAATAAGAGATGAGGCCCAACCAGGTGTACGAGGTACTCGGTGCTCCACCGCCACGTCCACCGGGGCGATTTCCAATTCGCAGCAGGAAACGGCGAATGCAGGGGCAACCGGCCCCACCCCAGAAAAGAAAAACGCCCCGCAATGCAACACAAATTACCACCAGTGGCATCGGCGAAAAAACAACACTACCTGAACGCGAGTCTTCCAGTTGGCTGGCTGTGTAGTGACCATAAAACGGCGTAGTTTTGATATATTTTACTCTTACAAAATTTACCCACAAAACGACGTCGTTTTGATAAATGAAAGTCCCTTAAAACTACGTCGTTTTGCTAAATGAGCTGCATCCCTATTTGCCCATTAAACTACGTCGTTTTGTCATGTCCTCCACAAAAAGTACAGCGAACCAACAGATTGGTATAGCCTTCTTTCTGGGCATCAAGCACCATTCCATCAACAGCAAAAGCATCGTGGGTTTGAGCATAAAAATTTCATCCTAATTCTATGCTAATGCCTGGGTATCAAAAAATACAGCAAACCAACAGATTCTATTTCTATGCTAATGAGGTAAACCAACATGGCTCATTCCAACAGCAAACCAAAAATTTCTCCATGACTCATTCCATAGGCATAATTTTTTTTGTCAATGGTTCATAACCTGGGCATAATGAGGCTGTTCATAATGATTGTCAAAATATAATCCCAATTCTAAAATTAAACAAATTAAATCCGCAATGGTGTTGTTCATAATGATTGTCAAAATATAATCATCCACAAATCGTGCACAATTCCATAATGATTGTCAAAAATCTCTCAAATTAAAAGCTTTGAAATGGATTTTAACATTGTCAAGATTTCCAGCGTTAATAATAGCCATTCCTGAGGTTTTTAAACGCCGGTAATATTCCCGGCGTTTGTTAAACCCGGGAAATTGGGCCAAATTTTAAAATTTTCCCGCGTTAATTACGACCATTCCCGGGGTTTTTAAAAACGCTGGGAATATTCCCGGGGTTTGCAAACGCCGGCATTGGGGTCACCGGCGCCGGATTTTAGTTCGCCGGAAAATCAATCCTGGGGTTTTACCAAATGCCGGGAACCATTCCCAACGTTTCATAAACGCCGGGAACCATTCCCGACAGGGGTATCGGGCACACTTGTTAAAACGCCGGGATAAACGCCGGGAATGACTTTTTCCGGCGTTTGGGGTACCTTTCCCGGGGTTTGAAAAACGCTGGGAATTCCCAGATTTGTTGTAGTGAATGGATGCCCAAGAAGGGAAAATGAAAAATACTGGAGGTCAATCTATGAAAGCAATTAGTTATGAGAAATTGATGCAATGCAAGGGTCGCACGCTAGAGGCTGTTGCAAATGAAGTACTCAATGGTAAGCTTACAATTCCAGAAAATAAAAGTATAGAGAGCGATGCACGCCCTACGATAGAATTATTGCATAAATCGATGCTTGATCTACAAATTACAATCTAATTGTTGTAGAAAGTAGAAAGGTTGAATGTATTTTTGCGTAAACCCGCTATCAACATAGTGGATTTTCTTAAAATTAATACATTTATTTTTCGCTTGATGTTCTCAATAGCATTTTTTTTATTTGGTAATTTCCAATAAGTTATATACTCAATTTGTATATTTACAATAGAAACAGAAAATTAATTTGTGTTTAAGGTTGGTTTCAGTGTAAAATTTTACCTTGCTCCTTAAAAACTTATGTTAATTTTTTGTAAGATTGTCAATTAAATATAAATACATAAGTATTTTACTCACTAAAACAAGAACGATATCAATTTTTACTCACTAAAACCCAACAATTAATCAATTCGCGGTCAGAGCTTTGTTCAAAAGATCTAATTGAAATCTATCAAACGAGATCCATATTGCTTATATAAAACATTACAGATTAAAAGAAATAATCAATTTTTTCATAGGGCTGGAATAGTGAAAGTGATAAACTTTAAGGGACGGAGGGAGTATTATCTTTGTTCGATAGGGCTGGAATAGTGAAAGTGACAAACTTTAAGGGACGGAGGGAGTATTATCTTTGTTCGTGCATTGCACAGGCCACGGGACGGAGGGAGTATTATCTTTGTTCGTGTATTACACAGGCCACGACAACCTGTCACATTCAAAATTACAATTCGCGGGTGGACCTGTCACATATCACCATGACAATCGGCTCATCACCATTTACATATTTACAAACCTAGCATACAATTCGCGGGTGGACCTGTCGCACCATTTACATTTTACATATTTACAAACCTAGCATACAATTCGCTTGGACCTGCGGGTGGACCTGTCGAAAGCACCATTTACATATTTACAAAAGCACATTTAACAATTCGCTTGGACCTGTCGAATTCGTCGCACCATGGCCTACAGGCTCAAAAACTAGCATATAATACCAAACTTTTCCAAAGCACCACACCAGGCTCAAAACTAGCATATAATACCAGAGTAATGCTACTATGTGCAACTCACCTTTTGGCATTTGGTGTGCAACTTATATGAGCAGCCACAAAATCTCATATAACTCCACAAAATCTCATATTTTGTAAAGTAAACACTCATATAAGAAATTACAACAATAAATATTGAAACATCAAAAAGCAATAAAGAGAATCACAAAATCTCATATTCATATGAGAAAATTTGTGAATAAAAAAAAAAAAAAAATGGCAACCTTTTTTTTTGAACGGCAACCTGTTGGTCACCGGGCCCACCACTTTGGCAAATTTTTTCCTTTTAAAAAAAAAAAAACCTCAAAACTCTGTACCATCTTCTCATCTTCTTCGACGATACATAGAAGAGAGAGGTCAGGCGACTACAACCACCGGCATTCCCCCACCTCTGTCGACGGCCAACCCCAGCCCCAGCGTTCCTCCCACCTCCGTCGATCACCACAGCCGACGAATCCCACCTCTACCAACCCCAACTTTCCTCCACCTCCATTGATGGCTGTGTGATGATTTCGATTTGTACGAGAACGAACCCCGATTTCGATTTGGTGAAAAATACTCTTTTTTAGACGAAGAAAACCATACTCGATTTGATTCATCAGAGGTTTGCGTTTGGTACTCCTCGTGCTATCTCTCGCTGATCTGTAAGTGTTGATTTTTTTCCCCTTAATTTCAAATTGAATCCCCAAAGGTTTGAGTTTGGGTTTTTTTAATTTTGTTTAGGTTATTCAATCTCTATTTCTGATTCGTTTTGTTTGCATATGAAGTTTGTGTTTGGGTTCTTGAATTTGAACGTGGCTTGTGATTGTCTTCATTTTTTCTTGTTTATAGCTATATGCCTGATTTAACCCCATTTGAACGTGGGCTGCTATATGCCTGATTTATTGCTCTGAAGGATGAACTTTCCATTGAAATCTAGCAACAGGAACGCTATTTCCCAAAAGCATTGGTGTATAAGGTTTTCATTGCACATCAGTTAACAGAAAAGAAAAAAAGAAAATAACTAGTTTGAATTAATTATCCCAATCTTATTGAGCAGTTTATATTGGTATTTAACTTTCCTGATATATTTGGGTAGATGGGTCAAAAAGATAATAGCCCAGACAAAAACACAAATCAAGACAAACAGATTGTATTAGAGCAAAAAGGAGTACAAGTGCTGAACTAGTGTCGTTAGACTTATTCAGAAGACATGGAAAAAAAAAACTACTACATGAACCTATTGAGAATCTCCGTGTAGTTCCCACAAGTGCTCAACTAGGTAGGGTTGGGGCTTCTACATAATCTGGTTTGGTGTAAAGTAAAAACTCATATGAGGAGTTACAACAATAAATATTGAAACACCAAAACCCAATAAAAAGGACCACAAAATCTCATATACATATGAGAAAATTTTGGAATAAAAAAATCAAAAAAAATGGCAACCGGTTGGTCACCGGGCCCACCGCTTGAAAAAAAAATTCCATATGAGATTTTGTGACTTTCAAAATGAGTGTTTGTGAAAGAAAATATGAGACTTTTGTGGTCCACTACAGTCCAAAAAATTTATATGAGAATGTGTGGACCAAAGATATTGAAAAAGATACGAGATTTTGTGGTAAGAGATATGAGGCATACCCACTATCAATACACAACAATATTTTTGAAGATTGAAGAAAAAATCTCATATATTCTTTCACAAACACTCATTTTGAAAGTCACAAAATCTCATATATTCCTCCACAAGTTCTCCACAAAAATCTCATATGACTCAACGTAGGCGAAAATATGTATTTCGTAGTAAACCTTATATGAGATACATGTCACATCAATATATATACACAAATATGTATCACATTTTCACTACAGGTAAAACTATCATATGAGATTTTGTGGGACGTTTTATGAGGTTGACTTTTGCAAATATGAGATTTTGTAGATCATTCGAATTTTTGTGGTACTTTTTATGAGTATTTGTTGCTTCATATATGAGATTTTTGAAGCCCAAAATGTTATATGAGAAATCACGCAAGGTTTTATGATTTTTTTTGGTTCTCCATATGAGATAAAAATGACCGGTATAGGGGGTCACTTTTTGCATATGTGGCGCAATCTCGTCCGTCGATCTGGTCAAAGGTGCACATGGTGTGCCCTTTCATATTTTCAGCCACAAAATCTCATATGTGACCCACAAAAACTCATATTTGTTGTTACAAAATCTCATTTTTTGGCCCAAAAATGGGGTGCACATTGTAGCATCTCTCTAATTTTATTGTTTGCATGTGTCTGTCGCTATGTGTAGCGTGCTTGTACTTAATATGTGCCATCAGGATTGGCACATATGTGGTAGGATTATAAAGCAATCACAAGGAATAAAACAGGATATAGATGGGCCATCATAATTCTTGTTTTAGCCTTGGGCATAATGAGAAACTACTAATCTCCCTGCGGTTAATATTAGAGCATGCCTATGAATGTACACAAAAAAACATATATTACACGATGGTTTTGCATCTACCTTTTATTCCTACCCCTGTAACTGAATGGTAAGGTTCTAGCCAAAACTCTAATGAAACAATCATGTTTGGTTCCCAAAATGACTTTCGGGATTAATACTCTTAGGATTAACTTTGATCCCTATATGTGGTGTACTATATATCCTCAAGGGAGATGGGATTGACCAGGATTAAGCAGAGTGCGTGGGAAATTCATCTTAATGAGGTATAAAAAATACGAAATACCCTCAAATGTCCTAGGCAGTAGAACTCCTGAAAATTACAAAAATACCCTCTCTTCTGGGGACAATCCTGCGTCAGCCAAACACGGGATTGGAAAGAGTAGTAACTTGGTACCGGGACAAATATGTGAGGACATAACCTAGAACTTAACTACAAAAGCAATGAAAATCAAATATCAGATGAGAAGTCGATTCTGTAAACTTACTTGGTGTGTCTTTAACCTCCTCTATATTGGTTGCTTTTGCTCCTTTGCTTCGACCACAGACGTAGAGGCAAGCGGCATTCGATACACCGCTGGGTCTAGACTCTAGGGTTTGTGGGAAGGAGATGGCGACGATAGGAGATGGCGGAGATAACGATACGAGATGCGATAGGAGATGGCGATAGGAGATGGCGGCGTCTGATGTTCGATACACCGCTGCTCCTCTGCTCTGGTTTGTTTTTTCCCCTTTGCTAGGTTTTTTATTTTTATTTTTTTCCTTCAATTTGTTAGGTAACCTGGTTCTTAGTTTTTTTTTTTGTCATTCATTAATCCTAATCTACTCTATCCTAGGGGACTTGGGGAGGGGGATGGGTGCTTACGGGAATTGAACCCTACCCACATGCATGAGAGTATAAGGGAGGCACCAACTGCACTCCACTCCACTTCGTAACTTTTTATAATTGATTCGTAACTTTTAGCGATCCAATGGTGGATAGCAAGGGTGCATATGATACACAACCTAAGAGAGGTGTGTATTGTAGTCATTTCCAGTTTCAAAATGCTAGCATATGGTGCTTCATGCGGCTTTACAAGAATTTGCCTGACAATTTGTTTCTGCATATGCTCACTATTCTAGCCATCATTTCTTGGCAACCTTTCCCAAGAAATGGATATGCAATTATTTGGTTGACATTTTCTATACATTAATTTGAACTGGAAATTGGACCAGTTTATGTGTAGCGAGATTAGTGAGACAAAGTCCCTTGGGTTATAATCCCTTGGTTTATCCACTGCCTTCCGTTTATGGAATGCAGTTGCATTCTTTGATCATTGCAACATAAATTCTTGGCTTTTTAACTTTTTTGGTCCCCAAAGTATGCCCACCGTTGCGTTTTGGTCCCCAAATTTCCAATTGCGCGATTTTGGTACCCAACGTTTCCAATTTGTGTTCAATTGGTCCCTACGCCTCACGCCGTCAATTCTCTCCGTTAAAGTGAGGGGTGAATTACCACTCCCAGCACACGTGACCATTACGTGCACCCTACCAATTCCCTTTCCATCATCTAATGTCCCGATCTCCCCCAAATCCCTAAAATCTAAAAAATCTCAAAACCAATTCACACACAAATATACAGAATTACATATATTGACATACCCATGCAGAGAGAGAGAGAGAGAGAGAGAGAGAGAGGGGAGAGAGAGAGAGAGAGAGAGAGAGAGAGAGAGAGAGAGCGCTAAGATAAGCGGCTTAACTCGTCTCAACCATCGTTGTCTCCTCCATCACCGTCATTTACTCACCCATCACTGTAGCCGTTTAACAGACCTTGGTGTGCTATTGAGCTTCCTCCACCGATCTCAGCAAGGTCCCACAGTCACCGCACTTGAGTGATACCCCCGCCATTCATCGATCGATCGATGGAATTGGTTGATTTGGGATGTCAATTAGTTGGGTCTGAAGTTCAATCGGTGAGAGTGATTGGGAATCGGTGAGAGTGAAAGGGAATTGGTTGATTTGGGATTTCAATTAGTTGGGTTTGATGTTTCAATTAGTTGGGTATTAGTTTTGTATATATGCGTGTATTATATGTGTGTAATACCGATAGGTTTTTTCGTGTGTGTGTGTGGATGTAGCTGATGGTGGTGGTTGTGGTAGAAATGGTGGGATGGTGGTGGCCGGAGATGGTGGTGGTTGTGGCAAAAATGGTGGGATGGTGGTTCCGGAGATGGTGGTGGTGGTTCTTATTTGTTGTTGTGTTTTTTTTTTTTTTTTTTGCACTCTCACAGCCATAGAAATTGAGTAGTGTGAAATACCTAAATTGCCCCTCACTTTGACAGAGAGAATTGACGGCGTGAGGTGTAGGGACCAATTGAACACAAATTGGAAACGTTGGGTACCAAAATTGCGCAATTGGAAATTTGGGGACCAAAACGCAACGGTGGGCATACTTTGGGGACCAAAAAAGTCAATGTAAGCTCCATAGGCCGAGCTCCTTTTAGGTTGGCAATTCCATGACATAATACACATTTACATGTATCCCATTCTCGAGTTGTACTTTTTATTTTTATTATTTTTAGAGTGTCTGTATAAAATGTGGAAGGAATTAAATATATCAACACACTTGTATATAAAGGAAGACAGTGTGGTGGCTTGCCACCTTGAGTTAAATGACTATTATATCCTTTGATTCATCCATATACTCAATTATCAAATTAGGGTAGTTTAGGAATTTCATAGGCCTTGTTCGTTTCTCTGTTTAGTTTTAGTTTTAGTTTTGATGACATCATCATTTCCCTCATTTCTCTCTCTATCTTTCTCCACTCATTACACCTGCTGACATCATCATTTGTCCCTTTTCTTTTGCTCCTCACTTGATAATTGATATTAAAATAGATTTTGTGGCCGCCCATGTTTTAGGGCTTTTTGCAATCTACTTTCGGCGCATTTCCTATTATCTTGTCACTTTCTCTGTCCTATGGCCGAATAAACAGGGGACGAGTACTAATTAGGGCTGCACAAAAAAACCGGTGAACCGTGAATCCGGTCCGGACCGAACCGATCTGCACGTTTTGAATTTTAACCGTGGATTAATGGTCCGGACACGGATCCAAAAATTAATAAACCGTGACTCGTGGTCCGGACATGGATTTTGATTTTGAAACCGTGGATTAACCAATCTGGACCGTGAGATTTTTATTATATATATTTTTTAAAAAATAAATATATATGTATGTATGTATGTATAAATAATTTTACCACTTTCATAACTATTGTCAATTTGATATAGAGTTATAATGTTATCTCTTATAAAATCTAGGAGGTAAATTGTTACCCCATTTGATGTATTAATTCCACTGTCATGCATTTGTATTGGACTTTAATCAATTCAGTAGTTGTTCACTGAATTTAGTAGGTGTTCACTATTTATTTATTTATTTTTGCTATGAAACGATCTTTGTTTCTATTCCACTATGTAACTGAACTAAGTTACATGATTTCCACTGCTGCTTGTTTAGACCCCGGTTGTGTCATCACCTGCTCCATCTAAGGTCTCTCTGTTTTCTACCTTGGATTTTTCAGGATTTTATTAGATGAAACTGTTTGTTACTTGTTTACGTATGACATGTAATCTGTGGAAAAAACCGAAACCGATCCGTGACTCGCAGATCGGATTGAAACCTAACCGTGATACTTTTGGTCCGGACACGGATTGTATTTTCTAAAAACACCGTGACTCACGGATTATGATTGGATTCATGCCAATCCGATCCGATCCGGACCGTGTACACCCATAGTACTAATAAACATGGAACAAAGTACTCTAGAAATCTTTCTCATGAGATCTTGAACATTATCGCCCCTCTCACCTGCTTTGAACTCATCCAACTTCTTATGCGTCTCTTTCTCTTGCTCCTGTGTATGAGCAATTTCTATCGGCTCACGTTTAGCGTCTTTGAATCGCGACGCCGGCCATTGAGTAGTAGAGGATCCACGCTCACGTTTAGCGTCTCTTTTTTGTGATTTATCCCCCTATTCGACGCCGGGTGGTTGATCTATTTTGACGTTTTTTTATTCTTCAATTCGAGCTTTATTTTATGTGTGTTTTGATGGTGTACTTTTTGTTTAGGTTTGAGGTTTTACGCTCTGTTTTCTCTCATGTTCTCTCCATAAGGTTAGTAAGTCATTTTCCGAGAATAAATTTCATTTGAAAATATTATTATTTGTTTGTTTTGTTATGTTAATTAGACAATAAATTTGTCTTCCCTTTTCTCACTGGAAGGTTTGCACACTTGAAATAGCATTTTATCCATGTTATGCTTAAAATGATACACACCGCTCTTTGATAGTAGAATATTTGGTAAGTTGGAAGACTCAACTTAAAGTACGCTAAAAACATTATTGATGGTCGGGATTGAAAGTACTTTTTATCTTCAAGACAGTATTTTTATGAATTAAAATTGGGCGAATTGATTTTTTTGATATATATGATGAATATACGTATCCACTCTCTTCCAATCCTTTTTATTTGGTCCTGGAATCTCTTGTTTGTTCTATGCTTCGAAGTTCTAATGAGATTGAAATAACAAAAGAATATCTAGAACTTAAAAAGAAAACTAGATCAAACAAAATACACTATATATGTTGGTGTGCGTATTTACTATCAAGCTTGGTTTGCTTCCAATTTGAAGAGGCAGACCCCATACCCGTGGAGGTAAACCTTGGAATGTTTCACGGGTTGTTAGTATGTGGTATATGTTGTTGGAAGGAATTAAAATCGCATTTGACCATCGGGAAAACGCATGGCGACATATTGCTATAGTTCCTTGATTTAAGCATGGCGATATATTGTTTGTTTATGTCATTTTTAATGAGTTCACCCGTGTCATGAAATGAATCAATGTCTATAACATGCATCGATAGCAATGTCTATACGGTAAAAAAGTTTCCTCCTTCATCTGATCAAAATCCAATCGCTGAGCACGCGGCAACGTGCAACGCACGTCGCCTTACACTAGTGTCTTGTAACGAGGGAGTGTGAGCGTATACGTGTGATGAGAAAGTCAATCAGCTGAATATGGAAATTTGCAAAGGTAAGGGATGCGGGCCTCATCGTCTTTGGAAGATCTTTATAATCTTCTCTTATCAAGGGAATATTACAACATCCTTAATGTGACAATTCTTCTCTTATCAAGAATGGGAAATATCTTGTATTCAAGAAAATGTTTCACGTGCAAAATATTCGGAGAAAAGAGCCGGGATCAATTGAAGATTTTCAGCAACAGCAAGGTTTGGAAAATTTGGCTGCTATTAATTAAGGAAATCCTTTTTCAACAAGGAAGGCTCTTGGCAACCTTTATTATTTGGAACGGCAGTAGCAAAAAAAAAAAAAAAAAAAAGGCCATATATATGAGAAGAGAGGGACGTGTGGTTCAACTTGATCACTGGTCATGTTCACTTTTACATAGCCATATTTTTAACGTCAAAATATTAGGAGCAGCAACACCATCTAGGGTGATTATCTTAATTGGGTCTTGGAGTAAATTAACGGTCGACCAACACAATTACATACTCCAAGAACTGTTTCTCAAAGTTCGATTCAAATTTTTGAGTTGCTCTTCCAGTGGATTTCTGGGAGTATTCGGAGGGCTTGAGTGATTCAAGGCATTAAGCAATCAAACACTTGGTGCAGTGAACGAGGATTCGGCAATCGTCTTTTGGTCAGTCTTTTGGTCAGTCGGTGAGGATTCACGATTGTTTATTAAAGTCGTTTGTAACTGCACAATGTTATTTTTAGTGTTTTGATTCATTCCCGTGGTTTTTACCCTATTCGGGGTTTTCCACGTTCGTAGTTATTTGTTGATTTTCTCTTGTTTGGACTAATAATCGTGATTAGCTAAATAAGTTTTTCAGTCAAAAAGTCAAGAATTTATGCTGCAATGATCAGAAGAATGCAACTGCATTCCATAAACAGGAAGCAGTGGATAAACCAAGGGATTATAACCCAAGGGACTTTGTCTCACTAATCTCGCTACACATAAACTGGTCCAATTTCCAGTTCAAATTAATGTAAAGAAAATGTCAACCAAATAATTGCATATCCATTTCTTGGGAAAGGTTGCCAAGAAATGATGGCTAGAATAGTGAGCATATGCAGAAACAAATTGTCAGGCAAATTCTTGTAAAGCCGCATGAAGCACCAAAAAATGCTAGCATTTTAAAACCGGAAATAGCTACAATACACACCCCTCTTAGGTTGTGTATCATATGCACCATAGCTATCCACCGTTGGATTGCAAAAAGTTACGAATCAATTAGAAAAAGTTACGAAGTGGAGTGGAGTACAGTTGGTACCTCCCTTATACTCCCATGCATGTGGGCAAGGTTCGATTCCCGTAAGCACCCATCCCCCTCCTCAAGTCCCCTAGGATAGAGTAGATTAGGATTAACGAATGGCAAAAAAAAAAAAAAAAAAACTGAGCAACAGGTTACCTAACAAATTGAAGGAAAAAAAAATAAAAATAAAAAAACCTAGCAAAGGGAAAAAAACAATCCAGAGCAGAGGAGCAGCGGTGTATCAAACATCGGACGCCGCCATCTCCTATCGCCATCTCCTATCATCATCTCCGCCATCCCCTATCGCCATCTCCTATCGTTATCTCCGCCATCTCCTTCCCACAAACCCTAGAGTACTGAAATTGCTCAGTTAAGGTCCTGTATGGACATATTTATTTATGCTTCGCTTTATGCATATTTCTTTCTTGTCTTTTTTATTTTCAGTAACAACGTTATCTTTTTATTCACTAATTTGGAACTAAAGTAACAACGTTTGCTTTATAACACATGCACATGTTGGGAGATTCGAAACCAAATCCAGAGTCACTATAACACCAACCCATAATTGCCATATTAAGGGGAAAAATAACCTAAAAAAGACCAGAGGAATAACACCAGGACCCATGTCGGGAGATTCGAACTCTAAACCTCCTATAGTGAGATGCAACTTGCAGGGCCAACTATACGTCCTAGCCTCAATTGGCTTAATTGCACCCTTAACACACACAACACACCCGCCATCTAGTGGGCAATGGAATTAGTCCCCAAGATTAATTGAGATGTGCATGCCTGGACACCTAACTGGCCAAAAAACAAAAAACTATTTTAGTAAGTTTGCTAGTTACCCACTAATTTGGACGGCATAATCATTCATGTTAACACTTACACCAAAACAAATTCTTGTGGTCAAACTCTCATGCTCATGAAATTTGGTAGTCAAAAAGTAATAGGCTGATAATTCATGAATCTTGGGCTTGTACTGTATGAGTCTCGTGAACCAACTGATACGTAACCAACTACACTCATTCTCAACAACACCAATTAGTCTAACGATTTATCGATTCAGCTAAAATAAAGGACATCATAATCATTCATCTTGTCACTTCTACCGAAACGAATACGAGTGGTCAAACTCTCATGCGTATGAAATTTGGTAGTCAGATAGTGTGATAGGCTGATAGCTTACAAATTCTTGGCCATGTACTATATGAGTCTCGTGAACAGACTAATACATAACAAATTATGAATAACAAATAGCAAATTACTATAACAAATTATGGATTCAACTAAAGTAACAACATTTGCTTTTATTCACTAATTTGGAACCATAATCATTCATATTAACACTTCTACCAAAATGAGTCCTTGTGGTCAAACTCTCATGCTCATGAAATTCGGTGTAGAATGTGTGATAGGTTGATAGCTCATGAATTCTTTGGGCCTGTACTGTATGAATTTCGTGGAACAACTGATACATAACCAACTGCACTCTTGCTCAAAGCGCTCTCTCTCTCTCTCTCTCTCTCTCTCTCTCTCTCTCTCTCTCTCTCTCTCTTCCATGCAATATTAGGGTCTCCCCCTCTCGATATTATATGGGGCCCTTGAAAGAAGATTAAAACAATAAATCCTACACTTCTAAGATATTTATGAAGATCATGAATAGTTTAAAGGTTTTCCTATCAATTGTAATTCTGGTTGTTATTCTACCAACAGCCACCCCGTCATTCGATTACTTCAAACTTGCACTCCAGTGGCCTCCAACGGTAAAAGGAAAGCTCCCACAGCCAATGAATTTCACCATCCATGGGGTTTGGCCCCACAATTTCACTTCCTGGTCGTCTTGCCCTCTACCGACGAACCCCTACGTGGCCATCACGGTAAGCATGTGTAGTCCCAGTGAATTGCTCTCTTTTAATTTTGAATTTTGTCATTTTGTCTTTCATTGTATAAGCAGTTATTCATAATTTTGAAAATAATATTTTCTGCCTACTACCCACAATGCAATGAAGAAAATTTGGAGTTTTAGGAATAAATTAAAAAAATAAATTTCCTTTTCTCATTGTTTTTACCACCAAAGTTTTTTTTTTCCCCTTTTCTGTTGCAGCTTTGCTTATTGAGTAACTGCTACAACCAACAATGAGAAAAGGAAATTTATTTTTAAAATTTATTCCTAAAACTCCAAATTTTCATAATTGCATTGTGGGTTGTAGGCAGAAAATATTATTTTCAAAATTATGAATAACTGCTAGACGATGAAAGACAAAATGACAAAATTCAAAACTAAAAGAGAGCAATTCACTGGGCCTACACATGCTTACCGTGATGGCCACGTAGGGGTTCGTCGGTAGAGGGCAAGACGACCAGGAAGTGAAATTCTGGGGCCAAACCCCGTGGATGGTGAAATTCATTGGTTGTGGAAGCTTTCCTTTTACCGTTGGAGGCCACTGGAGTGCAAGTTTGAAGTAATCGAATGACGGGGTGATTGTTGGTAGAATAACAACCAGAATTACAATTGATAGGAAAACCTTTAAATTATTCATGATCTTCATAAATTTCTTAGACGTGTAGGATTTATTGTTTTAATCTTCTTTCAAGAGCCCCATGTATTATAGAGAGGGGGAGACCCTAATATTGCATGGAAGAGAGAGAGAGAGAGAGAGAGAGAGAGAGAGAGAGAGAGAGAGAGAGAGCTTTGAGCATGAGTGCAGTTGGTTACGTATCAGTTGGTCCACGAGACTCATACAGTACAAGCCCAAAGAATTCATGAGCTATCAACCTATCACACATTCTACACCGAATTTCATGAGCATGAGAGTTTGACCACAATGACTCGTTTTGGTAGAAGTGTTAATATGAATGATTATGGTTCCAAATTAGTGAATAAAAACAAACGTTGTTACGTTAGTTGAATCCATAATTCGTTAATAATAATTTGTTATTTGTTATGTATCAGTCGGTTCACGAGACTCATATAGTACATGGCCAAGAATTTTGTAAGCTATCAGCCTATCACGCTATCTGACTACCAAATTTCATACGCATGAGAGTTTGACCACTCGTATTCGTTTCGGTAGAAGTGACAAGATGAATGATTATGCTGTCCTTTATTTTA
Source organism: Vaccinium myrtillus (assembly GCA_016920895.1). Taxonomy (NCBI): domain Eukaryota; kingdom Viridiplantae; phylum Streptophyta; class Magnoliopsida; order Ericales; family Ericaceae; genus Vaccinium; species Vaccinium myrtillus. The sequence continues at coordinate 28,137,698 of CM029276.1, read as the reverse complement.
GCTGAATTGATAAATCGTTAGACTAATTGGTGTTGTTGAGAATGAGTGCAATTGGTTACGTATCAGTTGGTTCACGAGACTCATACAGTACAAGCCCAAGATTCATGAATTATCAGCCTATCACTTTTTGACTACCAAATTTCATGAGCATGAGAGTTTTACGACAAGAATTTGTTTTGGGGTAAGTGTTAAGATGAATGATTATGCCGTCCAAATTAGTGGGTAACTAGCAAACTTACTAAAATATATATTTTTTTTTTGGGTCAGTTAGGTGTCCAGGCATGCACATCTCAATTAATCTTGGGGATTAATTCCATTGCCCACTAGATGGCGGGTGTGTTGTGTGTGTTAAGGGTGCAATTAAGCCAATTGAGTCTAGGATGTATAGTTGGCCCTGCAAGTTGCATCTCACTATAGGAGGTTTAGAGTTCGAATCTCCCGACCTGGGTCCTGGTGTTATTCCTCTGGTCTTTTTTAGGTTATTTTTTCCCTTAATATGGCAATTATGGGTTGGTGTTATAGTGACTCTAGATTTGGTTTCGAATCTCCCAACATGTGCATGTGTTATAAAGCAAATGTTGTTACTTTAGTTCCAAATTAGTGAATAAAAAGAAAACGTTGTTACTTTAGTTCCAAATTAGTGAATAAAAAGATAACGTTGTTACTGAAAATAAAAAAGACAAGAAAGAAATATGCATAAAGCGAAGCATAGAGAAATATGTCCATACAGGACCTTAACTGAGCAATTTCTGTGAAGGGCAAAGGGCTAATATATCTACTTTGACTGTTAGAGATCCTAAACAAAGCAACCCAACAAATTACACGGAAAAGCCAATGGGTTTAGTCTCTGATTCATGCGGCCAAGCACGGCCACGCCGATGTTGTGAAGCGCCCCCATTTCCCCTTCGCAACGCCGGTTCGTTATTTTCCTATCGGCCTAACGTCTCTTACTTCTGTATTCTAGAACTAGAAGTTGTGAAAATACTACGTTTTTATGTACATAATTTCTTTAATGTATCACGAGTGAATAGATTTTCAGTTTGTAATACAGAATCGAGGGACTGAACATTGTGGTCTTGGATAGGGATAATGGGATTATGTATTGCGGCATCCGAGTTGTTGATTATAGCAATTAATGGTCGGGATTTCATCTCGGCAATAAACAGTTCAGATCTGTAAGAGTCGACATGAAATCAGAACCAGTGATTGGGCGATAAATGACTCGTATGCCGCACTACTGGGTTGTATGACTATAAACAGTGCGTTGATGTGAACATGGATACAAAGCAATTTAGAAACTAGAAAAACATTTAGGTACATGGAAGGGTTCATTGAATGCAGTACCATTGATGTATTCTTCTTCTTCTTCCGACCCATTTCATCGCCCGAACTGGCTACTTCATCCCTGGGTTTGCCAATTCTTTGTATTCTTTTTGTAATTCAAGCTCTTTTTCCCACCATTGACACACATGTACAAAAACCTGCAAATGCATGGCCAAAGTATTAGCTCAAACATCACAATTTATCATTTATAAGAACATCTGACAACGAACCTTTGGCCTGAAATTAGAAATCCTCCTCCATGCCTTACTAAAGACCTTGAACTCTCTCTCTCTCTCTCTCTCTCTCTCTCTCTCTCTCTCTCTCTCTCTCTCTCTCTCTCTCTCTCTCTCTCTCTCTCTCTCTCTCTCTCTCTCTCTCTCTCTCGTATGGGCACGTCAATTTATGTAATTCTGTATATTTGTGTGTGAATTGGTTTTGAGATTTTTTAGATTTTAGGGATTTGGGGGAGATCGGGACATTAGATGATGGAGCGGGAATTGGTAGGGTGCACGTGATGGTCACGTGTGCTGGGAGTGGTGAAATACCTAATTCGCCCCTCACTTTAAGGGAGAGAATTGACGGCGTGAGGCATAGGGACCAATTGAACACAAATTGGAAACGTTGGGTACCAAAATCGCGCAATTGAAAATTTGGGGACCAAAACGCGATGGCGGGCATACTTTGGGGACCAAAAAAGTCAAAAAGCCATAAATTCTCTGATTTTTTCTTTCTGCTTGTATCAGTTGTATGTTTCAGGATTGCTATACTTTGGGGACCAAAAAAGTCAAAAATCCATAAATTCTCTGATTTTTTCTTTCTTCTTGTATCAGTTGTATGTTTTAGGATTGCTACATGTATCAACTTGCATACAATGGAGTGGCATTTCTCGGAAGTGAGATATTGGTGCTTTCAAACAGCTCTGTTTTAAACAACTTGGATAAACTAATCCAAGCTCAGCTTGGCATTTCTCGGAAGTGAGATATTGGTGCTTTCAAGCAGCTCTGTTTTAAACAGCTTGGATAGACTAATCTATACCAATCACTTGTTATGTTTAGTGATTTCCTTGCTTCTATGTCTGGTGATTGATCACTTATGTTTTGTACAGTATCAGTTTTGAATCTTGGACTCCTGATACTATTGGGATTATATTCTTTCCTACCATTTGCGGCGTTGTTCATATTACGAATCACTGTTCCTCGTGTTTTGGATGATTGATGACATTGGTTAAGATTTCCATTTTCTTGTAAATTTTGATACAAGGAGATCTCTATGTTGACATTGATTTGAATAATGCTTGTTAGATAAATGAACTCAATAAAACACCAAGGAGAATTTTTTGCAGTTCAAAGTAAAAAAAAAAAACAGACCACGGGAATTTAATTTGAGTATAATGATGTAGAATTTCATTGAATGGGAAGACATCACAGACCACTGCTTTCAACTGAAGAAAGTAACCAGAGCTAGCGTCTTAAGAAAACTTTACGTGAAGTTTTTTTTTTTTAGTGTTTACTAACAATTTATTTAGCATCGAGACAAACGACAACCTCATCATCGGCCCAGAGTGAGTCATGGGGGGGGAATGGATACTTGAAACATTGGGCAATTTGATGTGGAGTGCTGGGGGCAATCAATCGTAACAAGATTTGGATCAAAACAGATCTGGACCTCCTGGAGATCTCCACTGCCATTGCATGAAAATTCGGCTTTTTTGTGGGTTTCAGAGTGAATTGCGACTTCAATATCAGATAGAGGTTTACTTCCCCCGCCAAAGAGAGAGTTGGAATCGAGAAGCTTGTAGACATCGTACCGGTCCTTCAACTGGACGCCCAACATTAAGTATTGGGTTTGGTCATAGCTTGATTGGGAACATCCCCCGTGCTTCTCCCACTCATTTTCCCAAAACAAATCATTAGAACCGAGTAGGTTCGGCCAACTCGCTTCTAGTCTTGGGAGCAAGATGGGGTCCTAAAAGATAAAGACATTCCTTATTAGTAGTAGAAGCAAGAATCACGCGGAATCGGAAATTTGCGTTGATGGTGACACACTGACACTTTTTTAACACACTTCAATCATAACAATCTCAATAAGCAAAGCTGCAACAGCAAAGGGGGAAAAAAACCTTTGGTGGTAAAAACAATGAGAAAAGGATATTTATTTTTTTAATTTATTCCTAAAACTCCAAATTTTCTTAATTGCATTGTGGGTTGTAGGCAGAAAATATTATTTTCAAAATTATGAATAACTGCTTAGACGATGAAAGACAAAATGACAAAATTCAAAACTAAAAGAGATCGAGCAATTCACTGGGCCTACACATGCTTACCGTGATGGCCACGTAGGGATTCGTCGGTAGAGGGCAAGACAACCAGGAAGTGAAATTGAGGGGCCAAACCCCGTGGATGGTGAAGTTCATTGGCTGTGGAAGCTTTCCTTTTACCGTTGGAGGCCACTGGAGTGCAAGTTTGAAGTAATCGAATGACGGGGTGGTTGTTGGTAGAATTACAATTGATAGGAAAACCTTTAAATTATTCATGATCTTCATAAATTTCTTAGACGTGTAGGATTTATTGTTTTAATCTTCTTTCAAGAGCCCCATGTATTATAGAGAGGGGGAGACCCTACTATTGCATGGAAGAGAGAGAGAGAGAGAGAGAGAGAGAGAGAGAGAGAGAGAGAGAGAGAGAGAGAGCGTGCTTTGAGCATGAGTGCAATTTGTTACGTATTAGTTGGTCCACGAGACTCATACAGTACAGGCCCAAAGAACTCATGAGCTATCAACCTATCACACATTCTACACCGAATTTCATGAGCATGAGAGTTTGACCACAAGGACTCGTTTTGGTAGAAGTGTTAATATGAATGATTATGATTCCAAATTAGTGAATAAAAAGCAAACGTTGTTACGTTTGTTGAATCCATACTTCGTTAATACTAGTAATTTGTTATAGTAATTTGTTATTTGTTATTCATAATTTGTTATGTATCAGTCGGTTCACGAGACTCATAAGTACATGGCCAAGAATTTTGTAAGCTATCAGCCTATCACGCTATCTGACTACCAAATTTCATACGCATGAGAGTTTGACCACTCGTATTTGTTTCGGTAGAAGTGACAAGATGAATGATTATGTTGTCCTTTATTTTAGCTGAATCGATAAATCGTTAGACTAATTGGTGTTGTTGAGAATGAGTGCAGTTGGTTACGTATCAGTTGGTTCACGAGACTCATACAGTACAAGCCCAAGATTCATGAATTATCAGCCTATCACTTTTTGACTACCAAATTTCATGAGCATGAGAGTTTGACCACAAGAATTTGTTTTGGTGTAAGTGTTAAGATGACTGATTATGCCGTCCAAATTAGTGGGTAACTAGCAAACTTACTAAAATAATTATTATTTTTTTTGTTCAGCTAGGTGTCCAGGCATGCACATCTCAATTAATCTTGGGGACTAATTCCATTGCCCATTAGATGGCGGGTGTGTTGTGTGTGTTAAGGGTGCAATTAAGCCAATTGAGGCTAGGATGTATAGTTGGCCCTGCAAGTTGCATCTCACTATAGGAGGTTTAGAGTTTGAATCTCCAGACCTGGGTCTTGGTGTTATTCCTCTGGTCTTTTTTAGGTTATTTTTCCCCTTAATATGGCAATTATGGGTTGGTGTTATAGTGACTCTAGATTTGGTTTCGAATCTCCCAAAATGTGCATGTGTTATAAAGCAAATGTTGTTACTTTAGTTCCAAATTAGTGAATAAAAAGAAAACGTTGTTACTTTAGTTCCAAATTAGTGAATAAAAAGATAACGTTGTTACTGAAAATAAAAAAAGATAAGAAAGAAATATGCATAAAGCGAAGCATAAAGAAATATGTCCATACAGGACCTTAACTGACCTTAACTGAGCAATTTCAGTGGAGGGGAACGGGCTAATATATGTACTTACTGTTACAGATCCTAAACAAAGCAACCCAACAAATTACACGGAAAAGCCAATGGGTTCAGTCTCTGATTCATGCGGCCAAGCACGGCCACGCCGATGTTGTGAAGCGCCCCCGTTTCCCCTTCGCAACGCCGATGTTGTGAAGCGCCCCCATTTCCCCTTCGCAACGCCGGTTCGTTATTTTCCTATCGGCCTAACATCTCTTACTTCTGTATTCTAGAAGTTGTGAAAATACTACGTTTTTATGTATATAATTTCTTTAATGTATCACGAGTGAATAGATTTTCAGTTTGTAATACAAAATCGAGGGACTGAACATTGTGGTCTTGGATAGGGATAATGGGATTCTGTATTGGGGCATCCGAGCTGTTGATAATAGCAATTAATGGTCGGGATTTCATCTCGGCAATAAATCTGTAAGAGTCGACATGAAATCAGAACCAGTGATTGTGCGATAAATGACTCGAATGCCGCACTATAGGGTTGTATGGGTATAAACAGTGCGTTGATGTGAACATTGATACAAAGCAATTTAGAAACTAGAAAACATTTAGGTATATGGAAGGGTTCATTGAATGCAGTACCATTGATGTATTCTTCTTCTTCTTCCGACCCATTTCATCGCCCGAACTGGCTACTTCATCCCTGGGTTTGCCAATTCTTTGTATTCTTTTTGTAATTCAAGCTCTTTTTCCCACCATTGGCACACATGTACCAAAACCTGCATATGCATGGCCAAAGTATTAATATGTTCTTTGAATTAGCGCACTACAGCAATTGCCCCATCAGGATTGGCACGTATGTGGTAGGAGTTATAAAGCAATCACAAGGAATAAAACAGGATAGATGGGCCATCATAATTCTTGTTTTAGCCTTGGGTATAATGAGAAACTACTAATCTCCCTGTGGTTAATATTAGAGCATGCCTACGAATGAACACAAAAACATATATTACACGTGGTAAAACTAAATTTGGATATGGTTTTGACTAATGATAAGAAATAGAATTTTTGAAGATGGTGCTAAACGATGGTTTTGCATCTACCTTTTATTCCAACCCCTGTAACTGAATGGTAAGTTCTAGCCAAAACTCTAATGAAACAATCATGTTTGGTTCCCAAAATGACTTTCGGGATTAACACTCTTAGGATTAACTTTTATCCCTCTCTGTGATGTACTATATATCCTCAAGGGAGATGGGATTGAGCAGGATTAAGCGGAGTGCGTGGGAAATTCATCTTAACGAGGTATAAAAATACAAAATACCCTCAAATGTCCTAGGCAGTAAAATTCCTGAAAATTAAAAAAATACCGTCTTCCGGGGATAATCCCGCGTCAGTCAAACACAGGATTGGAAAGAGTAGTAACTTGGTACCGGGACAAATATGTGTGGACTGAGGACTACCAATACCAAAACTATTAATCCCGTCTATTTTAATCCGCGAATCAAACGAGGCCTAGTACAGTGGTTAGGTGAGGCAAAATCTAGCAAATATAATGCTGGTTATCCGATTACTCTTCTTCTTCATTCGAGACGTGCTTGACTACAGATATTTATGGCCTTTTTTGGCTTCTTGTTAAAAGAGTAACAGCTTCTTTAACCACTCAACTCAACAGACCCTATTAATCTCCAACTACTTCGTGGCTAAATTGCATCTTGTTTGGGACTACAAATTGTTTTCTAGTTTGGGACTACAAATTGTTTTCTACTTTGGGACTACAAATTGTTTTCTAGTTTGGGATTAAACTAAAAAATATGTTCCTTTTTCCTTTGGTTTAATAAAAACAACAGCAATCAATCTGAAGATTCTGAACATTGTTGCTCGTACAGTATGAATAACTGTCCCTGGTTTGTCATTGGTTTGATTGGTTCAGGTATTTTCATTGACGCTAAGGAGTGTTGTGAAGATATGTAGAGTTCGATCAGCATCTTCCTTCATTGTTCAAACATGGCACGATCTACTACTATTTTGACAACCTTTGTGAAGGTAATGCCTTTTGAGTCATTTAGTTTTTCTAGAACTTGAGAGCTTGTGATAGGCTACCTCATAGTAATACCCTTGTGTTTACAGGATTGCTTGGAAAAAGTTTTGTAGGGCGTGAAAACAAATATGTGCATTTGAATTTTAAACATAGTTGTCCATGTTAAGTTTGTTTCTTTCTTTCAGTATCACTAAGGACATATCGAAAGAATGCAGCTTTAGAACTAGGAAACTAGTTGGAAATTTGGTTATCAATTGTTCCAACCACATATACCTCCCCTTGATCCTCTTTCTTGCTGAATGCTGAGACATTAAGTCATATCTGTTTTGATAGTTGGTAAACCCAAATTGAAATTAGAAACACAACAGTTATACAAAAACTAGTTTTTCTTGAACAGAGGAATTCTTGAATCTTTACAACTTGAGGCGATTAAAAGTCAAGGCGTTATTACCTGGAATTGAACATGTCCATACACAAAATTTCTTCGACCAAATATCTCCTCCTTTTCAACTATCATGTGAACTTCACGTGATTGCACGACAAATGAAGCCACTCTAAGTGAATAATTCCTTCCAGTTTTTCACTCTCAAGCTGCAAATATTTCCTTGGTCGGTTGTATGACAGATTTTAGCTTGGTTTTCTGCTTGTCAGATTGGAGGAAACCGCATCCGATATCTTATAAACTTAGGTAGCAGTAATTTTTCGGTGGATGAATCAAGTTATTGACTTCTTTGATAATCCTTTTTAAGCCTATGGAAAAATTGCAAATATAAATGTAGTTCTTGAGCAACATTCCCTTCATCGGAGTCACCTTCACGATTACCTTCTTTTCATCTGTTTCACCCTTTTGTGATATCTTTCTTTTTCATTTTACATCCCATAATCTTAACACAAATGAACTGGTGGTGTGCTAGAGCTGTTGGTGCCACAAAAGTATCTACCACGACCATTACTCTCTACCAAAAATCGATCTTTGCTCCCGAGTAGTAAGAATTATCAAAGTGGATCAAATTTCAACTTATCTCTCTTCAATTGCTTTTTAATTTCCCAAAGGTAGGGAGAAAGGTATAACTTATGGAACTCAAATTTTTGTAGCTTGAGCTTACTTGAGGTCACTCGTAAGAAAGTTGTACGTGATTTAGACTTTGAACAGCGATTCTTAAGCAAACCAAGAAGAATGTGGTGATGATGTTCTCAACAACAGGATCATGAAGTGTGGATCTTGTCTACCTCCTTGCCTTTTCTTTTTTCCCATGCAACTCTCTTGATTGTTACCTTGTGAAAATTAAACCCCAAGAGAATGATGGAAATTTTATTCCAACCATGTTCCATGCATATGTAGGGAGTGATTAAACATATAAATACATTTTATTGTTTGCATGTGTCTGTCGCTATGTGTAGCGTGCTTGTACTTGATATGTTCATTGAATTAGAGCACTACAACAGTTGCCCCATCAGGATTGGCACATATGTGGTAGGAGTTATAAAGCACTCGCAAGGAATAAAACAGGATGGATGGGCCATCATAATTCTTGTTTTAGCCTTGGACATAATGAGAAACTACTAATTCTTATTCTTCCCATGCGGTTAATATTAGAGCATGTCTACGGATGTACACAAAAACATATATTATATTAAACGTGGTAAAACTAGATTTGGATATGGTTTTGACTAATGATAAGAAATAGAATTTTTGAAGATGGTGCTAAGCGATGGTTTTGCATCTACCTTTTATTCCTACACCTGTAATCCTGTATGATAAGGTTCTTGCCAAAACTCTAATGATACAATCATGTTTGGTTCCCAAAATGGCTTTCGGGACTAATACTCTTAGGATTAATTTTAATCCTATATGCGATGTACTCTATATTCTCAAGGGAGATGGGATTGAGCAGGATTAAACGGAGTGCATGGGAAATTCATCTTAACGAGGTATTAAAAAAAATGCAAAATACCCTCAAATGTCCCTAGGCAGTAAAAGTCCTGAAAATTACAAAAATAACCTCTCTTCCGGATATAATCCCGCATCAGTCAAACACGGGACCGGAAAGAGTTAGTAACTTAGTACCGGGACAACTATGCAAGGACTGAGGACTACCAAGACCAAAATTATTAATCCTGTCTATTTTAATCCGTGAATCAAACGAGGCTTATTACAGTGGTTAGGTGAGGCAAACTCTAGCAAATATAATGCTAGTTCTCTATTTACTCTTCTTCTTCATTCGAGACGTGCTTGACTACCGATAGTTATGGCCTTTTTTTGGCTTCTTGTAACAACTTTTTCAACCACTCAACTCAACAGACCCTAATAATCTCCAACTACTTTGTGGCTAAATAGCATCTTGTTTGGGACTACAAATTGTTTTCTATTTTGGGATTAAAACTGAAAAAATATGTTCCCTTCTCCTTTGGTTTAATAAAAACAACAGCAATCAATCTGAAGATTCTGAACATTGTTGTCTCGTGCAGTATGAATAACTGCCCCTGGTTTGTAATTGGTTTGATTGGTTCAGGTATTTTCATTGATGCTAAGGACTGTCCTGAAGATATGTAGAGTTCCATCAGCGTCTTCCTTCATCGTTCAAACATGGCAAGATCTACTACTATTTTAACAACCTCTGTGAAGGTAATGCCTTTTGAGTCATTTAGTTTTTCTAGAACTTGAGAGCTTGTGATAGACTACCTCATAGTGATACCCTTGTGTTTAAAGGATTGCTTGGAAGAAGTTTTGTACTTTTGTAGGGGGTGAAAACAAATATTTGCATTTGAATTTTGAACACAGTTGTCCATGTTGAGTTTGTTTCTTTCTTTCAGCATCACTAAGGATAAATCAAAAGAATGCAGCTTTAGAACTAGGACACTAGTTGGAAATTTGGTTATCAATTGTTCCAACCACAGATACATGTTTGACACAGTTATTTTGACTCCTCCCCTTGATCCTCTTTCTTGCTGAATGCTGAGACATTAAGTCATATCTGATTTGATAGTTGGTAAACCCAAATTAAGATTAGAAACACAATAGTTATACAAAAACTAGTTTTTCTTAGATTTAATCTTGAAGGAGATGAAGTCATTCTAGAGAGAGGGGGGATTTTGGTGCTTTTGTTTAGATTTAACCTCGAAGGAGATTAAGGAGATGAAGAAGGGTAGTTATGTCATCTTACATGGAAGTTTAATTTTATTTTTTTTAAAATTTCATCCCAACTCGCATAACAGGCGTGTGTGCTACACCTTCTGTCAATTTGGAAGGGAAATCTAATGGTTGCATTTTAGTCCAAAACCACGAGGAGGTGAAGTGGTCATTTTTAAACGTGAGGGAGGTCATCTGCAACTAGGGCAAACCATAGGTAGGTAAAGTGCATTTTGCCCTTTCTTTAATGTATCATGAGTGGATAGATTTTGAGCTTGTACTACAGAATCGAGGGACTGAACATTGTGGTCTTGGATAGGGATAATGGGATTCTGTAGTGCGGCATCCGAGCCGTTGATCTCAGCAATTAATGGTCGGTATTTCATCTCGGCAATAAACAGTTCAGATCTGTAAGAATCGACATGAAATCAGAACCAGTGATTGTGCCATAAATGACTTGTATGTCGCACTATAGGGTTGTATGAGTATAAACAGTGTGTTGATGTGAACATGGATACAAAGTAATTTAGAAACTAGAAAACATTTAGGTATATGGATGGGTTCATTGAATGCAGTACCATGATGTGTTCTTCTTCAAAGTGATTTAGACTTTGAACAGCGATTCTTAAGCAAACCAAGAACAATGTGGTGGTGATGTTCTCAACAACAGGATCATGAAGTGTGGATCTTGTCTACCTCCTTGCCTTTTCTTTTTTCCCATGCAACTCTCTTGATTGTTACCTTGTGAAAATTAAACCCTTTAAGAGCACAGAAGATTCTAAAACAGGAGATCAGGATAGCAAAATAATGAGTTAGTGACAGACCTGAGCCATCTTACCCCAATGGCTTGGTGGATAAATAGCATCTTGATAATGTCACTAAAATATCTCTAGTTGGGGATGCTGCTAAAAGATTCTTCCTTTTTCCATTGGTTTAATACAAAATAACAACAGTCAATTTGAACATTGTTCATGTATAGTATTACTGTCATTGTAATACCCCTGTTTATCGTTGATTTGATTTGTTCAGGTATTTTCTGACACCTAAGGGGAGTAGAATCAAGGTATGTGAGAGTTCCATCAACATCTTCCTCGTTGTTCAATCCTGGCAGGATCTACTAGTATTTAACGGCTGGTACGAAGATAATGCCTGTTTTGTGTTGTTTATTGTCAATTAGTTTCTCTAGAACTTGAGAGCTTGTGATATAACCACACAGTTAATTACCTCGTCCGTAAAGGATTGTTTGGAAGAAAAAAGTTTGGAAGGGTGTGAAAATAATTATTTGCCTTTGAATACATATTAAGCTTGGTCAATAGTCCTCCATGTTAAGTTTGTGTCTTTCTTTGAGCATCAGTAAGGATAAAGCATCAGAACGTAGCATTAGAACTAGGGAAACGATTTGGAAATCCAATTATCTATTTCACATCCCAATCACATATACAGGTTTGACAGAATTATTTTGGCTCTCCCCTATCCTATTTCTTGCTGATACATGAAGCCATATCTGCTTGGACAGTTGGTAAAACCCAAATAAGAATGTTAAAATGTGAAACACAGTAGTTATACATAAACTAGTTCTTCTTGAACAGAGGAACTCTTTTGACTTTACAACTTGAGGCGCTTTACCTCCATGATTTACAGCCATACCACTTGGATATTACCATGATCATGTCCAGCTGATAGCTATTGGACTTCCAACTATGTGTTTTCCATCTGACCATTCTATACGAGCAAATTCATTAGTGCCTGATGGCATTGAACTTGCAGTGAATGTAACTGTAAAAGTCTTCTTCTCATCAGTTTTGCTAAAAGTCAGTGATTCCGGCTCAACCATTATCTTCACTGCACTTGTCCCTGAAGACATGGAAGCCTTGTACGTAGCCGGAGTGCCAACATTGGTCAATGTTCTTGTGTGCTTCACCACGGTCGCTGCACTGCTACCACCCCCTTTGCCTGAGGCTGTTTGTAGAGGAACAACAAAAGACGGGTAATTCAGATCTCCCAAGTTGTATTTCTTCCCTGATTCGCATGTATAATCTTGATGTGAGACGGTCTTAATTCGGGCCGATGTGTAGTTTAAGGCACAAAGGAAACCCAGGTAATCCTCAACTCCGGCATCGTATACAAGGCCAGGGTCCAGGGCCGATACCGGACTAACGTGCCCAGCTCCATAATCATAAGGCGTGGATGGTCGTCCACTTGCGATATCTTGTATGGTTTTGCCGTCTTTGTAGGTGGTGTAGCTTGTGGTCATTAGTGCAGACTTTATGGCTGCCGGGCTCCAGCTGGGGTGGACTCCCTTGAGTAGTCCCGCGAGACCACTCACATGCGGGCACGACATCGATGTGCCGGAAATGATGTTGAAGCTCACCCGCCGAGTGTCTTCCTTCAACGCTGTAGGTCCAACTGCGCCAGTCCAACCAGCTAGGATATTAACACCCGGTGCTATTAAATCCGGCTTGAGTATGTCTGGTGTTATTGGGTTCGGACCTCGAGAACTGAATGCTGCCACAACTGGTGATGGTTGGACCCCCAAATGGGTGCCTCCAAAAGTGATCGTGGCTGTTGCTTTGGCATCCGTATTTATGTATTTCTTTATCGCATCACCCGTCGATTGACCCACAGCTGCTGTGGGTATGAGATGTGTGTCGGCCACCAATTCTTCCCCATAGGCATCAGTATTTGTTAAGATCATCCCTACGCCACCGGCATCTCTTACCACCATTCCTTTTTGCACCCTAGCATTCAATCCTCTATCACAGACCACAATTTTCCCTGAAACTTTAGAAGGAATCAAACTGTCAGTCATACATAGGTTTCCGTATGAGGAGTTACTCGCATTAGCAGCATACACAAGTCGAAACATGGAAGAATCAGACAATGGCTTTCCACTGTACAGTGAAACGCCGGAGAAATTTTTCCCAGTGCCAAGCCTAACATAAGCTGGGAATTCACGGTCGAGTGTTCCGGCGCCCACGGTGGTTATCCACGGCGCAACGTTGGACAGAGTCATGGTACCAGGCCCTCCGTTTCCAGCAGAGCACGATACTAAAATTCCTTTTGCCATCGCCGTGAATGCTCCGATGGCGACACTATCTCTATCGTAATCGGTGACAGAGCCACCAATCGACATAGACAGAACGTTTACGCCATCTTTAATAGCCGCGTCCATTGCGGCCACTATGTCGGAGCTGAAACAGCCGCCTTGCCAGCAGATTTTGTACGCGGCTATCCGGGCATGCCTGGCCATCCCTCTCGCTGTTCCCGTGGCATAGCCGAACAGGCTAGCATCGGCTACGGCAGACCCCGCTGCCGTAGACGATGTGTGCGTACCGTGCCCATCATCGTCCCTTGGTGACTTGGATTCGGTTTTTTCATCAATCGGCCCAAAAGCTCCTTCATACCCTTTGGAAAAGGACCTTGCCCCAATCAGTTTCCTATTGCAGCCCGACGAGTTGAATGTTTTACTCACTTCACACTCGCCATTCCAGCTACCAGGAACCGGGCCAAGCCCCGTGTCATCAAAGCTTTTAGTCTCGGGCCAAACACCCGTGTCTAAAACCCCGACTACTACATCACTTGCTGTAGTAGAATCCGGGAAGAGGGAGCTGCTTGCGTCAAGTCCAAGGAATTCTGGCGTGCGAGTAGTGTGAAGCTCATATTTCACATCTTCTAGGAGGGTGAGAACCCCCGGATGGGATTCAAGCGACTTGGCTTCGTCTGCTGTGAGCCTCGCGGAGAATCCGTGGATTGCATCGGTATAGGCATAAAGCATGTCGCCTGAATCCGATACGGTTTTCAAAGCCGAGTCGTACCACTCAAAGTGATCGGCGAAACTCGTTGGCATGGTGGATTTGTCCATGTGAACGATGTAAGTCTTCTTTTCGGCAACCGCGAATGAATTGCCGGCGATTGCAATCAAAAGCGTTTGCAGTAACAGTGACCCGAACCTCGAAAAGGATTTCATGTTTTTAGAATGCCTCGGAAGCCCTGAGGCCAGAAACCCAGAAAAAAAATTGAGGCTGGCTCTGTTTGCTCTGGGAATGTTTTGAGAGTGTATATTTAGTGTGTACCAAAACACTTGAGTTTCACATAGGACCTTCAATCAGAGAGACTCTTGGATCCTTTGGTGTGTCCTTTTTCATCAGTCCATATTTCAAGTACTTAATGGGGAACAAATTCAGTGGACCACGTTCAGCTTTCAAAAGTCTCTGTCTGCCAATGCCAAAATTAAAAAAGGGTTCGGACCCACTGAAATATGAAACAATAATGAACTAGATAAGTAAATTCCACCTCTTGATTCAATGAAAGATATCTATTTAATACTGCATATCTATGCATTCTGGTGTGATTTACTTGGAGCAAGAATTCCAATCCAATTCTACTAATTCCATAGAGAAGCAAAACGATTTTTTTTTTTTCTCTCCTAGTTTTGGAGGCATCTTATACTGTTTTGTCGAGTTTTGGGTGTGCTTTCAAAAGGAGTCGAGTTTTGGGTGTGCTTTCAAAAGGAGTCTAATCTACAAATAGATACATACCAGGGTGTTCGATAACGACGTATTTTATCGACCGTTACGTGACGAGATTTCGGTTACTTGCGTATTAGCCGATACGGACCGATCGGCAGACATTTGGCCATATCCGATACCATTATGTTTACCAATTCTGTGATTCAAAACCTGCCTGTTCCACTAATCTGGCTTTTGGGCTTTTTTAGTTTGACGTATGTGAAGAGAATGATCTATCTTGTAAAACGTGAAAAAGCCAAAAAACCAATAATTCACTTTGTGAAACGGGGCCTGATACGTAACATGTGTGCATCATCATGAAATAGTAGGAATCAAATATATAATCATTGGTGGTGTTTTGATGATTGTTTTCCCATAGTACCATATTATTCTTTTATTACTGCTATATTGCTTTTAAATGGTGAAAATTTTCAAACTTAGCCCTTTGCTTGAATTAATGGGTGAAATGAAAGGTTAGTTTGTATCCTTCACTACAAGAAACGACGGAAAATCATGCTGTTTTCAAGGTTCACCTGTCAATATTACGAAACAACTTTTTTTGTCAAAATCCCCAACCACTATTATTAGTAGAAAAAATGTTATGCGCAAGGAAGCTTGCACCGAACTATACACAGAATGTGTGTTTTTTTAAAAACGTGTTTGCAAAACACGACTTCATGTTCTCACATTACTCACATTATGTGCATGATTCGGTATAAGGTTCCTTGCGCGTAGCATTTCTGTATTAGTAGTAATAAAAGGTTAAAAGATCAAGGTAGGTTTGAGTGCACAAACTCATGACTTCATGGGTACTTTTCTAAGAGATAAAACTACTTATATGTATTCATAAGAGATGGCCACACAACTTAGGGGTGGATTCATTCCTAACCCACTAATTAGTGGGTAGATTAGATAGTTTTTTATTTTTGGTTATGAAGAGTACTCTAATGAACAAAACTAATCTCTCCAACCCGTTCACATCCCTTTCCACACGTGTGCATGACGTGAGGTGGCTCCAAGAACATATCGTTTTCGGGGGGAATCGACTCTGCGACCTTGGGATGGTAAGCTCCGCTGAGGCAAATTGACTAACCACTGCGATAACCTGGGGATAGAATTTTAGTAGAAACAAAACTCTCCCTTGAGTTGGGTAAGGACCTGAGTAAAAGCTCATTTTTAGTATGGGTTGGAGCAACCACAGAAGGCTGATGTGAGCTAGGTTCGGGCCAGTCCAAGGTCCTAAAACCCGATCAAAATTGTTCATTTTATTTACCTTGTCGAGAATGTGGAGTCTGCAAAAATTTTGATTGATTGGACATCGATAGTGACACGAACGGAACTCATTTGTTTCAGAAAACATTAACAGCTAATATGATTTTGATTCGGATGTGCAATTAACGTATTTTTTTTTTTTTGCTATCATTATCAACTCGACAAGACAAAGAAAGTGATTATTTTGATTCATATCATATTTTCAAGCCCGAGACGAGCCCGTATTCAGGGCACAAGAAAAGGGTACAGTAAGGAGTGCACTTCCGTTTTCCTTTACTAGTAGTAGGGGGTCCCGTGGTTCCTATGCCGCCGCGTTTTCCGGTGTGAAAGAATTTGTGATATTTCTTCCGAAAAGATTTGGGCAAGGTCTAAAAGAAGTTGAAGAGTTACGGGGTGTTCCACTGACAAAAAACTGTTTTTTCCAAACACCGAGACAGGTCATTCTCTCACAACACATCACATAAAAAACCGTGAAAAATCAATTTTTTCAAAAAAATTGGATTAGTGAAACACCCCTTAAAAAAACAGTGACAAACGTTGATATGTGACTAGATTTCTTATCTAAGAAGTGACCAAAATTGTGTACTAATAATTTCCTTTTGTCCAACCACCCAATTAGCGTATAATAATGCAATCATCCACTTGGGGATATAGTGGCATGACCAATTGTCCACCGACAATTATCAAAGTTTGCTTACAAAGATGATCAAATAAAATACATGAATAATGATGAAAGTTACTAATACAAAGCCGAAAAGGATTGGGGTTTTGGCCCCTTTCTTGATTATGATTAAAGTTATTGGACCACTCACTTTCCAAAACTATATGGTTGAGAAACAATTATTGTAAGAGCAATGCTGCGTGCACAGATTTATGTGCATGGATGTGGATATGAGTATCGGAAACCGTCTGATACACAGACTTCTCATTATTATGTGAGACCCGTGTCCGGCATCGGACGGATTTGAGGTACCTCGTAAGACAAATTTGTCTCAATCGTGTATCTACCAATCTCTGATGATTATAATTTTTTATACCCACAATGTGCTAAACATTCCTAAAATAATGAACGCTTCGATCCCAAATGGAGAGATTTCAGAGGACCCACAATTGAGGTCACTACAGAAATAAGAATGTAGTGACTTGGATCACTACGGGAACCCCAATTTACCTCCATATCTGTGCATTTAAATATGTGGACAAGGAGTTTTTTCCTAATCGTAATGGTACTAGATTATGAGAGCTGTTTGTTTGTTGATTTTCTCCTACTACTTTTTATCATCTTTCCTTGTGGCAATTAGCTGGATTGGCCCCCTCCACTGAGAACTGTTGGTACCCACTCATGGAGCTACTACTACTATTTTCTTCTTTCATCATACAGTCTTTTCTCTCATGCACACACTTTGCATCAACTTTGTTCTTGGTAGGTCATGCATAGTTGCATACTTTATAATATCTCTGAAGAAAATTGTGCATGAATGATTGATCTTTTAAACCAGCTTTTATATGACTAATCTTCAATGCACCCCATGCTGAGTCACTTTCCTCAGTGCGAAGACAAAGGACTGAGCTAAAGTGAATTGTTCGCGTTTGATTTGAGAACTTAACGAGTTTCAAAAGTGTATTCCAACGTAGTTTTGTTTATTAGTAGAGCTGATCTTGAATGAGCCAAACATGATTTGAGCTCTATTGCTTGATTTTTCAAAACAGTACTATAAGCTTGTCGAGCGGAGTACGTACGTAGTAGGTTATTCAAGATTGATTTGGAGTCATCTGCTCCACAAAACTGATTTGTCCACAAAATTGGCTTATAACTTTACGAGCCGGGTCGGGTCTTTCTCTCACTTTACATCAACCTAAAAAACTGACTTAAACCAATTAAGTCAGGAGGAATGTAAGCTCAATTTTATGTCTTAAAGAAACCGATGAAGGACGAGCTATAAATGAGCTGAACACGAGTCGAGTTCGACTACTTTGATTTGTTTAATAGTCCTATATGTACAGATACACATGAATTTCCTTCTTTTAAAAAAAAATGAAAATCAAGCTAATATGATTCAGAATTATGATAAATATTGGGAATTGAACACAGTACATGGTTAGGTTGTAGTGTGGGCGTATAATTCTTAAAGAAAAAAACAATCAAGATGTTACTAATTTCAAAAAGGTTAATTTCACATCTGTGTATTATCCTCTATAATATGCTAAAAGAATGGCGTTTTTTGGAAATCAATCTCAAACTAGCGGGAGACTCATTTAGAGCTTGGGACTGACCCTAAATAGTTGATAGCACGTAGAACTTGAAAGTTTCGAACCAGAAACTTAAGAGAGAAATGAACCCCTAAGTTTCGGGTATTTTTATACTTGCACTCTTTTCTGTGTTTTGTGCGTGAATTTTTAATATTGTCATTACATTTGTCACAAAGATTACACTGTTAGAAGATTTTTTTTTTAAATCACATGAAGATGACAAAACAATATTTGGCAGGGGGGTTTTAGCCTCTATCATTATCATGTCTCCAAAATTGTCTGGTTGGAAGAGAAATTGCAATTGGCAATTTGGCATGCACTTGAATTATGGAGGAGGTGGATGAATTCCATACGCAATCAGTCCTGATATTTGGACCCTAGGCATGCACATATGTCTTTCTAGGTGTATCGTTTTCATAGGGTCATGATAGTTTAATTATTAAGTAGTTTTGGAGCCAGTCGTCATGTGGCGTTTCAGATCACTTCAACGTCACATATTTTTGTGTGACTCATACAATAAAGTGTATGGACCCACAAAAATATATAAGATAATGGTTGAGTGATCTAGAGTACCACTTGACTGTGCTCAGGGACGGAGGCAAGATTCTAACTCGAAGGTGGCACCCAAAACAATATCTTCGCTCCCTCTGTCCCATAAAGATAGTCTAATTATAAAACGACGTGTAATTCTTGGATAAAAATATCAATTAGTTATTTAACTTTGTGTCAACTCTCAAGAAATATAAGAAATAATGCACGGAAGTACTTTACTTTTTTATCTGAAAATTGGAGGTTTTTTGGCAGTGACTTATTGTTAGGTTAAATTCCACGGAGACCCCCTCATCTATTCCAATTTTCCATGGACATCCGCAAACCTTTAAAAACGTCCAGATTGACCCCCTCATCTATTACCGTCAGTCACATTGGCCCCTTCTGTTAAAATCTGTTAAGTTATACTCCCTCCGTCCATTTTTAAATGTGTTACTTCGTAAATCCAACTTATTAAAAAAACATTATCATTACACCTTTCACATCAACTTTTTCCTCCACTTTACACTTTTCACATCAACTTTTACATCTACTTTCCAAAATTGTCCTTCACTTTTACCCATTAACTCTTTACCCACTTACTTTTCAAAAGGGCAAAATGATAATTGTACAAACTTTTACCCATTAACTTTTCAAACCACGCACTTATTTAGGGACCGCCCAAAATGGAAAGTTAAACACTTAAAAAGGGACGGAGGGAGTATTGAATATATATTAAAAATATTCTAAATTAGATGAAAATGCCCCTTTTTCAATATATTCAGTCATGGGGTGCCCTTTCTCTCTCCTTTACCCCTCTAGTTTTCCTTCTCTCTCCAACTCTGGCCAAACCAACTCAGGCTGACCCCCTCTCTCTCCTCTCTCCCTATTAAAATCCAAGAAGAACTGAAAACCCAATAATAAAAAAACCCATATCAAATCATCAAAAGAAAATTAAAAAAAAAACGTAATCTAAATATTCATAGCATTGTTATACCACATCAAATTAGCAAGAAAACCATACATATGTAGGCATAATCATAGCAGTATAACATGCCATCTTGTGTTAACAAGTGGGTAATTAGCAGCAGATAGATTTATAAACCAATTCCAATTCTGGTCAACCCGGAGAAGAATCTACCTGTCGTGGAGTGTGGAGGAGAGAGGAGACGACCCCATCAAGTAAGCAAAATTGAGCACCAACGATGGAGAGCTACGACGGCGATCGAGAATGGGTTCTCTCGTTTTACCTTCGTTTTACCTCTGCGCTCTCTCATCTCTGTTCTGATTAAAGTGGGTTATCGAAGTGGTTTTGTTCCGTTCGGAAGGAAACGATTTGACGGAGGCGGCGTGAGGTGGCGGCTATAGAGTTCCGGCATGATGGTTTTGATGGAGGGAATGATGGGTTTTGTGCTGATGTGTACATACATACATACATCTGATATATATTGTATGTATTCATGTATATACTCCTACATTGTAGTATTTTAAAAAGAGGAAAATCATATTTTAAAAGGAGCATTTTCGTCTGTAAAATGCACAAAATGGTGAGCTGCAAATGGTTGTGTAACGGAAGGGGTCGGGGGCAGATAACGGTCAAAGATGAGGAGGTCTGTATGGACGTTTTTAAATGTCAATGGGTGTTCATAGAAAATTGAAATAGATGAGGGGGTCTCCATGGAATTTAACCTTATCGTTACGGGTTGAGGGAGTAATTATTATATATAAAATAAAAAAAAAGACACTCCAAGTGTTATTAGATTAATTATTTCTAATACCCAAAAAGATATACGTTTTTATAGGTTAATCATCTCTCAACATACTTGATACCAAAAAATCACATACTTTCATGATTCATCGGCTAATCACTTATCAATATGCCTAATATAAAAAATAATACATGCGTTTTGAAGAATAACACTACTCTTGTAATACAAAAAAAAAAATTCTTTTAGACCCAGGGTGGCACATGCCACCTTCCCCCCTTTAAGGCTCCATCTCTGCAAGTGGTGGCTAACTCATGCAGTAGAGCTTTTGTATGCACCACACTGCATCGCGGGATCGAGTCTCATCCCCCCCCCTATGTAATAGATTAGGAATGACGAATGACAAAAAAAAAAAAAAAAAAAAGGCTCCGTCTCTCACTGCATGTGCTCCAAAACTACTGAATAATTACTCGATATGATATCACCTTCAATTATTATCAGATTAGTTCAACTATCGTTAGTTCAAGCTGGAAAACAGAGGAAAAGAGAGTGATTGATTTGTTAGGGCAACAAACCAAACACAAAACTGTGCGGAGAAGAATCTAAGTAATCACACAAACAAAGCTCGGTCTGCACCATATACTCTTACTCCTAGAAATATTACACTCCTTCCGTCTCAAATTACGCGACTTTTTGCTGTACAATGTTTCTGGCGTGCAAAATGCACGATTACCCAAAAAAGTCGAGCAATTTGGAATGCCGGTAGTAGTAATCTTGGTTGAAACCGACGCACGAATCTTGAGTTTAGTACTAATCAAGTTTCACAAATCCAGGGATGTGATTCCTGTTAACTTCAATTAGTAAGGACAAGCTGGAAAACCATAGAAAGACAGTGATAGATTTTTTGGGACTCTATAACTTAGCTTTCTGGAGCTGTAGGCATGCTATAAAATGGTGGGCAGCCACCTCTTAACTGTATCAAATTGAAATTCATTTGCAACCCACGTGAACCACTCCTAATCAAATTGGCTCTTGATTGCATTAACCAGCTAGAGGCTAGAGCTAGCTGTTGATGGTGATGTTGTACCTTTGGTTGTTTATTTTCTTATTTTAACGACTTTTAATGAGTATCGGAAAATCACTTGGAGTTAATCAATCAAGTTGCGACGCTCAAGATGTTTTCGAATGCTTGCATCAGTGATCTTGATGGAACTTTTGATAGGAGCCTTCTTTCTATTCTGGCGCGGGGTATGAGCCTTCTTTCTATTAGGGCAACCGCACAAGTTTAGATTAGGCTATTTGATTTTGAGTTTTAATGTCCTAATCACAATAGCGTTGAAATAAAGGATTTCATCTTGTTAGAACGGAATCTGGGGGTGCTGTGCTCGGTGGGAATTGGGGGCCCTGTAGTGAGTGAGCTCACTACATGTGTGTAGTGAGTTATCTCGGTCGTCCGATCCGAGATCAACGATCCGGATAAATTGGAGTTAAAGTAAATATAAAAGTGTTTTTTAAAGTGTAAGACGATCCAGACCGTTGATCTTGGATCGGACGTCCGAGAGAGCTCACTACACGCATGTAGTGAGCTCACTCACTACAGGGCCCCCGGACCCGTGCTCGATGCAGCACACCCCTCGACTGTCTGATCGTGTTTTGGATGGTTCGGATGTACTTTGATTTTTTACCGGTAAAAATAAATTAAAATTAAATCAAAATTGCGCATCCAGACCGTCCAAAACACCATCGGATGTGCACACCTCAGGTCCGTTACGAAGGTGTGTTTTTTAGGAACAGAGAGGCACTTTAGGGTTCGTAGTAAGGGGGGTTGCCCAAGTCACTTGACTAAAGTATTTTCCGTGTTAGTTTTGCGTTAAATTTTAGTGAATTATCGGTTTGTCTCGACGAGAGCAATCTGAGAGACAAATCAATAATCTACAAAAGTTTAACACAAAATTAATAAACGCAATTATTATTTTTGAATAAAGACAAAACTCAAAAGGCTAAGTGACTTTTTAACTACCCCTAAAGCCTCATACTTATTAGCACTTTTAACGAAAACGAGAAATGGCCCCTCTGTGTGGGCTTAAAGCTGGGAGTGGGAGATTATGCTCAATTATTGTTATTTGGACCTCTATATAAGAAATCAGAATAGCGCCACAGTTACATAGATCTCTCTTCCCATGCATGCTCTACCCTACAAAGTGATTATTCAGTGCTCTTGCAGCACGAGCATTTACCATCATACATTTACATGGAGTTCATAAACTTAATCTTAGGTCCCGTGTTAATGTACGCTGGTAAAGACCCTTGGAGAATCACATGATAGCGGTCTAAGAGCAAGTAATCATTACTCTTTTTTACCAAAGCCCTGGCTAGGCCTAGGAGGCTTGGATTAGGATTATTAGGCCAGAAATCGGAAAAGGCATATGAATGGCCATGGCCATGGCCCATGAGGCCCATTTGGTTAATCCAAAGGGTCGAAATGTGTAGATGTTGGTTAAGGGCACATACTCCGGAATTAAGGCCAAGATGATTTTTGAATTGTGTTAAGGCCGTGTTTGGGCAAAAAACGGTTATTGAAGTGGGAGGATGAAAATAACCGTAAATGATTATCTTCTCCTGGGAAAAAGGAAGATAATTGAGTAAATTTTGATAAAAGCAAAGATTAAACTCATTGGCAAGATAATAGGGGAACGGTTATGCCACATGGCATAAGGCCGTGGCTTCATCCAAGGGCCATGATCCCACCTCCCTTAAAAGTAGGAGGCTAGTTAGTTGATCATCAGGCCTTCTTGTCGCCAAAATAGGGATAGGATCCCCATAACCGTTAATAACTACCCCGAATGGAGGGAAAAGTGAAGACATGGGACACGTGACAGCACCAAAGTAAGGGAAGAAGTTGAGAGGGCCACATGTCAGCATCTCGGCCAAGGATGGAATTGGCGCCAAAGCTCAGCGTTCTCAAATTGATGTCTATAAATAGGAAAATTCAAGATGAAGAAAGGGTTCCACAGCCATCAACCTCACGATTAAAATCAAATCCAAATCTCTCAACTTACCCAAAGATCCTCAATCCATTGCAGCCATTCAACCCCGTTGAAGCCTTCAACATCAATGAGCTCTTTTATTTTCTTGTCTCTCAACAAGCCTAACTTTGTTTTAGTCTTGTTATTGACCCATTGTACCCCACTTTTTTTTTTATTTTATAAAAGTTGGTTTTTATTTTATCTCGTTGCTCCTAATTTTCTACAACGGTTGGGAAATTGCTAAGTCCTCGCTCGTAGGCAAACCACGAACCATATTACAATCTTGCCCTTTGAGGATTGCACGCAATTGCACTAACGAAGTTAGAAAGATCTCAAAGGCCTCCATCACACTTGGGACTGTAACGAACAGTCCTGGCACGCCCATCTCACAAATCACACTAGGCGCTTGTGGTTTCTTTCAATGTTTCTACGTGAAAACACTCCTATATCAGAGTACTCATGGCCGGTGGTCCCATGCCTCACTGATTTGTATACGAGCATAAATTACATTATCGCCATAGTAAAATCACTCTCAAATGTCATAATCCGGATTACGATTGATGGAACGCATGTTTGTGAGCAGTTTGATCAAAGTATAATTTCCTGATTGAACTTGTGTCTTATATTTTGCGTCCTATTGTAGCTCTCTTGTCACGCATGCAAATGCAAAATATTGACCCAACTAGTTTCAAGTTGTTAAGAGTTCTGTTTTGTTTTTTCCATAATCGGGACTTTGCTTATTTGACGGGACTAATAGCATATAGATATATAATCTTACGAATTTTTGTATGTCGTCGTGGTAATAGTGGTGGATTTAGGAGTAGCACGCACTCATGCATGTATATTCGGGACCGTCAAAATTTTAACCGACCCTGAATACATAACCCTAGTGAATATACTATAATCTTAACCAATTAAACAAATTGACCCCTTTTACTAAGGATTTAAGCTTCCCGTATGATAGTGCTATATGTTTTTGGATTTTGACGGAATGTTACCGGAAAATAGGACTAAGCGGGTTTGGTTCATGTTAGTTAGAGGACCAAGTAAACTCAGTTGATAGTAGAGGGACAGAGTAGGGTGCAAACGAGCCGAGCTGAGCTAGAATAATTTACTTAACGAGCCCTCTTAAACTAGCCGAGTTTTTACGAGCCGAGCCACGAGCAGCTCGAATCATTTGTAGCCCTAGGATGGATTAGCTACATTCTGAATAATTTTGGAGAAGGGGGATTTAGAAGGTGGATATGATGGGATAAGTTGTAAAAAGACTTAATTGCCCCCCAATTTGTTATTTTAAGGGATAAATTGATTTGATTTAATAATAATTATAATAAATACATAATAATTAAAATAAATACATAATAAATACATAAAAATATATAAGTCATATTTCAAGTTTAAAAATTTGAAAAATTAATAAAATGCAATTGAGGCTTTATTTGCCACTGTCCATTTAAAAAGAAAGTATATTACATATTAAAAAGGTAATACGTGAGTTTTGGAGGTAATTTAGGAGGCATACACCCACATCTCCACCTTTTGTTACCCATTTTCGGACAGAACCCCCCACAGATCGAACAAACCCACGACGAACCCAGCAGCTCCGGCGATTGTTGGCGGCTCCGGCGACAATTGTTACAGGTACCTCTCTCTCTCTCTCTCTCTCTCTCTCTCTCTCTCACACACACACACACACACACACACAGCAAACCCAGAATACGCGTTCAAAAACCCCCCAAATCACCCGGATTTGGAGGGGTAAAATAGGTAGAAAAATCTCAAATCCACCATTGTTAGCCAACGACAGGGTCAGGGCTGTCGTTGGCAAATCCGGGTGAAGCCGGATTTACACTCCAAACAGTGAAAATAGTCTGGGTGGAGTTGGGGACGAAATTTATGCGCCAAACGTTGGAAACTAATAATTTTATTACTTGAGTTCTATAACCACTATATATATACTAAACCCAACTTCCCAAACACATTTTCTTCCCAACTCTCTCTCTCTCTACCAGGAGAAACTTTTGGATGCAAATAGGGTATGGGTGGCGTGGTGCCCCTTCGGCACATCCGAGCCGTTCAAAAATGCATCGGACGGCTCGGATGAAAACACATTTTTTTTTAAAATTCGGACGACACTTTCAATCTGGACTGTTGGTTGCATTGTTTGGACGGTCCGGATGTGCCGAAGGGTACCACGCGTAGGCGTGCTCACGGTCCGGATTGGCATGAATCCAATCCTAATCCGCAAGTCAGGGTTTTTTGAAAATAAAATCCTTGTCCGATCCAAAAATCTCACGATTCAGTTCCAATCTGATCAGCGAGTCACGGATCGGTTCCAATCCAATCCGCGAGTCACGGATCGGTTCCGGTTTTGTCCACGAATTTTCATTTTGGATAAATTAATTGAACAAATCTAAACTTGAATATTATGGATTCAAAATAGATAGCCAAAAAACAAAACCCAAAACTCATTTTGGAATTCCAAACATAGTAGGCTATAAATCTGAGCTTAATCATTGTAAAGTGTAAACATCTAACTTGTTAAACATACCAACACACACATCTAAAAAGACAGTTACAAACACAAAACTAAGATATCATTTTGGAATTCCAAACAAAGTAGGCTACAAAATTTGAGCTTGAAAATTATGAAATAGTAAAAATAGATAAAATCATTTATCTTATATATATATAGGTTCCACTTCCTATCCGGACTTCCGGACCTCCGTGATCCGAGTATTTTTTTTGGACGAATCCCCGCGGTGACCCTTAAATCACGTTTTAAACACATTGAGCGGTTCGGATCGTCGAGATTCGACCCCGATCCATGAGGTCCGCAAATTACGAGTTTGAGGGAGTCCTTAGTAGAACGGGATCCTATATATATAATTATATATAATAAAAATCTCACGGTCCGGATCAGTTAATCCACAGTTTCAAAATCAAAATCCGTGTCCGGACCGCGAGTCACGGTTTTATATTTTTTGAATCTATGTCCGGACTATTAATTCACGGTTAAAATCCAAAACATGCGGATCAGTTCAGTCCGGACAGAATTCATGGTTCACTGGTTTTTTTTAGCAACCCTAACCACGTGATACCCTCCCCGCACCCAAAATTTTCTCCTCTACCAGACACATTTGCAGCGCAAATGCTATGTACACTCCCGGGTACACTTCCGGGTTTTTTGGGTCCAAAAAGACGTTTTGGACTCGGGTCGCAAAAAAAAAAAAAAAAACCCCTTTCCTCCCATTCATTCTGAGAAATTTTTCGGTGCCGAGCGGGTATTGCCCACGTGACACCCGCTCAGCAATCTCAGCCGTCTAAAATGCAATCCAACGGGCCGGAATAGGAGAGAGAAAAAGAGGAGAGAGAGTGTCCGGGTGAGAGGAGAGAGAGGGAATCGATCTCGGCCGTCCAAAACCCTTTTGGACGGCCGAGATTGTGCTCGGCACGGCCACGTGCTACCCGGTAGGTACCCAAAAAAATTTCATTCCACACAGAGAACAACAGAGTGTGTGAGACAGTGAGAGGGAGAGGGAGAGGGACGGAGAGAGAGAGAGACCCACCACCACCGGCGGGCGGCCTAGATCCCCAGCCCACCGACTCCGCCGACCATACTCTCCCCCTCCGGCGAGAGAAGACAGCTTCGAGTCGCGCCGACGAACTAAGAATCGCGCGGTTCAAATCGCGAGTAGGAGCTTCGAAGGTCTCTCTCTCTCTCTCTCTCTCAAGCTGCTCTCTCTCTCCTCCTTGGTGGTTTTTGCACAAAAACTTGGGTTTTAATTTTAGAACCCCTAAACTGAGTTGCTGGGTTCCAAAAGAAAACCTTGATTCGAAAATTTGAAGTTTTTCTTTATATTAGAAGTGGCATACATGATTCGTTGTCTTGATTTCATCATTTGACATGAATGTGGTGTCTTTGTTTCTTCTAGTTTTATGACTTAATCTGAATTATGCCTATAATTTCTGTTGAGACTCCTTGAAATTTATATTCCTAAATAATTGAACAAAGGGTATATCTTGTTGCCCTTATCTCAGTCATTTAATCTGTATTCCTAAAGAACTGGTTCTGCTTACCAGATACCTTTGGTTGAATTTAGAACGTAATTACTGGAGCTGCCCTGATGGAATGGGGCATCATGGTGGTATCTGCTCCAAATGGACCCATTCCACAGACGAAGGAACATATTTTTCTTGCCCGCAACTAGTTGATGGCAACCCATTGAGTATCTAGTAATTTGACGTGCTTAATTTTTAAAGAGGCTTGTTCTTTTATGGGTCTGCTCATTGTTATGTGTTCGGGTTGGTGTACCATCTTTGATATGCTTTCCTAATAAAGTTGATGTTGTTGATGATTGAGAGCTACTTGAACTTTTTGAGATGGAACTCAATTGTATGCGGCCAGTAAAAGCATTGTGCTTCTTGCACTTGCTGTCATTTTAATACCTATAGTTCTGAATTCACTTATGTGATGGAACTCTTTCAGAGGAAGAGTAGTTTTAAACCCCTTTGTCTTATGCAATTATTCCTACTTGCTTGCTTGATCATTGTAAGTACGTAATTTCCCTCATACTATGTGCAATAACATATGCATGTAAAACACAACCAAACTACATGCTATAATTCAGACGGGCAGCGAGAACCAAGCTAGCATAATGGTGAGAGCAGATCAGAAGAAAACGCGATCTGGTTCTAATCTATGTTAATTGAAGTAAAAGTAAAGAAAGATGTCAAGTGCAATCCACATCATGGAAATCCACTTTTAAGAAGCCAAAATCAGAGACTACAAGCAACTGCAAGCTGTTGAAAAAATAAACCAAAAACATGTCTTCATTTCTTTTGTTCACAATGACAATGTTTTAAAGGAACAACAGAACATATAGTAGCCAACCCATTCCTGCTTGACCCCCAAAAAACCTAGACTAATAACTAATCAAAAAACTAGTTGCCGGTCAATCAGAAAATGATAGCACTACGTAACTGTATTCAAATTGACATGAATAAACAACAAGATGGAATGGCAGAAAGGAAAAGGAAAAGAAGTGCAATGTCAAGTTAATCAGTAGCTGTAAGGACTTGAAAAAGAGAACATAATGCCAATGGAGATGAGAAACTACAGTGCACTGTATTAACTGATTACAACTCTACAGATGTAAGTAACTTAAGGCACCCTCCTGAACTAGGGATAAACAGTTGAAAAGGCACTGCAAAACGGAAGGAACTTATTACCCTCTTGAAGCACTGAATGCTAGCCTCATTTACATGCAGACCCCAACTGATGACTCTCACTTGCTAAATCCTTCAGAAAATCAGCTTTCCTTCCTCAATCATCAGATTGTTTCCCTGAATTTTTTTCAATTAGGTTTTTTTTTTACCCAACAACTCAAATTAAGAGAGAGAGAGAGAGACAGATAGATAGACAGACAGACCAATGTGGTTGTGGTGGTATTCGCCGGTCGTAGAGGCGGCGTTGGTGGTGTGTCGGCTGTCGTGGAGGCGGCGACGGTGTTCTTACACAAAGAGCTAGAGACAAACCGCCGCGGGGGTTCGAATCTCGTCGGTGTTCAAAGTTGTGGTGGGAGAGGTCCTTGACTATGCGGTCGGCGGCGGCAGTGGTGTTCGGAGTCGATCTGCTTCTCTCTCTCTCAACGACGACTGATATTTAGGAAGGGAAGCGTATTTGAAATTCAATTTGGGGGGCGACCCGGGTCCAAAACGACGTCGTTTTGGACCCAAAAGACCCGGAAGTGTACCCGGGAGTGAAACCCGGAAGTGTACCTAGCAGCTCTCTCTCTCTCTCTCTCTACCACTCTCCTAAGCCCCTCTCTCTCTCTACCACTCTCTCTCCCACCGGCACAACGATCTCTGTGTTGACTCCGTTAATCCATCGAGAGAGACGAGCGATCGCCCGTCCAGAGAGAGAAGATCTGTGTACATCAACTCCATCCGTCCATTGACTCCGTCCGTCCGTCCCTCGGTTAGCGTCAACCACAATCAGCCATTTGACGCCGGTAAAACCAACAACACTCATAAGCTCCGGCAACGATCGGCAGATCCCGGCAAGGATAAAAACGAGTTTTTGAAAGGAAGTTACCATTTCTAAACATGTACCTTCTCTATCTGTCTGTTCGGTCTACTCTCTCTGTTCGTCTCCCCCCTTCTTTCTTAGTGGTCATATACAATATTACCTTTTACCAAAAGGAGCGATTGAAAGGAAGCTACCATCCCAAATAAGTAACCTTCATAACCAGGAAAAAGGATGTTGCAGCGACAAGTTTGAATAATTATTGGTCAGATGGCTAGTAGCACCATTGCCTCGGTACCAACTACCAACTGTTTGTTTGGGAGATATGAGCTTGAACAATTTTATGAGATTCAGATCCTGTATTTTGTCTTGATAAGAATTTTGTGCAGAAGGAACTGATAGGGATGAACTAGCAATATGTTTGGTATGCAACACTTCGAGTGCTACCTCACCAACTAGTACATTTTAATTCAGAACGAGATTCTGATTTTGAATCTATCATTGAAAAGCAATATCCATCCATCCTTATATTCAAGGAACATTGACTTCCAAAGCACTCTGGATTTGTGTTTTTTCTTTCACATGATACGCGTCTCTGGTTCTACCATCTTACTTGTGATGATTCCTATGAATGAACGGAACTTAAAGAATAAGAAAGCCAGAGATGGTGAAACTCAAACTCTTAGTTGCTGTCAAACTCTAAGTTGAACTTGATCCTTTATGTCTCCATTGGGGAAGATGATATTTCCTTCTTTTTCATGCTAGACGGCGAGATCCATAACAATTATTTGATCTTCAATGGAGGGTCTTGTGATTGTGACGTTTGTCAATTAGCTCTGATGCCCTGAATGTAAAGTAAATATAGCTCTTGATCAGAGGACGAAGAAACTAAAAAATACTTTCCATCAGTTGTGCGTCTAGTGCAAAAGTTCAACTCCCTCTTAAATCCACATCTCAGTCCCGTAACTAACCTGCATTCTGGCTCATAACTGAATCAGCTTCTACACAACTAAGTCAAAAGCTAACCATGTACCTAACTGAGCTGCAAAAAGCTCAGTAACTATATGCTAGCTACCACAACTTACACTTTTCTTTACAACATGCATCCACAATATTGCCTTTTGGTTGTGACGTTATCGTTGAATTATTTTTTTCATAATTGTGTTTGTGCAGAGGTACTCTCTACATAATTCTCCATAATCTGTTGTAGGAGCATGCTAGATGGCGTGGCTCATGGTCATTGTTTCATTTTTTGTGATGTGGATTGCTACGTTGTGCAAGATTCTCCACACAACACGCTCATCTTCTAAGGCTGCATTTTTAAATGATGGTGGGGATCCTTATAAATGTTCTCATACTTATTATATACCAAGGCATCTGTTGGTTGGTTATATATAAGTTTTTCCGTCAAATTTAGGTGGATCTCTTCACCAGAGAAGCGTCTTGCTGGTTATTGCCCATCCTGATGATGAGTCCATGTACGCTTTAAATTTGAATGCCTGTCTAATGCACCTTTGTCTTTGTTCTTTTTTGTTTTTTGATTTTTGGTTGAGTTGTGCAACTTCCTATAGGCATTAAAAATTGAGTTTGGTTTTTGGTTTTTTAATGTTTATTCATTCTTCTCTTGTGAAAATTATGGTTGTAAACTTTCAATGTTGAGACCATTGTCAGCACTTGTTGAGATTATATTTGTGAATTTCTTGACACCAAGAGTTGTGTTTGTCATATGTTCTAGAAGCTTAAGTTGTTAGCAAATGGGCGCAACAATGTACGAGTTATCTAACACCCTTGCTTACGTGTAATCCCATTTGCATGTGGAGATGCAAGCATCTAAACAAGCAAAGAAGAAAGAAGTAGAACGTGATAGGAAACAAATGCAGACGAAGAAATTTGGACCCAAAACTTCCTACAAACTAACCAAAGCTTTGGTACCATCTTAAGTCACCAGTTGTCCAAAAAGCTTAAACTGTAGTTGTCCTTGGAAGATTCCAAATATGCTGATTCGATCTAATAGACAAATGAAAGGCTGTTACTTATGGCTGGTCCTATCAGTGTATCTTCTAGGAGAGATAGACTGGGTGCAGACCAGATTCCTAGCATTATTTGCATAATGTGGTTCCCTCAATTCCATGCCTTCATTGTTATTTTTTACAGCCGGTCTATTCACTGTTGGATCTGGAAGTGGCCTCTTGTGGGCATGTTTACAGATGTCATAAATGAAATTCCACTCTAAGATTTGGATGGATTGTAATTTTGTGTTGAAATTCTATGCTTTTAACTTCACCGTCGTCTTCTTTTTTCTACTTTTTGGTCTGTGAGGGTGTATTGTATGGAAGTCATATATCGCAATTCTGCAGGTTTTTTACTCCAACAATAAACTACCTCACTTCCAGGGGGCATAATCTGCACATAATCTGCATGTCAACAGGTAATATATGTTTCTTGTTCTGTAATCACTTGTAGTCACATATCTTTCAAATTTACATAGGCCTTCTTATTCATGAATTTAGTCATTAAGTGTGATGTTGCTTGAATGAATTTGTTGTCTGTACTGAAATTGCAGATAGTACCATTGGAATCTAAATACTTGTATGCCAATCTGTTTAATTATCAATATAATGAGCACAAAAATTGATTTGGGTCTCTAGGCTTGCCCTCCCTGATGCCTTTCGGCTTTGATTTGGGGGCATGGTTCTGCAGCAAAACGTCCCTATACCTCCTTGGTTCTTGGAAGTTTAGTGCAAAATGTAAACACTTTTTAACGTATAAAAGTAAACACTTTTTCCATGCAAAATGTGTATATATAGTAATAGTTAAAGAAGGGTTAATTACACTTTTTAACTCAAACATCTCAGTAATAACATTTTTACCCCTGAAAAAATTTAAAAGAATTACAAATTGGCCTCTGCCGTGTCCCCCAAAAAAATTCAAAAAAAATAAGAGACACGCCACGTGGCGTGTCCCATATGTATTTGGGCGTGTCCCCGCCGTGTCCCCATGTCCGACACGTGGATGCGGCGACCTTGTGGAAGTGTCGGTGCTTCTTAGCTGAATACTGACTGGCTTATTGCAAACAGGCTTTTATCTCTGTAGTCTACATCTTAGTCCTTAAAGTTCCAATATTCAGTATGTTTGCAGTTCTAAATGTTCACTTCCCTGTGTTAATTTTTTTTTTTTTTACTTCTGTGTGATTTTTCAACATATGGACCGCTTGCTGGTTTGACCAATGGGATCCACTTGGATGAAGTTCATATGATTTTTTTTTTTGTCAACAAAGCGAGACTTTGTTGATGTGAAAGAAAAGGAAAGATACACGTAAAAAGAGGACAAGCAGAGAATGTGCCCAACAATAGAGTTTGCACCCCCAGTTTTTCCCAAAAGTTTCTCTGGTACTTCCAACTTCCAAGGTCATCTATTAGATGAGAAATTCTATAATCTACGGGAGGCCAAATATTCAACTTCGGCATGCAATGGTCAGGTTTAGAGGATGTTAATCTCGTTATCTCTGCCAAATTTTGCCTTTGTGAGGAGGAATAGTTCTGTTTAAGAACTTTTGATTTATTATTTGTGTTTTACTAGATTGATTTGCTGTGTCTTTTCGTACAAATGTTAAGGTCAAGCATATTACATCTGTCTTCTCCAATGTAATATCCCATTGACAATCTTAATCTTTTGGAATTCTGTGCCTTTCCAGGCAATGCAGGTGGAATGGGAAACATTAGGAAGGAAGAGCTCCTTCAGGCTTCTGCAGTGCTTAAGGTCGTTCTTACTCAGGCTTTCTTTATCTGCTGATGTTCATTTGTATTTATCAAAGTGTCATCTTAGTTCTGCAATGATTCTATTACTTTTGAATAGTTCCTTTCCTCAAAATATGTAGTAGTTTGGTGCAAACCTTCTTAAAAGACGATGATGTCTCCTCTCGACATTCTGACACTTAATCTGTTATATAGATTCCACTCCCGCAAGTGAAAATCCTGGACCATCCGGATTTGCAGGTTCTTGCTTCAAAGTCTTCTGAAAACTCGTGCCATATTTGGTATTTTCGAATACAATGTTGACGTGAAATACTGGAAGTAACTTCATTCTTTTTAGGATGGTTTTGCCAAAGTATGGAACTCTGAATTATTGGCAAGTATAGTTGATGAGTACATTCTTAGCCACGCCATCGATTTGGTAAGACTTACAGCTTCAAATTTAGTTGCAGTATGGATCCAAATTTTGCAGCTTTATAATTTGTTTACTAAGGTTTCTGTTCTGTATATTCTGCCCGCGAAGCTATGTGTGATAAGGGACTTCCAAAACTTTTGTTTTTTCATGATGCAACCAAGTGCTCTATGCTTATCATATTGCTCTCCATAAATAACTTGTCTTTGTGTTGTTTCCAGGTAATTACTTTTGATAACTATGGTGTTTCGGGTCACTGTAATCATCGTGACTTGAATCGTGGGATACGGTAAGTAGACTTCATTTTGTTCTATTTACTTATTTCGGGATGCACTCGATCAGTTTATAAGTTTCCTGTATTCAAAGGAATTTTTATCATGCACTCTCTGCACTTCGAGGTTGCCGTATTGGCTCTTCCACACTTAAGACACCCTGAGAATATGCACACATGAATTACAATGAATGAAGATGGAACATGTCCTGTGTCTACTGTTAGCAGTGGTGATGGTTGTAGGCGGTTCTCTTTTCTTGTTTTCTTCCTTGGCATTTTTTTATTTTTTCATGAATTACAATGAATGAAGATGGAACATGTCCTAGAAGCAAGTGTAGAATAACTGAAAGAAGAGAAACATTTCTTTGAGGTTAGGCATACGTTGGGGCGACCTTTCTTGTCCTCGTTTACTCTATACCTCCTTCCTTGATTCCTCCACCTCGTTTGGAGCTCATGATGCTAATATAACAAAACATATGCTAAACGAGGGGAGGAAGACTTTTCACCCATCTTTTCTGAAGTGTAATTTACAATATCCTTTCATTCTATCTTCTCTGCCTCCTCCCTTTGCAAGAACTTCTCCAGTCTGTGGTATTGCATGGGCAAAGAGGTAGATTACATGGGCATAGGTTAAGGAGCACAAGCAGTATTTGAATGACCAGAAATGTTGCACTCATCTTTTGGGGCTTCTGCAAGGACCATCCCACAGCTCTAATTTCACAAGGACCATGACCAGCGAATGTACCAATTGTATCAATGTCTTTTAGTTTTGTTACTACGGTCCTAATACGGGTTCAGTTTGAATAGTTGCAAACGTGAGAAACTATTGCACTTATAGATTTAACTTTTTCCTTTCTTTTCCTCTCTGGCTCCTTGTACCTTAAGCAGCAAACTCTTGCATAAAACTGCAGAAAGAGATATTGAAGCCTGGGAACTCGTACGTCTTCTTTTCCTTCTTTGGTATTGATTTGTAAGTTGGATTTTATTCTAGTTTCTTACAATCTTGTGAATTCTGTTCTCATTATCATCAGATCAGTATCAACATATTACGGAAGTATAGTGGACCTGTTGATAGCTGTTTGTCCCTCATTTCTGCCATGTTTTATCAAAATGGAGAGTTGCATTATCTGCTGAATGAATGTCCTAATAAAAGCTATAATGCAATGGCCCAACACAGGAGCCAGTGGATTTGGTACGTATGCTTTCTTATCTGTTCCGAAAACAAAGGCAAGAAAGAAAGATAACCCAACCCTTCTGCTTTGTTGTATGGGATTGGCTGCAAGTATCTATACAAACTTCCAGATATTTTCATTGCGATCATAACTATTCATGTTTACGACCTGTGATTGTTCGAATTAGCTTTTAAGCGTAGTGTCGCAAGGTGTTTTTTAACATTAGGGTTGTCTCAATGAGTCCCCTGAGGCCTGTTAACCCGATTAGCGGTTTAATCCCCTTGAACCTTAGAGTTTTAATCTCCGTGGGTTGGAAGATGCCTTTTTGTTGTCCCCCAAGATCATTTTTGATTTGTCAAGAGGCTTGGGAATATTAGTGCAAGGGGATTGATTGCTAATTCCCCAAAATGGTGGGATTAGCAGTACCACACACCCCAAGCTATTGCTCCTCTTGGATTGCCCACCTCTTGCAAAAAGGTCAAAGTTTATCCACTCTTCAATCTTGTGTCGTATCCTATGCCAATCAAACTATCCCGCAAAAGGCCCTACGTAATGTAGTAATCTTCTAAAAATGGCATGGTGTTACGGATCTGGATGAATCCCCTAGATGGCCTCTACCCTAATCAGTTTTATCGACCAGTTTTGTCAATAGTGTAATACAATTCCAACTTCCAAGCTTTGCTGGTTTACAAAATCCAGTTGATAATTTGTATTAAAGTTTTATCGTCTATTCTGCAGGTTCCGCAAGCTTTTTGTGGTGTTTTCCAGTTATACTTACGCGAACACTCTGAAGAAGATCAACTAGTAGACATTGCATTTGTGTTCATTCTTTGTTTGGATTTTTGGAGCTTTCTGCAGAGCTGCTCTATGTGAAAACAGATGGGCTTCTTGTTCTACTGCTAACAGAAGTTCCACTAATATCTGACGGTGTACCCATTTCCTCTTGTTCAATGCAATAGCGTCTTGGCAAAAATATTGAAGACGAAGAAATGTACATAAGCTTGTACTCTTAAGTCCTATAATTGGTAATTTTATTGATTTTGATTATATGGGTTGTTTCATGAAAAAAGCTAACGGGCGTTTTGTTTTCTAATTACATTACTTTGCTAGTGGTATATCCATTTGAAAACGCACCATACATTTTTATGATACTTGTGAAAGTCATTATCATCATGGTTGATACCAGATCAAAACGACAGTCAATAATACAAAGCAGACTAAAAATATAGGACTTTTCCAAATGGACCACTGGGCAATGGCATGTCCGTAATAGTAATGTGACCGATGTACAAGATTATGAAGGGTGAAGTTCTTTTCCATTAGTATTTACCATATTGAAAATGCCAAAACCGTGACAAGTTTGTGCGTGTGTTTGGTTTGTTGCCCTAATAAATCAATCGCTCTCTTTTCCTCTTGTTTTCCAGCTTGAACTAATGATAATTGAAGTGAACTGAATAATTGAAGGTGATATCATAACGAGTAATTATTCACATAGTCTCGGAGCATAGCCACAACTTATTGTATAACTTTAGGGTCAGTCCATGCAGAAACTTTCTTCTGGCTTTAAATGCACATTTTCTAGTAGACGGTGGGATTGGTCTCCCAGGATTAGTCGACGTGTGCGAAAACTGGCCCGAACACCTAGTTATAAAAAAATATATAATAAAAAAAAATTAAACCATCATAACCCTATGGAAAACATACATCTAAAAAGACGTGTGCATGCATAATAGTCCAAATAACAGGACTGATTGCGTGTGCATGCCAATTGCACTTTCTCTTCCAACCAAGTCCTAGTCGGACAGTAGTTATGGCTCAACTGGACATTCCACAGCAGGTTGGGAACTCCAATGATCACGTCCCACCCTTTTTGCTGTTCAAAAAACAATTTTTGAGACATTATAATAATAGAGGCTAAAACCCTACTGCCAAATATTGCACATTTACACCTCTACCCATGATAGCAAAACCCACGTCCAACACTGTTTTCCATGTAGGAATGCTGATAACTGTATTGTCTTTGTGACGAATTTAATGACAATATTGAATTCACACACAAAATATAGTAATTTCTTTTTCCTCCTTTTCATTTTTGGATGGTTTTTGTCGTCATACCTTTAAGGCTTTGCCTTCTTGTCCGCGCTCTCTTTTTGTTTGTTCAGAATTTAGTTATGCAGCTTCTGCCATATAAATTGTCTGAACTAACCAGGAAGAAGTTTAACGTTTCTTGATGGCAGCCATTAGAATTGCATTTGGCTATTGGCTTTTCTTAGTTGCTGTATTTTTGCTTTCTTGATGTCATGGAACATGTTTCTGCCATTTTTTACCTCATTTGCTTTTGTGAGCTTTCAGCAAGAAACGGGTTTGTGCAAGAATTTGCTTCAGGAATACACATAGAAGATGAATTACGCAATTCCATTATACGTGTGTCAAAGGGATGAATCACAAGGAATACACATAGAAGATGAATTACGCAATTCCATTATACGTGTGTCAAAGAGATGAATCACAAGGCAGAGTGATCCAATTTTCAGGTTTATTACCGAATTGGGCTTATCTGGAAGACCACAGTCTTACCCCTGTATCGAGGCATCTATACAATCGATGAATTGATGCAATGACATTCTAATACATAAGTACAGAAATATACAAATCATACAAGGAGCCATTTTTTCCGCAGTGAAAAGTCTTCATGATTGATACTAAACATCTAGAATACTTTGATAGTGAAACAAAGTATCATCAAGACTTGAACTGAGATACTATTTGAAGAGTCGATATGATGCAGACCTCACAACATTTGGATAACAAGCAAAAGTTGAAGAATGGCATCAGAAAAGGAATTTTAATAGGACCAATTGCCTACACAACGCGATTAATCTATGTAGACAAGTATTCATTAACAATATAATACTTTATAACAACATGAAGAGTTCACTTCTGCAAGTAGGCACGACAACATATTACTATGTCCGCATCCTGCTATTCTCGGCAGCCCTCACCTGATGGAAGTATGGATGAGCCTGGAAAGGGAACAATTGAATCTCCGTTACCAAATTTCATTGAAAAACAAAAAGATCACCTGTTCAGTCGTTATTAATATATCCAAAAATTTCTTCATGGCGAGTTCCAACATTATGGATACCTAAGCGATTAGGATCACAATAACAAAAGAACCACTTGCTAGTAGGCCGAAAAGCTCAAAAAAAAGTGAAGTGGGTCAGAGAAACTTTTAGAGAGGATAAAAAAAAATCACAGATGCGCATTTTTTTGGTTCCTTTTCTCTCAAGTATTTGCATTAACCATTTACATGGCTCTAAGCGGTAGGGACAATATGCACAAACCTCGAGCCTAAAGATCTACTTGGACAGCTCGGTGATTCAAATATCTTTGCTTTGTCAGAAATCTGAAGCTACACTACAAATTGGAAGGTACAACATTCTTATTAAAACTAAGTGCTACAAGCAGTTACCAACTGAATTATCTTTCATGGCTTTCTTTACCTCAATGGGATAATGTCTAGGTTTTTTGATTGGCTGATGTATTTTGTGCTTTTTTTTTTTATCTAGTTGGTATCTTGCCAACATTTTACTTTTGTTTGTATGGGTTCTAAGGTGGCAAATGATTGCGGGGTCAAGGGTGCCAACATAGTTGGGATGCTTCTTCCTTATCATGATGCCATCGTGCTTTAGGTCCTTTCAATGGTTGTAATATCCTTCAATGATTAAATAACTCTTTTTGCCGAACATAAAAGAAAAAGGGGTAGTGTCAATTCTCAGATCATACTGTGATGACAACTTTGAAGTACTAAAGATAACCTCCAAAGAAGAAAATGAACTAGCACAGCCAGCTATACAAAAGCATATGGCAAGACCATAATCAGTGAGACCAATATAAAAACGAGCAAAGGATCAATCGCAATCAAGTGACTATCAAGTCATACCATTGCTTCTTTTGCTGTAAGTCTATCTTGATGATCATAACGAAGAAGCTTATCAAGGAAATCAATGGACTGCATATCAAATGGACAAGAGCAAAATGAATCAGCAAATATGTATCCATAACGAGTACTAACACAAGGTATTCTCAAAAGTAGATAATAGGCATCAATAATTCAGTTGGTGACCTCGGGGGAAACTAAATGCTGATTATCTGCATTAATAAATCTTGACCAAGGCTTCCTGCTGTGCCTGCACGAGATTTTAAGAGAATGAATACTAAAAGTTGAAAGTACGCTCTCAGGAAGTTGCATATTTTCTCCTTCCTTTCCCCTATCTTCTCCTTCATTATGTTTCAATTGTTGGTTAATAAAACATAGAGCAAGTTTTCACACGTCTGAAGAGCGGCACAAGTTCATCATCTATCTTCTTGTTACAAAGGCCACAAGTAGTAATTTTTCTTTCCAGTTGAGCTGCAACGTAGAAGAGAAGTCATGACTAATCTAGTAGCCTCTTTCTAACTTCCAACGGAAAAATTATCAGACCTGATATCTTTCTACCGGTTGGAGGTATTCACTCCTATGGTTAGGTTCTATTTGGAGTAATCAAATAGATATAGTCTTTCAGAGAGTTCCTGAGTGGTTGATAGCTGTGGCCTTGAAAACCGGGATAGTTTTCTCGACAAAGAAATATTGAGGGGTTCAACTCCCCCTCACTTTTTGATCGTCGAAGGGACGTAGCCGCACAAGTACAATGATATATCTTCTTGCTACAAAGGCCACAAGTAGTATTTTTGGTTTCAAGTTGGCTTGTTAGCTAATAGAAAATAATCACTTTATACAAATACCTCCCAACAAGTGCGTCAAGTTGAGGATCAAGCTCTAGATGATACTTGCTCAGATATGCATTTAACTCATCTGTGCCGAGGACCTGAAACATAAATGTCATACGAGAGTGTCATGGCCAACCACAACATTTAAGCTTCTTTATTACCCAGTTAGCCAAACCTAACTGGCAAGGGAAAAAGTAAAGATCCTCATGCTAAGCCTATTGGCCATCACTGCAAGTCTACTCTGCAATCAAGCAGTTTGCTTTGTGATACAACATAAGCAATGGACATGGAATGGGAAAAAGCATACATCATAAAGAGGCAGGCTAATACTGTAAATTACAGAGTATATATAAGGACAGATGGAGAAGTACAATATAATCCTTCTTCTGGATTTACTATATTCATCTCTGAGATCTTTTCTTTTTTCATTTTTTGGACAAGAGGACAGACTTGAGAAAAAGAGTAAATCTCCATGACGAATTCGTAATAAGAATGAATACCCCTTCCCAGCTTATATAAATTGTGAATCGAAGAGAAACTCAGCTTCAATCCTCTATTTTTAACAGGTAAAAACCAGATTCAATCTTGAAGTTTATAACTCAACGCTTAGTCGCTTATCAATATACAAGAACCTAAAGGCTATATAATTAGGGAAAAACAGAATGTTTACAATAAATTCTCACACATAACAACAAAATAACAATGTTATCTTTATTGAAACCCTAATTATCTATCGTCTCACCAACAGTAGAACCCTAGAACCCTTTTAGACAAAAAAATGAGCTTGCAATCCACAGA
Organism: Vaccinium myrtillus; assembly: GCA_016920895.1. NCBI lineage: Eukaryota > Viridiplantae > Streptophyta > Magnoliopsida > Ericales > Ericaceae > Vaccinium > Vaccinium myrtillus. Next base: position 28,096,833 of record CM029276.1, on the reverse strand, counting down.
GCTCAAGATCATGAGAGTTGATACAAATTGCTGCATGCCTTCCAGAATTTTTTTGAACACTATACTAATCACAGAGATATAACCACTGATTTAAAAATAGAGGAACAAAGACGAGAAAAATGTGATTATTAGCAAAGATGGAGAGATTACAGATGATGTGGCTCATAGGATCCAAGTTGGGTGGCTCAAGTGGAGAAGTGCTACTAGTGTACTGTGACAAGAGGATACCCACCAAGATTGAAATGAAAATTTTATGAACTGCCATAAGACCGACAATGATTTACGGGGCAGATTGCTGGCCTATCAAGAAACAAGTGAGCAAGAGGAGTATAGCTTAAATGAGAATGTTGAGATGGATGTGTGGTAAGACTAGAAGGGACAAGAAATGAGCAATTCGTGAGCAAGAGGAGTATAGCTTAAATGAGAATGTTGAGATGGATGTGTGGTAAGACTAGAAATGAAACAATTCGTGAGATGGTAGGCGTTGTACCTATAGATGAGAAGTAGAGAGAAAATAGTTTAGAATGGTTTGGATATATCTACCGTAGATCTGTAGATATAGTAGTAAAGAGAGTTGATACGATAGTTTTGGGTAGTAAAGTTACGGGGTGGGGAAGACCCAAATTGACATTGGATGTTGTAGTGCTGAGACTAAGTGAACAAGTAGCTCTTATAGAGTTCTATGGGGAAAAAAAGATTCATGTAGCCAACCCCAAACAATTGGGACATAAGGCTCAGTTTGGTTTGGTATTTCTTTAAACCAGCATAGAATACAGAATTGCAAAACACAACGAGAGCATCAACTAAAGAAAAACTGAGCAAGCATTTTGAATTAAATCTCCATAACTCCCAAATCTCAACTAGCCATGAAAATAGCCAAATAGCAATGTCATGAATGAGTGAGTGTGTGTGTGTGTGTGTGAGAGAGAGAGAGAGAGAGAGATTTTTTACATAACAAACGAACCCATGAAACTATCCCTATCAGTGCCCCCTTGCAAGAATACACATTGATCCCTTATTCCCTTGCTAGAATTACTAGTGTTCTAAAAGAAGGTCTGGAAGGCCGAGTACTCGCCGCCTAGGCGCTAGACGGCCCCTCGCCGACTAGCCCGACTAACCCAACTAGACCGACTATCCCGACTAATTGCCCTACTAGGCGCCGAGTACTCGACCCTGGAAGCTAGAAGGTGCCCGGCCGCCCTGGGAGCACCTAGCGAGTTTTAGAACCTTGAATTACCCTATGTATAGTATAAAATACATTAAACAGTCATAATGGACAATACCAGCCACCCAAGCCTCAAAAAATAAAATTACCACATCTGTTTTGTAAAGTATAAATAGAAAGTGGAAAACAATTACTTCATTTTATGTGTATATATATGTTTTGCCAAATATAAATAGAAAGTTGCTGCTCGTAGAGCATTATACCTTTGATTTCATGCTTGAATTTCAAATTATGTGCAAGGAAAACTTAAAGAGTCAATACCCATGTGAATATATAGGATTTCAGGTTCTAATTTTCAACCTCCCCATGTGAATCCTAGCTCCGTCCTTGGGTAATGCCCAAAAAAACAAAAAGGATGTTCTTAGGGTACCCACATACAAATATGCTAAATTATAAGTTCTAATTTCAGTCCTCCCCTCTATGTGAATCCTAACTCTGTCCTTGTGGCAAATGAATTCATGACAAGTCAGAACACAAAAACTAGAGAAAGATTCACCGTTGGGCATCTCATTATTTAGCTCCCTTTCGAGCCAGTGAGCCAGACACCCAAAAGTGCATGGATTTTAGGATCCATGGACCCCAGCAGAAACATGCATCAGAGTGATACCTCTGCTGTTTTTTATAGCATTTTTTCGTTATCAATCATCAACAATAATTCTCCAAATACAGAAAGAGCATTAATATTACCTTGGCAATTTTGACAAGCTGATCGTGGTTGTCATGACCATAAAAAAATGGCTCCTTACGAAAAATCTGCAAGTTACATGAAAAGTAGATCTCTTCAGTGTCGTCATTAGGGAAAAAAGACAAACACGAAATCTAGCACTACTTACCATTCCTGCAAACATACAACCCAGGCTCCACATGTCCAAGGAATAGTCGTAATCTTGCAAATCCACAAGGAGTTCTGGACCCTTGAAGTACCTAGTAATCAGAAAAGACGTTTTTCACTCCAATACTCCATGTAAAACTAAGTGAAGATGTAAAAGATAATACTCTAGAGACACAAAAAGCTAATGTACTATGTGGAACATAGGTGTACACCCAAAACACAGAGCCCAAGTCACCAAGAGAACAGAACTCTGGAGAATTTCCAACCTGGCCTCCAGGCTTACTCTTCCTCAGCATTTAAGAGAAGCAGTACCATAAACCAAGTTGAGCTTTAATAAGGGGTGATCAGAAATCCAAAAATAGAGGAAGTTGTAATAGTTTCTTTGTTTTCGTGTAACACCTTGAAGCAACTCGGACATTGTATTCTTTTCCAGGATGGTAGAATTCTGCAAGGCCCCAATCAATCAAGCGAAGTTTCCGTAGCTCATGGTCAATCATAACATTATGAGGCTTCACATCTCTGTGCATTATGCCCTGTGAATGGCAGTAGTCTAATGCCTGCAATTTTGAAAACACATGCATTAGTACAACATGCGAATAATCCACATGAGACAAGTCCAACACTTGGCCCAACCGTACGCGCATAATTCATCATGACAATGAATCCTTTAGAGAAAATACTCAAAATCAGCTGATGCATTAGTACAATACACCAATAATTCGTGGGGGACAAGTAGAACGGTTGGCCCACAAGTCTGAGGATAATTCATCATGACAATGAATCCTTTACTAAGAATAGTCAATATCAGATTGACAATGCATGCATCCCTTAATGAGAATAGTAAAAATCAATGCGCCAATGCCTCCCTAAATGAGGATAGTTAAAATTCACTCTCAAAATTAACGAACTCAGACCAAATTAGCAAATTTGAGGAGGAACAAGAGAAGGGAACCCAATTGATCTAGAACATCAAAGACCTAACCAATGCAATGAAAACATCTCTAAGGGTGTCCAATGATCCAATGATGCCATATTAAAAAACATAATTCACGTTAATCACCATTAGATTCCATCAAATAGCACCACATTGACTTTTACATTTTTTTGATAGGTTGCATTGACTTTTACCCTAAGGAGCCGTGCAATCAAAGCAATCAAATCATAGAGAGAAGATAGCTGGTTGGGAAGATTGTGTAGAAGAGAGGACGGCAAACACAAGATTGTACTTTGTCCCCTAGCAAGAACTGAACCAAACCAAGCCTTGTGGCCCAATCAATTGAGGTTAGCTAAATGAATACTTTTTTTTCCATTGAGCTCTGTTAAGTGCTACTCGTTCACTAAGGCTCAGTAGACTCGTATCTTTGCGCACTACAACATCCATGCTTAATTTGGGTCTTCCCCAGGCCCGGTCCTGTGTTTCGTGAGGCCCCAACCCTATTATCAATTTGAGGCCCTTCATATATATATAATTTTTTTTTTATATATAATTTTTTTTTTCTACGAGAAGGGGCCCCAAAAACCGGGGGGCCCCAGGCCCGGGCCTCCCCAGCCTACCCACAGGGCCGGGCCTGGTCTTCCCCTCCCCATAGCGTTACTACAAAAAACCAGTGTTCTAAAAATCGGTCAAGTCGGCCAACTAGTCGGCCCAAAGTTGCTAGTCGGAGGTCCCCCAACTTGATCGAAACCCGACTAGTCGGCCGCCTAGAGAGAAGTCAGCGATTCGTCGGCCAAAAGTCGCTAGTCCACAGCCAACCGTCCTGGGACCGACTATCGTCTTTTAGAACCTTGCCCAAAACTATCTTATCAACTCTCTTTACTACTGCATTTTTAGGTCTACAGTAAATATGTCCAAACCACTTTAATCTATTAATAAACTCAGCGCTAAATTTTTTGTACGGATGGGTCAGCATACACCTACAAGATACTTTGAAAACCAAACATACCAAATGTACAGGCAAACATAGTCAAAACCATCGCAAGGAATCCCATGGAGTTAGAATCACCAACTACCTATTAATATAAGGAAAACATCTATAGCATGTCTAGTCCACTAGTAACAGTTTCCCTTACATAATGAATTCTCCACCACTTGATGCTTATGTGAGAAGTTTTAACTCCATTAATCAATGCAAATAGCTATTCGTAGTCCACTCATATATAGCAAGACATCAATTCTCAAGGACAGGATAAAGCAATGTTCTTTCTCCGTACCTTATCTTTCCATTAAGATTTGAGAATACCATACCTCCCAACCCCACCTCAAGATTTATTTACAGAGAGATATTAGAGACAAAAACTGAAATTCCACAGTTCAGTAGTATCTCTAAAACATCAGAAAAAGGGAAAACCTTGAGAAGCTCATATATGTAGTAGCGGATGTCGTAATCCGTCAATGTGGGGTACAAAACTTTGAAATCTGTACTGTTCACATATTCAAAAATCAAGCTAGGAGTTTTCGAGTGCTGGTCTCTGACAATGTCAAGCAGTTTCACCACATTTGGACCCCCACAAAGATTCTGAAGTATCTTTATCTCCCTCTTTATCTGCAAAATTAAAGAGACTCATAAGCATAAAGTAAAGTAAAAAATGAATGGACCATATATTTCCATCATAACCATTTATTTACCACAAACAATAATAGAAATGGTACACTACACGCATTGAAAAAAACCATAAGACTGGAAGAAAGTTAAAAATACATTCCATAACAAAAATTCCAGTAAAGTATCTTATAAAGATATAAACGTTTAAGCAACTGTTCTTGACTTCAAATTAGGTTGAATGGGAAAGAGATGTTATTTATGATATCTTTAAACAAAGCCAGCCCCAAGGACTTCATGGAAAATACTATGGAGGCAGTAAGACGCACCTATGAAAATATTGCACAGTGAAAGGTATTTCATTCTCCCAGGAAGCATTGTATAAAATCGAGAAATCCCAAAATCATATATACTATAGTTCAAAAGAGGGGACAGAACAAGTACGTAGCAAAGAGACCTTCACAGTTTTGTTCAGCAATAATACAGACACAATAGTAGCTTTCCATAGTCAGCATGCCATTTTCTGTCCCATAAATGTTGCATGCATGTTGACAAAAACTAGCCTTTGGTATGGCAGATGTCAATATTAGCTTTAAACAATGATTTTCAAAGATTTAACGGACATTAGTTTCTCTAAATACATATTGCCTTCTACCACTCAGAAAATTTCACATAACAGGATTGTAGCTAAAAAGACTAGACGTGTTGGTATCTGCAATAAATATATGCAAAATAACAGAACCACCCTGAAAATGAAATTCAAGTTACATATTGATGTATATCCGCCATAGGCTCTGAAAATAAAGAACCAAAGAAATTAGGACAACAAAGATTATAAAAATTAAGGTATAAGATGCTTAACCCAACTCAACCTAAGGAAGGCTATGCCGTAGGTAGCAAACACAACATTCGGTAAGAAATTAGATCAAATGCAGTGATCCTCATGTAGAGAAAAAATGAAATCAGTCAATCACCTTCTTCTTCTTGACAGGTTTAAGGATCTTGATGATGCATCTTTCATTGTTGGTGACATTTATACCTTCAAAGACCTCGCTGTATTTTCCCCTTCCAACTTTCCGAACAACTTCATAATCATCTTGATCGCTAGGTGGGTATAAAGCAGAGAGAGAAGATTTAGAAACATCACACACAAAATTAATGAAAAGTTCATAATTCCCAAAAAAAAAAAAATGGACTTAGAAAGCAGGTGTCTTTTCACTAGAGGAAAATATCAGATTTCATAAAGAGCCAAGAGGCAAAATCACCAAGAAGTCCGAGAAGATACTTTTGCAACATATTTATTATTTACTAACTGCTAAAAACTCCCCTAAAAAAACTTACCTCCAATCCTATACCCAGATTTGGTACTAGTAGGAAAATTGAACACTTTCTGAACTGTTATTTATTCATTCATTTGGTAACAGGGACTCCAAGGGAGAGCCACTTATCCAATATGGTAAACCCCCATACCAGCACCCATACACAAGTCACGTGTATCTGGTAACTCAACGCGTTAAGAGCTGTAGTTGAACACTGGTCCTTTGGATTTACTTACTAGTTCAATAAGAACCTAAAAAACCCGTGAATCAAATGTTATTTCCGTCCATGATAATATCATTTCCCAAATTACCATCATAACATATTTCATAAAACTATTTACCCAAAAAAAATATAGATACATTTCATAAAACTCAAAATGTGTTTCCAATCCTCATATCTGATCTAACTACTTAATACCGCAGCTTTAATGTGTTTTTCAGTTGCCATTTGACTCTCCCACTCAAACATTCTTGCCTCTTAGGTTGACTAGCAATATCTCATTTCCATTGTCCAAGCACACTTACACACATCCAGCAAGAAAATATTGCAATAACTCTTGAATGCCAAAAACAACTCAAACATCAAACCCGAAGCAATCAAGTTCTAATGAAAGTTAAAGCCCTTCATCTAAATCGAACCCACTTGAAACAAAGTAACTCGACATCACTGGTGGGATGCTAAATTCATGGAAAATGAAACAAAACAAGGAATGAGAGCCCAGCAAGGTAACGAGGCCTCCAAGGCTGAGCCACTTGGGACCCAGTCCTGTAACGCAAATCCCCTTATTGCGCCTATCAACAAGCCACCCTTATCGGATAATTCAACGTATTGCAAGCTAGAGTTGAACTTGTGGATTTACTATCAGTCCCAATATAAACCTGAAACCCCCATGAATCAAAAACTATTTCCGTCCAGGATAATATCATTCGCCAAATTACCACCACAACATATTTCATAAAACTCCAAATGCATTTCACATCCTATACATACCGTATCTCACCACTTAATAGCGCGGCTTTAGCTTGTTTTTCAGCTGCAATTATACTCTCTCACTCAAACATTCTTACCTCTTACTTAGGTCAACTAGCAACATCTCATTTCCATCGTCAAACCACACATGCACACACGCGCACACTGCCACACACAAGCAGAGAGACAACTAGCAATAGCTGTTGAATTCCTCGACAAAATCTCAAAACATCACTAAAACAACAAATCCAACGCATTCAAGTACTGAAGAAAACGAAAGCTCTACGTCTAAATCGATCAAACTTGAAACAAAGGAAATCTACAGCACTCGTTAGATGAAAAATTGGATAAAAATAACGGGAAGCAAGGACTTAGGGCATGTAATTACCCCCATTGGACGGTGAGAGATTCGTAGTCCCAGTACTCTCTGGGACGGTGAACGTTAACGTCGGCGTAGACTCGAGCTTGTGACATTGACCTAGTGAGGTCACACGAAGAAGAAGAGTAAACGAAATCGGAAAGCGATTAGATTCGCCTGATTTTTATGTTGGCGTCGACGGTGGTGGATTACAGAGATGATGAGATAGACGAGCCGCGGTTTGGATCTGTCGGGTTTTGATTTGGGTCTGGGCCACAGGCGAGAAATATGAATCTGGGCTTTATGAGGTAGGCCGTTGTACTGAAGAAGGCCGTGTGATTAAAACTGCCTCCTTAAAATTTATTACATAATTAAAAGTTGCTACTTTAGAAATTGCTAAAGCTAGCGATGTCAAATCCTATATTAGTGGTTTTTGTCCATAACCGAAAACAATCGACCCCACAATCACTTTTCAAACAATAACGAAAACTTGCCATATCACTTTTTTGAACTACAAGAAATAGTTTTTTAAAAAGAAATTTAAATAATCTTTTGAAATTTTTTATAAAAAAAAAACAGTTTTCTAAAATAAACTGTTTTTTTTAAAAGTTTTTTCTTCAAAAGTTAAAAAAAAACAGTTTTCCAAATGAAACTTTTAAAAAAACAGTTTTTAAAAATTAAACTGTTCTTTTTTTTTCAAAAGTAAAAAAAAAAATTTCAAAATAAATATTTGAAAAAAATAAAGTTTTTTCGAATAAACTTTTGAAAAAATAAACAGTTTTTTAAAATAAACTTTTGAAAAAAAAAAAACATTTTTTAAATTGAACTCTTGAAAACATTGTTGAGAGAGAGAAGGTGAAAGTGGGAAGGTTTTTATCATTTTGTTCAATGGTGGGTGTATTTGATGGATAGATGTGAGGTCATCGCTAGTGGTGGAGTTAAAAATGTGGTGTTATATGACACAAAAGTGTGAAAAGTGAGTCTCATTTATGTGTTGTTATGACAAAATGTGTTGTTAAGTTAATATGTGTTGTAGTGGTGTTGTTAAAGTATAAAAAAATGTGTGTGAGTTCCACTTTTTTCTCTCTCATTCCTTTCTCTCTCCCCCTTTTCCCCTCACTCTCTCTCCTCTCTCCTCCCTCCTGTCCCCCATTTTTGCCGTTTCTCTCACTCTCTCTCCTCTCTCCCCTCTCTCAGCTGTTGCTACTGCTGGAATCACAGTTCACATCTGCACTAGTTCACTACCTCTCCTGACACAAGTTGACCACCATTTAACTACACTATTACAAGCAAAAAAAAAGCTAGCTAACTGGGTTAGTTACTAACTGTTTTGTGGATTTAACACCACCACTACAGATGCCCTGAGCCCACTAAATTTGTGGTTATTGGCAAAATGTTGCTAATTTTGGTTATCCTTGGGGCCAAAATTTGGTTAGTTGCTAAGAGGTTGCTGAGTTTGGTTATTCCAATGTGAACACTTTTTTTAACAAACATTGCTAACCTTAGCAACCTTTTGGTTTTGATTAGGCCAAAAGAAACATACCACTGCGGTTTTTTTTACTATTAAAACATCTCATGGATGGGCCGCCCTTTTTTTAATATAGAACTCCACGGGCCAACAAATTTTGTCTTTTAAGCTGAGTTTCCACAAAGGTATTTTTAGTATTTTTGATATTTTAAATTATAAGTTGTCAAATTTTTTGATGTATGTAGTCCAAGAATACTGAAAATACCAAATATACCATAGTGAAAACTCACTCTTATACTCTATGAAAACATCACATCAGTGGTCCCCTGAAAGAAGGATTCTAATTAACATTTTCAACTCCAGTAAATTTATGAATTATGTAAAATTCACACTCGAGGTTTGTTTCGGCAGGGTTCATTTGAAAAATGGGGATGAGTTTCTCACAAATGTTTTTGGTTTGTTCATCGAGAAGAAAATTATTTTTGAAAATTAGTTCCGACTCAATATATGACTTTTGAGTTTTGACATTGAAAATAATTTAGACATTTAATTTTGAAAATAATTTACATAGTGAAAATAATTTAGACACTACAAGGTATTACAGAATTGTTAAACTTTCAGGTTTGAATGACTTAAAAAGAGTTTTGAAAATGCACTCAAGCTTCTTTTATTTACGAGGCGAGTCAATTTCAAACAAGCATGTTTTAATATATTAACCGCATGAGTAGTAATAATGAACTTGTATTAGATTTGAAATTTAACTAGCTTTAAAGTAATATTTAAATATGATTTTATTATTGAGCGAGTACAAATTTAATCTCCAGTTATAACTAATTAGCGAGCATGCAAGGTAAATAACCCATAATTCTTCCACCGTTCTGAGCTTCTTTTCAAATATGTTGCAACCGTAGATTATTTTCCATTGAGAAGATTAAGTACCAAGTACGAATTCAGTTTCCATTGATGGCTAAATAATAAAATGAGTTACTACTATTTTATTTTACGGATACAAATTTATATTCTTCTTATTTTTCTAACCCAATAAACAAAAATTCTATCTTCTTTTCTTTATTTTACAGATACAAATTTATATTCTTCTTATTTTTCTAACCCAATAAACAAAAATTCTATCTTCTTTTATTTTCCTATCCTTGATTTTTCCCTCCACTACAGTAAGATCCAAATCATTCTTTTCTGTCCATGATGTAATTCTTGTCAACTTATCTCTACGGATGACAAACAGACGTGGGGTTGCTGTCGTGCACTGCACAGTAGATCTTGCGCACAATTCGGGCCGTCCACAAGTGCTTTTAACGGTTCGGATTGAAAACAAACTATTCGCGTGAATAGTTCTCCTATTTTGTTTCAAATCTGGATCGTTCATCCAAGCAACAGACAACCCAAATCGTGCGCAACAGCAACCCTACGTCAATGACCAACATAAACTCCAACAACAAATTTCCAAGGGATTGATTTCTTTCAGTCCATGTCAACTGTACTCTCAAAATTTCTAGCATTAATAATTTTAATATCAATTCTCAGATAGAACAACGCCCATGAATGTAAAAAAAAAAAAAAAACTAAAAAAAAAAACCATACCACCACTCTGAACTGCACAGAATCTACAAGAAATGAACAATGGGAAGAATAAAAAAAAATACTGTAGTTGCAAGAAGAAAAAAAATACTGTAGTTGCCAAAAAAAAAAAAAATATATTGTAGTCCATGAGCAAAGCAAGGATCTCAGTGCGACGATGCTCATCCTAGATTATTCAGCGATAACATCCGCACCAGCTTTTTCGTACAAGCGATATATCAATGTAGATTTTGACATCTGGGGCTCCCTTTCCAGGGCAGCAATGACATCCTTAATAGAGATGGAGCGATTCACTTTAGATGGAAGCAGCATACCTTGGCTCCTTGCAAAATTTCTACTCCATCCTGTTGGAAAAATGAGGACAAAATCAGAACTTGTGCAAAAACATAAAATTATGCTAATAAGTGTCAGATGAAGGTATATTATGCATCAAAAGCCACATTAGATTCATCAACATATGTCAAAGGATGATTGAATGCATGTGCTAGTAACTGACTCGATCGCCATTGTCAGGTGTGACGTCAGCCGAGCGACGGTTACGGTCCAGCCTGGTGCTAACGCGGGTGTTCAGTGCGCAGGCGAGGAGCTTAGGTGAAGGTTCTATTCAGGCAATGCTCTCTCCAACTAGGCGATTCAAGGACGTTGAGTCCAGAAGTGGAGCCACCACGGTAACTTGGCATGCAATCAATCACATTGGTCTACAATCACTCTACGTGAAGCAGCAAGGTTCACATACGTCACAACTTTGCCAACTGGAACCCTAATAAAATGGACACTTACGAACAAATGTACTCGTGCTCATGGGCATAGCTACGCGCAGCAACACTCTTTGTACGTTGGATTGGCCCCACGGAGACATTAGGAAATTATATGTTGGATTTTATCGTCAAATTATGAACCTTCTACATAGTGAACCCACTAAAACTCTTGGAAAAAGTTACCAAAAAAATCAAAATGGACAATGGGAGTTCTGAAAATAACAGCCGTAAGTTCAGTAAAAGATTCAATGCCTACTCTTTTTCTCTCAAACGAAAAAATTCCAAATTTGTAAAAGAGAGATGTTGGGATGTATTGTAAGGAAGTTGATCTTTTCGTAGGAAAAAGGTGTATCCTTTTGAATTTGTGAAGTCAAAAGCATATAATTCATAATTACTTAATAACCCAGCTCAAAGAAAAATATGGCTCCACCACCGCCGATGCTCATACCAACAAGCTGGTTCGGGTGTTGCATGGACTATAAGTGGTGATATTTAACTGATTTAAGTTGAGGAAAATGAGATTCTGACATTAAAATTTGCCAACAAGTAATCTATATCATACTCACCAAATGTCGCAGCATCAGTTTGATGACCTCTTTTCTCTGCTTCTTGATTACCCCTTTCAGTATTTCCCAAGGTTGATAAAGGCTTGCGGCTCATGTCAGTACCAGGTTGAGAACCAGAAAACACATCAACTCCTCCTCCACGTTTCTGGCGCGCCTGCTCAGCCATTAGTTGCCATTTTGACAGCATATCATCTCCTCCAACAGCTGCTCGAGCAGCAACATTTGCAGCAGTTGTCCGCATTTTGTCATCCTCTTCTTTGTTTGCCTGAATATAGATACATATACACACAAACTTCAGTTTTTGTTTACTGACAAGAATCAAGGATAAAACATCAATTCGGTTAGCTAGGAAAAGGAAAACATTTGAAAACGTTGCTGGATAATGGAACCATCAAAGGAATATAGCATCGGAGGAAAATGTCATAGTTTGATATTTCTAAGACATGTTCAAACAATTCAATGCCTTGATTCGGTGTGCTTCGGTATGTGTCAGTGTAATCATTGCAACGGAATTCCACAAAAGTTCCGTTTCGGTCTCCTAGGAAAAAAATGTTTAGGCCTTTTGATGGAAACAAAAGGAAATTAATTCCTTGAAAAAAATTGTGCCTTGAAATGAATCTCCTTGATACCTTGAATGATTTCACACGACCTTCATCCTTATCGCCATCAACACCACCTTCTGGCTGCATTTAGAATCATAATTACAACGAAACTTGAAGGAATATTTACCCAGAGGCAAATTCACAAATTATAACACAAAATCAGCCAAGGGTCACACACTTCGTTGAGCTTTTGGAGTTTTTCGGCTTCAGTCTGTTTTTTATTCATTTCTGCCCTCGCTTTTTGGTTCATTGCTGTGATTTGTTGGTGAACATCTGACGTAATTAAAGTTCTGTGCCTTGGCTTCTCTACATCAATCCGCTACATAAATCATTTCAGAACAAAAGTTAGACTCATTCAACTCTTCTTTACTTCATTCATTTAAAATCGAAAGGTAGCCACCATCAACTTTCCTTTCCGTAATCAAGTACTCATCTAAGATCATCAAAACTAACCTGTTTTGACAGTCGGATCATATTAGTTATCAGTCCACGCAATCTTTCCTCAACACACTGACATTCAGCTGCATTAGATGGGTGAAAAAGACATAACAAGCAAAAAGCAAAAGTTACCAAAAACTAACCAATGACAAGCATTGCTCCACATCATCGCTTATACTCTTTAGACCACATTGCGCAACTGCCACAAATTTAAAAAAAAAACATTCCAAAAATGTCACGTTACGTGCTTCTAAAATTGCTTCTACCCCCAAAAATGAAAAGTGAAATTAAGGTAAACTCGTAAAAATAAGGATTTAAGTATTTAACTGATTTCTGCAACTTTTTTCCCAAGGGGAATCTTCTGCAAAATCAGCCTTTCTTCTTCTTCTTGCACAACCCTTCGAGATGCTTCTGAAACTCGACTATCTTCTTTGGGCCCAGAGAGCAGTTGTTCTTCCTCTTCCTATTTTAAACAAATATCAACAATGTTGGCTCCCAACTTAAAGGCATATTACAAGTCATCCCATTTGATAAAATGGGAAATCCATAAAATCAAGGGGTTAAATGAGTTGATTTTAGCAAATGGTTCAATAAAATCAAGGGGTTAAATGAGTTGATTTTAGCAAATGGTTCCATAAAATCAAGGGGTTAAATGAGTTGATTTGCATTTAACCCAATGATTTTATGGGATTCTCATTTTATCAAATAGGAAACTAGGTAAAACGAAACACCATACCCTAAGATTGACTCCACTAACGGCAGTAACATCATTGAGTTGTTCAATGCTTTGATCCAAGGAAGGCCCAGATGCTTTTTGCTTCTTACTATCAGAAATTTAAAGAATATGTGCTATAAGATAAGGAAAAGGTTGACAATGATGATGAGGGACAAACTAAGTTGCACCAAGCAATATAAATCATTCTCCACTTTCGGATTCGAGAACATTTATCTCACCTTGATGGAGGCGGCGAAGAACAAGGGGATTCAAGTGGTTTCTTTTGGCCCATATAATTTTTTGTTGGGAGGATTTCTTGATTACTTTTAGACCCAACCGGAGATGTTGCAGATGTAATCCGAGAGTTCAACTGATAAATCAAAAAACATATAGGTAACAAGCTATCAATGACAAGAAGCAAAGCTAAAACAACAAAGTGACTATCAAGTACTTCATAACAAGAATGATGCCTGAAAAAAAAGAGGAAGAAGGGGAAGAGAGGCACACAAGGGTCAAAACCCTAATTCGCAAACTCCTATTCTCATTAATCAACACCTCACAATTACATCGTCAAACCTTTATTCATAGACTTGTAACCCTAATGGAAATAAAAGGAAAGAATAAAAACAACCTAATTGAAACCCTAATGAAAATAAAAGGAAACAATAAAATAACCTAATTAAACATTAAAAAGCCTCCTACTACTAGTAACTAAAATAACAAAATACTTCTATAATGATAATACATTAATACTCATTAAGATCCTACTAAATCATATTTAAACATAAATATATCTGGCAAATATATTTATGAGACCATAAAGTCTTTATTTCCGCATCAAAGAATTTGACAGCGCTTATCAACCAGGAAAGAAGTATCTTTCCTAGAAAGAAAAGGACATCAGTTGAACTGTACTTGAAAACGCCATAGGAGGGGCTCAACCAACCCATCTAGGAATTCTCAAATTGTGCATGGATGAAAAAGAAAAACCTAATGATCATTCATTGCTCTCTGCAGCTTCAGCCGCATGCCCTTATCACTTCACCAAATTTGCCATTTAAGTATAATTATGGGTGCAGGGGAGGGTAAGAAAGAAATCCGAACAGTATCAATCACATCCACTAATTATAGCTCACAGTTTTCTAGTTTCAGACATTTCAAGGTACTGGTTGCTAGTAGAAACTTACTCTCAAACCAGCAATTAGAAACTAATCAAATCTCCTATCTTTATTCTAGTTCCATAAACAGAATGAAAACAATAGTGTTTCTCGTGACACCTCTCTTTTCTATCGTTGCAATTAACAATGTCACAGTTTTGCAATCTGGAATGATAACCAAGAATACCAGACGATGATGGGTTACAAAACTATCCACCTTGCTGAAAATTTTTACCATTCCATGTTGAGATTCTATAACATATTTTTCTATGAAAGGCTTCCACAACAAATAGATGAAGTGGATAGAGCCCATAAGGGTAAAAGTTCCTCAAACATTTCTAATGTTCTCTTTTCCACTGCACAGTTGGTAGTGTTTTTAAGTGGGTTGGCATTTATTTCTAATCCTGAATTTCAAATCCACGACTGAGAATCTCTAACAATAAAACAACCCCATATGTGAAGTTGTGAACATGATAAGACGAGGTTACCAACATTAATGGTTACCGTAACCAGCCAATCAAAATAAAGAAGCACAAGATTACCAAGATAATGGGGTCCACCTGGTTCGTAACAGAAGACGGGAATGAATTTGAAGCCGCCATACATCTAGATGTTGAGAAGTTGTCCTTTGAATTTCCTGAAGTTGTATTCCTTTGTTCCTCTTTTAAAGGAGGGAGAGATGACGACCCATGTGGGAAAGGCAACCGCGATTTGAGTTGTTTATCACTAGTACCCTGATCAATAGGCTCTTCTTTAACGCACGTTATTGATGATATAGCATCATTTTTCAGCTCTTTAGTGGTCGATGACGGCCAATTATGTGGCTGAAGGGTTCCACCCTGCACTATCTTTGGTCCACTAAAGGTATTTTGCCTCTCAAATTTAGGCACACTCAATACATTTGTAACCTCCATTGGAGCCTGCCTCGTTAGCGAATCATGGGGCTGTTGTTTGAGAGAAGATGCTGAAGTGCTAACCTTTGATCCAGAAAATTGTTGATAATTACCACTTTTACTTCCATCTATGGCCAAAGATGGCTGTGAGAAGTGCAAATGCTGTTGCTGCAGCTTGGTCAGTCCTTGTATGGGACTTGTGGGGCGTTCTCTTTCTTGGTTGATGTTACCCATCCTGGATAAAGATGTTTGGCTTGCTGGCATTCCACTTGAATCTGATTTCCATTCCATCCCTAATGACTTTTCACCATTACTATTTGTCCTTGCATTGGTTGAATAACTAGTTTGTTGCGCAGCTGAAGAGGAAACATGAGAAAGGGGAACAGTTCCCTGATTCGCACCAATTGATGACACTTTCATGTGCTGTGGTTGTGCTGAAGCTTGAGATTGTAGCGACAATTGGTTGGGTCGAATCTGTGATTTTAGAGCCTGTTTCAAGTTTTGTTTCAGGCTTTCAGCTTTAAACTTCAACCAAAACACAAAAACTTGCTATGTTTGGTCGCAGTTTTCAGATCATTTTTCTGGAATTATCAGAAGACTTTTGTTCGATGATTTTCAAATTTATTCTTCGAGCTCTTTTTTTAAGGAAATATAAAAAGATAAATTTACACTGTCAAAAAACTATTTCAGTAGAAAATGAACGAGATAAAAAAAAAAATGGCATGTGTTTTTCTTTTCAACAATATTTCCCAATAAGTGTACTACACAACGAATATTATAACTGCAACTAAACAAGGCTTTAAATAACCATTTCATACTCACCTGTGCTTGCACTTTACATACAGCCATCTTGAGCATATGGTCCCCTACAATATCTCTCATGTGCCTGACAAATCCCGATTTGGAGATTTCATTTTTCTGAAAATAGCAAAGTACTTCACCATTAGCATGAGTACATTCTACATTTAGTAAGGTAAGGACATAAATCACATGCTGGAAACTTGGACAATAATAACAGATAACAAGACCGTATCTGAGACCCACCTTCAATTTCATATAAAGAGTATTTAGTTGCATGCCTCTCTCCTTATCAAGTTGGGGTGACAGGATTGGGAGCAACATACCAAATGGCACTTGGTTTCCACTCTTCATTGAATTCATTACCTGTGCTCCTGCGATTGCCTGTTGATTATTCCTCTGC
The DNA here is from genome assembly GCA_016920895.1 of Vaccinium myrtillus. NCBI lineage: Eukaryota > Viridiplantae > Streptophyta > Magnoliopsida > Ericales > Ericaceae > Vaccinium > Vaccinium myrtillus. Next base: position 28,080,195 of record CM029276.1, on the reverse strand, counting down.
TGTGAGTATTGAGAACTCTCCAGATTTTGTTCTCTGTCTGGCTCCGCAATATGGATTGGATTCTTCTCAGAATTCGGAATAAACATTGTTTTGGGAAAATGGGAGGCAATTTGCTGCTTCCGGTTCTGAGGATCAGACCCATATTGCTTTAGCTCCATTTTGGAGGAAAATTGCTCTTGTTTCTGGGAACCATTCAGATCTTGCCTATTGTCACCATCGGCGTTTGCACTGGAAGATTGCCACTGTGCAAACAACTGACTGGAAGCATGATTGCTTCCTTGAGACAATGACGCTGCTTAATATCCCATAACATAAACCATCAAAAGGTTTCAGAGTAGGGCACATGAAACACACACAAAAAAGAGAGCAAAAAATGTCAAAGATTTAGTTGAAAATAAACAATATATGTGAAAGAAAGGCATGATTGCAAGTTGCATTGTGATCACGCATTATGAATTCTTTCAAAAGGAATCATGAAAGGCAATTGTAAATGAGGTTGAGTAAAATACGTTAAAAATTGCCAATGAGGTTGAGTAAAATACGTTAAATTTGTAAAAGAACAATCAAAGAATGGAAACTTTATAGCACTTTATATTGCATTATTGTACGAAGCATGAGTTATGACCTTTTCAGCAAAACCAAAAAATGAACTTCCTAATAATGCTCTGCTATTAATCGAAACTTTTGAAACCACAAATGAACTTCCTAGTAATGCTCTGTTGTTAATCCAAAACACACGATATACAACAAAAGTAGCAAATCTTATGACAGTTTACAGAACCAATATTTCCTAGACTCGTATAATGCTTCAATTGGGTGTAGAATCAGGTCATAATCCTAGGTTACCATAGCATGAGTTATGAACTTTTTGGCAAAACCAAAGATGAACTTCCTAATAATGCTCTGCTATTAATCAAAACTTTTGAAACCACAAATGAACTTCCTAATAATGCTCTGTTATAAATCCAAAACACGCGATATACAACAAAAGTAGCAAATCTTATGACAATTTACAGAAACAACATTTCCTAGACTCCTATAATGCTTCAATTGGGCGTAGAATCAAGTCATAATCCTAGGTTACCATTCACATCCTTATACCGAAAAGTCATGAACCCAGGTATCTTAGATAAGTTTAGATATTTGCATTCAGTAGCATGTTAATTTCATCAAGTCTGAGTAACCGTAGTTTCAGCATCATCCATACTACACCCAACTCATTGCGGAAACCTACCAAGTTAGGTTCATGATTTGGATCAACTTTTTATTAGTTTTTTTATTTGGCTTTTAGCTTTGTGACAAGCCAAGAAGCGCGGATACAGACACGAGACACGGACACACACTTCTTTAAAATGTAGGACACATACACATTGAGGGTACGTTCAGTTATATATATATATCTAACTATATTGTTAATTATAGCAGATAACAGTTAGTTATCAAGAATCTATTGACATGGACTCAAGAAATCCTTCAAAAATAAGACATGGGCAAGGTTAGGAATCGTCAAGAAATCCTTAACAAATTCCAATTAGATTTAATAAGATAAATTGTAAAAATTAATATATTTCCAACTTTGTATACCATAGAGATATGTCAAACTCCAATATCGTTGATAGTCAATTGTTAGCAGGTGTCCACAAGCGTCAATCACGTACTTATTTCTTAATCATTGTCATAGACGCCACCAAAGTGTCGGACACGATGCAGAAATAATGTCAGACACTTGTCAAAATAAAGACATTCATTTTCTAGTTATGGATATGGAAAAAAGAGCATCAGACATGAGTCCAGGAGAGTCCGAGAAGCGTTGGTGTACATGCTTTTTAAGTGACAAGCTTTGAGTTAGGCTTTTGGTCAAAAGTCAAAAGACTCAAAACAAAAGGAAAACAACAACTAAAAAAATTAAACCAATACAAACCAGTGTAAATCAAGACAAAAAAAAAAAAAAAAAATCACACTCTTCGCCTACTACAAACAAAAAAACAAATGAAAAATTGGTGGTTGGAAGAATTAATGTCTGTTAACAAGCTAAAATCCGGCTGAAAACAGCTTGTACCAAAGTTGTTTGAGACATTGACCATACTCAGCAATCACATTCACAACAAGGCACCACATCTCCTTTCAAAAACAGCAGAGTTAGATGTCATGAATTGCAAAAACGCAATTTCCAAGTTGGTTTGCAGAATTATAAGACATAGTAAGACTCAACTCATCTCCCAAGATGCCACGCTGACAAGATTAAGTTTCTGGACAAGCTACACCAGCATAGTCTCACAGCTCAATTTGCTCCAATGCATTACTCTATAGCATTTTGTGAGCACTCCTTTAGAGTACAAAGCCTCGAATAACTATACATTCTCTTTAAATTTACATGCCGCGAACAATATCCATTGTCCAACCATTTCAAAATTTGTCAATAAACGGACTCAAGGCATCACCCTTGACAGAACTCAATGGAAGAAAACATATTCACGTAGCCAACCCAATTGATTGGGATTAAAGTCTCGGTTTGATTTTGTTTTGCCTTAAGGCATCCCCAAAAACCCAAGGCATTCTAGAATAAGCTACTCATGTCTTATTTTCACCAAATCGAAGAAGCTAAGGTTTTATAAATACATACCACTGTCTGTATCAGAGGGTTGTGGTGTGGACGTATCGCCCGCTATGTCCCTGTTCAAAGCTGCTGTCAACGCGTCCACATCCGCCCCAGAATGCATTGATTCGTCCTGCAAGATATACCAGCCCCATCAAGATTGACACTTTTCATTTGGGTAATCCAACATTCACATTGTTTTGACCTTCCAAACAATCCATAGATTCATATATACTGAAAATTCTGAATTAGAGCGGGAGAGAAGTGATCACCTCGTCCTCTTCGAGAAGTTTCATAATGGAGGGGTCCATATTACCAAAAAAAAATTAATTTGCGAAATGTGATTGGGAGTAATCGTTACTGTTCGAAAGCAAATCTGGATTGGCTTTTCCAATGAAGAAATCGAACAGGGAATGTAAGAAAAACGGGGAAGAACTCGAGTTTGTGTTCTTCGGGTTCGTTTTGTTGCGCGGTGGGATGGAGACGTAATAGCTCCAGGGTTGTAGTAACGTTTGGCTGCCCGCCCTTTTATAGAGGCCCTGGGCCAGACGCTTACGAACTCTGGCCTTTATTTTGAGGTTTTTCACATTTAAGGGCCTGTTTGGTTCGTCAATAAAGATTTTATCAAAAGATTTTTATCAAAATTTAATAAAATCAACCACTTGATTTTTTCAAATGAGGAGGAGGGTTGATAAAATTTAAGTTTTTTTGCATTAAAAACAGCTGAGATTTTATCAATCATCCTCCACATTTGATAAAATTAAGGGTGATTTTTATCAAATCTTGATAAAATCAAACAGAAAACTAAGCCTAATATTGTTTGTTGTTTTAATTTTTGTCGATGGATTCTAGAACAAGAAAATAAAATAGTACTCCCTCCGCTCCTAAATACTAGTCTAGTATATCATTTTGGACTGTCACATAATAAATGTTCATTTAGAAAAGTTAATAAGTAAAAGTTCGTATAATTGCTATTTTGTCATGAGTTTTGTTAACATATGCACCTTAGGCATACGATAAGGAGTACATTACCTGCTTTATAGTGTCTTTGTTTTCAATGGGAAATGTAAATTTGAACCACTAGCCATAAACTGCTTTTACTATTTTTAACAAAAGTAGATTAAATTAGGCTGATTTAATGAACATTGTCATGTATAACGCCTATATTAATAAAATTCTTTATTTTAAAAAATTAATCAGTGAAGAGTTAATGAGGAAAAAATAGAGGATAATTTTGTAAAGTGGAACTAAAATTGATGTGAAATATGTAATGATAATATCTCTTTAATAAGTCTGAATTATGAAGCTACACACTTAAAAAATAAATTAAAAAAGAAGAAGCAATCTTCCATAACTTAGATCCAGCCTAGGAGCAGGGTATGTGCTGTGCAATGCTTATGGGGTTCACCCTGTGTCCCGCTATTTGATTTGAACCGTTCATTTTGTTCGTTTTGTTGAGTACATATTGCATGTGAAAATTCAAGTTAATCAGACATCGGTAACTATTTGCTATGTGACTATTTAACTTACAGTTTTGTAAAAAAGGGTCTTGCTAACAGGTGCAACATTAAAACATCCAAACTTCACTTTCTCTTTTTCGTTTTCCTCTCTCTCTCTCTCTCTCTCTCTCTTCTCTCTGAAAACCCTAGCCACCACTAATATTACTCTTCCTCCTTCCCCTCCCCCCTAGGGTTTCAATACCCATGGTGGTGGGAGGGGAGGGTCATGAAACTATTTATTTCTTCGTTCGTTCTTTCTTTTTCTTTTGTCTTTTCAAATCAACGACTTGTCGTCTGATCTGAGAGGGTTATGTCTCTCGCTTTGTGAGAGTTGTTAGTTTCGTCTTTGGACGAATTGTCGTCTACAGATCGGGTACTTTCAAGCGTGGTTGTTTTACAATGGTATCTGTGCCAACAGTGTTCTTACTTGACATGATATCGATGGCAAGACAACTCGTAGTGGCTTTGAAGATCTGTAGTTTTGGGAGTTCATTGGTGCGAGAATGTTTGGTTGGAGTCCATCCTATCGTCTGGGTATTCTTTGTCTTTTATCTTTAACTAGCACTAAGTCTCTTCAGAGATGCTGATTCTAGGTATGAATATTGTAACTGCCGCTGTTTGCGTCAGACCATGTCTGGGTTAGAGTGAAACACATCGATTACCTTGTGTGTTTCTTGTTCTCTATTAAGATGATTAGTTTGGCTTTATCCAAGATTTTTGTAATGAATTTCGTTTTTGTAAGTGCCGTTGGGCGTTCATTAATATAATCTTTTCATTTCCGTGTCAAAAAAAAAAACAGGTGCAACATTACACTCATCGAGCCTCGACTAGTACTACTATTTTTATTGGCAGTAAATTTTCGGGGAAATGACTGTTCAGTGGGAAAGGGGGCAAAAAATGCCATTTTCATGACACACTTCTTGGAAATCATTAGTTGATGGGTGAGGGAAAAATAATTCCAACTTCATGGCATGAGAAAAATTCCCGGACAGAAATACCCTGGGATTTAAAATCCTTCACAGATAAACCCTCTTCCACCAAATTAGGGTAAAATGTTAGATCCCCTTTCCCCGAACTAATCGATCTGCGACTGCTGATGGCGCACCGATCTCGGCGCCGGCGACCATGGAAACTCAAGAGCCAATCTCAGAGGTATAACAGAGCAATGGTGGTGGCGTTGGGTTGAGGCGCATCGTATGCCGTCGTGGATGCGTCGGCATCGGATTCCACCGCCACACTCGGAGGCTCTGGGGTTACGAGTACAACGACGCTGGGGTCGTCACTCGAATCGCCATTCCGATTCTCTGGAGTTGTTTCGGACATGACTAATTTCGTGGGAAATGTTAAATTTTCGCCCCAATTTTTCAATTTCGAGCTTATGGGAGCTTGAGTCTCTGTGGGTTGGGCCGGTTCACGAGGGATCCACGGGTTGTAGTGGGTTGTCCACTGGAACCCCGTAGTAAGCATCCAAACTGATTATTTCGTCAATTTCTCATTTAGATATGTTTGTTAAACTTCTGAACTTTACCAATGTGTGGTCAAACCAAACTTTCTAAAAATAAATTCTCATCATTGCTCCCCGGGTCTATTTGTATTGCACCTTAAATGCAATTGTGTTGCACTAAAATAAAATAAAAAAAGCATTGCAAATAGATTTTCAGAATTGCACACTGGGTCCATTTCAATTGCACCTTGCATGTAAGTGTGTTGCACTCCAAAACAAAAGCATTGCACTCATGTTGGTCTATATGGAATTGTCAGTTTGTGGTCAAACCAAACTTTCTGGAAATACATTCTCATCATTGCACCCCGGGTCCATTTATATTGCACCTTAAATGCAATTATGTTGCACTAAAAAAAAAACCATTGCACCCATGTTCATTCTGGAAATAGATTTTTCGCATTGCACCCTGGGTCCATTTCTATTGCACCTTTAACACAATTGTGTTGCACTTAAAAAAAGCATTGTACTCGTGTTGGTCCATATATATGAGGGTGCTAGTGTTTTGTCAAACCAAAGTTTTTAGAAATAAATTTCCAGCATTGCACCTTGGGTCCATTTCTATTGCACCTTTAATGCAATTGTGTTGCACTTAATTTTTTTTTTGGGCACCCTGGTCTATTTCAATTGCACCTTGCACTAAAAAAAAAAAAAAAAAAACATTGCATGTTGCTCCATATTATCAGCATTGCACCCTGGGTCCATTTCTATTGCACCTTTAATGCAATTGTGTTGCACCCTCGAATCAAATCCTTGCACTCATATTAGTCGAGTGGGGGGTAGTTTTTAACCTGAGGGTAATTTCGTCAATCAATCTCCTGGTGCCACTTATGTGGAATTATTATTTTCCTTGTCATGCATGAGGTGATTCCCAATAAGTGTGTCATGAGAATGGAATAGTTTTCCCTCCCTCCCTCTGAAACGTAATTCCCCCTAAATTTTTTTCCTATCGTTTAACCAAATACATACTCCATATTCGATCGAGTCAAACCAGACAACTCAACACCACATCAAAGAAAATTATTTTCCTTATTTCTTGCGAACCAAACGGGTCCTGGTTGGCACAGTGGCACGGCTCGTGTATACTGACACCTGGCATCGTATGAATCGACCGTTGCGATTGTATAGCGACATCGGCCAACAATAAATTCATTGTTTGCCGAAGCGCAAAGATTTAATTCAGTGTCTCTTCCCTCCTCCTCCCCCTCCAGGCGGAGGAGACACCTTTTGAGAGAGAAAAAAAATCAGGAGAGAGAGAAGCATTCAGGTCTCTCTCTCTCTCTCTATCTCTCTCTCTCTATCTCTCTCTCATTTCGATCAGAACAATTACTCATTTCAAATTGTTATAATCGTCAACAAAATCAGCTCTATCAATTTTGGAAAATAATTGGGACACATACATATATATACCTGGTGCGTTTAAATTCGTTCGATATGTAGGGTTCTTCTTCCATGATGTTATGGTTCATTTTCTCGTGTATCAAACAGTTCGAGACATATTTGTATTTGAATCTGTGTCTGACTATCTGAGCCTATATATACGTGTTTCGTTTGATTTTGTATTCTCACTTTATTCGTATTGTCATCACATGCATGTCACGGATTTCCCGTGCATCAGATGGCTGCAGACATTTTTTGGTTTGAATATGTATACGAACGTCTATGCCCGTAGCATTTCTGTAATTGTTTTTTTTTATTATGTTGAACAGGCATTTCTCTATTCTATATATATGTGTATCGTTTGATTTTTTTATTGTCAGTTTCATTACATGTTCTCTGTATAAATAGTTTTCTATTCTAACAAAGAATATTGAAGAAGACTTATTGTTTGTATTTCAGGTAATCTCATTCTTCTCATCATCTCATTTTCTTGCTCGCCGGATCAGAGGCAGGCTCTAGATCCGAAGGTCGGCCGAAAGATTCCGTGGGTGGCGGCAGCTGGTGGCGGTTTTGCGATGAAGTGGTGGCACAAAATGGTGGTTCCCATGCAAAGAATTTGGATCGTTGTAGCCAAGCGTATTGGGATTCGCAAAACTGGTAAGGATTCATTGATTTCTTCTCCAATTTCACCCTCTAATTCAGTTACAGACGGTACATTTCGTTGATCGGCCAGTTTCATTGTTTTTTCGCATTGATTCTTGTTTGTTTTTTTCTTAGTACACAGCAACAAATATTGAATCTCCGTTGTGGAGCTTTGGATTTGTATTTTAATAATCGGCATGAAATGACTCATGGAGTCAATTGAATTCTGATTTTCGTACGGCGATAATAAGATCATCTGTAAGCAAATTGCTTCTGCTCCAAGAACAGAGAATTGTGTCGGTTGTAAGAATCCTAATTTTTCGAACGGGTCAGCCTTCACATATTTGAAGTCTTTTACAGTATTAGCTTAGCAAATCGGTTACCAGAACCTTGGTCCTGAAACATCTACATGAATATGGTGTCCTGTGTCCAGGTAAATGTGGCTGAACAAGGTATTTGGGCAGTGCATTTTTCAATTCTGTAAATTTATAGTAAGTGATAATCAGTTTTGTTGCGAAATCCCCCGGCTGTGTCAATAACCAACATTGCATTGTGAAGTTCGTCCACACGACGTCGGTCACCATTTGAACTTAGATCCTATTTATTAGGTAGAACTGGTAGGATTCGGGGCTCTGTAGCGCCCAAAGCGCCCTCAATCGTGGCCGTTCAAAAGTGTTTTCAATGGTCTGGGTTTGTAGACGGTTTTTTCTTACCGGTCAAAAATTGTCTACAAATCCAGACCATTGATTGCCAAGTTGAACGGCTATGATGCGCGCGATAACCCTGTAGCGCTTTTAGTCGCTACAGGGTCCCCGGGCTCGAACTGATAGAACGGCCTCGGTTTTCGGTACTAGTTCATTGGTTCAAATTCTCACTATTTTGTTCAGTCTGATAGAAATGTTCATTCCTGCAAATATTGGTTTTGCTGACAGTTTTCTCATCAGGTGAATGACTTCTTCATGCTTGATTAACAATCAACTAACTTGGTCAACTGAGAGGAGTTTGATTTAAATTAATAGCATGTAGAAGCATGATCTATGTACTTGTAAATTAAAAAAAATGTGAGTTGGTTGGCAATTGGAATATTTACATATCAAATCACAGTATAAAGAAATTTTGCAATATTTGACCAAGTTAAAAGATACAAGAATTTGAATAAAAAATCAGCGCGCATGATCAGCTGCTATCATGTCAGCAACAAACAATCTGTAAACTACTTTCTCTGTCCCATATTGTTGGTCGTATATTCTATTTTAGGATATCCCAAAATTCTTGTCCTCTTTGAAAAGTCAAACAAAAAAAGTGCTTGTATTTCTACAAACTACCCCTCATAAATTAAATGATGTGTCTAAAGAAGAGAATAATGGGTAGCATTGGAAACGTAACGAACGTTTTGTGGAAACAGGTATTAATTGCACGTCCCCTTAAAAAGTTAAATTCCCCGTGCAAGACAGGCAATATGAGACGGGGGAGTATGTTTATTGGACTTAGATACTAGTGTCAGGAATGAGTATACATGGCACCATGTTCATATTTCTTGATTGATAGGTTTTGAATATAGTTATAGAACTTCTTCCAGCTTGATTTCCTCCTCTTTGATATGCTTAATTGTGAAAGAGACGCCATAAGATGAACTAGTGAATCTTTTTGCTCGTGCGCGCGCGTTCACTCTAGCGATTGTGCTGACTTAATGACGGTGGTAATGCCATTTTGAAAAATGTAGGGCTTGTGAAGCTTCGCCAAGATGTGAGGACCTGCGAGTACGACGATGTCCATGTGTTGTGGGATATGCTGAAGAGAAATGAATCAGAGCTCAATGGTCCAAGGACAAAGAAGAGACACTTCCTGAATATCTACAACTGGGCCCGGGGTGCTCCATATCTTTGCCGCAGCTTTTGATCATGCTCGATCGATCTATGCGCCCTCAGTCGCGAACATAAAACCTCCATTTTGTATCTGTCAAAGGTATTGTACTGGAAAATCGGTCGCTAGGATAACAATATATAGAGGGGCTCTTGTATGAGTTATTCCTCCTCCTAATTAAATGCACTAAACTTTTTATATGTATTCAATGGATGCTCTCTATGAGGTTCCTTGTTAATGCTATCAGCATTTGAGTTTGGTCTGCAGTATAAGAATTCTTCATGGTTTTGAGATTTTGTTTGTCTTTAGGGATGGCCGGATGGGCATGGGAGGGTATGGGGTGGATACCACTATCTCCATCCCTAATCCCCAAACTTATATCAATCTCCATCCCTTCCCCAATTTCCATCGGGAATTTTTTTTTAACCTCCATCCCCGCCCCAATGCGGGGAATGGCGGGGAACGGGGATCCCCATGGGGAATCGGGGATTGAAAAGTTTTCTCAAAATAGACATACAAGTTAATTAAAGAGGTGTTTTTTTCGTTTAAGAAACATTAGCAAATTAATTAAAAACATAAAATAATAAAAGTACCACAAAACAGATATACAAGACCACTACTATGTGGTGGCAGACCTTGGCTCTTATCTTCTTGAGAGTTGAGAGACGAAATGGCCAGATGGGGTGGCTGTGGTCTTATAGAAGAGTGAGTAACCCTAACTAGTTATAAACTTATCCCAAAAAAAAAAAAAACTTATAAACTTATAATATAAATATATAATATAGCTATATATATATGTGCGAATGGGGATGCGGGGAGGGTCGGGGAGGGGAATGGGGAGGGGTGGGGATTGGGGAGGGGATTGACACTACCATCCCCTACCCAATCCCCGATTTTTTTTAAAAATAATCCCCATACCCTATCCGATCCCGAAAAAATCATCGAATCCCCTATCCATTTGGGGAGGGGACGGGTTGGATCGGGGAGGGTCGGCCGAGATGGCCATCCCTATTTGTCTTGGCTGGCTTTCTGTTGTTTCGTATAAGAAAATTAGGGAACCGGGGATGGATGGCTTGAATCATATAAGTGCCGAGATGAAATTAAGATCATTGATTGCGTGATCAACGACTTAAATGCCGCACTACAACCGATCCATCCATCTTCTTATAGCATCTGGACTCTAATATACTGTGTTGGGATTAGTCCTATCAACTAATACGAGATTAGTTGCCTCTGCAGATTGCTAATCCGATCCATCCATTTTCTTATACAACAGAGTTTCATGTTCTTTTAACTGTGTCATTCGTGTAATTGGCGGGCTCATACTATAGCCAAATATGCTCTATCTCTAGATGTCCCTACGACCAGGCAAGAGAATTCTTCATGGTTTTGAGATTTTGTTTGTCTTTAGGGATGGCCGGATGGGCATGGGGAGGGTATGGGGTGGATACCACTATCTCCATCCCCAATCCCCAAACTTATATCAATCTCCATCCCTTCCCCAATTCCCATCGGGGATTTTTTTTTAACCTCCATCCCCGCCCCAATGCGGGGAATGGCGGGGAACGGGGATCCCCATGGGGAATCGGGGATTGAAAAGTTTTCTCAAAATAGACATACAATTTAATTAAAGAGGTGTTTTTTTCGTTTACGAAACATTAGCAAATTAATTAAAAACACGAAATAATAAAAGTACCACAAAACAGACATACAAGACCACTACTATGTGGTGGCAGACCTTGGCTCTTGTCTTCTTGAGAGTTGAGAGACGAAATGGCCAGATGGGGGTGGCTGTGGTCTTATAGAATAGTGAGTAACCCTAACTAGTTATAAGTTATAAACTTATCCCAAAAAAAAAAAACTTATAAACTTATAATATAAATATATAATATAGCTATATATATATGTGCGAATGGGGATGCGGGGAGGGGAACGGGGAGGGGTGGGGATTGGGGAGGGGATTGACAATACCATCCCCTACCCAATCACCGATTTTTTTAAAAAATAGTCCCCATACCCTATCCGATCCCGAAAAAATCATCGAATCCCCTACCCATTTGGGGAGGGGACGGGTTGGATCGGGGAGGGTCGGCCGAGATGGCCATCCCTATTTGTCTTGGCTGGCTTTCCGTTGTTTTCGTATAAGAAAATTAGGGAACCGGGGATGGATGGCTTGAATCATATAAGTGCTGAGATGAAATTAAGATCATTGATTGCGTGATCAACGACTTAAATGCCACACTACAACCGATCCATCCATCTTCTTATAGCATCTGGACTCTAATATACTGTGTTGGGATTAGTCCTATCAACTAATACGAGATTAGTTGCATCTGCAGATTGCTAATCCGATCCATCCATCTTCTTACATGGCAGAGTTTCATGTTCTTTTAACTGTGTCATTCGTGTAATTGACGGGCTCATACTATAGCCAAATATGCTCAATCTCTAGATGTCCCTACGACCTGGCAAAGAAATTTTTTTGAACTGGGTTTGTAGGGAGACCTCCTTAGATGATACTTCATGAAAGTGATCAATAGTAACAAAAAAAAAAAATTAAATGATTTTATTTCGCGAAAAGAAATCCATTCCAAGACCAAAGACAAGAAAATAGAAAATAAACCAGCCAACGAGAGATGAACAAACAACCTACAAAATAGGAGAATTTGTGTTTATGCTCTTAAACAGACTAACACATATTGCAAAATAAATAAACACCAAACAAATTCGCTCATAGTTCGAATGACAGATAATAATCACAAGCCTCCCTGGGTTGTCTAAATCCAAATCAAAACAAAGAAACAAATTTTTTGTTTCACCAAGTGTAGCCTCCCAGTGTTATCTAAATCCAAATAAAAACAAATTAAGAAACAACTTTTTCGTTTTACCAAGTGTGGCTGCTCATTTATTTTAGCTCGATATTTGTCAGTTGTAAAACAACTTTTGTTCATTGTTCTTGTGAGAGAAAAAAACGTTTTGTACTATATTAAACTTAAGAAATTTTCTTTCATCTTTTGGGAGAAGGCTTCTCAAGAGTTAACGTTGGTTCTGGTAAGCCTTTGAAGTTACCGATTTTTTGGATTCATACTAAAGTCCATTCTAATGATCGAAAATGTTCCTTTTGTAGTGACCGGGAGCCCTGCAATGAGAGGCTCACTACAGGGATGTAATGTAGTGAGCCCATCCGGCTGTCCTATTGATTTGATATAGTAGTAGTATATCAAATCAGTAGACATTTATTTATACACAGCATACTAGATTAAACCCACTTTTTAAGTGAAAAACTTAAAACTAAATGTAACCCAATAAGATGCTAGTGATTAATATAGTATGATTTTTGGTACCATTAATCTTTTTGATGAACTTTACAAAGTGAACGATCCAAAAAAATGAAGCCAGCACAACTTCAAACAATTCCCACTTCCACAAGGACCATAAGCTGCATTGCCCTTATCAAGGACTCGGTTCTTGTCTAGTTTTTGATCGGCAACAAAAAACATTTTATTAAAGCAAAGAGGATTCCAACCAAAAGTTGGAAAAACACCACAGGGCGAGCCACCTGTGGCTGTGGGCCTAAAATGCCCAAATATAACAATAAAGCACACACCCATGGGCCAACAAAGCCGAATAAAACAATGAAAGCACATACAAAGCCTAGCCCAAAAGCTAAGCCCAATCCAAGAAAACCCTAAACCTAAACTGTCATCCAAGCATCTCGGCACCATCAAAGCACCCAGCCGCCAAACATCAGATAGCCCTACAACCACCACTGTCAGCCTTCGTCACCACAACCACCGCGCCACCACCAGCAAACCAAATGGAGACGAAGACGAATCTATCAACCAGAAATGGACTGCCGCAGAAGCTCACCATTGCCGTTAAGCGAAAACCGTGACCGCCCAACAGCGAGCACGACTGGAGACCACGCCGGAAAACCACCACCACCGTGACAACAACCTTGCTGTTAGGCCAAAACCGGTAAACACAACAGCAAACCAGCCGGAAGGGTCACCATAAGGGGAAACCGAGAAGCAAGGGACGGAGCCACAGGCCAAGAAGAGCAGTCTAAGCGGTCGAAAAAAGAGAAACGGGAGATAGAGAGACAAAAGGAAGAGACCATTACCGATGCTGACCTCGTCGCCATCCGAGAACCCCATGTAGGACCGCTTCTCAGATGTTAAAACAACCCAAGAATACCCGGATGTCGAAATCCATAACTTCGACGATGATCACCTGCACCGATGCCGCCAACCATCACCACGTCCTTGTGCCGATCGATTTTGAATAAGATGAAAAAGAGGAGATCAGAATGGAGAGGCATGGAGGGATAACGCGCGCGAGAGAGAGAGAGAGAGAGAGAGAGAGAGAGAGAGAGGAGGGAGGGAGGGAGGGAGTGATAGAGGAGGAGGGGGGGGGGGGGGGGGAGGCGCGTCGGGGCGCCTCCACCACCCAAGCAAACCCTAGTCGCTGGAAAAGTTTGGGGGAGGAGAGAGGTCAGAGCAAATTTTAGAGAGAGAGTATCTTTTAAGGGTTCTTGTCTAGTTTCAAACCACATTTTTTGTTTTTTCTTTTCCTGCGCAAACGCGATTGGCTAATATAGAAAACAAATTTTGATCAAACTGATTTTCGACATGAATATTTATCTCGACAAGTTCTGTAAAATTAACGATTCTGATCAATTACTACACCCAAAAATTAAAAACTGGACATGACTAGACTATTGCAAAACTGGACATGAACCGAGTGCCCATCTCAATTGGTGGGAAGTCATCTCGTTTCTTCATTTTTTGTTTTTTTGTTTTTAGGTGTCGGTCCGGTAGGGGGGCAGTATGGGCTTGGCCGTCCAATCGGCCATCAATGGTCCGGATCATCTTACACTTTAAATAAAAATTTTATAATTTAAGGCCCATTTATCTAATTCGTCAATTGCGGATCCGATGGCCGAGCCGAGCTCACTACACTTTATAGTGAGTTTGGTTCACTACAGAACCTTCCGTCCGTGAGGCCTAGAAAAGATGGAAGAAACAAAAAGGGCAGGCAGAGAAAAACTTGGGTGCAAATAAGGTATGGGTGACGTGGTACCCGTTCGGTGCATCCGGGCCGTCCAAAAATGCATCCGACGGCTTGGATTGAAATGCACTTTTTGTTTTTGTTTTTATTTAAAAAAAAAAAAAATCCAGAAGACACTTTTAATCCGAACCGTTGATTGCGATATTAGACGACCCGGATTCACCGAGAGGGTACCACGTGGTACCCTCTCCGTACCCAAATTCTTCTCCGGCAACAACCAGCCCAATTTGAAAACAGCGAAGGCCCGAGGCAAATCTTCAAAGACTTCCCCATACTCCAAGGGCTCGCTTTCCACCACGCCCCAATTCAATTCTCTTCAATCCCCACTGTTTTCTGCAGCAAATGCAATAAATCTCTCCTTTACTCTTCTGCTTCTGCACAATGCAGGATAATGAAAACCCACATGCTCTCCTTGCCGATTCAATTCAAGACAGTCTTTGTTCAGCGTATGTATGCCTACATTTATATCGACATGGGATCCGAGGCGTTCTTCTCTCTTTATCTCCGTGGATTTATGGTCGTCGACTCTGGGTTTTTAAATCCGAGGAAGGAGCATTTGTGTTTCCATTATTTGGCGAAGGAAATTTGTAATGGGTTGAGCTTTTTGAGAAGATTTCTTTGAAGGGTGTGAATATACTCAAATCTGAAGGGGGGTTTTCGTGTTGTCATTATGAAGGGGTTTGTGTGCTGGGTTTTGTTCTTCGTGTTTGGGACAGCTATGGTGTTTCATAGTTTCTCTAATGAAGCAAGTGCCTCATTTGCTGGTAAGCTTCTTTGGTGCAAAAAATGACTCTTTTTTTACAGCTTATTTGGCGGAGCACCACTTTGACTTAAATGCTGCTAAATTTCTGTTGTGACAGCCATTTTAGGCTCATGGTTTCCTAACTCTCATGTGTCTTTTTCTTGGTGAATAGTTTATGAGATGTGCCATTTTATTGGTAGATGTTAGGAAACAAAATTAACCCCCTATATGAATTTTGAAATTAGAAAAAAAAAAAAAAAATATGACACTTACATAAAAAATCAACAGTATCAATGCTGGTAATTGATATAGTTGGAGGTCAGGCCATGGATTGTAGGAATGCTCCTACAACAGAGGCTTAATGAAAGAAATCTAAGAGATACAAGGATGAACCTATTTACATTGTTGAAATGACCATAAATTAGAAAGGTAACTGTGGTGATAACTAATATCATATTCCATATGTATGTATTGGCAGGTCTAAGTTTGCATGTATAGACATCGCCGTCATTTTAGTTTATACACGAGATAAAAAACTGGCTTATTTCCACACATATTGACTTATTTCAAGTACAAGTTTTCATCCGCAGAGGCCCATCTTATAGAACTTTTCTAAACTGACTTGAAAAACTAGTGCAATTAAGGAGAATATCTGGAGTTAAGCAGGATGGGCACTCCCTTCCATCCGGCCCCGCTCACTCGAACACCAAAATTGCCCCAACTCTGAGATTATTATTATCCCAAGTCTTTAATGGCATTATAAACGAGATTATCATACTTATTTTGGAGCATGAAAAATCAATGTGGTCAGTTGTGACTTAAGATTTTGTATAGTGAATATTTTTAGTTTTGATTGGTATTTTTATTAGATTTTTCCGCTTGATTATAGACTGAAAAGAAACCTGTACATAGTTACTAAATGTACAATTTTTTGGCCAATTCATAGTTACTTTCGTGTACAGATGAATTCGCAAATCTGGCCAGATTGCCGTCTAATCACTGAGTTGATTCTTTTTGTCATACGCTGATGTAAGTCTTTTTAATCAATCCCAGATATGGCTTTAACTCGCTACTGGGATGGAGTGGCTGCGAGGGCAAGAAACAGGAAGCTGAAGGTACATGCACTTAACTGAAGAACTTTTGGTATTCGGAAATCCATGTTATATTAATTCAAATTGTTTCTTTCCCTTTAATAATATCATAGACAAGGTTCCTAGTGTTATAATTTGATGTGATCATTTCTCTTTTGTTTTGTCCCCTTTTTCCGTTCACAGGAGAATGATTATGCTTCAAGCACTAAGACTGATGCAGGCGGTGTGAATCTGGAGGACTACCACCCTATTGATCCGGTTCCTAGTTCAAAGGCTTCCATAAGGCCTGGACCTATCCAACATGGCACTCCACTCATGCCTTACATCCCAAAGCCTTCACCTCCTGGTCACCCCAAGCGCGGTGGGCTTCCTTAACCTGCCTTAGAACCTTTCTCTCTTTGATTTGCTGTGCTTGAAATCTGAAAGACGTAGTAATAACTTATTAGTTGGATTTGTTGTTCGAACCGTGGTGAGTATCTTATCAGGCCACAATGCCAACTGATATACCTACTTGAGGTGTGTACTTCTTTGGACTGTAAGCGCATCTTGCTATTATGTTGTTCTTTCTTGTAATATGGTTTAGGAACTTTATCCAGCATCGGATTTCAGCTATTTGAATCTGGTATTTGCTTCGATTATATGATGTTATTGTAATTTTTATGATCTCTGCTGCTGCTGTTTCCGCATTATTTGGCAATGCTGTATGTCTTGCATGTATTTTGTAATGTACCTGTGATGAGTATGTGCAATTAGTTTGAGCGAAAGGCAAAACTTTTGATTGCCCACTCAGAATTTGACTATTACTGACATTTGAGCTTACGGAGATTTATTGAAGTATTCATCCTCCTCTTATCTTAAAGTGATCACATCTTCAATTCGTCGATAAAAAAGACTGCAGTTCTATCCTCGAATGGAATCATTGGTTGTCTTTCTTGGTCATATACTCTTCTTGATGATGAAGCTGATTGACTTGTACAATTGTTATGAGTCTGTTGAGCTGAGAATCCATTGATCAAAGAAATACCGTTTTGCACACACCTGATGTGAAGCTATTGTGTGCATATTAAAGGCATCTTGACAACAACGGCAGATATATAAATTTTTTGGTTGAATATCTTGATCACTATGTTAATACATTCTCAATCAATCCCGCAAGTGTTACCAATCAATGCTATTAGCAAAACAAAATGGAATGAAATTTGGCAAAACACCGGAGAAGTGGGGGACTTTTTCAGAGTTTACTGAATGAGAGTCATTTAGATCCAACTTATCTGACTAGGTTGCACTAATTAGGTGCAAGTATTTTGTCTTCATAGGGTTCATGCCTGCGATTTCACACCCAGTAGGGGTGTTGGGTGTTTAGGGAAGAAAGGATTTTGTGAAATGATGACACCACGTGGCGCGTTGATCCATTCATTTTCTGCCGCGTATGCCCGAGGCCCCGAAGCTAAGATGGCAGTGCTAAGTGGTTGGCCATCTCAACCCAGGAACCTGCCTCGGACAAATTTTGCCAAACTTGTATGGATTAATGACACCACATGGTGTCACGGTCTCATAAAATATTTTTGTGTCTAAGTGTATGGCATGTGGTGCCCCTGGCTTCTTATCCACCATACATTGATGTGGGGCTCAATACTAAGTGTATGGACCCCATATTCATGTCTAGTGGGGGAGGAGCCTAGAGGCTGGAGCACTACATGGGGTTGCCCGGGGGACCATTGCGCACGGCGTGCGCCATATCACAGTGAGGCGCAATTCATTGTAACGAGTAGAATTCTAGTATAGGCAAACACTTTTAAAACCTTAAAATGTCATAAAATGTAACCATTTCAATATTTAAACCACCAAATACGAAGCAAAAAGGAAGAGAGGGGAAGAGGAAAGGGGACACAGCACCTTAGAGAATAGATGGCTTTTGGCTTTGCGTGTGAATCATACCTATATGTAGTGTCTTGTTTATCTTTGTGTTGGAAAGTGGGAGCTCACATGCACTTGTTTTGTTGGGAATAAAACAGTACTGTGTTCCTCTTAGTGAATACTAATTTTTAACCGAAATTTGGCTAAGCTTAGATTTCTCATTCATTTGTACCGGCGATTATGTTTTACTTAGACAGAAACGATTGCTCAACATTTTAGAATGGTTAACTCTCAGAAGTTGACGCAGTGATAGTCGCCTGGCATTTGGCAACCAAGAAGCCTCAATACGCCTTTGGTGTCTGATTATTTATTGCGAAACATTTATATTACGGAATAAAAAAAAAACAAATAGAAATCCTTGTCAAACTTAGCTTTTAAGGACTCCTTGGACAGGTAGCAAAGGAGGAAAATATTGCTTTATAGTAAAATTTAAAGTGGCATTCAATTTTGAGTATATTATAACAGGAGGAAAAGATTTTACAAGTTGAGTTGTTGGAGAAGAAATGAACCTTTGGAAGTGGTCCTCTCTTATACTGATAGTGAAGTACATGTGTTCTACATCTGTAATGTAATTTGGACAAGAAGCCTTACATGTGCCTTCACTATATATCGTTCTCAAAATGGCTGGAATTTGAAGCTGTTCTTTAATTATTTCTGTGATGTTTTGGACTTGATCTGGACTGGAGTTCATGATTAGTTTGTTTATTAGCCATGGAATAGTGTTGTGAAGGAAATGATCAAAGGAGGTGACATGCAGAAGCCCTCAGCAGAATTGTCGGTTTTCGATAGGGGGCTCATCTCGGGCCTGTATGTTTGACTTGAACTGTTCATTTTGTCACTTTCTATACGTTGTCATGTATTTCATGCTCACGTCCAACCATATATGCGTTTAGTATCTTGTATACTATATTAAATCTCCGGTTAAAAAAAGGCGCTGACGCCCTATAATCTCTTTATAATACCCAACAACTCAGCCCGTGTAATCCTTCATAGTTCTCATTTGATTATAAGAAGTCGTTTATTTACTTGGTCCCGATGTATACACCATCCATAAATAATAAGTTTAATAAGGCGTATGTAGTCATCTGAAAATATCATATTCGTTTTTTTAAAAATTAGGTGGGCAAAACTTGACCGTCGCTAATATGACCTGACCAGGTTTTATTTTACGTTAATTAACTTGATTTTTTCAATGAACCATCAACACGTTGATAGCTAAAAAAATAAAAAATATCTTGGACTTCATAACGTGGCCCGTAAAAGACCTCACAAACATGCTTGTTAAAAAAAAACGGAGTTGAAGAGGAGCAAGATCCAAAACAAGAAGTGCATTAGGGTTTACATTTCTTTCTCCAATCCCTTAGGTTTTGAAATCCATTAACCAATGAAGTGTTTCTAGAAAATATAATTCCAAATACAAAGTGAATGACCAGGCCATACTTTGTCCCATGATTTTCAAATATTGTCCAGCTGAGAACTTCAATAGATTCATCAAAATTAAATCAGTGATAGAAAACTTGACAATATTCACCAAAAATAATTAAGAAAAAAACAACAATTTCTTTAACCTGACAATTGAAGTTTAACCACAACTAGCAAACAAAAAATGATAAAAGCAGGCAAAAACAAAGGAAATTGATTTTGGCACTCCCAAAATTGTTAACGGCACTTCAAAAAGTGGAGTGTCAAAATTAATCCATAGATGGACTGAATTTAGGCACTAATAGAGTTTTACTAGGTTGCTAGGCTTAGTATACATATTGTGAATTTATAAGCCTCTAATAGAGTTTTACTAGGTTACTACTTGCTAGGCTTAATATACAATTGTGAATTACTCCATTATAAGCCTGTAATAGAGTTTTACTAGGTTGGTAGGCTTGATATATAGTTGACTATGTGATAAGATTGCAAATAAGCAGCGTATTGACAGTGTACATTGATCACAGACATTTAACGACCGAAGCAAGCTCTCAGCAGATATATATCCTCCATTGTTTTTGTTTTTGTTTTATGTTCTTCTCGTCTGTATGCTGTTATATTTCTGTTGTCTTTATTTCCAGTAGTTTGTAACAGCCTTCCTGTTTAATGAAATTCTATCTCTTTTACCAAAAAAGAAAGAAAGATTGCAAATAGAATCAATCTAGGTTGCAAGTCAACAACTGATGCCATGGTATCCATTACTACAATCCCACATATCATGGGATGTGTTAACAAAATAGTTAGTGTTATTTGAATTACAAATTGACAATGATATAAATGACAACCTTAGGGATTGTGGGGAAAAGGATCCGTCTCGAAAATCATAAAAGTCCAAAAATCCCAATATAATCCCAAAAATCCAGGCATTGTTCCGCTAGCTGACTTTTTGGCTTTTTACAGCTTTTAAGACAGGTTATTCTTCTCTCATACATCACCTTAGTGGAACACCTCAAGTGGAGCAGGCCTTAATGGGTAGGTTTCTTAGTTAATTAAATTTTGTGCAAAAATGAAGGAAAATATTAACCTCCACCCAATAGGTGGAGGATAATAAATAGAAAATGTATAGATATTTGATAAAAATGTATTAATATCTGTAAAAGTATATTGATATCCGTGAAATGTGCATTGACATCCGAACTAGCTTGTCATTACATGCAGTGGCGGAGCCACCTTAGGCAAGTGGGGTCACGTGACCCCCCTGAAATTCCAAGATTTTTTTTTTGTGGGTTTGTAAAAAATCCAAGCCTTTCACTAACCTTAAAATATTTTTTCAATTGGTCTTGTAATTTAGCTCAATCAAATAATCGTAGGTACTTAATCGAACCTTTCAATTTTTCATTCAGGACTTTGGACCAGAAGTACTAAATAAATTTTGAGGAAAAGTATGATAATTGTGTGTCTAGTATCCTAGTGATCTGAACCATTGATATTGTAGAGTTTATTAAGAAAAACATAAAGATTATTTTTAAAATATGAATTGAATCAATACCTATCGATGTTTGATCAAGATAACTTTTTTTAATTAACACTCTTCTAAACAAGCCCTACAATATTTACGGTTCAGATCACGAGGATTCCAAGCACACATTATTAATCTTTTTTTCAAAATTCATTTAATACTTAGGGTCTTAAATTCTGAATGAAAAATTGAAAGGTTTGATCAAGTATCCGGTAACTATAACTATCCGATTGGGGTAATGGTAAAAGATTCGATCAAATCCATAAGTTTGTTTGCTTATGTATGAAATCTTTCATAACGTTTTAAGTTTTAACTTTTTTGCTTAATGAAGAAACGTTTAATTATTTTAACTTTTCGATATATTAGCTTGTGATTGTTTTTCAAAGTTATACTTGAAAGGTGACCTCCTTGTGTGAAATTCCTGAATCCGCCTCTGATTATATGCATATTACACTCCACCTATCGAGTGAAAGTTAGCAAGCTAAAAAGATGAATAATACTCCTAGAATGTCTTGTAGATTCATTTTTTTAGTGGTTTTTCATTACATATATACATGTCAAGATATATAGATTGACCAGTTTATTATGCTCCACGTTTAACGATGATTATGGAATAAATTTCAACACCGTATATATACATATCCTTTCAAGATTAATTTGTTAATTGATTTTATAGGATGAACACATTAGATAGTCACGTTGATGACGATATTGCTTGATTTTATCAACAAAAGAAATTGCTTACATCACCCAAAAAGGATTGCATGCGCTGCCCCTTTTCACAATAAAAGTTCTCACAAAATCACAGTTTCCCTTGCGATCAAGTAGTGGTTTTCATCTAACGGCTCAGATTCATCTATTTTTTTATCTAATGACTTAGATTTATTGGGGCACTGGTGCCCCAATACCACATTGGGGCACCATAGAAATATTCGATCAAGTATCTTATTCAACAACGAGTCGTGTGTAGACTGTAGTGGAGCATTTGATAAGGTTTTTGTTTTTATTTTTTTCGTAAAAAATTAAAAGTAGAATCATGTTTATTGTTTATAAAAATAAAAACGAAAAAACAAGGTTGCTGATAAAGTTGTGGGGTTTCTTTAAACGACCCTGTTTTAAAAAAAAGAAAGAAAGCAAATCACCTTTTTTGTGTTTTGAAATTTTCAGAAATTTTGAAAACGTTTTTTATAGACACAAAACATAAATAAATTACCAAACACATTTTTGTTTTTAGTTTTGAAAAAAATTGAAAACAAAAACAAAAAATAAGAAACAAATACGTTACCAAATGCCCCCTGAGTTTTTTTGGGTTTTTATACTTTTTCTCACATATATCAACTAAAAAAATTCAAAAAAAAAAAAGGCAAAAAAACCAAGCTTAGTGGAACAAGGTAAGTTTCTTATGCCATTCTTTATACTACTCCCTTCATTCCATAATAATAATCCACTATGAAAATCCACAAAAAATAATAGACACACTGTGCCATTTGTCGAGACGAACTGATAATGCACAAAAATCGACAAATGGCACAGTGTGTTTATTTTATCAAATGGATTTTCTAGATTCCTTTCGTCGAGAAGAACCGATAATTCACAAAAAATGGACTCAAAACTAAACAACGCAAAAAAAAAAAATAGAATAAAGACAAAAAAAATAATTCATTTGGATTGTTTTTGCCAAAGGAAGTCTTCTGCAAAAGGAAAACTAAATTATATGAAACGACGTTAACGTAACGTCTGTCCCAAGGTTCCTAGTAAAACCAACGAACAATGATACCATGTACACCAAAAGTCTCCAACAAGTCTCTAACACATTCACATGTTGCGTGGAACCCACACACACTTCACACTCAAGTGTGTGTGGGCTCCACACACCATGTGAATGTGTTGGAGATTTGTTGGAGCTAGTTGTTGTACATCTATCATTTTTTAAAACGAAAACATCTTCCTCACTACCTTTGTTCAAAAATGATACACGTACAACCAACTTCTCCAACAAACTCCTCCAACAGCCAAAACGACGTCGTTTTGGCACTGCTAGAAAAAAAAAAGAAGAAAGAAAGCCGGAGCCACGACGGAACTAGAACCACCTGCAGCCATGGCCGCCAAATCTTCAAACCCCAGATCCAAAAGTTACCACCGCCACTGCTGCACACCACCAACGCCGCACGTAGAGAGAAACAAAAGGGGGAAAGAATCGCGAAAGGAAGAAGGAGTGGAGGTCGCAAACCAGGGGATTCGAAATCCCCATTAATCAAATGTTTGGACCAGAAAAGGGTTTCAGCCGCCAGAGGAAGGGAAGAAAGAGAAGGGAAGAAAGAGAGTGGGTATTTTCCGGTGGACCAGAAAAGTTTGCGTCTTGGGCTTTCTTTGTCACGCCCGACATATGTGTACGCAATCTCTAATGTTTGGTCATGCCCGACCAGATCGGGACTTCCTCCCTCGAAAAGTATGGGTCGTCTATATCGAAGCATCTTGGCGGCGGCGGCTGTGGCGCTGGAGGTGGAGAGGGACACCGGAGGAGCTGGGTCGCCGATGGTAGCGGGTGCTCGCTGGTTGGGTTTGCTGCTCGTCCTCCATCTCTCTCTCTCTCTCTCTCTCTCTCTCTCTCTCTGTGCGACGGGGAAGAAGTTTGGATATTTTTTTTTCCAGCAGTGCCAAAACGACGTAGTTTTGGCTGTTGGAGAAGTTTGTTGGAGAAGTTGGCTGTACGTGTATCATTTTTGACCTTTGTGCTCATGACCTTTCCACATGCCAGGCGTGCATATAAAGTTTGCGAAAATTTCAAAAAAATCCCTGAGCTTTCCCTAAAATTACAAATAGATACCTGAGCTTTTCAATTTGCCAAATAACCACTTGAACTATCTTAAACTCATTAATGTCCCCCCCCTCAATCACACTTTTTCTCCCGATTCTCAATTTTACCCCTTGATTTTTTTTCTTCCAATTTCATCTCTTTGGTCACCCAAATTCAATTTCTTGGTTCTTCGTCATGCCTCCTTCCTTGCGCACATGTTCTTCCAATTCATCGCCCCCGGGGTTCGACCTGGTGAGTTTGTGAGTCTTAACCCAACTTGTCTGGTCCACCTTCTTCCCTTCGTTGAACTACAAGGTCTACATATTCCGTGAAGGCACCTCATCGTCGATCCGACAAGCTTTGGAAAGCTCGTTGAATTACGCACGAACCACCTGGGTGACATACTCAACCCGTGTTTGAACCGGGTCATCCACCTAGACTCTGATATCATCCTCTTTGACGACATTCAGAAGCCTTGGACCATAATCTTTGAAGAAAAACTAGGTCATTGGAGCGCCCGAGTACTGCCACGCCAACTTCACAAAATACTTCATCGACAACTTTTGGTCCAACCCGGTTCTCTCCAAGGTATTTGGATGGAACTACAGAGGAAGAGGAGAATATACGAGCTGGGTTTTCTGCCGCCATTCCTGGTGGTTTTTGGTGGTGACGTGGAGGTGGTGGATCACCGGTGGATCCAACACGGTCTAGGTAGTGACAACCTCAGGTCGCTGCACCTTAGTTCGTTTAGCTTGTTGCATTGAAGCGGTAAAGGAAAGTCGTGGGGCCGGCTCGACAAGAAGAGACGGTGTCCATTGGATCATTTGTGGGGAGCCGTATGATCTGGTCAGGCCCAATTGAGACTGGTTGAGGCAGTGTTCGATCACCTGCCGTTGGTTTTGTCTGGTTCGATTTCGTTTGAGTACTCCAATTATTTTGTTTGATTTTTTTTTTAGTATTTCGTTTGACTTTCTTTTCTTGGGGAATACATATACACGAGGATTCTTGAGACATTCTTTGATAGCTGTGTATAGTAGAGATTGTATAAAGACATTCTAATTCAGTAACTGCTTTTATCATTTGAGAATTTTAGATTTTATGAAAACTAGATTTTATCATAAAATCATTTGGAAAACACTCCCCCCTCAAAGTCAATGAAGTGAATTCATTATACAAAGTCAATGAAAATGTATAAAATAGCTCTAAACAAATGAACTGGTACGGCGGTTATCCCCGCAAATCTCTCTCTCTGCCCGCGTATATATTCTCTCGCCGCCATCGTTTAACGGTTTTATCTCCGATCACTCTCTCTTTCTTTCCATGCTCTCAATCCTCAGGCAGTCAGTCCTTCCTCACCCCTGCCATCTTCTCTCTCTCTCTCTCTCTCTCTGTGTCTGTAAACACTCCAATTAAAGGCGGTGTTTTGGGCAGAAATTAGGGACAGAGAGTGAATGAGCTGTTAACTGAAATGGTGGCTGCCGTCTCTGATATGCCCAGTGGCGGAGGTAACAGCATAAACAACGCATAAACTCTAGTTAATAATAAAAAATATACAAATCAACTTTACTTTTTAGCCTACTAATTTTTGTAAAATTCTTTTTTTTTTCTTTTACAAATACAGGATATTAAGAAATACATCAACGATTTTCCAGCATTTAATTTGTGAAAAAATTACTAATACTGTACTTAATTTGTGAAAATTATTTTACGAAAATTAAATAAACTATACTACTGATTTTCAAATATTGAAAAAAATTGCCCCCTAAATCGTCAGATAGAGTCGGAGACCGGAATTGGCTATGGCTTCACCAAACCATAAAGAGCCTCCACTGATACATTCCGAGTACGGCAACGTCGTGGTGGGCCCACGGCGACCCAAATCCAGAGGAAGAGTCACTTCATCCTCCTCGAATTCCACTGCATCGAGGCGGCCTCCCTCGCCGCTTGTTTCGAGACCACCACCGGTGACACAATTGCCGCCGCCGTCTGCGGCGGCTAAGCTTACTCCTTCGGTTGAGCGGAGGAGGCCGAATACGCCGGGGAAAGTGCGGCCGAACACGCCAGGGAAAGTACCAGCGACGCCCCTGCCGCCACCGCCGTCTGCGGTGGCTAAGAGGCCTCAGTCGACGGAGCGGAGGCCGCCAAGTACGCCGGGGAATTCTGTTGAGAGGTTGGCCGCTGCTAAGGTATTGGGCATGATGAGCACGAGGAGTTTGTCATTTTCTTTTCAAGAAGAGTCGTTTTCAGTTCCGATCAACAAGACAAAGCCGGCTCCGGCACCGACGACAAATCAGTTGAGTAGTGCCAGGCAAGGGACGCCGGAGAGGAGGAGAGCGGTGGCAAATTCCAAGTCAATTGACCAGCGGCAGTGGCCTGGGAGGGCATTGAAACAATCCGTGATAGACGACGGTAAGAATGTGTTTGGACTAAATTAATTTTCGTGTTAAAAATAGTTAGTACTACGGGGTACAATTTTTATTTTTATTTTTATTTTTGTTATTATTTGTACGTGATTCTGGTTTCGATGAGGAGAATTGGAAAGTATAAAAATATCGAATAAAATTAAAAGTTCATAATAAGACAATAAATACATTAAGAAGATTATTTTTTCCATCTCATTATTATTAATTTTTTTCATTTTTAGTGAACTTTTCAATATTTTTATATTTTCTATATTCCTCTCGTCAAGGCAAACGATAGGATACTGATGCTAATTCAGCTGCAGGAACTCCGGCTGTTGATCAGGTAGCTTCTGATACCGAAAGTATTTATTCTGAAAACAATGGATATGTACAAGGCCGTCGGAGTGTCGCTAGGTTTTGGGAAGAGACTAATAAACCGAAGAACACATTAGCTCCATTGAAATTCAATGTAACGAATAAATTGTACGTTGATAGTAGTCCTATTTCAACTCCAAAAGGAGTTTCAAGTAGCAGGGGTTTTCCCACTTATCCTATTCTTGGGCCTCCTCATCCGGCATCCCCAAGAAAGCGTCCGACATCTTTGGCCTCTTCAACGACAAGGGGAAGGATGCCTAGCCCGTTTCGAGTGAGGAATGGTGTAACAAGCACGTTGGATTATAATTTGAGCAATACTCCATCGATTCTCAGCTTTGGTGATGAAGTCAGGAGAGGGGGAAAGGTTGGGGAAAACCGGATTGTTGATGCACATATGTTGAGGGTGATGGATAACCGATACTTGCAATGGCGGTTTGTAAATGCAAGAGTAGATGCTGAAATGTTGTTCCGGAAAAAAACTGAAGAGGTACAATTCCTTGATTTTTCAAATATATGGACCTTCGGTTTTATCCTGCTTGACCTTGTTTACGAAGTTTTGAGTGGCTTTGATTGAGTTAGTTTCAAGTTTCAATTGTTTGTTTGAATGTATAAGTTGCTTGTGTATACAAATTGGTCCAATGACATCTCTAGGATGAGAAACATATGGCATTAATAGAACTGAGAGCAGATGGCATTACGGTTAATCAGCAGATAAGAAACTGATTACTAGTAGGCTGGAAACTACATTTTGCTCCGTTTTGGACACAACCCAAGTTAAAGATCTAATGACCTAGTAGTGCAAAGGGATTAAGCAATGATATTTGGTAGCTAGAACTTAGAACGAATGAGTTATATCTTTCCTTTTTAATCCATTTGAGCTTTACCCTCTAAAGAAGGAATTGAGTTTCATCACATACTCTGCCTCAAAGTTTCAAATTAACACTGTATACACAGCATAAAGAATTGATCTACGAATAATCTTTTTTTTCTTCCTTTCCTTTTTTTGGGTTGATGAATATTAGTGACAAATAACATTAGGATTGAGCGTTATAGAGTAGTTTTGGTCCACTTCCAGTCTTCCACCCTAGTGTAATGCATCACTTATGAGCTACAATGACAAGCTTAGATAAGGCACACGTGCTGAAGCCATTTGCACAGAGGACAATAGCAGAAAAGGAAATGATTTTCTTTAATTTGTCACAAAGATGGGCTAATTCAGTAGAGCCATGAAAGCATCTAGTTTCTACAAAATAACTTGTAGGCTTGAGAAAATGCAATACCAAATTGTGACTTAAATGTCTGAATAAAGAGAATTTTGTGAGATGTCTCTGAGGGCAATGAAAATCATTTGAGTTGGTTTCAGGGCAATGTCCTGATGGTGAGTCTCACATGCTCAGAAACCAGTTCTTTTACTTCTGATTACGTAATATTTAAGATTGAGAACACCATTTTTTTGTTCCCACACACAGTTGGCATTCCTTAACATATTTGAAGATCAGAAAATATGTGGACTTCTAAATGTTGACAATTACACAATATAGAGAGAAGTTTGATTACTGTGCAGCTAATATGTGCTAGTTTATGTGCATCTAGTCTAAGAGGGGCTATTCTTTTCTTAACATTTTCCTCTCTATCAGAAAAGCCTATACAGTGCTTGGGTGACGACCTTAAAACTGCGACGATCCATCGTATCAAAACGAGTAGAGTTACAACTGCAGCGGCAGAGTTTGAAGCTGTATTCCATCCTCAAGGGACAAGTACGACTTCTATTCATTGAGTTATACATTTAAGGGCTTCTTCGATGTATATATGCATGTACTTATATTTTTTTTCTCAAATCATTTTCCCACTTCAAAAGTCAAGTTATATTATGGCCATGCCAAAAATTGTTTAACAAATTGTTGACTTGATCTTGAGACTTGAGTACTTCTGTTTCATTGAGTTATGTCTTCATAGACACACGAGTGTGCAATTGCTAGCTCTTCTTCTTGTCGTCTTTTTTGTATTATTAGGCTTAAATACCATGGAACGGCCC
Source organism: Vaccinium myrtillus (assembly GCA_016920895.1). Classification (NCBI taxonomy): domain Eukaryota; kingdom Viridiplantae; phylum Streptophyta; class Magnoliopsida; order Ericales; family Ericaceae; genus Vaccinium; species Vaccinium myrtillus. The sequence continues at coordinate 28,051,347 of CM029276.1, read as the reverse complement.
CTCTGTTACTTTCTCTGATGCATTTCTTGACTATATTGTGGAACTCTGTATCTTTATGCTGGTTTACTTGACATACAGGCACAAACATACCAAACCGCACATATGTGCATGAACTATGTGCTTGTTCATGCACATATGTGGTGGTTTTTTTTTTTTTCCTTTTTCTTTTTTGATAATAGAATGTCCGGGTCAGCTTGTGCGCACCTCGACTTACAACATAGGAGTGGTTCATCATGTGATTATCCTTCCAATGTAGAGCTCAATAATATTCAACACGGAGATTCATTTGTTCATCAGTGGGGTCGTTTGGTCTTCCATCTATCCATTGTATTGAACTGATTGTGTTTGATGAATGCAGATGCTATACTTAAATGATTGGGATCTTATTGAGGGGGATAATTCCAGTTCCTTGTCAGGGGCTGCTGAAGCTTTGGAATCCAGCACTCTACGGCTTCCAGTTGTAGGTGGTGGAAGGGTATGTGCTTTTCTCTTGTGTTTGAATTCACGTTGGCATCCTATATCTCTATTACACAGACAAATGGTGAGAAACCTTACTTTTGGTGTGGTGTTGTGTTGGAATTCTTTATCTCTGCAGGCGGATATTAAAAATGTGAAAGATGCTCTCCATTCAGCAGTAGATGTGGTGCAGGCAATGGCATCACCAATAGGTGCTTTGATGACAAAGGTAATATTGCTCCTGTTGAAATCCCTTCTTTGTTTGTTGCAGTTGGGATCAACGTCATATTTGGTGTACATTCTTTGTATTTGGCTATTTGCTTATATATTTAGCCTAAAGATACACAAGATGAGGAGAAAATGGTGTTTTCGCCGGCCCTTAGTTGATAAAATGCGCCTTAAGCAGTATACACTAATAGCTTTTCCCTAACTTTGAATTTGTAACACAGCTCTTCTAAGTGCTGCTTGATAACCAAATACTTTGCGTTCACATCACAAGGAACTTAATTTTTTTGCTAGAATTCCTCGAGAATCATTTTTGGATGGGCAGGGTGGATTGCTTATACCCCTCCTTGCTTCCCAACTTAGAACTTAGAAGCAATTACTTGGTTAGATACTGTTATCGCAAATTTAAAGAGGTGTTCCGTTTCTCTTTGTCCATACACTTAGTTATCTCTTGAATGCGGTTTCTAATGTGTTTCTCTAGCAGGTAGATAAAATGAACTCGCTTGTGCGTGAACTTGCAAGCGTAACCTCAAAGGAGTGTGCTTTACTTGAACAATCTGAAGATCTCTTGTCCATGCTAACAGCTATGCAGGTAAGGATGACTTTAGTTACTTGATTTCTACAAACTTCTTATTTTTAGAGGGAGGATGCTGACCAAACCAAACCAAACCAAACCAAACTAAAGTAAGCCTTGCGTCCCAATCAATTGGAGTCTAATGTGTGAATATTTCATTCTGCTCTTTCAAGGACCACACGATCAATGAATTTGGTAGGTTTATATCTTCTTTTTTTTTTATCACAGCTGCTTCTCATGGAAGTTTTGGTGGCCTTCTCTCCCCATTTTCATCAGCTATAATCAACTTTATATTAATACAACAATAATAGAATCCATCTAGTCCCCAATCATCGGGAGTATGGGCGGGGATGATTGGAGCCAGACCTAATCTTTGGCGATATGCACAAAGGTTGCTCTCAAAATGCCACTGAAACAGTGGCCCCCCCAAACCTCTAAGAACTGAGGAGTTACAGGGATGTTTTGCTGCATAACCATGTCCCCAAATCAAAGCTGAAAGACACTAGAGAGGGCAGACCTATTGATTAAAATCAATTTAAGTGCTCATTACATGCTTCCTTCATTCATGGTCCATGTGACTAATCAACTTTATATTGATGATTAGCAATTATATTTTGTTTGTGGAACGTGTTTGTTTTAAGACCTGAGAACGAATTGTGAACGCAGGTGAGGGATTTTAGCATGAGAACACATATGCTACAACTAAGTAGCGAAGCCTCAAGGCCGGTACTAGAAGTACAAAAAGATGTTTTTACGTACTGCTAACAGAAAGGCAAACCCTTTGGATCTTGGCACCATGAAACTCCCATGGATAAGGAAGTGGAGTGGCGAGTGATTGTTTGTGGCTTGCAAAAGCTGAGAGCCCTGTTGAACAGCAGGTGTACAATATATTTGTAGAATTAGAGTAGTATGAGATTTGGCTTTGTGAAATTTGAAAAGAGAATAGTGTGTAAAATGAAGTGTCAATAGGTCAGAGAAAATGTATAAATTTATAGTATGTACAAAATCTTCGCAATTACCTCAATACAATGGGTCTTCTCAATACTAATTGCTAATTGTTGGAAGAGAAAATAAACAAGAGGTAAGATTCTGTTCCCTCCTCTTCGTGGTGAAAGGGGCAAGCACCTTAGGCGCGAGTGGTACACAGGTGTGCCAGGATTGAAATGCGATTCAATTGTGAAGTAAACCTGAGGGCAGTAATTTGTCTTCTAAACTAGGATTGTGTGGCCGATGATGTTTCAACTACTAATGGTTCTCTTTCCCTTGAGCTTCAAATTTCTCAATCATGTCGTAAATGTATGTAAAAGCTGGATCGGTTAATAATTAAGGAAGTGAATAAAAGCAAAGTTAATAACTTCATTATCCTTGAAATAGCTAGCGGAGTTGCATTTCGACGGAGCTGAATGAAACAAAATTTGCATTAAAATGAAGCTAAGAGCATATGCATCTCTCTCTTCCGCTAAACAAGCAAGAAAAACCATAAAACATGAGTTTATCTGCGCATTCTGGAAGATCATTTGGTGCCAAAATGGAAAATTATATGGTGCCACAACTGAACCTCATTCTCTCTCCCCCATTAGCTATCTCTTCCATCGCTCTGTTATCGTGAACCTCATCTCTGCTAATAGTGATGGTATGCTTTGTTCTCTCTCTCTCCCTCTCTCTCTCAACTTCACATCCTTATCTCCATATGCACTTTTTATTAGAGCTTAATCAAGCTTCCCCCTTTTTTTGTGCTCTATTGGTTCATTTATTTTATTTTTCCTTGGAAGCCCTATGCAGTTTTTTGTTCTGCTTTTTGGTATTTTGTGTGAAATTGGTAATGAAATAGGCATATATGTGTGGTGTTTTACATATATTAGGTATTTGTTTCCTGTGTATGATTTTGTTGTTGGTTCAGTAAAGTGTGTTCTGCATACAAGGTGTTAGAGACAAGGAGCCAATGACATTTTTCTAGTAAAAGTGGCTACTGATGATACACCACCTAGGTACTACGTGACAGTAGTCCATGTCTGAACTAGTAAGAGATCATGCCGGAATAGTTTAAGTGCCCAAATGTCTGAACTTAATTTCCAATGGAACATAAAAGGATTGCGGTTAAGGAAGCAGATATTCACCACTCGCTGGCAGCCTAGCGATGTCATTATTCTTTGGGGATCTCAAGTACTCGTCGGGGAAAAATGCAACCACAACTTCGACAATTTTTTTGAGGCTTTTTAGTGTGTTCTGATACGTAGATATTCGTCAATAGAAACAGTTGCTTCTGCATAAGCAGGTATTTTTTGAAGGGAAGACAGACCTAGCACTTCAGAGGCAAAATATGGTTCATGAGCTACCACCTTTGATTGAATATGGAGAAAAAGAGACAGATTCATTTGAAATCTCCTCGGAAATATATTGGGTGAAAATCCTGGTGAATCAGCAAAATAGTCGAGAAAGACCCCTCAATGGTTTCCAATGAGAAGACACGAAATTCTTTTTTGTCAAAATGATGAGAACTTTTATTGATGACAACCTAAGACATCAGTCCAACTAAGTTACTAAGTTGGTTCCTTCGTAGGGAGAATCAAATTAACTATCATTTGAATTTTTGTTACTGTTTAATTTAATGTTGCAATCCCAAGACTCATCAAAGGCTACTAATCAAATATTCCAGGGTCGAGTGATGTTATTATGGATACAAAATTACACCTTAACTTCAATTTATTGGCCTCTAGATCTTATTCTGATTGGTAGACCTCATTATTCCTCCATATCAATGGCCTTGTTTCATGCAACGCTGCTTTGGCCGAGCTCATTGACAATGGGTTTCAACAAGAAGGTGTCCAATTGTCATAGCCACCAATGTTGATATTTATAATTATGCTATCAAATTGATCAAGGTAGAGCAGCTTCTAGGATATATTCCAGAATCGGTGGAAATCTGTGGTGGCAGAAGGCAAGAGTCAATTGGTTAAAGCCGGGGAGAATCCAAAGTATTTCCAAGTGATTGCCAATAACAGATTTAGGAAGAATCTTATCGGATCTATGAAGATTGATGGCAGAATCTTGGAGGATCCATTTCAGATTAGAGTGGCTGCTGTTTCTCATTTAAAAGAAGCTTTTAAGGAGGACAGAAGTTAAGAGGACTACTCTAGACTTTATAAGGAAGATGTCTTTTGGATAATGCTTCAGGGTTTGAACTGCAGTTTCAAGTGGAGGAAATCATGACAGCTATCAAAGAATGAAACAGCTCAAAAGCTCCAAGGCCAGATGGCTTTAATTTCTCTTTTCTTAAAAAGGCTTGGAGCTTGAATTGCTAATGCAAAACTGACCAAATGTACCAACTCAACCTTTGTTCCCTTATTCCAGAAGTGGATAGTGCTTCTAGTTTTTCTGAGTATGAGCCAATTAGTATGGTTGGATGGATTAACAGGATTTTAGTAACTAAGTGTTGGCCAATAAGTTTAAAAGGACTGTGCCTCTTATTATTGAGGAAACTCAAGCTGATTTTTCTGGCAGTAAACAGATACTTGATGGAGTTTTGATAGAGAATGAGATTACACATAATTGGAAAAACAACGAGGGTGACTTGGCTTTACCAAACCATATGACTGTGTCCACTGGGTAGTTTTGATTGATATGCTAAAGAAGATGGGATGTGGCAACCAATGGCGTGATTGGATTTTTGAGTGTATTTCACGTGTCCATGTCTTTCACGTGTCCATGTCTGTTTTGATCAATGGTTCTGCTTCCAGTGAATTCCAAACCCAGAAAAGGCCAAGGCAAGGTGATCCCCTCTACCCATTTTTGTTAAATATTGTTGTGGAAGCTCTAGTGCTGTGATTAAATCAACTCACTTACAATTTGCAGAAGATACATTCTTATTATGCAAAAAAGATTTAGGTGGCTCCGCTCAAGAAAAAGCTTAAACTTACTCCACGAGAGAGGAGTCACTATGAACGAGGAGAGAATACAAAGAGCAGACTATATTCGTCACTCTCAATGAAGTACCAAACAATTTTTAGGGGAAATCTTTGGTGGAATCCAATGGCAGCACAAACCCTAGGTTGAACCCAAATCGAGACAACTCATCCTAACATCAAGCCCCTATTACCAAAGAAACAAACCCAAGGAATCCCCAGGGTCCCTTTATATAGGAAAGCACAAAAAACAAGCCCTAACCGACTTCAAACCTGTGCATCGCTTGCCTGACCATCTGGACGGTCATCAGCCCTGTTTGGATGATCGTCTGGACAGAATATACAGAGACCTTGGTTTTCCAAAGCAGCAATACCCGTCTAGAGTCTAGACAGACGTGGCTCCCCTCCAGATGAAACCTGCAGAATTCAAGGCATTGTCTCTGGGGAGATTCTGAGGAAAAGAAAAGGCTGTATATAGTTAATTAACTGGGATTCTCTTTCCCGAGGAAGATTTTTTTGGTGGATTAGGTGTAAAGATGTTAGTAGAACACATTACTGGCCAAGTGTTGCTAGAGATTCAATAAAGACTGTTTACTCTATGAGGGTGAAAATCATTATAAGCAAGTATAATATGGATTTAGGAGACAGCTTTTGCTGCCCAAAATACCAACTTCTGAGAAAGTTTCAAGCATCTGGAAAGACGTGATGTTGGGAGCGTGCAGTCCCAGACTGGGAGAGTACTGCATCAAGGCTTTGGTGAATGCAGGTAACGCCACAAGGTTTTTGGGAGGATGTTTTGGTGGGAGAAGTTAATTTCCCTCAAAGCTGAATTCCCAAGGTTGTACCTTTTGTATGCTAAAAACCAAGCTATGGTAGGGGGAAATGGAAGCTAATATTAGCTCAGGAATATCGAGTTTACATTTTCGAGGGTTTTTTTTGTTTTGTTTGGGAAGCTGATCAACTCAAGAAGATTGTTGCAAAGATTAGGGGTTTTCAGATTTGATACATCTAGAAGAATGGGAATGAGGTTCCAACAATGAATTCTGTCAAAGCAGTGTACATGGAATGGGATAATAAAATCTATCAGAAGAATTAGTTGTTAGCCTCTTTATGGAAGAATCACTGCCCACTGAAGGTGGACATTTTTGCGTGGCAAGTGATTCAGGGTAAAATCGCAACAAGATCAACTCTCGTTTCCAGAAACATTATTGTGGTTTCAAGTCAAGCTTTGTGTCCATTGTGCCCTGAATCCAAATCACCTACTTCTACATTGTCAATTTTGTTGGAAAGTTTGAACCAAAATCATGCAATGGTGGAATACACTTCGGGTATGCTCTGCAACTGTATCTCAGTTTATCATTTGCTTTTCACATACATTTTCCAACTTGGAGAAATTCTGTTCGGAGGCTTTTATGTATGCACTATGCAGTGTTATGGTCTTTGCGGCTTGATAGGTAGTTCTCAGAAATTGTACCCCGAAATGGAAATGAAGAGGTGAATCTTGCAGGGTGTTTTTACTTCTGTTTCATTTTGGTTTCTCTTTTCCCTCCCCCGACAGTCAAGGTGTCCGGACCAACTTACGAGCACCTCGACTAATCTCCTCCTTGGCCAGGTCAACTTACGGTCCAATGAAAAGGCGTCCAATTAACATAGGTTTCAGTTTCTCCGCAAAAAGGTTAATCTTGAATTTTATAAACCACAAATCGTTAAACTTAGGAATAAAATCCAGGAGAAGAAACTCCTGTTACTATTGCACTGGAATATTTGGAATTTGATCCTCTTCGGTTCTTAGTTTAGACTAGACGGGACAATCATCTGAATTGTTAGGAATAAAATCCGGGAGAAGAAACTCCAATTTCTACCACTGGAATATTCGGAATTTGATCCTCTTCGGTCCTTAGTTTGGACTATACGGGACAATCATCCATTACTGTAGATAACGATTTGGATATTGTACGTATTCCAAAGTATTATGTTTAAGTTGTTACTCAGCTATGAATTGGGGGAATATTCGGATTTGATTTTTCTTGATCCGCACCTTCTTTGCCACTTTGTAATAGAAATATACATCTTTTCACCTATATACTACTATAATTTTTTGAAATCTTCATGTTTTAGTTGAAAGTTGAAGATTTTTCGATCCGCTTGCGTGTGAATAAGTTGTCATGGCAAACATACTTATCGAAACAACTATTGTCATCCAATTCGCTGGCTAACGATGTCGAAATTACACTGGCTGCCATGCGGTCTCCAATTTGCCCGCAAAACATTTCCTTGACACCGGGGCGGTGCCAGTCAAGGACCCTTTACGCACGATTATAAAAAAACCACAAAATAATGAAACAATTGTGCCAGTACTATTGCATACCTTTAATCCTCTGGTCGCGATATTTTTAAGGGAATCGGTTTACGGCCAACGCAGGAAATTGGATATTTCGGGATTGATAGAAATCTTCAAGATTCTGCTGATGATGAGTTTGAATATTGAAACTAAAGTGTTCTTAAGAATGATTTTCTGGGCCGAGCTAATCGTCGTTTAAGTAAGAACATGTCAATTTGCGTATGTGTCACTCTTTTATTAGAAATTGAAATTGTAAGTATATTAGACCGCCAATGTATCATTGACGCCTTGACTTGGAGGAGATATCGATGTGCAAAACCGTATGGATGCGATCCTCATTATTGGCTTTATAATTTTTTTTTGCAAGATTTTTAGTGTTGACTTTAAATTACTATCCCCAGGCTAGCAATTACCAGGAATTGGCAAATAGTAATGGCCGTTCGATGAAGCATGTACATTTTCTAAAACCATGGCCCAAGAAATATTGTTCTTCTTCTTCACACTTGGTTAAAAAAAAAAAAATCTTAATTGATCACGTTTTCTGTTGAATAACATTTTCGTGGACAATTCAAAGATTGATAATTACAGTTTGACCCCCAAAATTTTTAAAAATTACAATTTGACCCCTGAAAATTTGAAAAAATACAAATTGACCCCAAATTTTTTTAAAAAAATTACAATTTGCCCCTGCCGTGTCCCCCTAAAAAAATTCAAAAAATTGGGGGACACGCCACGTGGCGTGTCCCATACGTATTCCGCCGTGTCCCCGTGTCCCATACGGCAATACGGCGCCTCCTAGGAGTGTCGGTGCTTCATAGGGAGGGGGTGATTGTTGGGATTCCACCCCGTGTGGGCCGGATGGGCTTAGGCTCGGATGGGAGTGATTTCCTATTGCGTTTAGGATTACCCTAGGGTTATATATACTCTTGTTGTCTCCTTTATTTTGAGTGTGGTAGCACAATGTGAGCGGGGCAGGCTGAGAGTGTGAGAGGGGGAGCTGGTTGTGGCTTCTCCCGCCGGAGTGGGAGCCGGTTATTGCTCTCCGGAGAGGTTTTTCATGTGTATGTATTATTAAATATATACGATGGAGTTTTCCTCAGATTTCTTGTGTGTGTTTGAGTGCGCGTGTGACCCGAAATTCACAACACATCACTTGTCCGACCATCCGGTCGGTCATCTGCCCCATTTGGATGACTGTCCGGACGGAATATACAGAGACCTCGGTTTTCCAAAGCAGCAATACCCATCTAGATGGACGTGGCTCCCCTCCAGACAAAACCTGTAGAATTCAAGGCATATTCTAACAAAAGGCATTTGCTCTGGGGAGATTCTGAGGAAAAGAAAAGGCTGTATATAGTTAATTAACTGGGATTCTCTTTCCAGAGGAAGAATTTTTTGGTGGATTAGGTGTAAAGATGTTAGTAGAACACATTACTGGCCAAGTGGTGGTAGAGATTCAATAAAGACTGGAACTCTATGAGGGTGAAAATCATTGTAAGCAAGTATAATATGGATTTAGGAGACAGCTTGCTGCCCAAAAGACCAACTTCTGAGAAAGTTTCAAGCATCTGGAAAGACGTGATGTTGGGAGTATGCAGTCCCAGACTGGGAGAGTACTGCATCAAGGCTTTGGTGAACGCAGGTAACGCCAAGAAGTTTCCCTCAAAGCTGATTTCCCAAGGTTGTACCTTTTGTCTACTAAAAACCAAGCTATGGTAGGGGGAAATGGAAGCTAACATTAGCTCAGGAATATCAAATTTACATTTTCGTGGGGTTTTGTTTGTTTGGGAAGCTGATCAACTCAAGAAGATTGTTGCAAAGATTAGGGGTTTTCAGGTTTGATACATCTGGGAGGGACATTCTACAATGGGAATGGGGTTCCGACAATGAATTTTCTGTCAAAGCAGTGTACATGGAATGGGAGAATAAAGTCTATCAGAAGAATCAGTTATTAGCCTCTTTATTGAAGAATGACAGCCAACTGAAGGTGGAAATTTTTGCGTGGCAACAGACAAGTGATTCAGGGTAAAATCGCAACAAGATCAACTCTTGTTTCCAGAAATATTATTGTGGTTTCAAGTCAAGCTTTGTGTCCATTGTGCCCCGACTCCTAATCACCAACTTCTACATTGTCAATTTTCTTGGAAAGTTTGGACCAAAATCATGCAATGGTGTATGCCCTGCGACTGTGTCTCAGTTGTTTATCATTTGCTTTTCACATACATTTTCCAACTTGGAGAAATTCTGTTGGGAGGCTTTTGTGTATGCACTATGCAGTGCTATGTTCTTTGTGGCTTGTTAGCTGGTTTTCAGAACCCGAAATGAAAATGAAGTGGTGAATCTAGCAAAACCAAGGATGGCGGTTTACTAATCAGATTAGATTTTGAGGGAAAAAAATATTGAACTTAAGGTGTACTTTTTTAATATGTTGTCACTAGAACCTGGGGCCGGCTCTGCTGTCATTAGGGATGGCTGCCAATTTTCGATCTTAGCCGTCCCTCTCCGCAATCACCTATTCTGATTCACTAACGAATTCTTACCGGCCAAAGTGCCTTACTAGCATCTGCATATCTAAACCATTGATTGTCGAGATGGACGACTCGGATGAGTTGAAGGGGCTTGCTGTCCCTAAGGGACAACAGAGCCGTAATCGTGGATTCGAAATGAAAAGTTAGTCAAAAAATTATCGTAGTTTTTAGTTGTCGCCGGATAAGTTTATAGTTGAAATTAATAAACTAGAAGAGGTTAAAAGTTTAATGTTGCAACTCCCACAGCTCGTCAAATGCTACTTAAAAAATACTGCGGGCCGGAGTGTTATTATATAAAATATTAAATTGTACCAAAATTAATTTCAATATTTTTGGTCAAAATCTACTGTGATTAATTAGCACACCTCATTATTTTTTCCTTAACGGTGGGTTCCACTGGAAAAGCGTCCAATTTACATAGCTTTCAGTTTCTCCGCAAAAATGCTAAACTTGAATTTTATAAACCACAAATGGTTACTTAGGAATAAAATCCGGGAGAAGAAACTCCTGTTTCTATTCCACTGGAATATTCGGAATTTGATCCTCTTCGGTCCTTAGTTTGGGTTAGATAGGACAATCATCTGAATCATCCATTACTGTAGATAACGATTCGGATATTGTACGTCTTCCAAAATATTGTGTTTAAGTTGTTACTCAGCTATGAATTAGGGGAATATTCGCAATTGATTTTTCTTGATCCGCACCTTCTTTGCCACTTTGTAATAGAAATATACTCCCTCCGTCCCAATTTAAGTGCTCCCTACGGTTATGTGTGTTTTTTTAAAACTCTTGTAGTTTTCATTCTGTAATGTATTTTATATGTAATATGAATCTTATTTGATAGATCTCAATTAGTTCTATTAGACAAATTTTTTAAAAACTTTGAAAACATTACAAATAAAAAGATATAGACGTTTGAAAATGACACGGATATTCGTCGGGAGCATTTAAAATGGGACAGACATGTTTTAGTTGAAAGTTGAAGATTTTTTGATCCGCTTGCGTGTGAATAAGTTGTCATGGCAAACATACTTATCGAAACAACTATTGTCATCCGATTCGCTGGCTACCATGCGGTCTCCAATTTGCCCGCAAAACATTTCCTTGACACAAAATAATGAAACAATTGTGCCAGTACTATTGCATACCTTTGATCCTCTGGTCGCGATATTTTTAAGGGAACCGGTTTACGGCCAACGTAGGAAATTGGATATTTCGGGATTGATAGAAATCTTCAAGATTCTGCTGATGAATAGTTTGAATACTGAAACAAAAGTGATCTTAAGAATGATTTTCTGGGCCGAGTTAATCGTTTAAGTAAGAACATGTCAATTTGCGTACGTGTCACTCTTTTATTAGAAATTGAAATTGTAAGTATATTAGACTGCCAATGTATCATTACTGCCAATGACTTGGAGGAGATATTGATGCCTTGACTTGGAGGAGATATCGATGTGCAAAACCGTATGGATTTTTTATTGGCAAGATTATTTTTATAATTTTTTTTTTAAATTATTTTTTAGTTGAATTACTTTAAATTACTATCCCCAGGCTAGCAATTACCAGGAATTGGCAAATAGTAATGAAATGGGGAATGGAATCAAGGCAATCGGATCCAAAATCACCCCATTTCATTTCATTCAATTTTTTTAATGAAATGGGGTGATTTTGGATCGAGCTCATACAGCCGTCCGATTGCCTTGATTCCCGCGTGAGCCCACTCGGAATTTGATTTTGAGAAGGATGAACGGCTCGGATCGACAGGATGGGACCCACGACGGCGTCGGCGACGCCGTCGGTACGCCGTCTGTACACGTGCATCTGTGCACGTAGCAGCGTTCAATCCAATCCCGAAAGAGGGAAATTTTTTTGGGCGCCGAGTGGGTATGCCACTTGGTACCCAAGCATGATCTGAGCCGTCTAAATGTGTTTTGGGTGGCCCAGATTGATTCCTTCTCTCTCCTCTCACCCAAACACTCTCTCTCTTCTTTTTCTCTCTCTAAAATCCGGACCGTTGGTTCGCGTTATAGACGGTTGAGATTGCCGAGTGGGTACCACGCAGACAATACCAACTCAGCACTGAATTTTTTTTCAGAAAAAAGGTCCTATTAGAGCATCTCCAACTTTGACCCATTTTAAAATTATCAAAAATTCATCTCCAATCTTTATCCAAACCCTATTGGAATTGTTGAAGACCATTTTTCAGTGGTGGCTGTCGGAAAGGGGCTGAGGACCGTCCCGGCGAGAAGTTCTAAAACCTACCCAAGCAGGTTTTGATTAGGTCTGAACTTATGCAAGTTTTGGTCTGGACGGTGGTCAAGTCCGTCCGGACGGTCGGGATGGAAAAAAGCGTGTTTTCGTCTTTTTTTTTTATTGTAAAGGTTTTTGATGCTTTTGTCGCCTTGTGTTACAAAAGGGACACATAGGGTAGCTCCCATTGTAACTTTATTCATCTTTTCATCATAGTGAAACTCCCTAGTACCCTGTGGAGTACAATTGAGCGATTTATTCAAATCGGAACCACGTATATCGTTTTGTTCTTGTTCGTTTTTGTGGGTTGTTCTCGGGCCAATTGTCAGCAATCGATATACGTAAGTTTAAAAATCTGATAATTGGGTCGAAACACGTACGTTTATATATCTAGAGATGAATATAAGTTACAACCCAGCGTGTCAATATAATTTTCAATATAAATGTACTTTTTAACTTTAAAAGTTAAACGTACGATTTCGACATGAAGTAGGGCTGAAAAGCGCCCTCAGAGGATATCCCAAAATGGCTGTCGCGTTCTTCGACCCTTATTTGGGTGTATACCATATGCACTTCCAAAATGTTACGAGTTTTTAGTATAAAAGTTACGACACGTATCAATGTGATATGAATTTTATTGATGAAAAACTACAAAAGCTAGCAAGTATTATGATTCCTAGTGAAAATATTATGGATCATTGTTGAAATTTGTGTGGTGTCTGTTGGTCTAGTGGCAAGAGGAAATGCATTGATTGTCGCCTTAGTGCTAGTGTGCCTTACCACCAAACACCACACAAATTATGTTGCTAGGTTCTGACTCAAATAATATATATACAAAACTTATTTCCCAATTTAAATTTTTTTTGCATTGACCCGTGGGGGTCAGCGGGGGCACGTGGCCCCGTGCCCATGTGTGCATCCGTCCCTGGGTCTGACCCACCAAGAACAAACAAAAACCAAACAAAAAGATCCAAAATTCTAGAGTAAAACAAAAACTTAAAAAGAACATTAAAACAAACAAACTTTCATTAAAGTCCCTCACCGGAGATTAAACGCCGGCGGGAGTACTTGGGAACAAAGTTCGACTTTTATTCATCAAAAAGCACTCTATAGTTCAAAAACCTTGAACTTTGAACTGAGTATTACAGTCGTCGGCCGGGAATTCTTCTAATACATACTCGGACGCAAGTTTAACTCATACAAAAAGGTTCAAGAGCTTTGGCTCTTCTCCTCCCAGATCATTAGTCGCATCACTATCGCTGCCGTCAAAGCTGATCAACACCTCAGATTCTTCCGAACTGAATGACATGTTCCTCTCTAGATAGGATTGTTTGGTACTAGTATTATTGTTGTACCACTTCTGAGTCGAACGAAAGGCCTCAGATGCTTCATCGGTCTGCGGGGTTAAAATTCCCGCACCGATCGGACTTATAGTGCCACCGGAGAGAACCGTCTGGACGGCAACCTGGCATAGGTGCCAGTTGCCGGTGGAAAGGAGACCGAGGGCTCCGTTCACCGGATTCACCGTTCGACCGCAGGCTTCAAACAACAGGGACCGAAAGAGAGCTGTGTGGTATGGACAAAAAATGAAATTAGGAAAAAACAAAACAAACAACCAGCTGAAATCGAGAAGTTCCTTAGTGCTCTTAGTTTTTTTAAAAAAACAGCTGAAACAGGGATAGGAAAATTACAAGGACGATTTTTCTCGGTCACGGCGGCAATGAAAGACATGAGGTCGCTTCGGCCGAAGAACTTGGACACGAAGAGGGTGGCGTTGCTTTGAGCCTGCGGACTATCAATCCAATCCAAACATGGCTTTAGTATGCATGACTGGCTACACCCCCTCCTCAGAGCTCGACAACCATTGCAACTCATCTTCTCTCTTTCTCTTCCTCTCTCTCTAGCTTTCTGTATAATTTGTAGAGAGCTGAAAAAGGAGAAGGAGAAGAAGATGGCAAAAAAGAGGAGAGGGGTGGGACAAAGTTGAGGTGTTGGAAGGCCTATTAATAAGGACAAAGTAGGGATGTGGGTTGAGTTAATGTGTTAACCGTAGTTAGTTTTGTGACTTTGTCGTTAATTGTGGGGTGGTTGTGTAGTGTAGGGTGTACATGGTCCGGATGGTTGTGTAGTGTAGGGGTGTATCTAATCGGGATCGGATCGGCCGGCGTTTAATCCAATCTAATCTGAAATAGTCGCGGTTTTAAAAATCTAATCACATCAACTCCGCTCACGGTCCTGTTCCAATCCGATCCACGAGTTACGGATCGGTTCCGGTTTTATCCACAGATTACATGTCATATATAAATAAGTAACAAATAATTTGATTAAAATAAAATCATAAAAAATTCAAAGTAGTAAACAAAGATACCTTAGATGGAGCACGTGATGGAGCCACAACTAGGACCTAAACAAGCCGTAGTAGAAGCATATAGCTTAGTTCAGTTACATAGTGGAATAGAAACAAATGCAGTTTAATACAAAAAAAATAGTGAACAATTACTAAATTCATCAAAGTCCAATACAAATGCATGGCAGTGGAATACATGAAAGTCCAATACAAATTGACAATATTTATAGGAGATAACAGTATTACTCTATATTAAATTGACAATATTTATAAAAGTGAGAAAATTATTTATATATACATACATATATATTTTAAAAAAATTATATATAATCAAAATCTCACGGTCCGGATCGGTTAATCCACTGTTTCAAAATCAAAATTCGTGTCCGGATCGCAAGTCACGGTTTATTATTTTTTGAATCCGTGTCCGGACCATTAATCCAAGGTTAAAATCCAAAACGTACGGATCGGTTCGGTCCGGACTGGATTCGCTGTTCACCGGTTTTTTTGTGCAGCCCTAGTGTAGTGTAGTGTAGTGAAGTAGTGGGGTCGCCTTTTGAAGAATTCTTTTTTTTTTCTTTTCCGAACAATGGGCACCATCGAGCGGCTTCGGTTATCCTCAAGCCCTATTTGTCATCCTCTCCGTCTCTTGAAAAAAAAATTTCACCCTCACTGAGTGTGAACAAAATCTTCATTCTGATTGGTTAAAATAATAAAGGATGAGGGTGAACAAATTTTTTTCCCCAACTCCTAGGTACGATTTTGGCTTATTTACCTTTTTGGTCCCCAATGTATTAGCGATTGGCCAATTTGGTCCCCATTAATGTATACATTTGTCCAATTTAATCCCCAATGTTTAAAATATACGTCAATTTGGTCCCCATCCCTAACGTCGTCCATCTAGTCCGTCAAAATGGAGGGTATTAGTGGTATTTCACCCAAAACACTTCAACAAAATAAAATACTAAAAAGTAAAAACATCAAAAAAAAAAAAAACCACAAATCAATTCCCATTCCCTTAGAAAGACTCCGGTCATCATTGTTCCCGTCGCTGCCATACTCACCCGAGAACAGAGGAGTTTCCAGCGTAGAAATAAAAATCCATTAAAACAACACATTAGTACTCTATATTCTAATACAAAAACATTTTGCATACACAGATTTCGTTCAAACTGTGATACCCCTTTCTTCCACATACATAAATCAGAATTTTTTTCCCCATGCATTTTTCAATTCACTTTTAGAGAGAGAGAGAGAGAGAGAGAGAGAGAGAGATGGGGGTCAATCAAACTCCAATGCCAATCTGAATAGTTGTCTAGGTTTTGATCCCTAATCTCGTACACATACGGTGGCGCGCATACGGGTAATTCTAATACCCCTAGCCGTTATTTACAACTCCACCACCGTTTGCGACATCCTCACCCAACATCAAACCCAGCAAATCCAATACTGGCAGCCATCACTCGCTTTCCAACAAGAAACCAACTCTTACACCAAATACCACCTCCCTCGACGTACGCCGGCGGCCGGAACACCCTTTGCGGCATCAAGTCAGGTGGCTTCAGCCTCCTTTGCTAGGACTCAAACTTCACCCCAAAAGAGTCTATAACAACAATACAAATCTGAATCTTTGCGGATTTGTCCGATTTCCCTGGCAAGCTTCCTCTTGTCCATGACTTTGGCTGCGAACACCACGCCGGCGTTGGCGGCGCACTTGAGCTCGGCTAGGAATACGGAGCTGATGTCGTCGCCGCCGGAACGTGAGGGATCTAGGAAGTCGGATTGCGTCCCAGCAGAGATCGTGGGAGGGAGAGTGGATTTTTGGAGTAGGCGGTCCAGGTGGAAGAAAATGGTTTTTAGAGAGAGGGATAGAGGGACTTTGTACTGTTGAAGCAGATCTTAATGGGGAAGGGAGAAGGTGTTTGTGAAATACCACTTATGCCCTCCATTTTGACGGACTAGATTAGCGGCGTTAGGGATGGGGACCAAATTGATGCATATTTTAAACATTGGGGGATTAAAGTGGACAAATGTATACATTGGGGACTGAATTGGCCAATCGCTAATACATTGGGGACCAAAAATGTAAATAAGCCTAGGATTTTACACTAAAATTCTTTACAGGAAGCCTACTCGCACAATCGTGCACAGTTGGTTGTAGGGTTCATATCCGAACACCACACAAATGATTCTAATCATTCATTAAATTTAAAATAATTTTCAAGTAGCTTCACAAAAAATCAACTCAATCCGATTGTGGTAAGGTCTTAATTTAATCTTATAATTTTTCATTCAGAATTGAAAAATTTTTGTTCAGAATGAAAGGTAGAAGATTGGGCTCACAAGATGTCTGTGCACAATCTATGCATTCATCAACTGTGCGAGTAGCAATGTTCTATTCTTTAAGATTAATTGTGCTAGTGTATGAAATTGGGGAAGCCATAACCAAGAGATTATTCAACATATGAATAGCCTTTTCCACGGCAGATCCTCAAGGCCTATTTGTGATCCTCACTATCTTCCAGGTAGGATTTTAATATTATATATTTACAGAAAGTCTACTCGAACAGATGAGGAGTGCACAAATCGTGCACAGTTGATTGTAGGGTCCAGTTTCGAATTCCACACAAATTATTTAAACCCTTCATTAAATTTAAAGTAATGTTTCAAGTAGCCTCGCGAAAAATCAACTAAATGCGATGATTGTAAGGTCTTAATCTAATCTTCTAATTTTTCATCAAGAATTGAAGGACTATTATATATGTAGAATGAAGGTTAGAAGATTCCAAGAACTTGTAATAATCGAATTGAGCTGACTTTTTGCGGAGCTACTCAAAGCATTGCTTTAAGTTTAATGAACGTTTCAGATCATTTTTATGGGACTTGAAAGCGGCCCCACAAGACGTCCGTACGATCTGTGCATTCCTCTTATGTCCACAAATTACACGTTTTCCAAAGGTATCACTTGAAAGGGACGGAAGGAGTATGATCTAAGGTGTTGCGGTCTAGTGTAATGTACTGTACTCACACGACAACAACAAAACCTTAGCGATCGAGACCGTTTGCATTGTTGTGATTGATGTTTTAATGATTGCGACCAATTTTATAGTGTATCGGTTTTAGGAAGCCCCTTTATCGGCACACATAAATTATTGTAAATTAGTTATTTATTGTCTGATCACTCGTTAATCAAAAGACGACTTTATTTGGTAGTTCTGAACTAATCCATTACACACGTATTTGTTGTATAATTGTGATGATTTCTTTGGAAATCTTGTTGGACTGAGATTATGGAATTGGGTGCTTGTATTTGGAGTAGAAATTTGGAGTTTTTACTCCTTACAAATAGACCGAAAACAAAAATTTTATTTCTTTTTGTTCAAGATATTGGTAAATTTTCATAAAAGAGGGATCTCATATGAGAGTCTTTCATTGGGATTCCAGCTGAATGGCTACGGAACTTCATTTCCGGACTAATTCAACAACTGAGATCAGTACTTGACATTGTGCGTCTGAAGTAGATAAAATGCATAAGATAAGATTTGGGCTATCAGAGTACACTTCATTGTTCTAAGTTATTATATTTAATCGCAGTTATTTTTGTCATATAGTGATTATCAGAATATCGACAAAAAATCATCAAGATATAGAAATAGATTGGACTTACCATTTGGTTTGTCAAACAAGTATATTTTCGTACCTTAAAAGTATTAAAAAATAAGCAAGTGAATAAAGATGTAATTATTTTTCTTGTAAAACACTTGAAATTTAAGTATGTGGAGGACCCAATCGTCGAACTCCCCGGTCGAACTCCCCGGAATTATTGCTGCTTATGCCAAAAAACAACAAGAATTCAATGAAAATATATTCAACGAAAATATATTAGAGGGCCACGAGCGTCGCTCTAATAGGGGGCGGTGTGGGCCCACTAAATCAACCTCAGTCACCCAATTTATTTACTTCTTAGGATTCATTAAACATCTGTTCGCAACCATATAAGATCCACGTATTTGGCCACAACAATGATATATACACACAAAAAAAATACCCACAAATTACCCACACACTCACACAAGTGTGTGGGCTCCACACACACTAGATGTGCAAGTGTGTGTGGAGCCCACACACTTGTGTGAGTGTGTAGGTAAATTGTGGGTATTTTTTGTGTGTATGTATCATTTTTTATTTGGCCATGCTTGTTATGACAAAATGAACAGTATTAGTCAGATGTGAGAATGGAGTGATTAATTTTAGAAGGGTGAAAGTGAAGGCAAGGGATGTTGGGAGTTTGTACGATACATCGATCCCGCCACGACGTGAACAAGGCCTAATATTCTGGGGAGTATCATCAAAGAGACCACCACATCAATTGGGCCCATCATCATTGAATGCCCCATATTCACTTAAAAGACTAAGTATTGTAAGTGGTGAGACATCCAATTGTATGTTAAAGTTCAATTATTTTCTCATTTTTTCCAATGTGGGACTTAATGTTCACACATGTTCTAACAAATATTCTCCTCATGTGTGAACCACACATTCAGCCTTGTTATCTTTATTTGCATCGAAACTCCCCCTTGATTCCGATCTACTACTCTACAACATTACCTCCTAAACTAGGCTTCTTCCGTTCCCACTCTATCAATTCAGAGCTATCCATTACAGCACTCCAACATTAGGCCACCTTTGCTTCATCGAGGAGAGTTACGTCGATATATATCCCACCATATCGACTTGAAGCTATCCATCGTACTCCATTGAGTGCCATGATATGCTCATTCACATTTCACCATTAGTATAAAAGTTACGATCGAGACACACCAATATGTAATGAATTTTCATGGGGTGACACAATTTGAACCACTTATTAAGTGCATGTGGTACACACATTTAAGAGGGTGTATTAATGTAAACTTTCCTAAAACATTGAGATGGGTTATAGTGGCGTTGAGGCACCCGTGATGATCGCAGACCTGAGTTTTTAGCTTTTGTTGTCGATCAGGTAGTAGGGATCGGGTCGCCAATTCTCGCACTTAATTAGTCTGACCCACCAAGCACAAATGACAGCCAATCAAAAAGTAAAATTAAATCATAAAAACTTGAACAAAAAAACATTCATTAAGCCCCTCACCGGAGGAAAACGCCGGCGGGAGCACTTTGGAACAAAGTTAGACATTTATTCATCAAAAAGCGCTCTATGGTTCAGAAGTTAAGATTTGAACTTTGAACTGAGTATTACAGTAGCCGGCCGGAAATTCTTCTAACATAAACTCGGACGATTTTAACTCATACAAAAAGGTTCAAGAGCTTTGGCTCTTCTGCTCCCAGATCATAAGTCACATCACTATCGCTGCCGTCAAAGCTGATCAACACCTCGGATTCTTCCGAACTGAATGACATGGTCCTCTCTAGATAGGATTGTTTGGTACTAGTATTGTTGTCGTACCACTTCTGAGTCGAACAAAAGACCTCGGATGCTTCGTCGGTCTGTGGGGTTAAAATTCCCGCACCGATCGGGCGAATAGTGCCACCGGAGAGAACCGCCTGGACGGCAACCTGGCATAGGTGCCAGTTGCCGGTGGAGAGGAGACCGAGGGCTCCGTTCACCGGATTCACCGTTCGACCGCAGGCTTCAAACAACAGGGACCGAAAGAGAGCTGTGTGGTATAGAAAAAAAATTGAAATTAGAAAAAACCAAACCAAAACAAAAAACTAGCTAAAATCGAGAAGCTATTTATCCTTTGTCTCATTTTGTCTGTTAATTTTTGAAAATCGTGTTATGAGTTAAACACTTATAACTTTTAATCTATAATGTTTTTCATGAGGACTATTAACCAAGATACATATTGAATAATTTATTATGGATATAAGTAACTAAAATTAAGCATGGTCAGTTAAAAATGACAAAAAAATGGGACGGAAGAAGTATAATTTTTTTTCTTCTCTATTTGAGAAACAGGGATAGGTAAATTACAAGGTCGATTTTTCTCGGGCACGGCGGCGATGAAAGACATGAGGTCGCTTCGGCCGAAGAACTTGGACACGAAGAGGGTGGCGTTGCTTTGGGCCTGCGAACTGTCAATCCAATCCAAACACGGCCTTAGTATGCATGACTGGCTGCACCCCCTCCTCAGAGCTCGACAACCATTGCAGCTCATCTTCTCTCTCTATCTCTCTCTATAATTTGTAGAGAGCTGAAAAGGGAGAAGGAGAAGAAGATGGCAAAAGAGAGAAGAGAGGGGTAGGAGAAAGTTGAGGTGTTGGAAGGCCTATTAATAAGGCCAAAATAGGGGTGTGGGTTGAGTTAATGTGTTAACCGTAGTTAGGTTTGTTACTTTGTCGTTAAATGGTGGGGTGGAATTGTAGTGTAGTGAAGTAGTGGGGGGAGCTTTCTGAAAGAATCTTTTTCTCTTTTTCTTTTCTTTTCCGAACAATGGGCACCAGCGGCTTCGGTTTTCCTCAAGGCCTATTTGTCATCCTCATTCCTCTTTATGACTCATAGGTAGGATTTTACTAAATATTCTTTAAGGTTTAACTATGCAAGTGGATGGATTTTGTAAAAGGCAGAAACAGCCTTTTCCACCGCGCATTTGTGCAGACTATATATGTATATTTTATTTTGAAGTTTACATTATGATAGGAAGGCTTCAACAGTGTTGTTATGGCCGTATTGAATAATTTATTTATTTACAAAACAACGCATTCTATAAGGGAGATTACGCACGACCATCCCGTCCTCGGGTGATAATCACAACCGTTCAATTTATTGGACTTTTTGGGTTGTTCATTCTTGGAAAAATTGAACGAATCCGACTTTAATACTTTAATAGGTATATATGCAATCGAGTTATAATTTATCTAAACAAAAATGAAAAAGTTGTACAGTTTTGATGAATACTTTAAGACACGTAGCATGGGAAACGTAACTAGCGATGTTCGGTCTAATGAAAAAACATCATAGCCGTCCAAAAGTGTTTTCAAAGTTTTTTATTCGCATACGGTTTCTTATCGGTCAAAGGGCTTTATTACCAAAAGTTTCAATGAATCCGGACCATTAATTTTCAAGATGGACATCTGTGATATGCGCTGCACCATCCCCGCTTCCTTGACAGTATTGTCCAATTCCTACACGACAGAGAGAAAAGTGGGCCACCTTAAAATAAAACTCAATCAAAAGAAATCAATGGGGCCCGCCAACTACAATATTTACAAATGCGGAGAAACACAGCCTCAAAGCAAATCTTTTGGCTAAAGCTCCGAGCATTTCTCTATGTTCTGTTTTTTCTTGATTTTATGTCATTGTTCTCTTTCTTCTTGACACCACCAAAGATCTTGCAAGACACCCACTCATTTGCCAAAATTCTAAATAATTCTTTAAAATCTTTGCCCTGTCTATCTCTATTCGATCGCAGTTATTTTTGCTTAAGCAACGAATATCAGAATATCAATTAAAAATCAACAAAGATATAAATGTAGCAAAATAATTGGACTTACTATTCGGCTTGTCAAACTAGAATATTTCCGTATCTTCAAGTAATAAAAAATAAGCAAGAGAATAAAGATGAAGTTAATTTTCTTGAAATTTAAAAATATGGAGGACCCAATCACCAAATATATTATCCATTTCTGTAAGCTATCTGGCCAAGTTTTTTGCTTAGTAATTGTCTCTTTGCTGATTCTTTTGCTAGAATTTTTCGATGTCCTATATCTTCTTAACATACTTATATTTGTGTGTGCCGTCCGACGCATCACCAATTTATTAATCTTTACATAGAAATATTGAACCATTTAATTTTCTTATGTTATTTAAAAGTATACATTAGACTTGTTATCTGTCTCACTTTTGGACTGGAGCGTCCCTCTAATTGGGGGCCGGCCGGTGTGGGCCCACTAAATCAACCTCGGTCACCCAATTTGTTTACTTAGTATCTATTATACAACTGTCCCAACCATATACGATCCACATATTTGGCCATGTTGGTTATGAAATAAAAAATGAACAGTATAGCAATATCTGATTGACTTAGTTTTTTTTCCATAGTGTTGGACATGATCAAATCAGAGCGAATATTCTCAGGAATAGATGCTGGAGAAGCTTAGAGAAGTCAATAGTCAAGATATGAGAATGGAGTGATTTTAGAAAGGTGAATGAGAGGGCAAGGCACAGAAGAGATTGAGGCAGTGCTGCAGTCCCTAATCCAGTCTCTGGGGTGAGGAAAATTTAGTCAAGTCATGGTGTTCTTCTCTCTAGCAATCAGTGCCCAATATCACTACTCTGGAATTTAGGAATAACATGTCATATTTATAAATAGCTTGGGCCTCTACTCGTGCACCAAATGGTTCAATAAAGTCTCGACACGTGTATATTGTAGTAGAAAATTTAGTCTAGACATAATGTTATTCTCTCTCCTTTTTTATTCTTCTTTCAAGAGGTACGGGAGGGACGCGTGTCAGACAATCGAATAAAAGTATGTGTTGTAACAAATTCAGTTATAAATAAAGAAATCCCTAAATAAGTCCAATGAGGTGGGGACTATTGCCACCGCGGAGAAACGCAATTCCCAGACCTATTGTCCAATTTTTTTTTTATTATTATTATTAAATTTTTTTTTTTGGTATTCCATTAGATTTTTGTTCCTCTCCTTTTTTAATTCTTCTTTCTTCCTTTGTTTTTGACGGAAACCTTTACTAAGTAAATCTTTACTAACCTTTACTAAGGAAATCTTTAAAGAATATACGGTGATGTGGAACTCACTTCCTATGGCCCTAGAAATATCACCAAAATCATGGAGAACCCATCGCAGTAAATTGTGTATGCTTTGTTGAACATGAAATGATTGGACGGCATGTCCCCTTACTCTTTCATTAAACAATTAAAAATTATAATTGTATTTCATAAGCTGATGTCAAAGTCAGTTGGCGCGCAACTCAATTATTTTTGAGACCCATAAGTACTTATCGTTTTTTGAAAGGCGGACCCAAAAGTATTTAACGAATGCCCCAATGTTTGGATTATTTGGCATTAGTAGGATTTGAACATGCGATCTCATATATAGAGGAAAAACACTTATTAATGCTTTCTCATATCCACGTGGCTTGTCCTACTAAGAGGATTATTTAGCTTTTTGGATTTTTTTGGCTTTTAACATTTTTCGAGACAGATCATTCTCCTCACATATATACATCAACAAAAATTAAAGGCCAAAAAACTAAGTTTAGTGGAGGGGAGCTAGAAATTAGTAGGAAGGAACAATGAACTAATAAATTGTATTTCAATATAATTAATTTTTGTAGATTGGGTGGGCGAACATTATAAATTTTTTTTTTGGAACATGGCGATTCTTTTTTCCACTTATGAAAATATTATCCATGTATATTTTATCAATGTATTCAATTACTAAATTAAAATTATATTTGATTATAAATTCATACGATATGCATTTCTAATCCATTTCAAAAAGGAAATAGTATTATAAACAATTACAATTTTTGTAAAAATAATGTTTCTGCGGTTGATTATTCAAAACGATGTTGAACTTTAAACTTTTGTGAAAAAAATTAATATAATTCTAGTAAAATTTTATACACATTGAACAGTTCGGATCATGCATCAACATTCAACCGGGAAATGTGATAGTTTGATATGTGAGTGGTTCCTTGGAAATTCATGAATCAACAATGTAACAGAGTTCGAAAACTTAAGTTCAGAACCATAAGCAAACAACAAACAAAGGACCAACAAAAGTAGGAAAAAGTCAATCATTGAGGTGTGCAACACCTGGCCCAGACAATCCTTAATAATAAAATGGAATGTCAACTATAACCACTAAGTCTTTAGCTTGTTCTATGCCAAGTCTAGCTAGGTTGTAGGCCTTTTGGTTGGCTACACGGTAAATATGAGATAACAAGGCTCAATTGTGTGTCATGAGCATCTTCGAGTCCTCTACAAGAGCACAACAAGGGTGTCCGTTTGGCAGCCTTCATTTGTCAGATTCATCGCTATAAGGGAGTCAGATTTAATCTTCACTTTAAGCATCCCTTTTCCAATATAATGGCAAGTCCTCTATATATTGCCCATAGCTCCGACTCAAGGCTAGATCCACTTGTGAGTTTCCCTTAATAATAACCATGAAATCTAGGTTCTTTTACAATTCTAGAAGAGGCCTCCCAATCCAGCCTTGTTGTCGAAGTCATACCAACACCCATTCGTGTTGAGCTTTATTTCACCTGTATAAGATAGCTTCCAAAAAATTAACCTTTTTTTTTTTTTTGCACGGCAAAAAGAAAATTTTATTGCTCCATATAAAATAGATACAATAAAAGGGGGCATAGAATTTAGGCATCACAACAAGAGGACCTAACCCTCACGACAATCATATGCCACTAAGCCTTAAACAAGGTTGGCAAGAGATCAACCAGCCACACCTAAACACTCCTCAGAAAATCATACAAACCTTAGCAAATACACCTAAAGATAAGCTATTCCATCACAAGATAAGCTATTCCATCACAAGATATGCTGAATAAGAGAGAACAAAATGACGGATGGACTTCAAGCTTCCAGCTGAATTCATTTGATGTAGATGTCCTTATCTTGCCAAAACCATGAGGCATGCACATCCCAGCAAAGAGGCATGCTAATCATAAAGCCCGTGAGGTTTGCAACATCAAATAATTCAGCTGTAAGAGGAATTTCTTTACTGAAAAGCAAACCCAAACACCCAACAAATAATTAGCAGAAACAGACCCCGGCAAAACACGGACATAGCCTTGCTAAAGTTGCCAAATTCAAACCCAAAGAATTCCATAACCCACCCAACCCTAGGCCCCCACTCCCCAATGAATTCCTCACAGCACTTCCAATGAACTTCTGAAAAGATATATGAAATTATACTGCCTTTATAATACTCTCAAGCCTGAAAATAAAATCATTGATTGAATAGACCCCGTGATAAGGCTTGAATCTGCAGATCAACCACCAGCGAAACAAGTATTTAACACCAATCTGACCACATAAAAGTCTTGTTAAAGACTAAGATTAATTTTCACAATCAGCCCTTGCTTTGTTAAGAGCTTCCATCTCAGCTATCTTGCTTACAACCTCCTCATCATCACCATCATAGCATATGCCAAAAAGCTTGTCGACTTCCCAGATTGCTTTTGCTTCATCTAGCAAAATTCTATTTCTATTATTAATACCTTCCGAGGATAAAGAGGCAGACAATGCAGCAGAGGCTATTGCAGATCTCAGCATTACACATTTGTTTTTATTCCTTCTCCCTTTGACGCTACCTCCTTTTTCTACTTTTGAATATCCCAGAATATCATTGATGCTTTTCCTCTTGCTTTTCCCTTTTACTCCTTCAATTGCAGCTTGGATAGGGGCATGATTAACTTTAACTTGATTTTGATCTTCCTCATTGATTGCATTGTCATTACTATCGAGGTCCTCATATGCAAAATCAACTTCTTTGCCGTCTCCAGTATTAATTTCATCTTCCCTTGAAACAGCATGTAATAAGCTTTCTTCAACCTTCAGCCCATTACTAGAACATGTGTTTGTGGGAATCATCTTCATTAATGGTTTCCAAAAGGCAATTTGCGAAGGGATTATCTCCAAAACTGTCCATTACTTGACTAGTATACCACCAATAAAGCGAGATTTAAATGCCTTAAGAAATTTTCATTGAATACAGCATGATTGCCTTGAAGCTAATGGGACTTGTGATATCAATATTGTCAAAATTCTTCTTGTTGCGATCTTTCAAAAATTGCCAAAGAATATTAAAAAATAAAGTTCTCTAAGGTAGCTCATTATTGATTCAAATATCTTTTAGACGTAAGATAGGAAGAGCTCCAATAAATAACAGGGCATTCCAATTGATCCCCCAACCAGTGGCTACTACGAAACACGGCCAAAGCCCCTAGACTTTAACACAATGTCTTCAGGGGTGGCAACATCAAGGGCACATGCCCAAAATTGTAAGTAATGCCTCTATGGGCTTTAAGAAGTCTGATCTCTACATTAATCATATCATAGGCATCATAAGTAGTAAGATTTCCATTGGAAGATCCAACCCAATTAGGTTAGTCATAAGAGTTAGTGTATCCGGGAAGATTAATATTGCCAATGATATCAAGATTTTGGGTCAACAAAATTTGAAATATTGATTAAATTCTTGTTGCCATTCTTATCAATTAGATCCTTAACTCTAATTAGAGTTGGTATGAGGTCTAGGGAAGTAAGGAATGCTTTCTAATGTACTTGTCCCTTGGAATTCTCAGCAAAAGGCTATGTTTTAGTCATGACTACTTTTCAATTAAGCTTAGCTAATAAATCAAAAGGTTATGAATTTGGTTTTATTGATTCCTGGGCCACATCTGTCTTTGCTCTTACACACTTGGTGCCAAGGTGGATATTTTCTTTTAGACTGTATCCCCCGGGGGAATTCTTGTTTAACCTATCAATTCTATCATAAACAGTGACATCAAGGTCCATGGTTTGCATGATATAAATGGGAATAGTTTGGTCACAAAATGAACAATGGTAGTCCCACCAAATAAGAAGGAGTGCTGGTCTTCCATCTGGTTAGTCTTTCTTCACTTTCTCAATAAGATACCCACTACAAGAATGTGGTTTTTTAGTCACTGAAAATAACTCTCGACTAAATTATTTAGTCGGCACTTTCGTCGATGAATGAGATTCAGCAAATGTAGCGACAAAAGTTTAGTTGGCAATTCTATTTTAGTCGGTGAATGTGTATACTAATCAGTGACTAATGTTTTAGTCGGTGAATGTCAAACCTATCATTGACTAAAGTTTTAGTCGGTAATGTGCTCAATTTGATGAAGATGATAGGTGATGTTAATTAGCAACCAACATGGTTTAGTTAGTAAAGGTTAGTCAATCTCAACAAACTCGTTTGTAGGTGAATGTTAGTTGGTTGCCAACGCTGAAACCCAAAAACTACGACAAAATTTTTCCTATTTTTATTCTCAGTACATTTCAATCAACAATCATTCCATCCACAATTGCCAACCTACTGCAATTATTAGAAAAATGAAATTCCCAGGCATAATTTCATCAATAACTTCCATAAATAGATGTGTGCATCAAATATTTATAGAACCTTGTATCCATATTCCTAGAACGCAAAATAAGAAACCACGAGTTATTCAATTATTCATAACTATATCCTTGTTGTGTGTGGTTACTAGACCTATTTTGACAAATATTTTGGGACAAAGAAACTAGGAGAGAGGGAAGTAAATTAATAAAAGGAAAACTCGAACTTAAGTTCTACACCAAAGATTTTAAAAAAAAAAGTTTCACACCAAAGAAAAGACGTCGAAAGCTGGTTGGCTTCAGAAATCTTATTCAGCCATGGCAAAAGAACGATATTAAATCAACTGAGAGAGTACAAGATACAAAAGACATTGATAACAACATTACAACGGAAGTGAGCATCCCAACTATGTTCGCAACCAATACTCCCGACAATCACATGCCAAACAATCGCCAAAAGTTTGTGGGTGACGAGATCATCCACACACCAAAAAAGAGGTAGCTACATCTCAAAGTATGCTTAGTGAAGCCACATCCAAGCTAATTACAAGGATCATAGTAGTATATCAGCCGCCCCATGACAAAACAAATGGAGTATTGTAGCTGCAAAGTCATAAGGAACAAGAAGTCAGAAAATCACACCAAAAACAGCAGCACCATCCATGCTTCCTACACGGCAGCAGCAACATAGTGACATCATCAACAAAGAAATACAAGCAGCAGGAAAATAGTATTTCTTTGTTGATGATGTCATGGCGCATAAGAACTCCTCCAAGAGAAATACAAGCAGCAGGAAAATAGCATGGCGCATAAGAACTCCTCCACGAGAAAAAGACAGCAACAAATACATGTTGCAATTATAGCAGCATAAAATTAGCAACAGATACGGATCAGTCATCATTAACTTCCATAAAAGTCAGGCTAGCAACAAGGACATCAACGGTTGCATCACCAATCATGCTTCACAAATAACTCCCACAAACACTGAACAACTCCCAAGTTCAGTGGAGCCACAACCAAGTTAATCTTATATCAACACTACCAAGCTAGATCAACAGCAGCATCACTAAAATACCAACAACATTGCGGCATTAAAAAGTCATAAAAACAAGCAGCATCAACATCATCATGTAGCAGAATCACATGGCTTAAGAAACTTTTTCCATAGAAATACTGAAGCAGATTTGAAACAATGAATCAGTAGAAGATATAGCCAAAGCACCAGAAAACAATACCATGCTTCCTACGAATTATATCAAGCAGTAATCCCTTCTTTCCAGCACTAGAACAAAAAAGTGGCAGTAATTATAGCGTATAAGCAGCAACAATAGAGTTTAACAGCAATCCAAAGCACAAATCCATGCTTCCTCCAGATTATAGCATGACTTGGATGAAAACTTCAAAAAAGAAAAAGAAAAAAGGAAAAACTTAACCACAAATGACTGATACAAGATACAAAAAACCACACAAAATAGAGTAGACAGGAATTGACTCAAAACAAAACCACAATTGCACAGACACAAGACACTAATAGACACCACTAGAGAAGACAAGAACACCCCCCGGGGATAAAAGAAAGCCAAAATAGAGGAAAACTCAGCCCATCCCTCACGAAACCCAAACCAAACAAAAAATGTACCAAAAAAGTAGAAAAATAGACAAAGAAAAGACTCCTTAAAGGATATCCACCCCCCAATATACAATAAGCCTAGAGGTTATACAATCAAAGACATTTAGACAGCAACAAGAATACTATCTAAGCTGTTCATGAATTCATCTGTAGAATAGATGTTTGACCCCCACTTTGTTCTGGCCTAGAATACCACCCTGAGTTTGATCAGCTCCAAAATCTCCAACAAATCCAATAGAGCATTTTCAAAAGTATGTTTGTTTCTCATATTCTAGATAGAACAAAAAAGAGACAGGGGAATGCAATCCCAAATTACTTTCTGCCTTGCATTTACTTTATGCTCCATCCACCATTGAAACAAATTAATAACATTTGGAGGCGATACCCATTCAATACCCCACCAACGAAGCATGTGGGACCAGACTGACCAAATAGGTTTGCAAAGTAGAAAGAGATGGTCTACTGACTCCTGCTTTCTCTTGCAAAATTTACACAAAGATTCTTGAGTAATTTGAATGATACTCAATTGGTGTAAGTAGGCAGCCGATTTAACTCTTCCCAATTGCACTAACTAAGCAAAGCACTGTACTCTATGTGGAGCCACACATTTCCAAACGAAGTAAAAGAGAGCATTGGTAGTATGATCCTGGGATTTGGATATATGGTACATTGAAGAAAGTACTTATTCGAGCCATCTGTTTCCCAAGTGAGTTGGTCATTCCTTCCTTGCCTTAGGATTATCCCACTTCTATCTAACACATCATAAAGTGCTTGGAGAGCCTCCTCTTCCCACTGATATAGTCTTCTCCTAAATTGAAAGTTCCATTGCAGTGTTACTGTTTTTCTTGCAATCACCTCCTCAAGTGTTTCATCCTTATTTATTATAATTATGAATATCGATCAAAGGATATGTCAAAGCCAAACATGCTTCATTAATCCAATTATCCTTTCAAAACGATATGCTTCTCCCATCTCCCACCTTCAACTTCATATTTTCCATGAACTTATTGTAAATGAAAGGCTGCCTTGAGTGAATTAAAATGATATCCTTCCATAAGACAGACATCGATCCTTTGATTGGTTTCCAAGGAAGAGAACCATTTTTCCTCTCCTAACTTGTATTTTGTAACAATAACTTTTCTTGTAATATCCCAAATTTTTATAAAATAAAAATTTGTGATATCTTATATCTAAACAAATACTAATTATCTTAATTTGAGTTCCTACTTTTGATAATTCAATTTTGACTTCAATCTTTTTCTTTTTTTACTAAGGCCTAATTTAATTTTTACTTCACTATATTAACCTAGCCTATACATATACATATATATATATATATATATATATATATGTGTATCGCACTCCTAACTTACACCATTTTCTTATCCTACACCATAATCCTCTCCCTCATCCTTTTCCCAATCAAGAGCAAACCCACTCTCCAAAACCGTGGGTCAAAACCATCAACTTGACAAACCACCTTAGGCCATCCTAGACCATGAGAGCTCTAAAAATGCAAACCTCTATAGCTCTCTTTTATGCAAATTTCAGCCACCAAAAACTCCCCCCAATCTTCTCTTTTCCACTTGCACACTCCACCAACATTTGGCATTCAAGGCCAATGCATGTACATGCAAGTATGCATCTCCTTCCATACATCCTACCACTCTAACACTCATTTTCGTCCTCCCCTTTTACTGCATTTTCAGAAAACATATTGAGAGAGAAAAGCACACAAAGAGATAGAAAGAGTTGGACAAATTCTAGTTAGAGAAGATACGACATGCAAAGTGGGTTTCCTTGAGTAGCATTGTGAGGGTTCAATTGATCATGAACTTGTGATTGTCTAAACTCCTCACAGAAATCACACTCCATCATCCTCCATTGAAGCTCAAGCACACCCATCGACATCATCTTCTTCCTTGAGTTTCAAAGTCCATTTTTATTTTCGGACAGATTGCGCTCCCTCTGTAGATCGCCATTTTTCTTATAGTTTGATTTGTTTTTTAAGTTTAAGTTTCTTCACGAAAGTTGTAGAGGGCTTCAAGCCCTTCGATTTAGGTACAAGAACCACCTGATAAGCCCCCAATATTGAAGATATCCGTGGCTTATCTAGCCTATTTTGCTCACACACACACGCGATTTCGTGCCTTATATGTTTGATATGCGCGTAGTGTTATTTTTTATAGTTACAGGTGAAACATGCAAATAAGCGCATTTTGGAGCGCATTGGGAACCGTCCGAAGTACCAAGGGCCACGTGCCCCATGGCATGCCAACACCGGGCCTCAAGAGCCAAGAAATGAAGATTCGGCTAAGGCCCGGGAAATCAAAAAGTCACAAGTCAAGCCGGTGGGCCAAGCCGTGACCAAGACTCACAAAGACTCCCGGTGGAATCCGGGAGTGAACAAGCACTCACGAGACCAAGTACTCCCCTTCTCGAAGCTAGCACGATGTTCGGAAGTGTTTTGGAAGAAGTCCGGAAGCATCACATTTGACCAAGGAGGGACCAAGGCATGAAAACAAGAAAATTCAGATTGGTATCCATACTTCTGATGGAGGGTATCCATACATATTGCACCCAGACGAACAAACAGATTGGTATGGATACCTCTGATGGGTGGTATCCATACCTCTAGGCGCAGACAAGCAAAAGCATTGGTATCCATACCTCTGTTGGGAGGTATCCATACCAAGCCAAAATTCTGATGATTTTGAACTTGCTTTTTGGACTTTCCACTTATGGAAAGTTTAGCTTTTTGAGATTTTTTAAGATATTTTGAGAGAGAGAAATTGGAGTATATCACCTCTCTTCTCTCCCTCTTGTCACACACTTTCATTTTATTTCTTTAGTTAGTTTTTGGCTCTCACCTCTCTCCTCCATTGGAGAGAGTTTAAGGTCTCTCTCTCTAGAATACTCAAGTAAGCTTTCATTTCCCGTTTATTTCTCGTGTACTAAACTTGTTCATCTCGTCTTGATTGTTCTGTAAATCTAGTTCATTTGCATTTTCATTAAGTAATTAGTTTTTGTGTTGTTCTAGCTAATTCTCTTAAAAACCTTAGTTTCTATTTGTTGTTTGTGATTTTCTCTAGAGCTATTGTTGTTGGTACGCTTGAGATCTTCATTAAAAATCAATTTTTAAGTTTATAAATCATGTTTTGCATTTCCTACAAAGTTCTAGTCTTATTTCTTGTTATGGTTTGTGAGTAGTTTACGTAGGCTTAGTCATGGGGTGATTACCATGACTCGAGTTTAATCCGTTCATCTCATAAAAAATCTTTCATTTCCTGTTTATCAATGATTTAGTGTTTCATTTTATGTACCAAAGTTTGAGTTTGTACTCTTTGATCACACGTAGCCAAGAGCTTGACTACTTGGCACGTGTGATGTTTAGGGCGATGTCAACTTAATCGTTTGCCAAATGAACCAAAAAACCATAATCTTTGGTAAACACATTTCTTGTAAATGGTTTTAAAATCTAAATATTCCGTTCAGGGGCATTTAACGATGCCCCGAGCCAGTAATCAAGAGAGGAACGCATTAGCTTTGGTCATGGTTGTTAAAATCCCCTAGACTTTGCCTTAGTTTAATTAGTCTTTTAATCTTCCGAGTCGTTCTCGAAGTTAAGAGAATTCTACCAAACAAATCACAAACTAAGTTTGCCGCTTCAAGGCCGAAAACCTACACTTGCAAGACAACTCTCACGCCGGGTGCGTTCGGTCCCTGTGGATTCGACCCGGACTTCCGGTTATCATGCTACCGCCGGCCTAAACCCTACGCTTGGGGAAATAATATTGGAAATACAATGCAAGGGTGCAAGCACCACCCAAAAAGGTGTTAGGATTTTCGCAAACCCACAACACCCCTACGGATCTTAGAAATAATGAATCACATAACAGAAAATCAAGTAATCGTGCGTAATGGAAAAATGGAAAAGAAACAAGGCACAAATATACGTGGAAAACCTCAACGCGAGGAAAAACCATGGGAGCCACACCAGTCCACTATGAAATCGAAATCAAGAGTACAAGTCTTCTTGCAATCTCTCTGAGATCTGCGTTTTCTCTCGCCTCTCTCTCTGTTTTTCTCTGAAAACTGATAACCCTAATTACACACTAACAGCGAAATAATTAGGTCGGGCCTATGGCCGAAATTACACACCGAGGTCCCTCAAATATCATTTTCGCTGCAGTCCGGAGTCACACTCCGGACTGCGGGACACTCCGGACTGCGGGACACTCGTGGGAGCTCCCGCCCCCCCCCGGTACTGCTGAAGGTTGTCTGCACCCCAACAAAAGGTTTAGAAATGATCCCAATAACCCTGCCAGAATTTCTGTTCTAATAGGTTGTTTCTGTTTTCAAACAGCTCTCTGTTCCTCGGTAAATCTTCATTTTTCTCTGAGTTACAATCATTTTTAAGTTTATGTCTCTTCATCAGATTTGTAGAGGGTTTGAAAATCTTCGTTTTGATACAAGAATCACCAAAACAGTTGAAGAGCGACCCAGGTGTCGCAGCCCGAAGTTGCTGTTCGAATATTTTTCTGGTAGCAAGTCACTCTGTGCAAATCTCCATTTTTCTCATAGTTGGAGCAAGTTTTTGGCTTAGACTTCTTCACCAATGTTGTAGAGCATTTCGAGCACTTCGTTTTAGACTCAAGAATCGTCCGAAAAGATTGAGTTTTGGTCACAATATTGCTGCCCAAGGATTCTGTTTGAAAGTTTGATTTTTCGACAACAAATTTTGCAAAGCTGAGCTTATTCGTCGGACCAAAGGTAGATATACCTTCCCCCTCTAATCCTAGTATAAGTAGTGATTTAGATTAGTTTTGATGTGTATTAGAGGCTCGAATCGAGCCCAATTGAAAGGTAAAAGTACGAGTAGTTTAGTTACAATATTACCCTTGTACTTCATCACATTTGACTCGATAAGTAGGTAATTACACCTAAACCCGAGAATTTTCTTGCATGTGACACTTGACCCTCAAGTTTTGTTAAATTGCACTTAGACTCCTGATGTTTTTGAATAATTACACCACGACCCGTAAAGTTCTATAAATTGCAAATTGATCCTCGAGATTTATGTAATTTCACAAGTACTGTAGACATTCAATTGATTTGTGGAATTGTTAAGTTACTCCTCATGTTATTTATGTTCCTTATTGATTTGGAGTCTCTTAGCTGAATTTGGTTGATCAATTGTTAGAAAGATCATAGATTTGTTCGGTTCATGGGTTGGGTCACGTGCTTCGAAAACGTACAAAATGTTAAGTAAAAGAACAAATGAATCAATGGAGGCTATAGCGATGGGACCTGGGAGGTTATCCAGCAGGATCCCGGAGTTGTGGAATAGCAGAACCAAGTTATGGTTGCCGGTTTGGTGTTATTAACTGTACAAATGGATTAAGATTTGAAACCCTAGCTATGGCGTTGCGTGATAATTCCTTATGAATAAAGTGGTTAATGATGATTTTGTATTATAGATCTAGGTTATGGACTATATACTCCCAAAGTTACGGTTAGTTCCTTGTGGGCCCAGTGGTACGGTTAGTCCCTGGGAGATTCATCCTTGTGAGGCAATTGATGACTCCGACTAAGTATGTAACTTAGTCCGTTTCATCTGGGCTCCCGGGTTGGGCAAGCAAGGAGGGGGTGGAATCACGAATGGCCATAGTCTAAGTGGTTAAATTGGGAGGATTGATTATCGAGGATGAGAATCATAGATTTCACATAGGTTTTTTTTTTGAAGGCAAAAAACTTTATTAATCTCTGAGGATAGCAAAGATTAAAGGGGAAGAAGCAAAACGACATCAAAACTAGGGGAAACACAACCCACTAGAAGATCATCGCCACTTCAGATCCGGAGAAAAAAAAGTAGGCAAGATACCAACAGGATACAAGCAACAATCAAACAGAAGAGAATCTAGACAAACTGATAGCAGATTACAGCGATTGAACCATGCTCTTGAGCCTGAAGATGAAATCCTCCATTGTGAAACTATTGCCACCAACTTCGATTTTACCCAAAGTGCAACTCTGATTATGATAAGATCTGAAATTTCATCCCATTGAGGAGTAGAAAATATATAGACCACAAAGATGACAGAGGAAGCACATCCAGATCAGATTCTTGTCATTTTCCATTCTTCACATTGATGATGCCAATGGACAAAAGGAAATTTAGGGTTTAGATTCTGCCAAGATGAACCAACCAAACAAAGCATTGAATCCTCTAACTAAGCTTGAGCTTCCATGACTCTCTTCAAGACATCTAAATTCATTAAGATCACCCCCCAAACCCCATGGATCCTCTTAAGATAAAAAAAAAATCATATTCCCACAAGCTTCCTCCAAAACAAAGATATCAGAGTTCCATATACATAAAACTCCTCCAGCAGACTCAATTGCATCCATGGCCATAAAATCGCAATAACAGTGACCCCAAAAAGTATCAATAAGAAATTATCTTCATGGCGATGGACTTACTGATGTTTGTTTTGAAGAGTTTCCGCATCAAATTCGTCAGTGATCATAATCTTGCTGATGACTTCTTCATCATTACCCAGATAGTCTTCACCAATTATCGTAGAAACTGTCCATGCTGCTTCTTCCTCATTTAGTAGTATCCTGTTTCTGTTCTTGATTCCATCTGTTGAAACTGAAAGGGCTGCAGCAGCGATGGCGGACCTGAACACAACACACTTCCTCTTATTTTCCCTTCTTTTTTGTTTTTGGAATTCCA
This sequence comes from Vaccinium myrtillus, assembly GCA_016920895.1. Taxonomy (NCBI): domain Eukaryota; kingdom Viridiplantae; phylum Streptophyta; class Magnoliopsida; order Ericales; family Ericaceae; genus Vaccinium; species Vaccinium myrtillus. The sequence goes on along the minus strand of CM029276.1, from coordinate 28,015,289 downwards.
ATGAGTTCTTCAACTGTTTTATGCTTCTTTTTGCCCTTTATGGGTATCCAATTAGATACTGATGGTGTAGATCCCCTTGAGATGCTATCATTTGAAGAGTAATTGTGGGTGGAAGAAATCTAGAGATTAGTATTAGGAAGTTGGGGAATAGCTACAAAAGTGGCAGCATCAAGAGAATTAAAAGCAACCTTTGCACTTCCCATGGCTAAATTAAACTGCTCTCTTGGTTTAGTCAAAAGGGGGCCGTTGAAAGTAACCAATTGTAATGCCAACTCCTTATCAATATTGCCCTCATCCCTTTGAATTTCTAGAGTTTCTTCTACAATTTCCACTTCATTGGATTGTGGTCCAGGATCCTTCTCCACGTTACCCACTTCATTGACCAAGATGGTAGCAACATTTAAGTCAAATTTCATTACATCATTATTTACTATTGCATCACCACCAACAATTCCTTTATTCCTAATCTCCGCAGCATTAGGAATATCAATTGGAAAGGAGCCTGAGCCAATTTCTGAAAAAGACTCATCTTCTTGAACTCTAACAGAATAAATAGTGCCTTGAATATCCAATTCAATAGATCCAACAATTCTTTGTGATTGATTTGTAGCGATAAGAACTTTTCCCTTTGCAAAAGATTCCTCTTTGAGTGTGGACTCATCTACTTTCAGGAAATGACACCATGAATCTCCAATGAGGTTAAAGTTTGCATGAGACCAACCATTAAGGGGCATACCATAACAAGATAACCAAACAAAACGCTCTTTGTTAGTAGCTTCACCTTGCCATGGCTTAATATCTTCAAACCATATTGATAACCACTCTTCAGTAATGGACTTGTCCCTAACTTCAGAATTTGGAAAAGTAATTATAACATACCTTCCACCCATGGCTTTAACAGAAACAATTGGCGTTCCTTCCTAAAAGAAAATCTTCTCCAAATCTTTGGGCGAAACTAATTTTCGAATTTTAGCAACGGCACTTCTGAAAACCTGAAAACCGATTTGGGGTTGTTCTGACTTGATAATTAAGAGATGGTTCAGAGTTTGGGATCTTAGCTCTGTAAATCTATTTTTTCGCCTGATGATTTTGCTTCCCTTCAACTGAGTTGCTTTGATGATGATTCCTTGTTCCAGCCCCAAATTTAGCTAAATGAACAATCAAATTCTGATTTCAAACCCAAGAACCATTCGTGCTTGCAATTGCTGATGTTGCATCACTGCTGTTGAAGTATCTCACAAAGCCAAATTGTTGGTTCGTTACTTTACTCTTTTTGTTGGGGATGAAAATTTCTCTGATTCTTCCAAATTTTGAGAAAAGGTTGAAGACCCAAATCTTCCTGACTGATAATGGAAGATTATCAACAAAAAGGTTGGTAGAAAAAGACTGAGCCATAGAGAAAAGAAACCCTAAATTTCTGCACCAGATTTCTACATCAGTAGGAGAACAAGCGATGTGAGACCTAGTATACCTTCACCCATAGCCTTATCCGTAGACTTTACAGTCACCGGCGATTGAGATGCCTCTTTCTCTCTCCTTTCTCACTAGAGCCATACTTGTCCACTATATTTCACATAGGTTAATGGCTAGTAATAAATAAATGGACCGTTGTGACTTTTCTTTGATTCATATATATGTTGTGTATACTTTGTGTGTAATGTATGGATTAGAAGGGTAGGGATTACTACTGAGTGTCATTCTCTCATGGTGCTATTGTTGGCCCTGGCGTTTCATGCCAGGTACGAAGACAGAGGGAGGTGAGAAGCATTTTCAAATTAAAGAGCAAGCGGCAAAGCAGGAGGAAGCTTAGAACCCTATCCCGATTAGAAGCCTGTTATTTAATTTCAATGTATTTTAATTTCAGTAATTCGGTTAAGATCCAAGTTATGTATTTTTTTTAATGCGATAATAAAACTATTCTTTGATGTTTAATTTAGAGATTAACATTTTAATTGGTTTAATTAACGTAATCATTTTCTTATAAATGATTTAAATAACGTTTCCGGAAATCAGGGAGTTACATTTCTCCACAAGGCTTCCTTTTCCATTCCAAACCTCCACCACCATTAAAGAAGAAGAGATTTATTCATTTCTCGCACACTTCTAATACCCAGACCTCCAAACTTTTTGTCTAATGTGATTTTGACCAGCTTACCATATGCAATTTATTTATTTATTTTTTCTGATCCACCCCAAAGGTACCTAGCCTGTATTTTGTGTTAGTAATTAACTTCTAATAAATTTTGTGATACTAATTAACCTCTAATAAATTTTGTTTATCTCTTTTGTATGGATACAATTGTGTAAATGACACTTAGGTTCCGTTGGTTTCGATGTAAAATATTTTACGTTCAAACAAATAGAGCTTACAATTACGCGCGGCTGAGTTTTCACTAAGGTGTTTTCGGTATTCTGTCACAAATTATTCTTCTCACATACATAAATTGATATTACAACTTGTGGACGGTCGACCTCCACGCCGGTTTTCTGTTGTGATTTGAAAATAGAGTCGCCACCCGGGTTTTTAGAAAATGATTTGGGACCCGAGAAACCGTTTTGAGAAATGATTGAGAAAATGATTTATAAAACAATTTGAAAACCAGAGATTCGTTTTGGATTTGGGAGCCAGGTTACGAACGGGGAAGGGTTTTAATGCACCCCGTTTGCCCGATTAAAAATCGGTCTTTACTAAACATTTGTGGGATTTTTAGAAAGTATTTTATTGTCGAATTTTAACAAATAATCATTTAAGCAAAGCAGACGATAATGATGAAAAACTAAGCTGCTAACATATAATTTACAGCAAGCATGTAAAGAAAATCCAGAATTTAAACTGTTCATGCAAGGCACTGTTTAAAATCTTGATTTTTACACGAAAAGTGTGCCGTGCGGCATACTGGATGTACCGCGCGGCCCTGTTCATCGACCCAACGGTCATATTTTCAAAGGAGCGCCGTACGGCACTCCAGGAGTACCGTGCGGCACTGTTGGCTGCACAACAGTTTGAAATTTTGGTTTTCGACATAGTTAAATACAAGCACATACAAGACATGGAATGTGATTAAAAATGGACTACTTTGAAGGAGAAAACAGTACGCTTGAATAAGGGATGTTCCTCCTCGTTGAATCGCTCCGTCCGAGGCGATATTTTCACCGTACGACGCGACCGGGAGGTATGAAATGAAAATGGTTTTTACTATAACATGGGCGTACCGAATATGGAGATGATATTGATCATCATCCCACATTCGGCATCCCTCCCCTCAGGGCACCAAGTTACGAAATTGGCGAAACGGGATTATACCTCGGCTTTGAAACTCTCGGATTGAGCTTCTTTCTGGAACTTCTGAATGTGACTTGAATTCCCTTCGACCTCTAGTTTCACAGTGGAGTAGTGACAGGGATGATTGAAGACTTTGGTTTGGGCAAACTTGAAGTGGCTATTTCGCGGCTTTTGAACCGAAAACAGGGGTTGGGTTTGCGAATTGGGTTCGCTTTTTGGGAGAGGATTGGGTTGATTCTCTGGAGATTAGAGGTAGTGGAGAGGGTGACTTATCAAAGAGAAGATGTTTGGACGGAGGGTTTGGTGGTTTTCTCGTGAATTTTCTCAATCTTCGATCCTCTCTCTTGTTCATCCGAAACCGGTCGGATTATATAGGGGATGGGTGAACTTGGTTCTCACGTAAACTTGGCATTCACTCAAATGTCATCATGGCCATTCATAGCTTCTTCTGCCCGCACGAAACCATCATGAGCAGAGGGTCGCGTTCGTCAACAATTTGTGCTGCTGGGCACTCTGCAAAAGTTGTGAGATAAGTGACAGTGCTGTACGGCACACAAACTGTGCCGTGCGGCACACCTGACCGCCAAAATTCAAAAAGTTGCTTGGGCTTTGCCGTGCGTGAGGGATGAGTACCGTACGGTACTGTTGACTGAGTTGACTTGGAAATTTTCAATCCGAGAGACTTTTCGGGTATTTCCTTTCATCATCGGGGATTACAATGTATACGAGAGTCTCATTTTGGGGTGTCTACAGTTGCCCCTCTTTGACGAGACTTGTGAATCATAGTGTGATGAGAGTCACGTCAAAGATAGAAGACACCCTTCAATGTGGACATCCTCGTAAACAAGTAAATGTGATGCATGCGGTCGTGCTCGAAAGAGCTGCCTCCGTACCCTTTTGTAGGGATCAGACCAGCGTAGTTCATCGGGGCTTCATGCAGAAATGCAAAACGGTGATTTATAAGAGTTTACAGGAAACATACCTTGATCGGTTTTCGGGGATTATTACTCTGCTTTTCAACGAGGGAAAAACGAATGATGTGCTGTGAACGCAATCGGCGAGATAGAAACCAGTTGGTGTTTTGAGAAAACCGTCGTTAATGCCGTTGAGGACTTATAGAACCAGTCGGTGCTTGAGAAAATTTGTTGTCAATGCCATTTGAGGATTTATAGAACCTGTCGGTGCTTGAGAGAACTGTCGTTAATGCCATTTGAGGATTTATAGAACCTGTCGGTGCTTGAGAGAACTGTCGTTAATGTCGTTAATCCGTGTCCGATCCAAAAGTCACGGTTTTTTATTTTTTGAATCCGTGTCCGGACTATTAATCCACGGTTAAAATCCAAAAGGTACGGATCGGTTCAGTCCGGACCGGATTCACGGTTCACCGGTTTTTTTTAGCAGCCCTAATACTACTACATATCGCCATGTCCTCAAATGCAAATTATTATTAGCGGGTATGGGCCGGATTTCACTCATATTCCTTTTTCCGGTCCACTGAATATGATATTTTCACATTCCCGCCCCAACCTCTATTGGGAAATGGTTTTAGCCCCAATCCCTTTCCATCTCATTACCGGATTACCCTAATAGTCGGTTTTAATTACTGCTTATGTTACTTTTTCGTTTGCTTTTCAAAGAGCAAAATCACTACAAGTAAGAAAACAAAAAGTCTTGTACAAACTCAAAGGATAAGAGAATATCGCCATTGGAGGTGTTTTCCTATTTAATCTTTTGCCTGTATCTTCAATTTTTTCAGTGGAAACTAAACTTTATTTTTTTTGAATCGGCAAAAGATTCATTGGAACTAAACTTGACTTTTTTTTATCGGCTAAAAATAAGGTGGGTTAGTTATTCTCCGATCACACGGTGTAAAAATCTACTCGATCCGTGTTTGTTGGTCCATTTTGTGCATTTGTATCATGTTTGAAATTGTTTATATCTTTCAATTTATAATGGGTTTCATGAGTTTGAAATTTTTTCATAATAGAACTAATTGAGATCTTTCAAATAAAATGTATATTGACTATTTTTAGAGATTCGTATAGAAAGATACGCACAATTTTTCAATGGGTGTGAAATAGTAAAAGTAGACAAACAAACACAGACGAAGGTAGTATATTGAAATTGTGGAGCCCACTTCTTCGTTTATTTTGACAGAAATACAGAGTCTCACTTTATAGATGTGTGTATTCATTTTTGAAGTTAAGAGGTTGTCTTTAAAAGTTGCTCAAAATCGAAGGTTATAAGTGTAATCTGCCCAGAAAAGTGTCGTTTCCAAAGCTAGAGTCAACTTGAACCCCATCAACCTCTAGTTCGCAACCCCTTGCTACGAGTAATTATTTAGACTGCGTTTGGTTAGATAGTTTAGTTTAGTTTTGATGATGTCAGCAAAGGTAATGAGTGGAGAGAGATAGAGAGAGAACCGAGGAAAATAATGATGTCATCAAAACTAAAACTAAAACTAAATAGAGAAACGAACAAAACCTAAGTTTTGGGTTAAACGTGGCGTTGTCTTAACGCTCTTATTCATTAGGTTTTTTGGTGTTGTTCAGTGTAAAATGTATTAGTCCTACAAAAATGTGCAATGAATAAGAGAGTTTGTTAAGGTGACCGAGAACTGTCAAATAATTCCAGTTACAACATCGGGGGTGAGCCGCTGAAGTACTTTCCAGCGATAGAAAGAAGTTCAACTTTTATTCAACAAAAAAGCAGTCCATATTACATATTTCCGAAGTACCAAAAAAAAAAAGAACAGTCCATATTACAAAAAGGTTTGAACTGATAGCATTCAAGTCTCTAGAAATTCTAAGGCCTCGTTTCTCTAATCGACTTTTTTGACTTTTTGCTCAAAAAGTTTAAAAAGTCCAAAAGTTTAAAAAGACACGGTTAGAGAAACAACCTTAGTTTCGTCTACAACTTGAATATTACAAAAAACTACGAGAAACACAGCCTAAGTTCAACTCGGCAACTCCATCATGCAAAAAGGTTCAAAAGCTTTGGTTCTTCTCCTCGCCGATTCTTCGCATCATAATCGCTGCCGTCAAAGCTGATGAACACCCCAGATTCTTCTGATGAGTTGAATGATACCGTCATCGAATTCTTCTCGACATCGAATTGTTTGGTACTCTGATTATTATTGTACCATTTCTTAGCAGAACGAAAAGCCTCGGATGATTCGTTGGTCTGCGGGGTTAAAATTCCGGCACCCATCGGCCTCAAAGTTCCTTCGGAGAGAACCGTCGTGACGGCGAGCTGGCATACATGCCATTTGCCGGTGGTGAGGAGACCCAGTGCTCCGTTCACTGGATTCACCGTCCGACCGCAAGCTTCAAACAACAGAGACTGAAACAGAGCTGTAAAGCACAAATACAAATAACAATCAGAAAATCTTTATCGGTGATGATCGATTAGTGAGAGCCAGAAATTTGAGAAGGTAGATTGATTAATACCCGGTCGATTTTTTTCCGGCACGGCAGCGATGAAGGACATGAGATCGCTTCGGCCGAAGAATTTGGACACGAAGAGGGTGGCGTTGCCTTGGGCCTGAGGGCTCTCAATCCAATCCAAACACGGCCTTAGTATGCACGATTGGCTGCACCCCTTCCGCAGAGCTCGACATCCATTGCAGCTCATATTTCTTCCTCTACCCTTTACTTAATTTTCCTCTGTGTATGATTTAATTTCTGGAGAGCTGAAGAAAGAGAAGGAGAAAGATGATAGCAAGACAGAGTTGGTTAAGTGTGTGACAATTTGAGGTTTTGGAAGGCCTTTTAATAGAGCCAAAGAGGGGGTGTGGAGTGATGTAAAGTTAACTGTAGTTAAGCTAACTCTAACTCTAACTCTAATGATGTTGCCGCACTGTTTAACCGACTTATCTCTGCGGGACTCACTATCGCCAAGATCGCAGGGTCGATTTCACTCGACAGTGATTTTTTCTTGGGGTCATTTCAGCTCACACGTACGCGTGTGAAAGTGCTGTGGGTGGGACTGAAAAAAATAGTGTGGCGGACGCGGGATTCCAATCGAGGGGACCAAATCATATATATTCATAAATTAACATCAAATATCCTCCTTATATATTAATAAAATAATCTTGAGAGAACTTTTCTTCATAAGTTTTAAAAGCAAAACTTTAAATATAGTAAAAAAAAATGGGACAATTGGGGGAGAAGCAGGAACCGAAGCCGTTTGTATTTAAAATTTGTTTATTTTTTAAATTTCTATTTGTTTGATAGCGTAGGTGATTAGGTGGGGCTTTTTTGGAAGGAATCTTCCATACAAACGGCTTCGGTTCGCCTCAGCGTATTTGTTATCTTCAATCTCCACCGTAGATTTTCCTAATCCTAGGGTGGCGACAGTGGGAAGTGAACCGTAGACAAGATAGATTATTGAGTACCCAAAAGCAATTTTCGCCGCATATTTGCAGCGACTCTCTACCATCGATCTGACTCAGCTAAGCATCAAAAGTGGACAAAATTTTGTAATTTCCTTGGGTGAGTTTAATTCTAAAAATACGGAACCGGGGGCCCTGTAGTGAGTGAGATCACTACATGCATGTAGTGAGTGAGCTCGGCCGTCCGATCCGAGATCAACGGTCCGGATAAATTGGAGTTAAAGCAAATGTAAAAATGTTTTTTAAAGTGTAAGAAGATCCGGACCGTTGATCTTGGATCAGACAGCCGAGAGATCTCATTACACGCATATAGTGAGCTCACTCACTACAGGCCCCCCGGATCCATTCCCACTGTGGTTAAAATTTAGTATAATTTTCAAATTTTTGTGATGTATGTAAAAAGAATAATTTGTCTTCAAGTTTTAGACAATTTTAAAAATACCGTAAATTTTGTACAGACAGTAGTGTAAACTCAGTCTTAATTCAAATTGTCTGAATATAATTTGATTAACAATATAAAATATTTATAAACTGTAATATTTTTATCCAATTCTCTTGAAATTTTAGCTTAATCTCTCGAATAAACTATATCGGAATCATCTACACGACGAGTCAAACAAGTATACCAATATAAAATACTAATTGTATTATTTAAAAAATTCCCAATAGGAGTCATCTACGCGGCGAACCGAAAAAGTAAACGATTTTGATGAACTCAGTGGATCCCGGGGGAATCCCACTCACCTGAGTAGGAACTTACGAATCAACAAGGGCCCATTTGAAAGATGCGGAGAAACGCAGCCTCCAGAAAATCCATTGGCAAAAGCTTTCCTTCATTCCACAAATTCCTGTTTTTATAAATTTTCTGTCCTTCTCCTGTCTACGTCCTCTTTAGCTAAAAATAAAAGAATACGGTGGTGGTACACATCAGCTCCATCAGCTTTTGAAAAACAGTGTGGTATTTGCCGCGTAAGTACGGACAAAGTAATGGATCCGGCTCCTCTCTGGTCCTTTGTGAAAACATAACTGTCAAAGTTAGATTCTTTGTGCGACCTTTTCGTTACGACTTTGATGATCGTAATCGTTTGATTTTTAGAACTCATCGACAATATTAACGATGTGAAAATTCATGTTCATCGGATTTGTTTTAATATGGTTCGAAATAAAACTAATGTGAGAAAAAAGAATTCTGATTGAGTATTGAGTAATCTTTCTTTTAACTTCCGTAAGTTTCAGACGATGTTCTATCAACTTAAATTTTTACGTAGCTGCTGCTCTTGACAAATTCTAGAAGGTGAATGATTCCGATCATCAATGCGAACCAAAAAACGAGCTCACAAAGAGCTCGACAACCACGGTTCGAAAGGGACAGTGGAGTTTCCAACTCCTTTTGCTAAGCTATATGTATCACCGTGATTGAGTAGGCTAATTGACCATTAAAATCATTGGAGGGACAGTGGAGTAACCAACTCCCTTTTGCTAACCTATATATTACCGTGATTGAGTAAGCTAATTGACCATTAAAATTATTCAATAAACAAATCCAAAGTCATCTTTACTACAACCATTCTAGCTCCGAAGAGTTCAATTTGGTTTGGTGGGGCATAAATTACTTAAATAAAATCACAAAAGGTACCATGACGAAGTCGATTTATATATAGAACGCATATATTTAATTGTCACATACAATTTTGGAAGAAAGTTCTTGGCATAAAAGTGCTTCGATGGTGGATCTAGAAATTTTATTTGGCGAGGTCTACCTCTTGCCTAATTTTACCCATTCGGTCGCATGCAAAATGGGTTCTACATAAACTACATAGAAGAATTATTTTTATTTTGTGGGATCAAATATATACACAGTAAAAAGCTTCAAATCTAAAACAAAAATACCAAATTATTGTAATTTTTAAGTGACCCCACATGACCTTTATTCTCTCCAAAATTATTTCAAGGAGATGGATCGAAACATTACATTTGGATTCCGTTGCTAGTACTTAGGAGTAGTAAAGTTCATTTGGGAACTCTGTTCGAGTGTTTGGCTTGGTTAGTAGGGGTAAGCGTGGACCGGATTGGTCTGGTTTTATAATAAATCAAGAACCAAATTACAACCTACGGATTATGAATTTAGAGAACTACCACATCCACGTATAAGATTTATAACACCAAACCAATCCAAACTATTTAAATACGGTTCAGTTTCAGTTTTGAACCACGGTTGCGCTTAGAATTGAAACTACAACCTTGACGCTCGTCCCTTTATCGCCAGGGGCTTATGTACTCCACTCAATACCACTAAACAATATGTAGTCAGGAGCGGAAGGAGGGACTTGAACTCTCAGCCTCGGTTTGCTTAAAATTGAAACATCATCTCCATGAATATTATAGAATACTTAAAATTAATTGCAAAGATTAAAATTGCAAAGATAAACCAAAACTTATGTTAAAATGAATTCTATTAAAATACTAAAAAACACTAGCACAGCCAACTACAGAAGAGAAGAATAACATTAAATAGTCAAGGAATAGGACCATATGGAATACGATATTAGATTAGGAGATTAGTTCCAAGCAAAAATATTAGATCAAGCCCTTCCCGGTAATTTTTTTTTTGAAGATTTCCCGCCTGGTCCTTTGAAAGCACCTTTTGAACACATTGGACGGTTCGGTTCGTCAAAAAAAAATGCTCGGATCAAGGACGTCCGGAAGTCCGGAGTCCGGATAGGAAATGGAACCTCTATATATATATATAAGCAAATTTTCTAGTCCAAACCTCCCGAAAATAAGAAAAAAATGATTTTTTTTGTGTTGCAAATTATTTTTGGAAAATCCGAGCCGTCCAATGTGTTCAGAAGGTGTTTTCAAGGGTCCACACTGGAAATCTTCAAAAAAAATACCAGGAAGGGCTTGATCCAAGTAGTTTTCGCAAAAACTGTAAATATAAAGTTTTTGTGAAAACTGCTTGGATCAAGCCCTTCCCGGCATTTTTTTTTGAAGATTTCCCTCGTGGACCCTTGAAAACACCTTCTGAACACATTGGACTGATCGGATCGTCAAAAAAATGTTTGGATCATGAAGGTCCGGAAACAGGAGGTCCGGATTAGAAGGGGACCTATATATATTTATATATATACACACGGAAATCTTCTAGTCAGGGATCCCTGACTTTGTTTAAAGTCGGGCCCTCACGTTTCCCAATTGAATTTTGATGATCCAAACCGTCCAATGTGTTAAGAATGTGTTTTTAAGGGTCCCCGCGAGGAATCGTCCAAAAAAAAAAGACCGGAAAAGGCTTCATCCTAGCAGTTTCATAAAATATATATCTGTGGTTTGTCTGAAAAGCTGCTCAGATGAAGCCTTTCCCTGTCATTTTTTTTTATAAACATTGAACGGCTCAGATCATCAAAATTCTATCGGGAAAGGTTAGGTTCTGACTTTAAACAAAGTCAGGGATCCCTGACTAGAAGTGGAACATATATATGTATAGGGGCCGGTTCCCCTCACACTTAAAAAAACACATAAAAGAACGTACAACACTCTTTCGAGCCACCTTGTGATGTTCTGAACCGCTGATCTTGTTTAAATGAGTAAAATAAAAGGTCCTGCAAAGTTTCAGCTCAATCGGATATCGGTAAGTGCTTGATCCAACCGATTTTAAAAACACTAGTTCCTGTCATAGTTTTTGCAAAACTTTTTGGATCAAGCACTTACCGATATCCGATTAAGCTGAATTTCTGCATGACCTCCTATTTTACTCATTTAAACAAGATCAACGGTTCAAAACGTCACAATGGGGCTTGAAACAAAATCGTGTGTTTTTTAATATGTTTTTTTAAGTGTGAGGGGAACCGGCCCCATATATATATATAGGAACAACTTCTAATAAGGGTCCCTTATATAAGATTTTCATGCGGACCTAGCCTTTTTTTGTGTTTCCGGACCAAATTTCAACGATCCGAACCGCTCAATATTTTTAAAAAGTGTTTTTAAGGGCCTACGCGGGAAATCTCCAAAAACAAATACCCGGAAGGGCTTGATCCGAACAGTTTCGATAAAAACTGTATATGTATAGTTTTTATCGAAAACTGTTCGGATCAAGCCCTTCCGGGTATTTGTTTTGGAGATTTTCCGCGTAGGCCCTTAAAAACACTTTTTAAAAACATTGAGCGGTTCGGATTGTCGGAATTTGGTCCGAAAAGTAGAGGTCCGCATTTTAACTTAGATAAGGGTCCCTTATTAGAAGTTTTCCGTATATATATATAGGTTAGCTTCCAATAAGGGACCCTTATCTAAGTTAAAATGCGGACCTCACCTTTCCGAGCCAAATTTCGACGATCCGAACCGTTCAATGTTTTTAAAATGCATTTTTAAGGGCCCCCGCGAAGATTCGTCCAAAAAAAATACCTGGAAGGGCTTCATCCGATCAGTTTTTGTTAAAAACGTTATATATAGCGTTTTTAACAAAAACCGATCGGATGAAGCCCTTCCGGGTATTTTTTTTGGACGAATCTTCGCGGGGGCCCTTAAAAATGCATTTTAAAAACATTGAACGGTTCGGATCGTCAAAATTTGGTCCGGAAACACAAAAAAGGCTAGGTCCGCATTTTATTTTTCAATAAGGGACCCTTATTGGAAGTTAATCCTATATATATAGGAATTAGTCTTGGAAGTGAAAGAATAGGGTGGTGGAATAAAGAATTATATAGGATATTTATTGAGTATGGAAAAAAAGTTTATTAAGTCTATCAAAACAATTCTATGAATATTACATTGTACGGTTCAGATTGGTCTGGAACCGGAACGATTAAAATAAAGCTACAGACCAAACCATTTAACATGGTTTTTGATTTTTTATAACCGTGACCAAATCACATCACTATAAAACCGATCGAAACACACAGTTTGAATTGATTTTTGGACTGGATTCGTAGTTTGATGGTTATTTGCTCAACCTAGTGGTTATAAAAAGACAAATTTTGTAGCCTTCATGGGGCATGAATTGGCTGCTTTTATGTAATATAGTATAGCGAGAGATAAGTGAATTTTTTATTATTTTTTTTGCCAGAAGAAAGAATTTCCATTACAACAACCAGCATACAAGGGATACAGTTTCAGAAGTACATCAAAACAACAAACAAAACATGAACTATACCAACAACAGAGACCGGAAAACTACAAAAAAAAATAGGAAGTGTCCTGAAGAAGCCGGCCTCGGTCCCCTGTATCTGGATGAGGCATGAAGACAGAGAGAGCGTGCTTGGCAAGCAATTGAGCTCTAACAACCTCTTGGCGTGGAGCCTTTGAGATCCTACAAAAAGAAAGGCCATGGATCTTCGTGATGAGGTTGTCAATCAAAAATCTGTCCCTGTGGTGACTCTCATGTCTCCCTACTAACTGCATAACAGTATTATAACAATCAATACGACTATAAACAACATTAAATTTATTATTTGGAGACCAAGAAATTGCTTCCTAGATAGCAAGAAGCTCAGTTTGGAGGGGATTGCCAGTTGTTTAATCAGAGACCCATTCGGTGAGGAAGCCATGAAGCCCAAGCCACACCAGAGATTTGCTTCTTTCCAAGCCCCATCAAATATGCAGGATGCAAGTCCTCTGAGGAGAGATAGAGGAAGGCCACAACGTAATGGTGAAAGGAGGAGGCTGGTTGAGTAGCATGGCAGAATTATGTGAATGGTGGTTATGCCAATTCTGTGAATTGTGGTTCTGCTAACGAGAAGCCATATGAAACCACTGGGAATTATCCTTTTCCAAAACCATAACAATAGGAGGATCAAATTGGAGATTCGACAAAACACACTAGTTTCTATGTTTCCAGATAGCCCAGAGAATAGAGATGAAGAGAAAAAGTTGTTGTTTGTTCTGTTGTAGACACACAAGGCCGTCCATAAGCCAATCCTTAAAAACCAAAGGCGAAGAGATGCCTAGAGAGGAGTAGGGTAAGTTGTTGATATTCCAAACCATTCTAGTCTGGTTGCAGGAACAAAACAAACGATCAATAGTTTCTTCCTCAATACCGCAAAGCGGGTAAAGTAGGGAGATGTTCTGCATTATGATATTTAGGCCAATGCGAACCGATAAGATTCTCCAGAGACACTTCCATATGAACACTTCAATGCGCTTTGGAAGCTCTAGGTTCCGAACTAGATTCCAAGCATTATGACCTTAATGAAACCATTGAGCATATGGGAAGTTGTTTCTTTGTTTATCATATAGGGATTTGTACCCTGATTTAGTATTGTACTTCGCCGAGAGAGTATAAGGCCAGATGCGCCGATCCAAACAACGAATAGTAGGGAGAGTGATTGTAAGAACTCTAGAGACCAGGAAATGTGGAATGATGTCATGTACTTTCTCAATATTCCAATCTGGGCCATGGGGAGTGGATCTTAAGAGGATGGAAACGGTTAAATCCTCCGGGCCTACATAGGCCACTAGGTGACAAAGCGGCTTGTTCCAATTGGGAATCCACTTGTCGTGAAACAGCTTAATAGATTCACCATTGCCAACTACCCAAGAGATAGGTTTGGCGATAAGGTATCGGCCATACATAATGCTCTTCCATGCCCAAGAAGAATTAGAATGAGGCTTAACCTGTAGGAGGTCAACTTTGGAGCAGTATTTCGGCAAAAGAATTTTGGAACTAAGGAGGGAGAGGGTATTAAGAAGCCGCCAACATTGATTAGCAAGTAGAGCTTGATTTAGGAGCCTCATGTCCCGAATGCCCAAGCCTCCGTCATTTTTATATGAACGGATTTTTTCCATAAAAACCAATGGATGGGCTTTCGGTCCCCAATCTTCCACCAAAAATTTGCCGAGATAACGTTAAGCTTATCACAAATCGAGGATGGGATTTTGAAGGAGGAGCAAAGGTAGAGAGGGAGCCCTGATAAAACATATTTGATTGATGATAATTTGCCAGCCAAAGAGATGTCCGACTTCCAGCCAGCAAGAGATTTTTGTATCTTATCCACAATGAAATTAAAGCAAAGCCGTTTATCTGCACTAATGTTAAGATGAAGCCCAAAATAGGGGGCATGATCCAAACTAATAGGGACAAGAAATAAACTTTTGAAACGTCTGGCAAAGGTGGAAGGAGTATTAGGGCTGAGAGTAATATGAGATTTCTGATGGTTGATGCACTGGCCAAAGACTTTACTAAATCTCTCTAGAGCTTGATTAAGGGTTCCACAACTCTCCAGAGATGGTTCAAAAAAGATTAAATAGTCATCTGCAAAGAAAAGATGGGAAAGAGAGATGTCATTTCTGGATAGCTTAAGCCCTTGCACTTCACTTCCACATCCAATCTATTAAGCACACAGGAGAGGGTTTCCAGGAAGATATTGAACAGGTGAGGAGAAAGCGTGTCCCCTTGACATAACCCTCTTTGAGGGGAGAACCATTTCGAAAGATCCCCGTTGACAAGCAGAGAGAAGGGAACCGTGGAATAACACTGATGAAGCAGCTTAATCCATCTGTCCAGAAAGCCCATTTTTTGGAGAGTGAAGGCAAGGATTGCCAGCTGACTCTATCAAATGCCTTCCTCATTCAATTTTAGAGTTGCTTTCCTTGTTTGGTGTGCGCAATGAGATTGGAAAATTCACATGCCAAAAGTGAGCTGTCAGAGATTAGACGCCCCAACACGAAGGCGTTCTAAGATTGAGATATATAGCAAGGAAAGATGTGTTTGATCCTCTTAGCCTGAGTTTTAGAAATGATCTTATAAATAACATTACAGAGGCTAATAGGTCTTTCCCGATACATTGAGGGTAAAATGAACACATCTTTTGAAGTACAACTGACAAAAGAGTGAAACTACTTGGGTTAGAAAGTAGACTCAACCAGTTTTTTAACGCTTCAAACCACGCGCGAAACAGAGTACGGTAGTGCCCGGGGCGGTCCCTCAAAGTTTGGCATGTTAACCACTCAGCCCATGGTCGTACGGTGGTCACTAACTACTGTGCGGTGGTCAATGATTTTGGCAGAATTATTGACCAAACAAACTGCCTTGCTAACAACCGTCCGTTGGTCACTAAATACCGTATGATGGTCAATAAATACTGTACAGTGGTCAAAGATTCTCTTCAAAATTTTCATAAGGCACATCAAGGACCTTTTTTATTGCCACAGGAGGTAGTTGACTGCGCAGGACGGCCCTTCCCCTCTTTTTTTACTACGTTTTCTTGCTCCCAAAGCAAAATTTGCCGTATAAAAAACTCCACATTTCAACACGCTAAGGAGAGGAGGAAAACCCCATTTCTGAGAACACAAGACCACATTTTTTTAGAGAAAGCACAGCATTTGAGCCCCAAAACCTTGATACAATTCAGCTAAAATTCCCTATCAAAATCAGTCCAAAAACCTTGAGAAAGAAAAACCAATCATTTTCCAAAGGTCCCCAAAATCCTCCAAGTCTTTCAAAAGTCCAAATCTCCCTTAGCATTCCAATCTTCAACAATTACCTAGGCTACCACATACAGAAAAAATTCTTCCCAAACTAAAAATACCAACTCATTCTGAACCCATTTTAAAACAGCCTCAACCAAAAATCCAGCAAATGAGCATTGTTCTCAAGCTTAAACTAGGTCGGTAATCATTCAAACTTTTCAACACCCTGAGGGGAGCCACTATTACCAATTCGTCAAGCTAGTTTTGGGCTCAACTAGCCTTTATTACCAATTTAACAAGAAAGCAAAATCTCCAGGTGACTACCGTAGAGTTATGGCGCATGGCCATACAGTACTCACCTTGTAGGAGATGAAAATTTTAAAATCCTTGGATCTTCTAGTTCATCAGTATCTCAAAGGTGTAGGGTAATTATCTGCTCATTTCATTTAGAAATATTCGTTACAGATAGTTTTCCATATCCTATTGAACTTCAAAATTATTTTACAGTCTCTGGAAAATCAAAGTTCATAGGGTATGTTTCCATAAGCTCACAATATCCCAACTTTAACTCGTTTGCTAACTGTTTTGATGTTGTCCAGTAGATTAAATACCATACAGTAATGGCTCCTAGCCGTACGGTGGTTCTTCAAAAATTAAAATTTGTTCCTTGGAGCAGTTTCAATCCAATAATCTCACTCAAATATTTTTCTGGGACATTCTGAGCACATAGTAGTTATTCATCGTTAATTGGTTCTATTTTGCATAAATTGTTTATTCATGTCATTTCATTACTTTTACATGACATTCATATCTATAATTGTGTTGCATAAATTCCCTGTTATTTACTGCTTCCCCTCTCTTATGTGAATAAAGTTAAGCAAAAAAATATTTTCTAAATCCCTCAAGCATTGAGTAGAGACCAATTCCCCTGCATCCCCTGCCTCCCGGACCCAAAATATTTCAATAAGATTAAAACCTTTTCAAAACAAAAAGCATAGAAGTCATTCAATTTTCCAAAACAAATGGTTTCGCAGTTGGCAAACCTTTTTCAAAGAAAACCCTGGTGGCAACCTCTAAATAAATAATAATAATTTCAGGCAGGTAGCCCACACCTTCAGCTTTTAAGAATTGTTGCTTGAAGTAAAAAGATAAGGGGCAAAATGGAATTTCATAGCTTTCATCTATAAACTTTTCAAACTAGACAAACATTTTGGGATAAGTAAAAGTGAAAAAGTGGATAAACAAATTGGGACGGAGAGAGTAATATTTTGGTAAACAAAAGCCTACCCAAAAAACCCCAAACACAACTTGCTACAATATACACCCCCCTATTTGGGGTGTGAATCAGATGTGTAACGCCCCATGTAGACTACCAGCCTAGTACCTTGATTTGATCAACAAGTCACACCACATGGCCCAAAATGCTTAGGCCCAAGGAACTAGTAGTCTTTTACATGGTTTGTTATATGCCCAAAATCACTCATGTAAACAACCAATGTGGAACTAAACACCATTTACCCCCCAAACCTGGGGTATTACAAGATGCATCCCTATAAAAATTCTGAATCGATTAATAAAAGTTACAATTTTTTTATTTATTTATAAAAGTTAAGAGACGCGCAAATGTTATGAATCATAGAAAATGTTGTGAATAGCATTGCTAACAAGTTACGAAATACTAAAAATTTTACGATTGCTAATGGAGTGGCACAATATGGACCATATAATAGGTGCATATGGTACACACTTTTAATGGGTGTGTATTATAGCCATTTCCCAAAATTGATTCTTTTTACAAATTAGAAGTGGTTTTAAGAGGGACTAGAGTGGGATCCGGGACAAAAATTGAGGTTTGGAATCTTTGAATAGCCTTATAATATGGCCAAAGTGGGAATGTTGGTTTGGTTAATGAGTTAGCTTTAGTAAGTTTCTTGCCAAAGAGGAGGGATTTTTGAAGAAACCTTTTCCAAAGGTCGAGCTCAAGCGGGTTCAGTTCTCCGCGGACTATTTCGGATACGAAAAATGATATTACTCCATTGACCATATTTGATGACCACAAAATATTTGTGATTCCACCGCGTCTTGATTGTATTTTATGTAACACAATCTTTTATTTTAAGAAGGATCCAATTAGAGGTATGGACATGAGGAATCCGAAATCACATATGTTGTCGTTACCTTTCTGACCAAGAATTTGGAGATCTATTTCTTAAGGCATGACTAAATATTACAGATATCTTATGAAAGTTCTCAAGCCTGCTCCTTTGTAGGGAGCAAAACCACCCAATTAAAAATTATAGATCTTGTGCGCTTAAGTATTATTATGTAAAAATATCTTGAGTCTCAAAATCGTATCCCAATATGTGCGCCTCATTATCATCCTACATGGGCGATTGTGTTTCACCCGCATAGCTTACCTAGGGAAGCGGATCTGCTGTCCCGAACTCCCTATCCCAACTCTCTGTCTCGTTCATTCGAGCCGTCCATCCGAGCAATTAACGGTTCGGATTCCATCTCACCCCAAACATATCTAAGTCATACATTTTCATCTGCACATCTGAACCGTCGATTGCTCGGACGGGCGGCTTGGATAGACGGGACACGGAGTTGGGACAGGCTTTTCGGAACAGCAGATCCGCAACTCTTACCTAGGACAAAGTCATTAAATTCCAAGTGCAGGATAACCCAAGGAGTTGTGGTTTGATGGTTTCCAATGAAGTCATTCGATTAACGTAGTTGTACGTTTTCACATGATAAGGATATAAGTGGTACTAAAAAACTACCCTAGAATGAAATTGAAACTAAAATCTCTCATTTCCAAATATTGGGTTCGAGTTTATGCTTGGCTGTGAAATGAGAAATCTCATTACATCACCCAAAATCGAAGGGTTTACATTATGTTGATTTGGAAAAATATTGTTTCGATATCTATTGTTTTACTATGAGAAATCGGATCACTTCCCCATCTATTTCATAAAAGAACAATGATACATACACTCCCTCCCAACCACTCCTTACCACTCCCCCTCTCACATGTGGGACCTATGGTGGAACCTACAACATGTGAGAGGGGGAGTGGTAAGGAGTGGTTGGGGAGAGAGTGTATCTATCATTTTTGTTCATAAAATATCTCAACCTATCGATCTATTTGAAACAGATTTGTCAGGCCCAAGGGTATGTTGACAAATGACAAGTGGCATGCAAGTGGGTCCGTGTATATTCATATATTACCGATCATTGTAGCAAATATGATTCAGGGATGACCGCTACAAGAAAATTGATTTTTAAGTGGCGACAAAATTTGTCACATGATGTCAAAAACTCGTCACTAAAAAATAAAAATATTTATTGACACAAAAAATGAAGTGTTACAAGATTGCCACTAAAAGTGTGTTCTTAAGAGTATTAGTGACAAGTTCTAAAATGTTGTCATAAATACCTGTCACTTTTAGAGACAAGTCATAAGTTGTCATTGAAGCTAACCCTTTTGTGACAATTTTTTTAATTTTTTTTGGTAATTAGAAAATATTTGCTGTTACTAATGGATAAATTACATGGGAGTCGTCACAAAAACTTGCAGCCGGAAAATATGAAAATAACTTTTAGTGACAAGGGGCCCCTAGTGACAAATTTTGTTTCTCACAAATCCCCCAAAACCTCTGAGCTTTAGTGACATCTTTTTTCGTCACTAATATGGTTAATTGTAACCAAAAAAGAGGATTTCCTGCTACATTGCCTTGCATCTATGAATCCTGCTTCCACCAAGTTTTGATCCAAAGACCTCCTTGCAAAGTAACCCTAGCATCCAATCACTGCCCCACTCTCCCCACAACATTCAAAACTCTCTTCATTTTATATTTATAACCAATCCTTTCAATTTTTACTTAAAGACACATTTAGCAATGCAAGTGGTGCTATTTCTATTTTAGCTTCTTTTTCTACTGTAGGGTTTCATATATTTACCTTTTTATGCATACCATAGAATTTACTTCTTGTGAGTTTATACGATGCATTGATCCAGCCATGCCGTGCACTAAGGCCAATATGATTGGAGAGTAACAACAAAGAGTCCATCACATCACTAGAACCTGCTCCCTCCGTCTCTCTTTAAGTGTTTAACTTTCTATTTTGGGCTGTCCCTAAATAAGTGTGTGGTTTGAAAAGTTAATGGGTAAAAGTTTGTACAATTATCATTTTGCCCTTTTGAAAAGTTAGTGGGTAAAGAGTTAATGGGTAAAAGTGAAGGATAATTTTGGAAAATGGAGGTAAAAGTTGATGTGACAAGTGTAATGATGATGTTTCTTTAATAAGTTAGATTTACGAAATAACACATTTAGAAAGGGACGGAGGTAGTAATAAACATTGAATGACCCATATCCACTAAAAAGGTTAAGTCTTATAAGTGGTGAGTCAGCTAATTGTAAATTAAAGTCCCATCTTTCTTCTTCTTCTTTTTGTTTTTTTTAAACGTGGGACTTAATGTTCACACATGTTTTAACAAATTTTCCCCTCATTTGTGAACCGCGCATTGAGCCTTGTTCTTTTTGTTTGCATCCAAACTCCCCTTTGATTCTATTCTACTACTCTCTAACCTTACCTCCCAAAATAGGCTTTTTCTGCACCCAACCCTTGTTTTATCAGTTGTCACATAGATATCCATCCCATCGACTCAGAGTCATCCATCATACTCCATTGAGAGTCAAATTGCCCATTCATTTGCACCATACTTCCTGACGTGATGTAGGACAAGATATACACCCCTATTATTTATAGAATCATTATTTAGGTAATAATTTTTATTTATGATTAGTATTATGAGATTTTATTTGTGCTGCCTGTTTTGCACGTTTTTAATTTAGTTTTGGTAAGATTTGATTTTATTTCCCTTTTCTTATAGTCTAGGTTTCCAAATAATATTTTGCTTGGTCGCCACTCTAAGTAATTTCCTTTTAATTAGGACTTCTACTAGTATGAATAAGGATGTAGCCTATGGGCATATTTAGTTTTTATTCAATTATCAATAAAATTTATAGAGTTTTTCTCTTTTTCTTGTGGATTCAAGAACATCTCGTGGATTCGAGAACCTATCTTGTTTGGAATAGTACACTAACTATTCTCTCGTGAATTCACCTGCATCATGACGAGTCAACATGCAATATGTGTTCCGTTCGCTTGCATCATCTTACCACAGGCACATCCCAGCGCCTGCACTAATGGATTTTTCTCACTCCATAGACTGTACGTTCTCAATACAAGCTCATTCATGGGTGCTATCCTTGCCACGGCATGCACAAAGCCCAAACTGATAGTGAGTAACAGCAGAGAGTTCACCACATCACTATGACCCAAAAAATATTGAATAACTCATATCTACTAAGTGTTGACACATGGCGCAATTAATGCAATCGATTTAGAGAAAACTTTTGTTTACACTGCCGGTATAAAAAGAATGTTTTCTTTTATTATTTTTTATTTTTTCAATGTGTTTTATTGTTCACATGTGTCCTAACCCACACGGACGCCAAGAAATGATAATAGGAAGCGAAATAAATAACCCAAGTATTAGTGGAGATGTGATCATCCCCTACGCGACGAGCCGAAAAAGTAAGCGATTTTGATGAACTCAGTGGGTCAGGGGTGAATCGGAATCCCACTCTCCTCAAAGCATACGACAGCCAACTCCAGCCTTCCAAAAGAAAAGCAGATGCGGAGAAACGTAACCTGAAGGAATGCTATTGGCAAAAGCTTCCTTAATTCCCACATATTCCATTTCTCTAAATTTTCTGTCCTTCTCCTGTCTGCGTTGTCTTTTCTTAAAATAATATTTTGGTGACGTGGATTTCACGCCTTGTGAACCAGGAGAAATAATGTACATGTCAGCATCGTTAACTTTCAGAGAAAAAAATAAAAAAAAACTTTGAGTTATAGCCGCGTAAATACGTATAACGTGATTGATCTGGATTCTCTCTAGTTTTTTTACGGGAATTAAACCGACGTAATGTAAGATTCGTTGTGTAACCTTTTCGATACGACTTTGATAATTAGAATCATTCAATTTTCCGAATTTATCGAGAACATTAATCAACCCGAAAAAGAAAAGCGTGCTACGTACTACGTACCATCTTGAATAAATAAATTCATTCAACTAAAATTACGAATCAGTGGGGGCCATTTGAAGATGCGGAGAAAGCAAACCCATTTCTATTTTTCTAAATTTTCTGTCCTTGTCCTATGTCGTATTTTTATTAAAAGAAATATTGTGGTGACGTGGATTTCACGTCCATTGGACCAGAAATGGGGTACACATCAGCACCATAAACTTTTGGAAAACATAGTCGCGTAAATACGGACAAAATAATGGATCTGGCTTCTCTATGATCTTTTAAAGAAATTGAACCTTCGTGTTAGATTCTTTATGTAACCTTTTCGACGCGACTTTGATGATCGCAATTGTTAAATTTTTAAATTTCGTCGAGAACAGTCATCATGCCCAATCGGAGATAATTTAGTATGGTTTTGAAAGAAACCTTGGGTGAGAAAAAAGAATTTTGATCAGGAATTGTAATCTTTCTTTTAACACCGATGTGATTCCGTAAATTTGAAACGTTAGTTTGGAGGGCACACTTTTTTGCTTGGCTAATTCTCTCAACGAACTCTAAAACGTGAATGGTTTTGATTATCAGAATGAATAAAAAGAGAACTAACAAAGAGCTTGTCCTCTTCAATATACAAATCCAAAGTCATCTTCAATACAACCATTCCGGCTCCGAAGAGTTCAATGGCGGGGTACATAAATTACTTAAATAAATTCCCAAAAGGTACCATGAGGCAGTCTATGTATGTATAGAATGCATATACGTAATTCTCACTTAGAACTTGGAAGAAAGTTATTAGCATAGAAAGGCTTCAGTGGCGAATCCAGAAGTCTTGACTAGTGGGGTCAAACAAAATCGGAAAACGGAAACCGGGAACAATACAATAGCATTTTCCTTTCCGCAGTGGATTGCATGAGAGGATCAGCGCATCATCCGAAAGACAATCTCTGGAATTATTTTTAGGAGATAGATAAAAATACGGCAAAATCTATGGGAGCAACCGCGTATAAAAGGGATAGTGTATCACCCACATTTTGATTCGGTTGCTAATATAAGTTCATTTGGCAAATCTATTCAAGTGCTTGGCTAGGTTAGAATTGCATACGCCATAAAAATTTGTTAGAAAGATATGGGGTGCAAACACAACCACATTTTTATAATTTTGAATTCATCTGAAACTTGTGAGAATGACAAATTAATTATAGATTACTTGAACAATTTTGAAGGGTGTACAGATGCGGCGGATCCTAAAATTTTTGTGATGGCATGATCACATAATAAGTTTGGATTTTAGTAGATTTAGTAAAGAAACAATAACTTAATATGTAATCAAACACATTAATATATAACAACCAGCAATAACTTGTAAATATATTAAGTAAGATAGTTGCACTCGACGAACATTCATATTTTAAAATCTATCTTGTAATTGTCTCATTACCAATGCAATGACATATTTTTTTTGAACAAATGCAATGACATAAATATATATATATATATATATATATATATATATATATAGAGAGAGAGAGAGAGAGAGAGAGAGAGAGAGAGAGAGAGAATCCTTACAAGTGTTCTTTCCATTTACTATTATCTGAATATATATAGTCCAGTTATTAATTAATGACTGGACGAAACAAAGAACTAACCCCTTACGTGCGAAATTATCGCAAATCTCCTTTAAGATCAAACAATTCCATTGAATTGAGTATGATTGTATGTGTAATAGCATTTACTATACGAAGAATATCAATGAACCCGATTATTTCAATCGTTATATATATATATAACCCGTTCCCCTGACATTAAAAAAAAACACATAAAAAAACACTCGATTTTGTTCCGGGTCCCACTTTGATGTTCTGAACTGTTGATTCTCCTTTTTAAATGAGTAAAATAGTTTTAAAAAACAGTTTTAAAAACACTAGTTCCTGTCACAGTTTCTGTAAAACTATTTGGATCAAGCACTTGCCGATATCCGATTGAACTGAATTTTTGCATGACCTTTTATTTTACTCATTTAAACAAGATCAACGGTTCAGAACATCAAAGTGGGACCTGAAACAAAATCGATTGTTTTTTTTTATGTATATATGGGGCCGAATCCATATATATCTCAGCCCTTGATTTCAAGGGATGAGATGAAGTGTCAAAATAAGTGTGCAAAATAAGTGTCCATGGATCCGGCCATGTTGTGATGATACGAACCGTCCAAAGTATTTAAAACGTATTTTTAAGGGTCTGCGCGTGGATTCGTAAATAAAAATACCCGGAAGGACTTGATCAGAACAGTTTTTGATAAAACTGCAATATATGTATTTATGTGTAGTTTTATCGAAAACTGCTCGGATCAAGCCCTTCCGAGTTTTTTTTTTGACAAATCGAATTAGACCCTTAAAAACACATTTTAAACACATCCAACGGATCGGATCCCGACAAAATGGCCGGGAGATGGGAGGTGTGGACGTAAGACTATGTCAGGAAGTCCTGATAGGATCCTGACTTGATCCTCTCTGTATATATATATATATATATACAAAAACCTTCTAATCTTGACTCCCGGATTAGAGGTTTTTTTGTATTTTTTTTGTTTTAAAAATTGTTTTTTGGAAAATCCGAACCGTCCAATTGTTTAAAATGTGTTTTCAAGGGTTCCCGCGAGAAATCGTCAAAAAAAAAATACGGTAAGGGCTTTGATCCGAGCAGTTTTTCACAAAAACTGTATATTTACAGTTTTGCGAAAAACTGCTCGGATCAAGCCCTTCCCGGTAATTTTTTTTTATGATTTCTCGCGGGAACCCTTGAAAACACCTTTTAAACACATTGGACGGCTCGGATCGTCAAAATATTGCTCGGATCATGGAGGTCCGCAAGTCCGGAGTCCGGACTAGAAGCGGCCCCTATATATATATAGGATCCCCTTCCAATATGGGATCCCTCATTTTAAATTTCATGCGGACCAAACAATTTTTCCACTTTCCGAATTGAATTTTGACGATCCGAACCGTTAGATGTGTTTAAAATGTGTTTTAAGGTCCATTACGAGGATTTGTCCAAAAAAAATACCCGGAAGGGCTTTATCTGATCATTTTTTGTTAAAAACGCTATATCTAACGGTTTGGATCATCGAAATTTGTTAAAAACCCTATATACATAAAAACTATATATGTTCGTTTTTATGAAAAACTGCTCGGATCAAGCCCTTCCTGGTATTTGTTTTTGCTGATTTCTCACGATGACCTTTAAAAACACATTTTAAACACATTGGACGATTAGGATCATCAAAATTCGATCCAGAAAGTGAAGGTCCGGATTTTAAAACCGTGCGGGATCCTTGATAGGAAGTGGACTGTATATATATCTTGCATTCTGGCAACCATTTATTTATTTGGTACTGTATATACTATCATAAATGAAAAGACAAATTTTGTCTCCTTCAATTGGCATGCACTGATGACTGATGCACGGATTAGCCGATTATGTTCACTTCACATTTCCAAAAAAAATTCCAAACAGATTCCTTCCCCATCTCTCATCTCTCCAATCATTAATCATATTTCTCTCTCTACTTATATCCTTCAATCCAATCATTATTTTCATTTTTCTCTCTATCTCTCTCCAATCATTACACCTCTCTCTAATTATTACTTTTTCCAAAAACTCATCCAAACACTATCTCAAAAAATTTCTCAAAAAATTTCTTCTCAAAACTATCAACCAAACACAGTGTTTTTCTGCTATAATAAACTTTTATGGATATTATGGGCTGAAAAACAAACTAAGTTACTACAGTTCTAGTTCGTGTTTGCTAGTTTTAAAAAGGAAAAAGTTAAAAGATCCTTCAAAATTAGATTGTTTCATAAGAAAACCATGTTGAAGATAAGTAAATTGTGAGATATAATTTGAACAAGTTATAATACTTTGACTTGTTCGGGATTTCGATGAATAAAAAGCTAAAACTTTTCGAAATCGGTTCATGTTCTACTCAATTAAAATTCATTTTTATTCGGCCAATCCCATAAACAAGCTGAGCTTCGACCTATCCTACTTGTCCATTCTATGAGGATTACTGGATTACCAAATAGGCCGTGGAAAAACGAAGCCCAGTGTTAGGAATTTATTCCGGCATAAAGCCCTCTGGCTGTTTGGGAGACTGTTTTTTGCATTTTTAACTTCTACTTTTTCTATTTTGAGTGTTTGGCGCACCCAACCCAAAACTCATTCTTTGAAAACTTGTTTTCAAAATTGCACAAAGGAGAGCAAAACAGAAAAAGAGGAAAAAGGGAGCTTTTCTCCTTCTCCTTTTCTCATTTTAGGTGTGGAAAGACCTACATGCCCTCCCCTTTTGGTGTAATACCCAAAAAAAAACCCCAAAAAAGTGTACCTCACATTATCTTCTTTCAGTAACTAGCTTTTAAAAAACAAAATTGAACAATTAGTCGTAAAGCTGAAGCTGAAAAGGGAAGAACATTGTGGAATTACCAAAAACTCGAGCATTATTTCCAAATAATCTCACTTATTTTATTTAGTCTATAATGTTTAATAATGGTTAATTTGTGTGATGTAATATTACAGGTTTTCCAATAAACAATTTTACAATAAAACTTCAAAAAAAATATTAAAATATTATTCATACACATTATACACAATTATAAATAACCATGGGCAACATGGTAAAAAACCAACCCATAACTCATTTTCGTCACATATTTCCCAAACACTACTCATTTTGCAAAATGCATTCTGCACATATCATCCAAACTCTCTACCAAATTCAAAATACATTCTGGCCAAAATCTAAAAAGTCAAAAAGTCAAAAAGCTGAAAATGAAAAGCCAAAAAATAGGCTCCCATACACTAATTCCTTCCGCAACCTCATTATACCAAGAACTTAACCATAGTTAACTCATTAACTCAACCCACATCCTCCCTTTGGCCATATTATTTAGGCTATCAAAGATTCGAAACCTCAATTTTTGTCCCACGCTCTACTCCCTCTAATAATAATAATAATAATAATAATAATAAAATAGCACTTTTAATTTTTAAACAAGAAATACTTCCAAGTTTGTGTTTGAGCTTTTTCAAGATGAGTTTTTGTTTGCTAAAATAGTACTGCAAAATAATCCCAACATTTTCCCATAATTAGTTTGCAATTTTGTTAAAAAGTTAAGGTTTAAGGAAAAATAATGGATTTGTTTGTACTGGAGTAGTTTTTTTGGCAAACAAAAAACACCCAAAAAAAAATCCCAAACACAACTTTAGAATTGTTTCTTTTTAAAAAAATTAGAAGTGGTTTCAAGAGGAATTAGAGTGTGGAATTGTAATTCAAAGAACTAGTTTCCAAAGACCAAGCTTGAGCGAGTTCGGTTCTCCGCGGATTAATTATTTCTGATATGTAAAATGATATTCCTCCATTATAATTTCACTAATATCTTTTATTTTAAGGAGGATCCAATAGAAGATGAGGACCAATTCAAAAAATCACATATGTTGTCATTACTTTGCTGACCAAGAATTTGGAGATATATACGTATATAGCTTAAGGCATGACCTAATATTGTTGATTTTCAAAGTTTTCAAGTCGCCTCGTTTATTCTTACCGGAAAAAAAGTCTGCTCCTTTATAGGGAGAATACAATTAAATATTATAGTTCTTGTGATATTGAGTGTTATTATATAAAAATATTTTGGGGGTCTCAAAATCATATCCCAATAAATGCGCCATGCTATCCTCCATCGACAGTTGTGTATCACCTGCACAACGACAGAGTTAGACCAAAATCTTTCACGATCGTCCCAAGGAGAAGACGTTTGATTAACATAGTTGTTATAATTGGAACTAATAAACTACGCAAGGACAAAATTGAAAATAAAATCTCTCATTTTCTGATATTGGGTTCGAGGTTATGATTAGATATGCAATGAGAAATCTCATTCCTTCACCCAAAATCGAACGGTTTAAATTATGTTGATTTTGGAAAAACAATGTTTCAATACCGGATTAGGATCCTTTCCAGTCCCAATAAGGGTCTAGACCGTCCTGCCCAGCCAATTTCCAGGCCCCTTTCTCTGGCCCATTTCGATGATCAAATCCGTTGATATTTTAGACCTCATCGAGAATATCAGACTCGTCAAAATTTATGTCAATCGAATAATGTTTCATGTTTTTTCGAGACGCATTTATCTCTGCAAAATGGATTTTTACACAATAATAGGCAGCAGCAGCAGCTTCTGTATATTCATAAAATTTGGCAGAGTAGAGAGGTTGATCCCAAAATAGGACCTGCAGCAGCCTCAACAAAGGCTTCGATACAATATACTTATTCAACTATGGTGCTTCGGCACATGTAGCGAACAACTCTTCACTAGGGATTTAACATTCTATTGTTTTCTCTTCCCACACATTTTTTATCAATCAGAGTGAGAGGGTTTTGTTCACTCTCACTAGGTGAGCGTGAACAAATTTGTACTCATCCCCTCTCTTTTGCGAGCTCTCTTTCCTTCTGCTAGGAATCGATCTGGAATGGGAAAGATAAAAAGTTTAAGAAGAAAAATATGTTAAAATAAAGAATAAGTAAAATAGATAACCCCAATTTGAAAAAGACGTAGGTAGGTAAAGTGAAAAATGTGTAGAATTTACGAGCATCTTTTTTTCAATTTTTTCCTAATCTAGTGGTGGGTTGCTCTTAATTACTCCTTCTATCTGCCTTTGTTGGTTTCGAAATCTGTTCTATTTTTTATTGTTTATATCTTTAATTTATATATAATGGTTTTCATGATTTTGCCAACTTTATACAATAGAACTAATAGAGGTCTATCAAACAAGATAAATAGTGCATATTTTTTAAGATATAAATAATAAAAAATAACACAAATTTCAAAAATGGACCAATAAAAGGGGTCAGATGGGACATGGGGCTGCTGCTGTGTAACTTCTGCACAACAGCTGCAGCTCAAAATCCGGACCGTCCACAAGTGTTTTCAACAGTTCGGATTGAAAACAAACTATTCGTGCGAACAATTCTCCTATTTTGTTTGAAATCTGGGTCGTTCATTCAAGTAACAGACGATCCGAATTGTGCATAGCAGCTTCAGTGCACAAGCTGCACAACAGCAACCCCGCGTCTGGCCTGGATGAAGTAAATAAAATTCAACCAAAGGAACGACTCAATGGGGCCCAATTGCAGATGCGGTGAAACGTAACCTCAAGCAAATTTAATTGCCAAAAGCTCCCTTCATTTGCATATATTCTGTTTAAGTATTTTTCTAATTGTTCTGCCCTTTAGTCTCCGTCGTCTTTTATTACTGGATTACTAAAGAATAAAGAATAGTTTGGTGACGTGGATCTCACTTCCTATGGACCCGGACCTAAGCGAAATGTTGTCGGCACCGATGAAAGTGCAATAATGGTGCACAAATGTGTGCGTGGGGCTCACTTCGGATTGTAGTGTGCTTGAATTTTTATTTTTCATTCAGAGTACTAACGTATTTTCGGTATTTTTGGATTATACGTTATCGAATTAGTTTAAACTTAGGTTGAGTTTTACTAACGTATTTTCGGTATTTTTGGATTATACGTTATCGAATTGACAAGTCATTCTCCTCACATGCATCAATTGTTTTGATAACTTATAGTCTAAGAATATCGAAAATACTGAAAATACAGAATATCGTAGTGAAAACTCACCCTTAATAAAAGTTATGAATTACTATTTTTATGAGAACCCGGAGTGAGCATCTGTGGCCCATCGGCCATCAGTACATCTCATCGGACTTTGAAACTAACATAATCAACTCTTCTCCAGTTTCCTGAAGCAACTCAATTCTTTTGTTTGGTTCTTTGTAGACTCTTACCGAGTTCAGTGGGATGATTGAACTCGATTAATTTTTAGAGCTCATCGAAAATATCACCAATGTTAAAAGTAAGTTAATTTCATATTGTTTACATATTTTTGTAACAGTCCTTCTAAGTTAAGAAAAATGATTTCAAATTCAGTATTGCAACAATGTATTCCACAACGTACATGTGTTTGATAAATATATCAACCTTTTTGGCGATGAAATCAAACTTCGTCGCAAAATGGGACCTAATTGGTGAGGAAATGCAAATTCGTCGCCAAAATGTACCATTTCGAGACGAAATTTGAATTGTTTTGGCTACGAAATTGCGTTGCTTGTAAATACTTTGCGACGATATTTGATTTCGTCGCCAAAAAGTACCATTTTTTACAACAAAATATGAGTTTCCTCGCCACAAAGGTACTCGTTGTCGACAAAAATTGAAATTTCGTTACCAAATGTAAGACTAATTATTTTTTTATTTTGGAAAGTTAATATAATTTAAATTTGATAATCTATATTTATATATTTTATACATAGATTACTTTGAAAATTATTTAACAAAATGTAATATATATTAAATTTGGAAATATTATCAACGAAATGTTAAGTGGCTATTTTAAACTTTTGGCGACGGAATATGATTAATCGCCAAAAGGTTAAATTGGCCATGAAAAATTCGTCATCTATTTATAAATATTGGCAACAAATATACTTTTTGTCGCCCTGGTCTTTGGCGTGAAATATTAGGTGACGAAAGTGGGAGACGAAAGCTACAAGTTGTTGGGCCCGGAGTGCCCCTATGGATTTGGTTACACAATGTCACTCCCTGCGACCGCTCTAAAAACAGACTTGCGGGTGCGATGTCGAATGCCATAAAAGACTTAATTGAAGCCCTTCCTAACACCAATTGGTTTTAGGAGAGTTGGTGGAAAAGTGGTCCGTCAATTGGTATCAGAGCGGGTCGCTCATATTGAGTTTGTGAATTTCACTTCACAAGCGGATTCTTAAATTTTTATTTGCTATGCAGTTGAATTGAACTGCCCTCAAGTACTTGATTAAATGAACTTTGATCATTCGAAAGCAAAACTGGAAAAACTGTTGGATTTTACAAGTAATCATATTGAGTCCAATGATTCGGATATTGATGATAAAAATGATACGGAAGATATAAGTTTGTTTACCATAAAATTTAAACACTCTTTTAAGAAAAAGATTAATAAAAATAAAATAGTGAAAAAGATAACAAGAATTTTTTATCTTTCACAGCCAAGTTTCATGATAGTCAGAAAGAGAGAATTGAGAGCATTGCATGAACTTGATGTTCTTAAACAGAAGCATCTGACTCTTGAAAATAAGATGAATATTTTATTTGAGACTAACAAACTTCTTGAAGCAAAAGTAGCAAATTTGCAAGTTGAACTTGACAAGGCCAATGCTACTTTTAAGAATTTGAATGCAGGTTCACAAGTTTTAGAGGATGTCTTGGTGTCTCAAAACATGGATTCAAACAAAGAAGGCCTTGGTTCTATAGAAAGTGATTCATCATCAAAGGCAAGAGGAAACTTTATATTTATTAAGTCTAGTGGTAGTGCTTACATTCCTCCTGTTGCCAATAAAGCCAAGTTGCGCATCAATGAGACCAATGTCAAAGGAACTCACACAAAGGCAGATTCTCCGAAGACAAAGATACAATGCGCAACTATTAAAAACACCACTACCCAGCGTGGTGAAGAAATCCTTTCAAATATATTCCCGTTTGTCATTATTGTGGTATCAAAGGTCACATTAGACCCCATTGTAAGAAATTGCATGTGGCACATATGTATTGCACACACGTGGAAAGTCCACATGGTCTTGACAAGTTTGTTCCTACATGTCATTTTTGCGGAGTGGATGGACACATTAGGCCACGATGCTTTAAACTTCATGGGTACAATACTGCTCCACCCCAATATTATGCAAATAGCAATGGGAGTAAAATTCATAGGCCTAGACATAAAGTGACACCATAGCTTATTGATAGGAATATTGTAATTGCCAAACACATGCCTAAAATTGTTAGAAAAGCCAAGACTAAACTTATTTGGGTAAGAAAGTTAAACTTGGTAGCCTGTGAGAAGTTGCCTACTAATCCTCTAGATGACACTGGATCATCCAGAGGCATTGACATTGTCTTTTAAGGCTTGGTCTCATACCCATAGTCTAGGTTGGTGTTCATTGCATATGGTTTACCTAGAGTTATGGTTTGTGTTGGTTTTTATATTTTTATTACTGAGTTTGTTAACATTCTTTATTTACAAAAATCTCAAGAAGATTTTATTTATTTGTCTTTATGTTCCCAATGTTGCTTTCCTTTACAATTGTCTTAATTATCTTGACTTAAAATTTTTTAAAAACTATCTTTTTGTGTTTGTTGCCTTTTAGACATCGTAGTGGATCAGTTAATTGTTATGAGACTTTATGAGGATCTTCATATTGTGTATGCTTATGCATCTCTTTTATCTCTATATAGCTTGGATGATATTCTAGAATCAAATGTAGTATGGGTCATGTCCTGTGACTTACACTTCATTCACGACAGCTATAGCTAGCTCCTTAACTCCTGACCGACATTTCTCATATAGCTGACATGTGCCTCGTGCAACTCCTTTGAGATTGACCACTTAGCAGTTATGATTATATCAAGGCCGTTTATATAACAAAAAAACTTATTATTGTGTGTGTGTTTAGTTGAAAAGTGTGACGAGATTTGGTTCATAATCTCTACATTTTCGGGCTTTTCACTTAGTAACCGGGCCTCTTGCCTCAGTAAGCAATGAGTGTTCGCGTCAAACGGTGGAGAGTTTCGAGATTGTAATATGTGGTTTGCTTGAGTTCGTAGCCTTTTTTACTCCAGTAATTAAGTCTGTTGGGGTATTCTCCATACCTAGTGCCCTAAGGCCATTTGGTTTGGGTGTCACTGGCCTAAAGCGCTACACGGGCTAATTAGAAAGCTTAATGGACTTTGGCATTGCACAACCACATTATGGGCATTGAACTTAGTTAAGGAGGTTCTTTGTTTAAAAATACAAAATAAAACAATGCATGAGAGAGGACAATGGAAATTCACTTAGTATTTGTTGAGGGGAAGTTTGGCTCATTGACAAATCCAAAAATTGCTTGGTTTGACTTCTTGAGAGGAGGTTATCTTGACACTTCGTGCCTACATGAGAAACCAAGTTTTGTGTTGAGTTGAACTCGCTACAATTTGACGAGACTCACACACTCACTTTTGTCATCGGTACTTGAATCATGATACATCTGTTATCTAAGTATATTCTTGCTATTTGAATTTAAGATGTGTGAGTGCATTATACTTTATGTGTGCTCATTCAATCCCATAACCATCAACTTGCTTCACACGTGCTTGATCTTGAAAGAAATTTTATTTTGGATGGATGATTTGTGTCAAGGAGTCCCTTTAGTTTTATCGTTCTTCAAAGAAAAATTCTTAAATAACTAACACGGGGTGGCTCTAATTATGTCTCTTATATACTTGCTTTTATTTTTTAAAAGGGTTAGTCATTCACTAATTCTACATCGAATAATCAAGATCGTTTTCTTGAAATTGGTTTCGTTGTACCAAAGTTGTTCATTCTATCTTTAGGATTGCTTGTTTGAGGAGTGTATTGGCCCTAGTTCTTTCCTAATCTCATTATATTTCTCTTGGCAACTTAATCGTTCTGCTACATTCTTAATTATAGCATCTCATTCAGCACGTTAGTATGGCTAGTTTATGACTCTTGCTGTCGTTCATTGTGGTGCATTTTCATTTGCTGACTCTGGCTGGTTCCCATGTTTCATGGCTATTCATATTTTTTATAATTGCACACTATTATCCCTTGATATTCTTGCTTATTATTTCATTTGTCCTTCTGTGACAAAACGGGGGAGAAGTTTTAACACTAACAGTGTGTGTGAAGTGTTTATGTTTGTGGTGCAGCTTGCGGGTTTCCTATTCACACCATTTTAAGGGAAACAGTTTTTAGTGTTTAATATGTTTTGTCATGGAAATGTCAAAGGGGGAGATTGTAAGCCCAATAGATTTATTTGCATGTGTGTTTTTTTTTGTATTCCCAATGTTGCTTTCTTTTATAATAGTTTTAATTATCTTGATATAGATATATATAAAAAAAACTATTGATTATTCTGGTGGGTGGATTGATTATTATTGGTTTTTATGAACATCTTATATGGCATTTGCTTGTGCTTCTCATTAATTCTTTCTAGCTTGGACGATATTCTTGAGATCACATGTATATGGGTCATATTCTGTGATTTACACTTCTTTCATGTCAATTATAACCAGCTCCTTTACTCCTGGCCGACATTTCTCATGTAGCTGGCATGTGCCTTGTGCAACTCTCTTGAGATTGACCGCTTAGCAGTTATGATTTTATCAAAGGCCGTTGATATAACCAAAAAAAAAATTAATGTGTGGGTGTTTAGTTGAAAAGTGTGATGAGATTTGGTTCATATTCTCTGCATTTTCGGGTTTTTCAGTTAGTAACAGGGCCTCTTGCCTCAGTAAGTAGTGAGTGTTCGCGTCAAACGGTGGAGAGTTTCGGGATTGTAATATGTGGTTTGCTTGAGTTTGTAACCTTTTTTACTCGAGTAATTAAGTCTGTTGGGGTATTCTCTATGCCTAGTGATCTAAGGCCATTTGGTTTGGGTGTCACTGGCCTAAAGTTCGCTATACGGGTCAATTAGAAAGCTTAAGGGACTTTGGCATTGCACGACCACATTATGAGAATTGAACTTAGTTAAGGAGGTTTGTGTTTTAAAATATAAAATTTAAAAAAAAAATTGCATGAGAGGACGGTGAAAATTCACTTAGTATTCGTTGAGGGGGAGTTTGGCTCATTGACTAATCCAAAAAAAAACATGCTTGGTTTGACTTCTTGAGAGGAGTTTATCTTGACACTCCGTGCCTACATGAGAAACCATGTTTTGTGTTGAGTTGAACTCGCTACAATTTGACGTGACTCACACACTTACTTTTGTCATCAGTACTTGACTCGTGATACACAAGTGTTCCGCATATCTTCGTGCTATTTGAATTTAAGATGAGTCCGTGCAGCCCTTTTAATGTGTGTTCATTGAACCCATAACATGTAGTCTGCTTTGCTTGTGTTTGATCTTGAATTATTTTTTAAATGATTTGTGTTAAAGTGTCATTTTTAAAAATAAAAAAATACATATATTTTTTAGGGAAAATATTGTTTGATTAGAATTGGCAGCAGTCCCACGTTTATAATCGTTTATATATATATATATATATATATATATATATATATATATATATATATTCCACTTCCTATCCGGACTCCGGACCTCCGTGATCTGAACATTTTTTTGACGATCCAAACCGTCCAATGTGTTCAAAAGGTGTTTTCAAGGGTCCGCGCCAAAAATCTTCAAAAAAAAAAAAAAAAAAAACGGGAAGGGCTTGATCCAACCATTTTTTCGCAATCTGGATTTCCCCAAAACAATTTTTAACTTGAAAAAATTACATTTTTTCTTATTTACGGGAGGTCCTTACTAGAAAATTTGCCTATATATATAACATAGTATCACAGCAATACAGTAGCAGACCGTAGCATAAGCAAGCTCAATGGGTATATAAAACAAATATGATAGATACACTCCCTCCCCAACCACTCCCTACCACTCCCCCTCTCACATGTGGTAGGTCCCACCATGGGTCCCACATGTGATGGGTCCCACCACATGTGAGAGGGGGAGTGGTAGGGAGTGGTTGGGAGGGAGTGTATGTATCATTGTTCTATATAAAATACTCCAGCAGAGAATCACATCCAACCCTCAAGTAGCATCATGTTATGTAAAATTTTTTGATATCCTCACTGAAATCATCTAAACCCAGTCGACCAAGTTGATCACTCAATTGATACCATCATTCACACAAGCAGCTCCCATTCTCTTTAACTCTAATGCATGTGAAGTTGAAAAGCAATGTCTAAATATATATATATATCTTGGTATTTAAAGAGAAATTTATTTTGGATAGTGATTCGGCAGAATGTTTCCTTTTTCACTTAGATCATAATATCTTTTGGGTTGCTTACCTTATTAAATATAATTCTTCTTCTATACTCAATTA
The DNA here is from genome assembly GCA_016920895.1 of Vaccinium myrtillus. Taxonomy (NCBI): domain Eukaryota; kingdom Viridiplantae; phylum Streptophyta; class Magnoliopsida; order Ericales; family Ericaceae; genus Vaccinium; species Vaccinium myrtillus. Next base: position 27,979,111 of record CM029276.1, on the reverse strand, counting down.
TATTTTTCTCTTGCATCGTTTTCTTTTGAGGTATACTCCAGCCCCCATTTTTAACTACTCTTGAGGTTTCTTTGCAGCACAACATTGGTTCATTAATTATCTCCTTGTTGCTATTTCGATTCATGACAGTCATGGACTTGCTTTATAATTATTATTGATGACTTATATTAATTACGGGTGTTGGTAGTTTTTTGGTTATTGCTATTATTTGTTTACTCCCTCATGCAATTCTGTGCGGTCTTATCTTGATCCGACTGTCAGTTTTGATGCTTTTGGTATTGTGCTTATTGGTTAAATATTTATTTATTTTTTCTTTCCTCCTTTGTCCTTCCGTGACAAAAGGGGGAGAAAGTACTAGCGGTCTGTGTGCCTCCTAGTGGTACAGCTTGCAGGTTTTCTATTTACATTCTTCTAGGAGATATAGTTTTTAGTGTTCAGTATGTTTTGTCATGGAAGTGCCAAAGGGGGAGATTGTAAACCCAATAGGCCGAGCTTCCTTTGGTTTGGCAAATTCATGCCCAAAACATATACATTTGGGTGTATCGTATTTTTTATGGCACTATAATCTTCTGTATTTATTTTTAGAGTGTCTGTTTTAGGTGTGGAAAAGGAATCATCTCAATATGTATTTTTGTTTGAGTGCGGTAGCTTTTAGTCAAGACGGATTGCACATTTTGAAGACAAGGTTGGGTGCTACATGTTTTTGCTCAAGCATTTCAAGGATCTCTACCAGCACAACATTTTGATAGAGCTTGCTGGACGTTTGGCTCGAGCAAAGCAGTCTGCCAAAATGCACAAGAGTTGGATGCTGCACGTTTTGCTCAAGCATTTCAAGGTCCTTTTTTTAGCAAACATTTTGTTTGTTTTTGCTGGATATTTGGTTCGAGCAAAACAGCCGGCAAAAATGTCCGATTCTGCAACTATAAAATCTCAGCCATTAGGTTGAAAAACATGAGAGCTGCGGTGATAAGAACCCTAACACAAATATTTCCATCTCTCATCACTTTCAGCTGCTAGGGTTTGTGAACCTTGAAGAATTGTGAAGGCTTATGAATGACGTGAGTTTCAAGATCATCTTCAAGGAGTTTGTTCTTCGTTAAAAACAATCAATCTCTGAGTAAAGTCCTTTCGTGGAGTTCGAGAGGCGCTTCAAAGTCCTTCGGTGGATTCCAAGAGGCAATCGAAAGGCTTGTGGATTCAAGGCGGCAGCAGTCAAAAGCATTGGGTGTGGTGAACATGTTCGGCTCGATTGCGAGGATTCTAATCGTAGGTAAGATTGCTTGTAACTACACATTGAGTATAGTGTTTTTTGATTCCTTCTCGTGATTTTTTACCCATTTAGGGTTTTGCACGTATATCTTGGTGTTCTTCGATTGTTTGCTTTCCGTTGTGTGATTGATTGGCATCTTGTTTGGTGGGCTGATTTTCTACAAAAGATTAAAACCTAGCAAATCATTAAACCTAGGCAAACTAGGGTTTTTCAAGTGGTATCAGAGCCAGGAGGTCATGGGTTCGAGTCACGGGAGCGTCATCGTGAGAGAGGGATTGTTGGGCCCGGAGTGCCTCTATGGATTTGGTTACACAATGTCACTCCCTGCGACCGCTCTAAAAACAGACTTGCGGGTGTGATGTCAAATGCCATAAAAAACTTAATTGAAGCCCTTCCTAACACCAATTGGTTTTAGGAGAGTTGGTGGATTTAATATGTTTTGTCATGGAAGTGCCAAAGGGGGAGATTGTAAGCCCAATAGGCCGAGCTTTCTTTGGTTTGGCAAATCCATGCCTAAAACATATACATTGTCGTGTATCGTATTTTTATGACACTGTTATTTTCGGTATTTATTTTTAGAGTGTCTATTTTAGGTGTGGAAAATGAATCATCTAAATATATATTTTTTATTCGAATGCGGTAGTTTTTAGTCAAGACGGATTGCTCATTTTGAAGACAAAGTTAGATGCTAAATGTTTTTGCTCAAGCATTTCAAGGATCTCTACTAGCACAACATTTTGATTGAGTTTGCAGGACGTTTGACTCGAGCAAAGCAGTCGACAAAACTGTCACTCTCGGCGGCTAGGGTTTTTTCACAAGCTTTTATTATAAACGTTACGAGATGTACCAAAATTTTCTGAATCTTTATGAGGTGACACAATTTGGACCACAAATTAGTTGCATATGGTACACTTTTTAAGAGGTTTGTATTTTATACTTTTCCCAAACTCTACTCTCTTTTGAAAGAAACTCTAATCTTTAAGAAAGAAATCATTGTAATTAAAAGTTTGTGCTTGTGGTTTCTTAAGGAGGGTTGCTAAAATACTAGTACAAAAAAATGCCAAGCCATTTTATAACTAAAAAAAAAAAAAAAAAAGGTCTGATCTTTACTTGGGATGCAAGGGCGGAGACAAGAAGGTAATGAGCACAAAAATTAATTTGGGTCTAACCTTGCCTTCTCTGATGTCTTTTGGCTTTGATCTGACGGCTTGGTTTGCAGCAAAACGTTGCTTAGCTCCTCAGTTTTTGGAGGTTTAAGGGGGGCATTATTTCAGTGGTATTTTGAGAGCAGTCACTTTGTGCATATATTGCCAAATGTTAAATTTATTTCTAATCATTTCCCGCTCATACCTGTAATGATTGAGGACTAGATGAGTTTTGTTTTTGTTATTGGTGTTGTGGTGTGGGTCCAACCAACACCCCGGTTATCGTAATGGGGTAGTTTTTTTTTTTTTTTTGAACAGGGGGTAATGGGGTAGTTGTGCGGAGGGAAGTGGAAGGTTTTTTGAAGGAATATTTTCCTCACTCTGGGCACGAGCGGCTTCATTTTGCCGCGCCTCATCTGTGATCTTTGAAGTGGGAATTGACCGTATATTCCTCGGATGAACCGTCCAGGGGGTTAACTTTTTAACACTATTTTCTCTCCAGATCATGAGAGAAAAGAATTTGAGTCTAGTCTACGATATAGAATCGATTCCAATTCAGCTAACTATTAATCTGTAATAGAAATTTTCCATTTTTGAGTTGAAAGTTGATTCTTTTGAACTCTGGTTGCGCGTATATAAGTCGGCAGAATAAACAAAATTATAGCTTGAATTTTGATATTTTGAAATGAGAGATGATCTGAGGCATTAGTTGTGGAATGAACAGTCATATGGTCCGCACTAGGGCTGTAAACGAGCCGAATCGAGCCGAGCTTTAGAATGTTCAAGTTCGTTCATTAAATTTTTAAACGAACTCGAGCCGAACTCGAACTCAATGAAAATTTAACGAGCCGAACTTGGCTAGGTTTGAGTCGAACTCGAACTTGTTCACGAGCCTTAACGAGGAAAATATATTAGATATTTATGCTCTCATACAAGTCTAGAACTTCAAAAAAAAACTATTTTGTATATAAATAAGTTCCTACATATATAAAATTATAAAAACATATTAGTAAAATTTAAGTTTATAATACTTTTACCGGTTTATACAAATACAAATTATAAAATTTTCATTGTATATATGTAAAAGTTTATACATATCTAATGTTATATAGGAAATTCTTATGAGATATACATATATTTCAAGTTCGCGAGCCTAATCGAGCCAAATATTGTCAAGTTCAGGTTCGGCTCGTTTATTAAACGAGCCTAAAATTGAGGTTCAGGTTCAGTTCGTTTAGTATCCGAATCGAACTCGAACGAGCCTTTACCGAGTCAAGCCTCGAATAGTTCACGAACGCCTCGAATAGTTCACGAACGGCTCAGTTCATTTACAGCCCTAGTCCGCACGTCTGATTACTGTAAGACTCATCCGGGCCGGACCCATCCAGAGCCGGTTAGCTCGATTCAAATCGATCATTTTATTGGACTAATCTAACTTGTAAGTTTTAAACTATTGTAAAAACTTAAAATAGTATTGATCGGATATTGTTAGGTACATGAAGGACACACATTTTTCTTTTCAAATATATTAAGCACTAAAATTAAAGTCCGACATTGTTAAAAGACCTCCGTTCAAAACATTGTTAAAAGACCCTCAGAAGTTTTTTCGAGATGTCGAAAGAGCTTCTGGGTACCTTTTATTTTTACCAAAAATTAAAAAAAAAACGCTCTCTATTACAGCAACGTTTAAACTGAGTTATCCAAAATTCGCAGATCAAATCGTTAAGGTGCTCATCATACAAAAAGGTTCAAAAGCTTTGGTTCTTCGACTCCGCACACATCTTTCATGTCGCAATCGCTACCGTCGAAGCTGATCAACACCCCCGATTCCTCCGAGTCGAATGATATCGTTACCGAACTCTTCTCGAGATCAGATGATTGTTTGGTACTATCGTACCATTTCTGGAACGAGTGGAAAGGCTCGGTCTGCGGTGTTACTATTCCGCCACCGATCGGCCGCAACGTACCGCCGGCTAGGACTGTCTTGACGGCCACCTGGCATAGGTGCCAGTTGCCGGTGGAGAGGAGACCCAAGGCTCCGTTCACTGGATTCACTGTTCGACCGCAAGCTTCAAACAACAGAGACTGAAACAGAGCTGCAATTCAAGAAAAGAAAGATCAGAAATCGATCAGTGCTAAAAATTTGCAGGCCTATTCTACAAGTTTATTGATAACTCAGTTGGTTAGGCCAGCTTACGCACAATTCAACTAATTTTTCGGGCCTAATCCACAACTCACTGAGAACCCAATTAAAGCTAAAACCGGAACAAAACTCTGTATGAATTTAATAGGCTAAATTACCGGGTCGATTGCTCTCCGGCACGGCTGAAATGAAAGACATGAGATCGCTCCGTCCGAAAAATTTGGAGACGAAGAGGGTGGCGTTGCTTTGGCCTTGAGGGCCCTCAATCCAATCCAAACACGGCCTTAATATGCAAGATTGGCTGCACCCCTTCCTCAGAGCTCGACAACCATTGCAGCTCATCCTTCCCCTCTTTAAAATTTTCTATAAATCTCTCTCTCTCTCTCTCTCTCTCAATCTCTCTCTCTCTCTCTCTCTCTCTCTCTCTCTCTAATTCTGGAGAGCTGAATAAAAGAGGAGAAGAGAGAGAAGGCGTGGGACAAAGTTGAGGCTTTGGGGGGCTTATATAAAGTTATAAAAGGCCCGAAGAGGGGACTTGGGTTGAGTTAAAGTAACTCTGGTTAATATTTTTTTATTTTTTTATTTATTATTTTTTTTCTGAGATTCGGATTTTTTAATAATTAGTGGGGTTGTTGCGTAGGGGAAAGAGGTACATGGGGCATTATCTTTTGAAGGAATCTTTTCCAAACTCTGGGCACGAGAGCGGCTTCGGTTTCCCACGGCCTGTTTGTGTCATGGTATTATATCTTCTTGACCAGAAAAGAAGAAAAAGATATTAGCCTTATTCGTTTTCCTATTTAGTTTTAGTTTTGATGGTATCATCATTTTTCTCATTTCTCTCTCTATCTCTCTCTATTCATTACACCTGTTGACATCATCAAAATTAAACTAAACTATCTAACCAAACACAGTCATTATATCTTGACGTAGGCTTTTGATATTCCTAGAATATAATGAACTATGCAAGTACGAAGGATGACAAATTGACAATTATACCCATTTTCATGGATATATAACCGATTCATCCCGTCATTTGGAGATACTCTATCCGTTCATATTTGTTAGTCCACTTTTACTATTTCATACACCTTAAAAAATTGTAAATATCTTTGTGGGGGCAGAGCATCGGGTTAAGACCGAGACGTCTACAGCAACGCCCACAAGCGTCACAGGATGACCTGAAAACCTCCAAGGTGCTTCGCTGAAGAGTGACACCGGAGGAACCGGTCGACAAATATAGAGGGTTTTTGCCATTTGCAGATAATATTGAGGGCTTGTTATAAGGTCTCGATATCGCGCCGGCGCCTTAAACATTCTATGTTATGTTCCTTGTTACTGAGCCCTCTCGGCGACATTAGGGTTCGATAAGTAAGGCCAGGAACCATTCAACCGCATTTAGGCAACTGAGGCGAAGGGAAGTATCTATGCCGAAAGGTGATTACCTAGGGCTGACTCAACACAAGCATGGTGCACGTGAATAACGGAGCATGTGCCTGTAACCGTTTGCAATCATGACAATGATGTCATCCCAACGATCAACTACACGTGTCGTTATCTTAGTGCCGACATGTGCTCGTAACCAACTTGTTCCCATTCGTCATTGTGGCGTCAGCCGAGCAGTTATCTTGTGTGCAAGCACGAGCGTACTTGAAGAGCAAGTCACTCAGTCCCTAGATAAAGAAAGGTACAGCCATAAGAACGTGAACACATTTTACGCCTTCAACCCTAGATCTGAGTTCTTGCTTCTTCGTCTTCCTCATGTACTTACTTGACCATCAGAGTGCCGTTTTTGGACTTGACGGTCTAGTCCGGTGCTAACCGGAGAGCTAAGTGTGCAGGCGAGGAGCTCAAGTCGAGGAAAAATCATCCACTCATTCAATCGGTTCAAGGAAGGTTGATCCAAGAAGTTGTAGCCCCACAATCTCTCTTGGAATTTCAAAAAATATGCAATATGGATTTTATTTGATAGCTCTCAATTAGTTCTATTATATGAAATATTTAAAATCATGAAATTCATTATAAATTAAAAGATATAGACGATTCAAAATATGATACGAATGCCGAAAATAGACCCAACAAACATGGGCAGAGGGAGTAGATATTATCCTAGTTGATAAGAGTGGGTGTGGGGATAATATAATGCCTAATTGGATGTGGGAGGGTGTGGGTGTGATTTTGTTATTCTTGTCTTTCAATACACGTACTTGGTCGCCCTATCATACCCAATCCTCAATATGCATGTTGGCCATTTATATATTGGGAACCGAATCCCCAAGAGCCAGTGATGATATGTACAAGTTATACACCAAAAAAAGAAAAAAAAATTACGTGGCGGAATTAGAGTTTACCTTTCTCGGTAGACTAGAACGTTGGGCTAATTTGATATGTCAGACTGATACTGTTCGATCACCTTCGTATGAACTCGAACAACCCTGGTACCTTATAGCGTATTCCACTGTGCATGTCTCAACTGCATTTTCTAAGCGTGGACTCCAAACCCAACCTCCGAGTTCTCTTTCTCATTGCCCAATTTCATGTGCAATAAATTTTGTGAAAACCTAGAGAACATAATGACATATATATAGGGTTGCGCTAGGGATCGACCTAAAGATAAAAATGGACCGGGCTCCATGTACAAATAAGAAACCCTAATCCTCCCTGGTTTTATATTTCTTGCTACACAAATTATATATAATTCATTCCACTACAGAATTATAATTGCACTCCCGTCCTTATCTCAAATTAATTTTGAGCTCCATGTTATTACACTACTTAAAACATCTCCCCATGTTAAAATTACAGATACGCGTTGATTAAATTAAATTACTGATAGTTTTTTTTAATCAACATCTTGTAAAATACCTCGAGACTTTCCACTTAACTTATTTGATATGTCGATCGGATACAAAAATACAACTGCGGGGTTTGACATAATCATGCGATATAACCATTGCTTTTGAAAAAAAAAAAATCCAATAAACAATTACTGCCACTTTTCATCCCGAAAATAGAAATTTTCCGAAAAACCATTTTCTATACCTAGCCAGATTTTGAGAAGATCTACAGATTTTGAAAATCACCGTTGAACCCTTCAATTCGAAGCTTACGAAATTACACTTTAGCCCTACATATCTAAATCATACTTCAAAAACCCTTACAGTTTATTTAAACACTTGTTCCCTAATCTCTCTTATTCATTTTTATATTTTTTGTTTCATTGACTATATTATGAATTGCAATTACTTTGTTGTTGGAAATGTTGTCATAATATTGTGCTAAGAATGGACTTAGGTTCATAGGGTGGTTTCAAGTAGAGGATCATATAGACGTTGTTAAGAATTGGAACAGTAAAGATAATTGAGGTGGTGTTGAGCCGGTAAAGGTCTCATGTGTGTGTGTGTTGAGGGACGGTAAAAGACCAAAAATACAGTGTTTGGGGAATGGTAAAGGATCTCGGATACGGTACAATACTTAGTGTGTGTTGAAGGACGATAAAGGACTCTGTGTATAGTGTGTGGGGAATGATAAAGGATTCTAGATGTTGTATAGTACCCAGAGTGCGTTTGGAGGTAGGTAAGAACTCCGGGTACAGTGTTTGTGAAGCGGTAAGGGATCCCATATGCGGTACAATAGCCAGTGTGTGTTCGAGGACGGTAAAGGATTCCGAGTGTGAAATGTGTTCGGAAACGAGCTAGCGACTGTGAGATGAGATGATCCTAGGAAAAAGATCTTTAGAATTCACTTAAGTTAATGGCTAGTAATGAATCAGATGATGTGTTACACACATTTCTGTTCATATTGCTATCATTGATATATCTTATCAATACTTGTAAAGTAAGAATTAGAAAGGTAGAGAACTATCTACTAAGTGTCAAAACTCAGGCTGTTGTGTCGCCATAGAGTTTCATGCTAGGTACCAAGTGAGATAGAGAGCAACAATACCCTAATCCCGAAGATCAGTACCAGCTTAAGAACGTCTTAGCTACTGATGGAACGTTTGTTGAGCCATGCTCTCATTCTAGCAGAGGCTCTGTTTAATTTTAAGTACTGTTATTCGAATTTCCGGAAATGTAATTACATTGCAAATTTTACTTATTTTGTAACCGTCGTAAGATTAAGTTTAATTTAAGTAGGTAAGACTTCCGCAGTTTAACTCTTTTTTTGATAATCTCCCGCTATTTAACTCTGTTGTTTAATTAATTAAAATCTGTCTATTTTAAAAAATATTTAATTAACGTTTTCGAAAATCGGAGCATTACAAAAATAACATTGGTTTGGGGAATAAATTTTAAGATATATGATTTGACCACGCAGTAGTAGTGATATCCGGCATGATTTTTGTACGAATGACCTAAGGCCGGAGCCACTTGGGCAAAAGTTTGGGTGCTTGACTCATGGAATGGATATCTCACAGTTGCAACTATGCCTTTTCTATCTAGAAATATCCTATTACTATAACCCCAAAAAAAAATTGTTCCAAATTCAAAATTATTAATTCCCAATTGCTATAAAATATCTTTGACAACATAATAAATTAGATTTCCCCCTCAAATGATCTACCAGAAAAAGGGGAAAAAAAAATCTATCTGATTCATAGGTTTTTAAACCCAATAAATTAAAAACTCCTCACAACGCGATAGACCGTACAAATCAACGGTTTTTTTTTCGCCAATTAAAAAAAAAAAAAAACGATCTTGATGAGCTCAGTGGATCCCTGGTGGCTCCCACTCTCCTTAAAGCATTGGGCAGCAAAACCCATTACAGTCAAGTCTTGAAAAAGAGAAAAACTCGGAGTATTACATGGCGGTTTCTAATGCGTATCTCGGCAGTAAAGTGTTTGGACGGTCTAGATTTTAGCAAGAGAAAGAGGAAAGAGAGAGGAGAGGGGAAAAGAAAAATGTGAACTACCCAAAATACTTTTTGACAGCCGAAATAGGCGCTCAGGCATGACCTCAACTGAAGTACCCTATTTGCACCAAGTTTTTCTCCATGACAAAAGCTTCCACTCAAAAAGGAATCCTGGAAAAATGCGTGCCACATTAGATGAATCAAAATTCAACAAAAGGAAGAAATCAATGGGGCCCATTTTGGAGATGCGGAGAAACGCAGCCTCAAGCAAAATCCATTGGCTAAAGCTTCCTTGAATTCCTCATATTCTATTTTTCTAAGATTTTCTGTCCTCTTCTTCTTTAAAGTCTCCGTCCTCTTTTTTTGGTTATTTTATAAAGCATATTGTGGTGTCGTGGAGCTCACTTCCGATGGACTAAAAACACTACAAATCAACATCATCACCATTTCTTGATTTTTTTTGCTGATAACATCATCAGCTTTTGAAAAACAGAGTTTTACTGCCAGTGAAATACCTGTTAAGCAATGGATTTCAACTTCTCTGGTGGAGAAAGAAAAAGTATGTTTTTATCCAGACCGTCCGTTGCATTTTTGGATGGTCGGATGTGTGCTAGTGGATACCACGTCAGCAATGCCTGCTCGACACTAAAAAAACTCCTCTCTGGCTGAGTACCCAGGTGGAGGTACCCAGTGCGCATCTTAGTTGTACAAAAGTGTTTTGGACGGTCCGAATTTTAGAGAGATAAAGAGGGGAGAGAGGAGAGAGGGAGGGAGAAATCTGGACCGCTCAAAACACTTATGAAAACGGTCGTGATGCGCGCTCAAGCACCACGTCAGTCATACCCTGTTTGTATCCAAGTTTTTCTCACTCTGTTGAGTTATGATATTGCTACTGTTTTATTAAAAAAAAATTTATAACCTGTGTTCAGGCCAGCTTGTGCGCACATCGACTAAAGTTAGAGCAAAGCTCCGTATCAATTTTTTTTTTGAACGGCAAAAAAGGTGGGAAGGGGTGACCAGCGTAGCAACCCTCCATAGGCATAACCAATGGGACTCTCGATCTGCCGTGGAATGTCCTGTTGAGCTATAGCTACTATCTGAGCGGACAAGCCGTCACCACAGCACCACCTATGCAACTATTTAGCCAAAGGCCCTTCACGCAAATCCACACAAGTCCTGTTAAGTGCTTTGTAATTGTGAACACGTTTTGGATTCATTTTGATGATCGAAATCATTTGGTTTTTGAAGCTCGTCGAAAATATCCATCATGTTAATGCATATCATGTGATAAGTTTGAGAAATACATCTAAGTTGACAAAAAAAGTTTTGATCTTTTGTTGGAATCATTATCACAACATAAATGTCTTCCAAAACTATTAACCATACATATCTACCGATATCTTATCAAAGTACTTTTTTATGTCTTGATGAATTTTAAAAGGATAATGATACGGGTACAGAAAAAAGGGAACCGAAAATGTACCGATCGGGTTCGGGGACCCACTTTTGGGTTCTACACGTGTGATCTGAACCGTTCATTGTTTTTAAAACATTTTTCCGATTTTGATTCAAACGGTGAGACTTTGGTTCGAGCACTTCCAACCGTCCGATTGAGCTGAAATTTTGAGGGGCCTTTCGCAAAAATGTTTTAAGAACAATGAACGGTTCGGATCACTCGTGTGAGACCCAAAAGTGGGTCCCCGAACGCGATCGGTACATTTTCTGTGCTCCCCGTTCTCTACAGGTAGCACTGTCCATTTTAAAAGATGAACAGTTATGGTCCGGGGTAAATCCCGCGAAAGTCCATCTAAAGTAATTTTGCTAAACTATTCTAGTGATTGAGTAGGATAATTGACAATGAAAGTCATTGGATGATATTGTCCCCCTTTGAATGATACAAATCCAAAGTCGTCTTCATCCCAACCATTCTGCCTCCCAAGAGTCCAATTTGGTGGGGTAGATATCAACTAACGGATTAAATGAAATCCCAAGAGGCAGCAAGATGCAGTCCACACACACAATGCATATATTTAATTGTGACTTGGAAACTTGGGAGATCAAATTTATTTTCCATAACAGACACGCTGCCGGCCTATGAAACTCAATTATACTTTACTTTTGGTGCATGCACACACATTAATATTTATAATGTGCAATGAAGTTCGGGCTGCGTTTTGTCCAGAATGACAAGTGTCTGAGGAGGAAAATTTGTTTGAGCTAAAGAGACAATTTCATTTTTGTCTTTACAGAGAGAGTTTATATGGGTAAAGTGTTGGATAATTTGGACTATTTTAGGAAACCAAAAAACAAAAACAAAAAAAACACCTAAAAAATGGAATCATAATATGGCCAAGGAGGAGGGTTGTGGGCAAAGCCGGCTCATGGCATAAGCCAATAAAATCAAGGTTTTAGGCTCTGAGAAAATGTTTAAAAATTAAAATGAGGGCCCCAAATATGAAAGCCCCCTATATGGATCAAATGACACAACATTTGACACTTATTTTGACACACCCTTTTTTTCTAGTCTCCACTGTGAAGTTTCAAACCGTAGATCTTGTTTAAATGAGTAAAATAGGAGGTCCTGCAAAATTTCAACTCAATCGGATATTGGAAAGTGCTTGATCCAACTAGTTTTGCAAAAACTTTGACAGGAAATAGTCTTTTTTAAACTCTTTGGATAAAAAACTTACCGATATCCAATTGAGCTGAAATTTTGCAGGACCTCTAAATTTACTCATTTAAACAAGATCAACGGTTCGGAACTTCACAGTGGAGCCCATAAATGTGAGGTGTCAACTTAAGCGTCAAGATAAGCGATAGCGAAACCGGCCCGATATATATTAGACTCAAATAATTTTTAGGTTTGGACAGTTATGAAAAAAATAAGTCCAATTTTAAATTTTTTGTTGTAGCTTGGTTATGAAAACTTAATTAGTACGTTTGGGAACTAAAAGTAAAAGTACGAAAAAAGTAAATGATAGATTTTGAAATATCTTTTATAATGATTTTTATATGAATACTCTATATTGAATATTTTTTTACATAACACATATGGCAGCCTCATTTAAGGAGTTCGTTTTGGGCATCCAAAACCTTTGAGCCATCACTGGATATGGGTTGAGAAAATTCCGAGCGACGGAGAGAGGTTGAGAATTTAAAGTAGCAATGGTAAAAGGGCATTGTGCACTCTCCTAGGCTCTCTCTCTCTCTCTCTCTCTCAATGCTTTTTTTTCTTTTGTTTATTGTGCCGATCTCAATTTTTAATCCTTATAATGAATAGAATCTTTTTTCCCGATTAAATATGTGTTTTGTTGAGGTGTTTTTTTTTTTGGAGAATAGAGAGAAATTTTTGTTAATCTAAATGATGCAACTGATTAGAACTCAGGGAGTCCTGCAACGCCATCACATCTAGCCTACACAAATAAAACACAGTGAAACAAAAATTCTAGCCAAGCACCACCATCGAAGGACTAGATATATCCAACAACGAAACTAAACAATATTGCCACCACCGAAGAATCTCACCGCCTCTGCAACATGAAGCCCCGCGGTCACCACAACTTGAGACGTAAATTCCACAAACATGACATTTACCTTACTCTTTGGAGACGAATGAAACCCCCAGATGCACCAATCACTACAAGAAATTAGGTCTTTGGAGACGAATGAAATCGTCATGAAATGCATGGTTTTTGTCTCTGATAGTCTTGGTGACGAAAAATAGTTTTGCCACCTATAGGTTGTCTCCGAAAGTCACCTGGTGACGAAATTATTGTTTCGTCACCTACAGTAAATTTTGGAGACGAAATTTTTCGTCACCAATTTTCAAATTATTTGTCACCCACTCACTAGTTTCGTCACTAACCGTGACTAGAAATTGATGAAGGAAACTACTTAGGTGACAAAAAATTTCGTCACCATAAAATTACAGGTACTACCCGCCTGGCGCTGACGTGTTACCTCGTGGCGCACGCGTGGCGCCTACGTGTCACCCGCGTGGCGCTGTCGTATCACCAGCCTGGCGCTCGTGTGGCACCTACATCTCGCTAGCGTGTCAGCACGCGTGGCAGCTGAAAATTGAGAATTTTGCTCCTCCTGGGAATCGAACCAGAGACCTTGCTTGTGCGCGCGCGCACGCAAACTAGCTGAGCTAGGCCACCACTTGTGCCATTTAGGCACCTTTTTTATATTTATACTATAAAAACCGGATTATTCTTGTACAAACCCCTACTAATATCATTTCTTTTAGGGGAGTGATTTCCACACCCCCTAAATTGTTATCCACACCCCTTTTTTGTCTTCTAGTGAAACTTTCATGTGTAAAAATGTCACTAAAAGACAAAAAAGGGGTGTGGATAACAATTTAGGGGGTGTGAATATCAATTACCTTCTTTTATAAATTTTATACTTATACAAACACCTACTAATATCACTACTTTAATAATTTTTTATTTATTTTTTAACACAAAAAAATTTCTTTTTTAACAAAAGCTTTAATCGAGTTTATACTATACAAATAATTTTTTTTTATTCCGATTGTTTTACACTCCCCATTTGAACACCCATTATACAAACACCAACTAATATATTTTTAAATATATATTTTTTCTTTTTGAAAGAAAAATTTTTCTTTTTTAACAAACGCCTTTTAATAATTTTTTTTAAATCCAGTTTATACTATAAAAATAAGTATTTTTTATTCCCATTGTTTTATGCTCCCCATTTGAACACCCATTATACAAACACCTACTAATATCATATTTTTAATAAATTTTCTTTTCTAACATAAGCCGTTTTATAAATTTTCTTTTTTTAATCTTGTTTATACTATACAAATCAGTTTTTTTTAATCTGGTTTAATAGTTTGTTATAAATTACATTTAACGTATATATTTTAAACGTAATTACAAACTCCATATTTACAAGCGTCGATTTAAACCGTTGGCATTTCACATCTCGTCATTGTCACCAAAATCGAAGTTCGTCGGGTCATTTTTTTAGATTGCAAGACTCGACCCCACACTTGAGTCATTTTTTTCAATCGAAACCATCTATATTTTACATATTAAAGAGTACATAATTAATTTCATACAAAAAATAAAGTTAATCAGCTATCATTGCACAATTTTTTTTTGATCGGCAAAGAAGAATTTTATTAAAAACGGGGGAGCTATCGCTACACAATTGATCAGACAAAAAAAAAATTTGTTAATGAAATAAGAAAATGATTAAATAAACAAGGATGAGAGAGAGAGAGAGAGAGTTAGGAAGCTAACTTATTCAGAGTTAGAAATTTAACTATGGTTGAGTTGGGCCCATAGATTTGGTGACAAAACAATTCCTCTCCTATAGTTTCATTTCCCTCCAGATACACTTTCGGGCTCGCCAAAAAAAATAGAGTAAATGGGTGACGAAAAAAATTTCCTGGCCCAAAGTCTTCTCTTTTGTGAGGAATATTTTTGTCCTCTATTGGTTTGCTCTCCTGGGGAGGATGTGGAGGGAACATATTAGTGAGGAAAAAAATATTTTCGTCACCAAAAATTCCATTCTTCCACAAGTTTAGAGACGAAATAAAATTTCATCACCTTTATTTTTGTTTATCCTTCCAATTAGAGACGGATTATATTTTTCCTCTCAAAATAGTCATATAGGAGACAAAAATTAATTTCGTCACCAGAATTTCGTCACGGTTTATCATTTTTGTTGTAGTGAATGACGGATAACACCGAGCAAAAGATCCAGCCATGCATGCCAATCCGACAGGCAATAGAAAAAATGGGGCTGATCGGAACCCCAGATGCACCAATCGATCGAAAATCAGCATGGCGGATTACGGGTAGAGGCTAATGGAAGGCGGCAGGAGGAGGGGGGATTCGAACAAAGGAATAGGGGGGAGGCTTCAAAAGCCTACTCCCCCACCCGAAAACTGGGTGGCTTTCTTTGTACACGTTGAGTTAAGGTGTTGACTGTAGTTAGATTTATGGGATTTTTTTATTGGCCTGTGGCGTCACTAATCTAAGGATGGCAATTTCACCCAAAACCAATGGATACCCGAACCAAACCAACCATATCGGAGCGGTTTTTTATATTTTTTCCTACCCATGGGGCGGGTTTGGTTTTCAAAACATGATACCAAGCAAGTTTGGATTTAGGTTTGGTCTTAGTAAGTATTCGGCCAAACCGAAACCGAAACCGATCCCTATAATATTACTTATAGGATATATATAAACATATTATATTTTTATAGACATGTAATTTTTATTTTTGAATTCATAAATTTCAATGAATTTTCATTTCATCTCCCTCCTTATTCCTCTCAAATCCCTTAAAAATCTCATGAGTCTCTATAGGAACCTCTTAAGAAAAGTTTTATTATTTAGTTATTTCCCTTGATTATGTTGGAATTTAGATGTTTAATGGTAAAATCATATGGTATGTTACTTTTTTATTTTAATATACAAAAATGATAGATACACTCCCTCCCCAACCACTCCCCACCACTCCCTCTCTCACATGTGGTGGAACCCACAGTGGGTCTCACATGTGGTGGGTCACACCACATGTGAGAGAGGAAGTGGTAGGGAGTGGCTGGGAGGGAGTGTATGTATCATTGTTCTTTAATATATAATCTTTTTTCCTTCATATGTTCAGTTCATTAATGGAATGAATATTAATGCAAGTTTGGTGCGATTTGGATAAAATCCAAATCCATATGGATTAGTTATGGTGCACTAAAATTCATACCCGTTGGATATCGGTTTGGATTTGGGTATAGTAATCGCAAAACCCAGAGCAAACCGATCCATTGCCATCCCTACACTAATCCTTTGTCTGAATGCACTGGAGGCGAGTCGAAACCGAACTAGTTACTCAGTGATTGGCTAACTTGGCCACAGGTTTTCCCTCGACAAATGAGATTGTCTCCGTTTATAATGTTTTATTGTTATCAATGAAATATTATTTTCTTTGTTGATAAAAAACAAAGAAACGAGATCGTGCTTGAGCGGATCAATAACGCTACATCAGCACATCCCGTCCGGTCACAGTAAGGCAAATTTTGATTTTTCTACGATGCTGTGGTCGCGGGAGGGAGGGCTTTTTCAAACAATATCTTCCAACCAATGGGCACCAGCGGTTGTGGTTTTCCGCGGCCTATTTCTAATCTCATATCTTCACCGTAGATTTTGATATATATTCCTTAGTTGCAAGTTGTACATTATCCTAATATTTTTTTCTTTGAGCATCTCCTATTGACCACACAATGATGACCCTACGTACAAATAATTTTTACATTTATTTAAGGGGACGGTTCAGGAGACACAACAGTTATTGGAGCCCCACGCTAATAATCGGAAACATTCAATTTGTTTAAAACATGTATTTAAGAATATTCTTTAAAATCAACCCGTTTAGTGATCGGTGAGGGATTCATCTACTTCATCGATTCATTCAGGTTTTGTTCTGTCAAATTTCGGGACAAATACCGATCAAATTCTTACCAATATCCGAATGAGTTGATTTTTTTACGGATACCCTCAAAAATAGTTTGAATCAAATTAAACAATTTTGATCATTTGTATGTGACTCCAAAATAGGTGCTTGATATTTATTTTGTCAAATGTTGTGTCCCCGAGACTGCCCTTTATTTAAATGCCTACATGCTACGTTATTTGTCCACCACAAATTAAAAAAATTCTGAATTATCTTATTACTTTAAGGAGGATCCAACGAGAGGTGAGGGGCCTCATGAGGAATCCAAAATCATATCTGTCTTTATTATGTTTTTTGACTAATAATTTAGAGATGGCGTAAGGCATGATATATCGTTTTTTTGTTGATATTGTTTTTAAGATATTTTTCTCTATCGGCAAACAAAAATTTCATTAAAGAAAAAGATAGGGTACATCAATGGAGATTAAAATCTTTACATCGCAGTTATAAGTTCACATCCCTCAACAATGTCGGCATCCGAACCATAACCAAATCATATGTCAACGCCACTTACTGTGAGGTTACCCATCAAATCCTATTGTGATTGGTTGGGATGGAATTAGCGTAAATCCACCAGGTCATCTCTGCCCCCATAAATTTGCATCTGAAAATTTTGTCATTACTTGTCATATTGTTGTAAGGTTCATATTTTTAATTTTCTTGATTTTTTCACATTGAGAAGCATAAATAATTTAAAACGGTTAATATTTAACTACTATAAATCATAGAAAAGTTTGAAATAAGCAAAAACAAATAATAGTTAGACCAAACCCTCACTTATTAAAGTTTGCTCTCAAAAAGACTGAGAGTTGAAGATATATAAAACTCGATCTGGTTGTTAACCTGATGGACCAATTACAAATAAATTTTGTCCCAAGTCTGTCCAAATGCTCGAGACATGAAACTTTCGTCCGAATAGTGGTCAAGACCGCCTGAAAGCGCCACAACTCTGTATATTGTATCTCATTTGTAATATCAATCCACTAGTACTATCCGAACGTCATCAAATTGTAGATATTCTTGATGTTAGAATCTACATATCTAACGGCGAAGATCTTCAATGAACCGTGTAATATGGAATGCATTTTTCTCTTAGTTTCTTTGCAAAGAGTGCTCCTATTTATTTGATTGATTGTTATCAAGCTAGCTTATTGTCAAATGTGGTTATAGAATAGCCACCTTTGTAATCATTTTTCATTTCTTTCGAATAGCGAAAAAAGAATTTTATTAATCAAATCTAATGGCTAAGAGATTAAAAGGGACAAAATGAAGAATGAATACGACTTGGGGATTACATTCCAACATGGTTTGCACCCACTAAGCCAAAGAGATACAAAATTGGAATGAGGACAACCTGACAGAATCAACAAAGTAAACAAAAACCAAAGGTAGCAAAACATCAATACCCAGATGCAACAAATAACAAACACTACCAAAAACATGTACAGATA
Organism: Vaccinium myrtillus; assembly: GCA_016920895.1. Classification (NCBI taxonomy): domain Eukaryota; kingdom Viridiplantae; phylum Streptophyta; class Magnoliopsida; order Ericales; family Ericaceae; genus Vaccinium; species Vaccinium myrtillus. The sequence continues at coordinate 27,960,763 of CM029276.1, read as the reverse complement.
CAATATCCCATAAACTATCCCTAAGCAATGAAACTGAGGTCCCAAAGGAGTTGCATACTGGTTGAAGGGGTAGGCAGTGTTGGAAATTTTCGATGAATGAAACTGGGGTGTAGAGGGTCTCACGAGGCAACCGAAAGGTTCCTCTGAGTTCGTTGAATCTAGACAATGCAACTCAAAAGTCTGGCGGTGAATTCTGATGTGCAACTCAAGGGTCTTCCCATGCCTATATCTTAATTGTCCATCCTGTTTTCATGGACTTCACGTTTTTTTTCCTTGAATTCCACAACATTTTATGTATGTTGTTCCTTGTGAGAGGGAGAGATAGGCAGTAGTTCAGTTCGCCAAGGTGGTTATTCCAATGGCTGTCGTTTAGCCGTTTTGTCTTGGGAGATAAACGCCGGTGCAACCTACAACACTCTCGGTAAGAGGCGAATCTGTTTTAAGGAGACTGTGATTCACAAGACTCGGTTTGGTTTTTCGATTATGCTTTAATTTCAATAAAATTGTAACATGTAATCTTGTTTGTATTATCATTGAAATTGTTCTCTGGAATTGCCGTTTTTACTAACCCAAAAGGCAGCAAGTGCACAGGAACTGGCAGATAAAAGAGCTTAATTAACAACATGTATATAAGGAGCATTACTAAAGTCATATGGCCATGAGGCCAAAAGCAGCAACAACAACTTGGAGAAGCTGCAGATGGCAACAGAATGCAATAGTATAGGCATCAAGAAGAAGCAGAAATGGCAACCCAACAATAGCATTATCGAACGGCAACAAAGTAGAAAAATAGCAGCAGACATAGTGACTAGCAGTATAGCACAGCAGGCAACCAAAGACTTGGTTATACAGATTATTCATTTATTTGTCCAACGGGAAAATTGTTATCGCTATGCTGCCTAAGTGGTGTACTCCCTCCGTCCCATTTTAAATGCTCCCTACGATTATCCGTGCCATTTTCAAACGTCTATATCTTTTTATTGGTAATGTTTTCAAAGTTTTTAAAAAATTTGTCTAATAGAACTAATTGAGATCTATCAAATAAGATCCATATTGCATATATAATACATTATAGAATAAAAACTACAAGAGTTTTAAAAAGGCACGCATAACCGTAGGGAGCATTTAAATTGGGACGGAGGGAGTATAAGAATTATCCCAGGTGGTGTTAGCCAGCGCATTACCAAGATGGATCGGATGCAAGGCTATCATTACTACAATGACGTTAAAAGATGACAGTCAAACAATTAGAAACATGACAATTTACACAAAAGCGTCATAAAAGAACAAAAGCTTCTTTTTAATGTCAGTTCCCTTAAAAAGCGTCATCGTATTTAGTTTCGATGTCAGCTTTTAAAGAACCGACATGGAATACTAACTTTTTCATATCGCTTCTCTCTTAAAACAGACGTTAAAATTGATCAGGCAATCGTATATAATTTCTATGTTAGTTTTTCAAAGAATCGACATGGAATACTAATTTTTTCATGTTGCTTTTATCTTAAAACCGAAATTAAAGTTGATCAGGCAATCGCATATAATTTCTATGTCAGATTTTCAAAGAACAAACATGGAATACTAATTTTTAATGTCGCATTTCTCTTACAACTGACATTAAAATTGCTCAGCGTACACTACAAGAAATTTTCGAAAATATAGTATAAATATTTTTGTTTGTCTTTTTTCAACCACGAGTATATGCTAGCTCAGTTCGTAACACGCGCATGCAAGAAGCTCAAGGTCTCAAGTTCGAGTGTTGGGGCAAGCAAAGATTGCCCGCTACATAAGCACCATGTGGGTGCTGTGTAAGCGCCATGTGGGGCAATCAAATATTGCCCACCATGTGGACTCCGCGAGAGCAAAGGGGAGCGCCATGTGGGGCAAGCAAATATTGCCGCCACGTGGGCTCCACAAGGAGGGCCACGCAGGAGCCATGTCAGCGCCACGTGTTCGAATTAGAATTAGAACCTTGTTTGGAATGGAAGATAGATAATGTGACGGATTACACCCGTCGTCGATCTTAGACATTTAATGACACTTTAACACTGTCATCTTTGCGATATAAGATGACAATTTTAAAGCGTAATTGAAAGTATAAGATGACAGTTTTAAATTGTATTCTTATATGTTTCAATTACACTTATAAAACGTCATAAAAAATTCATACTTTTCATTTCACCTCCATAAATGACGGTTTCACGTTCAATGACGCATTTTGACTGTCATCTTTTAGCATTATTGTACTGAGTGATTTGTTATCATCGGTTATTGAACCTATGCTTAATTATAGTCATTTTCTAGTACTCATCTATATCTATATTACAACGGAGAGCGGTTTTTGTCCCAGTCATCGTATGTCATTCCTCTCTCTCTCTCTCTCTCTCTCTCTCTCTCTCTCTCTCTCTCTCTCTCTCTCTCCCTCCTATTCCTCCACCGGCCCACCACACCCAAAATTTCTCTCTCTCCCATTTTTGAAATTAAAATCACATTCTCTCTCACTACCTTCTCTCTTTCCCCCTCTCTGAAATTCGAAGGACCATAAAAAATGGGCACGGCCATGTGCGTCAATTGGTCAAGCCGTGCCTTTAGGCACGAGCACGGCATGCACTAGTACTATAAACTTCCCAACTTAAACTACTTTTGAGGTGCGGAGCTAGTTTGTCAAAAAACGATTACTCCCTCCGTCCCTTTTTAAGTGATCCACTTGGGAAACGTATATTTTTGTGGACCTTTAAAAATGTACTTTCGTATATATAACGTTTTTAAATTTTTTTGCACCAAATTAAAGTACTCAATGAGCACTTTAATTTGGTATAAAACAAATTAAAAAGTTACATATAGAAATATGTTTTTTAGAGGTTTCAAATTACATGTATTCCAATATGGATCATTTAAAAAGGGACGGAGGGAGTAGATATTTGCAGAGAAAAAACAAAAAGAAGATATTTCAGGCCCATCAGGTGTATTTTTTTTTTAGATTTCATTGTACGTATCAGTTTATGACTTTCAAAATTCAGGATTCTTCTCCATGATTGTTCAAGTTCATTGAACAAGCCAAAAGGCCGGTTTTCTTTATTGATTTTGTAAGTTGCGTTAAATGTCACAACATCTCCAAATTGACAATATTTAATCAGGTCTCATATTAGCATTTACTGAAAAAATATTAGCGATTGGCTGATTGGCTCCTCATTCAAAAAATAAATATAAAGGATTCTCTAATACTTGTTCCTCAGAGTAGTTTGATATGGTCCACGCTACCCAAATGCCAACATTCGATATCCTTTCGTTCTTCAAATAATTCTTCTGATCTTCTTCAAAGTCTTTCAGGTATCTCTCTACCAATCAATTCGCACGATGACATGAAACTTTCGTCCGAATAGTGGTCAAGACCGCCTGAAAGCGCCACAACTCTGTATATTGTATCTCATTTGTAATATCAATCCACTAGTACTATCCGAACGTCATCAAATTGTAGATATTCTTGATGTTAGAATCTACATATCTAACGGCGAAGATCTTCAATGAACCGTGTAATATGGAATGCATTTTTCTCTTAGTTTCTTTGCAAAGAGTGCTCTTATTTATTTGATTGTTATCAAGCTAGCTTATTGTCAAATGTGGTTATAGAATAGCCACCTTTGTAATCATTTTTCATTTCTTTCGAATAGCGAAAAAAGAATTTTATTAATCAAATCTAATGGCTAAGAGATTAAAAGGGACAAAATGAAGAATGCATTACGACTTGGGGATTACATTCCAACATGGTTTGCACCCACTGAGCCAAAGAGATACAAAATTGGAATGAGGACAACCTGACAGAATCAACAAAGTAAACAAAAACCAAAGGTAGCAAAACATCAGTACCCAGATGCAACAAATAACAACCATTACCAAAAACATGTATAGATACAATATCCCATACACTGTCCCTAAGCAATGAAACTGAGGTCCCAAAGGAGTTGCATACTGGTTGAAGGGGTCCCAAAGGAGTTGCATACTGGTTGAAAGGGTAGGCAGTGTTGGAAATTTTCGATGAATGAAACTGGGGTGTGGAGGGTATTACGAGGCAACCGAAAGGTTCCTCTAAGTTCGTTGAATATAGCCGATGCAACTCAAAAGTCTGGCGGTCATACCCGCTCATGAAGTGAGGTTTATGGTACGAATTCATTAAGACCATTCCATGAATTGAATTCTGATGTGCAACTCAAGGGTCTTCCCATGCCTATATGTTAATTGTCCATCCTGTTTTCATGGACTTCACGTTTTTTTCCCCTGAATTCCACAACATTTTATGTATGTTGTTCCCTGTGAGAGGGAGAGATAGGTAGTAGTTCAGTTCGCCAAGGTGGGTATTCCAATGGCTGTCGTTCAGCCGTTTTGTCCTGGGAGATAGACGCCGGTGCAACCTACAACACTCTCGGTAAGTGGCGAATCTGTTTTAAGGAGACTGTGATTCACAAGACTCAGTTTGGTTTTTCGATTATGCTTTAATTTCAATAAAATTGTAACATTTAATCTTGTTTGTATTATCACTGAAATTGTTCTCTGGAATTGCCGTTTTACTAACCCAAGAGGCAGCAAGTGCACAGGAACTGGCAGATAAAAGAGCTTAATTAACAGCATATATATAAGGAGCATTACTACAGTCATATGGCCATGAGGCCAAAAGCAACAAAAACAACTTGGAGAAGCTGCAGATGGCAACAGAATGCAATAGTATAGGCATCAAGAAGAAGCAGAAATGGCAACCCAACAATAGCATTATCGAACGGCAACAGAGTAGAAAAACAGCAGCAGACATAGTGACTAGCAGTATAGCACAGCAGGCAACCAAAGACTTGGTTATACAGATTATTCATTTATTTGTCCAACGGGAAAATTGTTATCGCTATGCTGCCTAAGTGGTACATAAGAATTATCCCAGGTGGTGTTAGCCAGCGCATTACCAAGATGGATCGGATGCAAGGCTATCATTACTACAATGACGTTAAAAGATGACAGTCAAACAATTAGAAACATGACAATTTACACAAAAGCGTCATAAAAGAACAAAAAGCTTCTTTTTAATGTCAGTTCCCTTAAAAAGCGTCATCGTATTTAGTTTCAATGTCAGTTTTTAAAGAACTGACATGGAATACTAATTTTTTCATATCGCTTCTCTCTTAAAACAGCTGTTAAAATTGATCAGGCAATCGTATATAATTTCTATGTTAGTTTTTCAAAGAATCGACATGGAATACTAATTTTTTCATGTTGCTTTTATCTTAAAACCGAAACTAAAGTTGATCAGGCAATCGCAAATAATTTCTATGTCAGATTTTCAAAGAACAAACATGGAATACTAATTTTTAATGTCGCATTTCTCTTAAACAGACATTAAAATTGCTCAGCTTACACTACAAGAAATTCTCGAAAATATAGTATAAATATTTTTGTTTGTCTTTTTCCAACCACAAGTATATGCTAGCTCAGTTCGTAACACGCGCATGCGAGAAGCTCAAGTTCGAGTGCTGGGGCAAGCAAATATTGTCCGCCACATAAGCACCATGTGGGTGCTTACAAAAGCGCCATGTGGGGCAAGCAAATATTGCCCACCTCGTGTAGCACCTGGTGGACTCCGCGAGAGCCACGGGGATCGCCATGTGGGGCAAGCAAATATTACCGCCACGTGGGCTCCACAAGGAGGGCCACGCAGGAGCCATGTCAACGCCACATGTTCGAATTAGAATTAGAACCTTTTTTGGAATGGAGGATAGATAATGTGACGGATTACACCCGTCATCGATCTTAGACATTTAATGACACTTTGACACTATCATCTTTGCGATATAAGATGACAATTTTAAAGCGTAATTGAAAGTATAAGATGACAGTTTTAAATTGTATTCTTATATGTTTCAATTACACTTACAAAGCGTCATAAAAAATTCAGACTTTTCATTTCACCTCCATAAATGGCGGTTTCACGTTCAATGACGCATTTTGATCGTCATCTTTTAGCATTATTGTATTGAGTGATTTGTTATCATCGGTTATTGAACCTATGCTTAATTATAGTCATTTTCCAGTACTCATCTATTTCTATATTACAACGGAGAGCGGTTTTTGTCCCACTCATTGTATGTCATTCCTCTCTCTCTCTCTCTCTCTCTCTCTCTCTCTCTCTCTCTCTCTCTCTCTCTCTCCTATTCCTCCACCGGCCCACCACACCCAAAATTTCTCTCTCCCATTTTTGAAATTCAAATCACATTCTCTCTCACTACCTTCTCTCTTTCACCCTCTCTGAAATTCGAAGGACCATAAAAAATGGGCACGGCCACGTGCGTCAATTGGTCAAGCCGTGCCTTTAGGCACGAGCATGGCATGCACTAGTACTATAAACTTCCCAACTTAAACTACTTTTGAGGTGCGGAGCTAGTTTGTCAAAAAACAATTACTCCCTTCGTCCCTTTTTAAGTTATCCACTTGGGAAACGTATATTTTGTGGACGTTTAAAAATATACTTTCGTATAACGTTTTTAAATTTTTTTGCACCAAATTAAAGTACTCAATGAGCACTTTAATTTGGTATAAAACAAATTAAAAAGTTACATATAGAAATATGTTTTTTAGAGGTTTCAAATTACACGTATTCCCATATGGATCATTTAAAAAGGGACGGAGGGAGTAGATATTTGCAAAGAAAAAACAAAAAGAAGATATTTCAGGCCCATCAGGTGTATTTTGTTTTAGATTTCATTGTACGTATCAGTTTATGACTTTCAAAATTCAGGATTCTTCTCCATGATTGTTAAGTGCATTGAACAATCCAAAAGGCCGGTTTTCTTTATTGATTTTGTAAGTTGCGTTAAATGTCACAACATCTCCAAATTGACCATATTTAATCAAGTCTCATATTAGCATTTACCTAAAAAATATTAGCGATTGGCTGATTGGCTCCTCATTCAATAAATAAATATAAAGGATTCTCTAATACTTGCTCCTCAGAGTAGTTTGACATGGTCCACGCTTCCCAAATGCCAACATTCGATATCCTTTCGTTCTTCAAATAATTCTTCTGATCTTCTTCAAATGTCTTTCAGGTATCTCTCTACCAATCAATTCGCACGATGACTTAAGATCGAAGTAAATTTTCATCAAAATATCCAACCATATGTCTTCCACGTATCTCTCTACCAACACTTCGCACGATGACCTAAGAAGTATATCGCAAAGTCACCGTCGAATTTAATTTCTTCAATAGATTTAGATAAGACGACCTAAGAGGTATCTCAAATCGTCATGCAAATCAATATCAATGGATTGGGAAGCTGATTCTTTGGTGAAAAATAAACATTTAAGTGTGTAATATTTCTGTAGGTACTAGAGGATGGTTGGTTGCGCATTTTTATAAAATGGATGAGTTTGATACTTCTCAATTCTCCATTTAATTCAATTGCCACCAAAGCACCACAACCAATCATTGTCTTTGTTGCAAGAATCTCTTCTAATATTAAATCCACCTTTTCCTCCAAAAACATTGTAAGAACTGGCACGTGTCACACCTGGATCCAAAACATTCGCCCTTTACTAATAACTAAGACTAATCTGGCTCGCTTCTTCATTCCCGCCCCTCCCCAATCTCTTTAGCTTGCCCTTCGAAAGCTTGCTTGTCTTATCCTTATGATTAGTTCCCTGCATGCCTCATTTGACCAGGGGAAAGTATGCATTTTTTTAGGGCACTATGTGTACTAGACTCAATCCCGCTTGCTACCCATTTTCCCGGGGTTTTAGCAACTTAAACTTCCAATCAGGTATACCTGATGGGATTTCCCATCAGGGACTCCTACAATTCTCCAATTTCCCAATCAAATTTTCATGATCCGAACCGTTCAATGTATTTAGGTTTTTTTAAGGGTCTTCGCAGAAAATCAGTGAAAAAAATACTGAAAAAGGCTTGATCTAATCAGTTTTCGATAAAAACTATATATATACATTTTTTATCGAAAACTGGTCGGATCAAGACCTTTTCAGTATTTTTTTTTTACTGATTTCTCGCGGAGACCCTTAAAAACACCTTTTACCCTTAAAAACACCTTTTAAACACATTGGACGGTTAGGTTCATGAAAATTTGATCGGAAAATAGGAGTCTCTGATGGGAACCCCATCAGGTATACCTGATTGGATGCTCACTGTATATATATATATATATATATACATATAGGAAGCCCTTCCAATAAGGGTCCCTTATCTAAGTTACCATGCGGACCTCACGTTTTCGAGCCAAATTTTGACGATCCGACCCGTTCAATGTTTTTAAAATGCATTTTTAAGGGCCCCCGCGAAGATTTGTCCAAAAAAATACCTGGAAGGGCTTGATCCACACAGCTTTTGTTAAAAACGCTATATATAGCGTTTTTAACAAAAGCTGTGTGGTTTTTAACAAAAGCTGTGTGGATCAAGCCCTTCCGGGTATTTTTTTTGGAAGATTTTCCGCGTGGACCTTGGAAAATGCATTTTAAAAACATTGAGCGGTTCGGATCGTCAAAATTTGGTCCGGAAACACAAAAAAAGGGCAAGTCCGCACGGTTTTCTTCAATAAGGGACCTTTATTGGAAGTTAATCCTATATGGAAGCCCTTCCAATAAGGGTCCCTTATCTAAGTTACCATGCGGACCTCACGTTTTCGAGCCAAATTTTGACGATCCGACCCGTTCAATGTTTTTAAAATGCATTTTTAAGGGCCCCCGCGAAGATTTGTCCAAAAAAATACCCGGAAGGGCTTGATCCACACAGCTTTTGTTAAAAACGCTATATATAGCGTTTTTAACAAAAGCTGTGTGGATCAAGCCCTTCCGAGTATTTTTTTTGGAAGATTTTCCGCGTGGACCTTGGAAAATGCATTTTAAAAACATTGAGCGGTTCGGATCGTCAAAATTTGGTCCGGAAACACAAAAAAAGGGCAAGTCCGCACGGTTTTCTTCAATAAGGGACCCTTATTGGAAGTTAATCCTATATGGAAGCCCTTCCAATAAGGGTCCCTTATCTAAGTTACCATGCGGACCTCACGTTTTCGAGCCAAATTTTGACGATCCGACCCGTTCAATGTTTTTAAAATGCATTTTTAAGGGCCCCCGCGAAGATTTGTCCAAAAAAATACCCGGAAGGGCTTGATCCGCACAGCTTTTGTTATATATAGCGTTTTTAACAAAAGCTGTGTGGATCAAGCCCTTCCGGGTATATTTTTCGGAAGATTTTCCGCGTGGACCTTGGAAAATGCATTTTAAAAACATTGAGCGGTTCGGATCGTCAAAATTTGGTCCGGAAACACAAAAAAAGGGCAAGTCCGCACGGTTTTCTTAAATAAGGGACCCTTATTGGAAGTTAATCCTATATATATATATATATATTTTTTTTTTATTGTAAGAAAAAAATTATTCTTCAAAACGGGTGTATTTTTTTTGGGTATTAAGCATATTGATGAGTGATTAATCGATGAACGTGTGTAATTTTTGGATATTAAGTATGTTGATGGATGATTAGCCTATGAAAATGTGTATCCTTTCGGATATTAAAAATAATTAATCTTAGAACATTGTACTTGTTTTTTATACTAATTACTCCCTCCACCCGTAAAGATAATTCACTACCAAAAAACCTCTAATTTTCGGATAAAAAATAAAGCGCTTTCCGTACATGAGTTTTTCATTTCTTGAAACAAAACTAAAGGAAATGATTTTCACAACACTCTTTTATCCCCAAACACTCCCTTTTTTTTTTCTTTATTCATTTGAAAGTACAAAATTGCCCTTGATATGGAAAACATGACTCATGAGTGAAGCGTAATTTGGTAATTTCAAGGTGAGCAAAGACAAAAATGGAGTGTTTGAGGATAGGAGGATGGGGGAATCATTTCCCAAAATTAAAGAACTAATTGAGATTTTTATTTCAAAAATTGCACGTTGTATAATAGACTGTTTTTGTGAGACGGAAGGATGGAGAATATTGATTTTGGATGCCACCTCCGAGTTGGAATTCTACCTCCATCACTGGTTTAGACTATATTAATATCTCTTGAATACGGTTGGTATTATTGGTGTTTAGCGAGTAATTTTTCGACAAAATTTTCTACATTAATCATTTGTTTTAATTAAGATCAGGAATTGGCATCCATAAAATACAGACCGAGTTTGAAAAAAATAAATAAACAACCATATGAGTGATGACAATGCAATTGTCTTTTTAAAACTTTTTTTTATTTTGTCTATAACAAACCCTTTTTTGCTTATAGCCGGTCATAAAAATTTTCTTTTCAGATTCCGCTTGTGAAGGCAATTTATTAAATCAAAAAATTACAAGAGAACGACCAAAAAGATGAGATAGTACTCGTCCTAAACTGGCCATCAAACCATAGTAGTTAGTAGGAAAAACAAGTATTATTTATATAGATGCGGGAAAAAGCTACAATATACATCCCATACCTATAAAAGTTACGATTTTTTTTGTAGAAGTTACGAATTTTTTGTATAAGTTACGAATTTTTTTATAAATGTTACAAGACACACTAAAATGTTACGAATCATAGAAAATGTTATGAATCATATTGCTAAAAAGTTACGAAAAACTAAAAAATGTTACGATTGCCAATGAGGTGGCACAATCTGAACCATACAATAGGTGCATATGGTACACCCAAATAAGGGGTGTGTATTGTAGACATTTCCATAGATGCGGGATCATTTTGTAGAAATTTTGAATGTTTTAGGCCCATCACTTGTAATTTTATCGATTTCATTTTGCGAATTATGTTGCAGTCTTAGAATTTTTAATCGTTACAAGCCCCAATCACATTAGCCTCCCTATGACTATTAAATTGACTGCACACCGAAAGGTTGGTTCTCTTTATTGATTTTGTAATCATATGTCACAACATATCCAAATTGAACGATTAAGTACTATTGATTAACTCCTCATGTCAACACATAAAAATTGTTATGACAATCACGGAGGAAGAAAACAAACAATCAAGCATACCAAACAAGAACAATAAGACCTTGATCGCTTTGGTTTTCCATAACAACCCCCATACTTAGTGCACGGTCCCGATAATTTTTTTCTCCAATTATTACTCTCATTATTCTATGCATCTCTCTCCAGTCGTTACCTAAGAAACTTCCCTAAACAACTAAACAAAAAACACTCCAAGATTTACGTGGTTCCACAAGCAAGGGATGGCGAGGATTTACTATATACAAAAGAGACAGTTCCATCCGTGTGACAATCTCAAAGGAATAGCTCAAAGACAAGAACCTAGAATCTCCTTATTCCCTTTATAGGAGAGTACAAAATTAGGGTTAACACCTCAAAATCGTATCTTTTTATGTGTTAACCATCCAGACTATTGTAAGGTCCTGTCCAAAAGACACATACTGAGAGCTCCATTTTTTTTTTTTATGCAACAGGCTCATCTGGACCGATGTAACTCCCATCCCTCAGGACGATGCTACACATGGTTTTTAAAATCGATCGTTACGTAACATATCAGCCGCTACGTAACAGTTTTTGGCTCTCTTATACTGTTACACCCAGTATACCATTGAGAAGGAAAAATCGCATGCGTATCGACTGGTTCCCGTTTCGTATCGGTTCGTATTTGATTCATAGTTCGGTTCAAGACCGCTATGGCTAGGAATGGCCATTTCCTCCGACCCATCTCTATCCGATCCGATACCCGCCCCGAACGGATCAGTGATTTGTAGATCTTTTTGAGGATTTGATAGGAAATGGAGATTCCTTTTAAAAATTTCGGAGATGGAGTAGTAGGCACGGATATGTCGAATCCATTCTCTGATCAATCTCCGCCCCATCCCGTCTCCGAATCCCCAATACTTAGGGTTCTATCCATGACTTATGAAAATTTGGAATTTGGAAGGATGCTTTTGATGATATGTTTGGTGCTTAATGTAACGCCCCATGTAGACCACTAGACCAGTACCTTGATTTGATCCACAAGCCACACCACATGGCCCAAAAGGCTTAAGCCCAAGGTACTAGTAGTAGCTCACATGGTTTGTTATATGCCAAAGATCACTTATGTAAACAACCAATGTGGGACTAAACACCATCTACCTCCAAACCTAGGGTATTACACTTAATGTTGTGATCTTTATTATTGGGAACTATGGAACTATGGAATTATCTTTTGAACTTTTGCTTTTGCCTTAGAACTATAGAATTATGTTGTGATCTTTATTATTTGGAACTGCATAACTAGGCGTAGAGTTGCATAACTTATCTTGAAATGTGTTGCTGTTGAAGAATATTTGGTCGCCTTCTCTGGAATGAAGGATTCTTATGACATTCTGGAATTATGCTAGTGCTTTCATCATTATTACTACAACAAATTCTTGATTTTGCTACGAAAATTTGTCACTACAAAGTTTGAGTGACGAAATATTTTTGTCGCCCTTTGTCAGAACAAGCTCGTAGTAATAAGTTTATAGTGACAAAATTTCACACTCGTCGTTGTTGTGACAAAATTCCAAACTCGTCACAAGAAACCAAAAACCATGGTGACAAAAAGAGTTTCTCACAAAAAGTTTCACTATTAGTGAAAAAATATGTCGTCGCAATGTGTAATTGTTTTGTTCCCACTAGGCAGAGGTTTGTCACAATAAAGTATTTATACGAGGCACAAAAATATTATAGTAACAAACTATTTTGGTGCAAAAACTCAAGTTTCGTCATTCGAAAGCTACTGAGACAAAACAAACTTGTTACAATTGGTAATCTAATTTCGTCATTATAAGCTTGCGGTGAGAAAGAACTCATTCGTCGCAGAAAAAAATAGTAACAATTATTAGAAATTCACAACCTCTACACCCGATTCCCGTTACGTAACGTTCGATATTACACAAACCTATACTCAAATTGTTACCACTACTTATCACAAAACCATTATTTAAAACCTTAGATGCTGTAAGTGCCTAAGTCAAGGCACACACCTCAACAAAAATAATAGATTCCTTATTATTACTTTAAACAAAGGTTTTGCGTATCAAACCACTTGATTGTCAGCATACAATTGATTCGAAATACACAAAGGCATAGAGCTTATAACCAAATGCAAATAAAATCTTCCACCGTCACTTGTTGGATGCAGTCATTTTCGATATTAGTTGAATATATATGCTCTGCTTCCCAAATGCCAACATCTATTGTTTTTCCGTCAACAAATAGGAGTAATTCTTTTGATCATGTTTCAAAAATTCCAACCGATTCTGTTCCACTTACTTTTTACCTGAGATGACATAATAAGTATCCCAGATCGAGTTCATCAGCCATGTCAAATTCGATTGAGCGAGATAAGCTTAGCTAAGGAGTATCTCATCGCAATATATAAATGGCCAATCAATTCTGATAGATTGAGGGGCGGATTCTTCGATGAAAAAAGATATAGACATCAACACTCTTGAACCAATAATTAATTGCATAAACTCAAACCGGGAATCATGTATAGTTTGTGAGTACACAAAACTAATGTGAGATAGTTTGTACAATAGTTAATATAAGTGGTTGTGGTTGTATCAAACTTGATGCACTCTTCTTTGATTAATCTCAATGTTCTTATTTTTGTTACCAGGGCCGACCCAGGGATAAGTTCAATAAGTCCCTAGGTTTGAGCAATCCCTCACCATGAGGCAACAAAAAAAAAAATTTGTAAAGTAGAGAATTTTATTTTATTTTTGGATACGTGGACAATGTGTTGGAATTGAAGTCAATGCAACTGGAGGAAGTGTTTTGAGTTCGAGTCTTGCTTTGAAAAGATTTTTATTAACGTCAAAAAATGAGATTTCTAGTAGCAATCAAGCTTTGAACTCAGTACCCATAAAGAAATTTCTAGTAGCAATCGCGCTTTGAACTCAGTATCCCAAAACCTTTCACGCGCAATTTGCCATTAATCCTGGGTACCAGATCACCCGTTCCCAATGGTTTAAAACTAAGCTGATGACATTTGTTGGTTGTAAACAATGGTTTAAGATAATGGCATTTAGAAATTTTGAAAAAAAGTGATAATCTTTTGTAGCTATATGTAATACTTTATTTTGACAAAATATTTTGTAGCCTTATGTTTTTAATGAGATGTTAATTCTACAAATTAATAGTGACAAATATATTATGTAGTAAGATGCATTTTCCGTCCTAGTTGTCGTGACTAACTATCGTGTCGAAACTAACGTTGTCACCATAGCTCTCCCTTGTAATCATGTTGCCACACATGAGATTTTGTACCAATAACTAATTCTATTGTGACAAAAAAAATTGTTGCAAGTACGTGCACCTATTGCCAGGAACTTAATTTTCATCCCTATAAGTTAAATCCCAATTCTTTTGTCACAAAATAAATTGTAGTAATAAAAATAATTTCCCGTGACAAACAATTTCGTCACAATATATCCAAAATGGATCTTTATTATGACACAAACCTATCGTGACAAAAATAAAGTGGCAATATTCAATTCCCACTGGTGGAAAAGTTTCCCATCATACTTTTTGCGACAAAATATTGCAACAAAACGATTTTATCACAATAACTCAACCTTATATGGTTTGATGCCTCAAAATCAAATTTTGTCACGGCAAGTGTACATGTAGTAACAAAATTTATTTTGTGGGAATATTTTTCATCACAAGAAGGAGAATTTGTTGCATTGTCTGGTGTACTTTGAGGTTTATGTTGTACTGCTTTCAGATACCCTGTTTGGAATAACAAACTGTGAAGATATATACTAACAATCAGTTTTTTTTTTTTTAGGAATGTTTGGATCCTCGAATCCCCACAGGGATCCTCATTCCCCATTTGAAGTAGGGATGGAGGATACAAACATAGTCCCGTTGGGGATTGGAGCGGGAACGAAGATTGAGAAGGGGATAGGGGACAAAGATAGTGCGATCCGTCCCCAAACAGTCCCCATGCCCATTCCTAGTTACGGCCAATTAATACTCGACCGTTACGGGTTATTTAAGCAATTGAAAATTAATTTTTAACCAAAAATCATTTTTAGAAATTCACAACCTCTACACCCGATTCCCGTTACATAACGTTCGGTATTACAAAAATCTATACTCAAATTGTTACCACTACTTATCACAAAACCATTATTTAAAACCTTAGATGCTGTAAGTGCCTAAGTCAAGGCACACACCTCAACAAAAATAATAGATTCCTTATTATTACTTTAAACAAAGGTTTTGCGTATCAAACCACTTGATTGTCAGCATACAATTGATTCGAAATAAACGAAGGCATAGAGCTTATAACCAAATGCAAATAAAATCTTCCACCGTCACTTGTTGGATGCAGTCATTTTCGATATTGGTTGAATATATATGCTCTGCTTCCCAAGTGCCAACATCTATTGTTTCAAAAATTCCAACCGATTCTGTTCCACTTACTTTTTACCTGAGATGACATAATAAGTATCCCAGATCGAGTTCATCAGCCATGTCAAATTCGATCGAGCGAGATAAGCTGAGCTAAGGAGTATCTCATCGCAATATATAAATGGCCAATCAATTCTGATAGATTGAGGGGCGGATTCTTCGATGAAAAAAGATATAGACGTCAACACTCTTGAACCAATAATTAATTGCACAAACTCAAACCGGGAATCATGTATAGTTTGTGAGATACACAAAACTAATGTGAGATAGTTTGTACAATAGTTAATATAAGTGTTTGTGGTTGTATCAAACTTGATGTACTCTTCTTTGATTAATCTCAATGTTCTTATTTTTGTTACCAAGGCCGACGCAGGGATAAGTTCAATAAGTCTCTGGGCTTGAGCAATCCCTCACCATGAGGCAACAGAAAAAAAATTGTAAAGTAGAGAATTTTATTTTATTTTTTTTGGATACGTGGACAATGTGTTGGAATTGAAGTCAATGCAACTGGAGGAAGTGTTTTGAGTTCGAGTCTGGCTTTCAAAAGATTTTTATTAACGTCAAAAAATGAGATTTCTAGTAGCAATCAAGCTTTGAACTCAATACCCATAAAGAAATTTCTAGTAGCAATCGCGCTTTGAACCCAATATCCCAAAACCTTTCACGCGCAATCTGCCATTAATCCTGGCAGATTAGGGATCACACATAAATTTTTAAAACACAAAAATAAAATTCACCATCCAACGGCCCAAACCCCCCCTGCAACAGAGGAACGGGGGGATTTGGGAACTGGTGATCTAGTTCCCTAATCGTGGCCCAGCTATATATATGCATTCATAGAACCAAAATGTAGCTCTAATTTCTTTTTCTACTATTGTAGGTTTATATTTTCTTTGTATATTTTAAGTTATCCGATCTGCAAAAACAAAGCCCAAACACACAAGTCAAAAATTTTTTTTTTTAACTTACATTTTCCATTAATTTTATTAATTATTAGTAAGTGGGCAATCAAACTTGGAGTCAGGCTTGAACAACCCAAAACATTGCGGTCGGCTCTGTTTGTTACATGAATATCTTAAAACTACCATTTATGTGAAAATTTCGTGGTCATTCATCTACAATCAAGCAACTACCTACAAAGAGTTAAACTTAAAAAAATGTCGGTACATATGAAACATTAATCAAAGTAGTTTTCAATTCTCTAAACATTATTGTGAGAGGTGTTTTTAGAAACCCTAAAAATAACCTAGAAACATTCGGAGAATGCACGATGTCAGAATACACGCCACAAATGGCGGGTTAATGTTAAATTAAGGCCACGTAAGCAGAATGTGACTCTAATGAGTAGATAGCAGCTGTCAAATATCATAGTAGTGTTGGCGCCAGCAAAAGATAATCTTAGATCCAAGCCGCCTCGCGAGATAAGGCAAAAAAGAAATATTCTAGGAATATTCCTTAACAACCATGCATACGAGATATGCATAATCCTTGCGAATCAAGGATGAGATCGAAACACCATAATTGGAACGAAGACTCCACTATGGGAAGAACTCCAGACGTACATGGAAGTTTACCATGGCAAGCGTTCCTAACGAATAAGGAATCAAGTATCAAGGAGATACAATCACGCAATAGGGACGAACCCCTAATGGAAAGGATTTCCTTAAGAAGAAGGATCCTAGTAAGGAATGTAACTCTAAGGACAAGCAAATGACGGATCCGAGGATCCTGTAGTGCACTGCTGCACTACAACCCTGTAGTGCGGCACACGAGCCGTTGATCTCGGCAATGAATGGCTCGAATCATGCAAGCACCAATATGAAATCCGAGTCATTGATTGCGCGATCAACAGCTCAGATGTTGCACTACATTAACCCTGTAGTGCGGCAATACACTACAGGATGCCCTCTTCCAAACGACCAACTATAGATACAGAGAAATCCTAGTGTAAAACGTACGTTGTAATTCGTTAATTACGAGCATTGTCAATCAGTTTCCTCGCAGTTCGTCAAACTAACTTAAGCATCGAAGGACCTTTGTTGTCTAGGGCAAAGGTGCTCTAACTGTTTGTTAGTGTTGCAGGATTATGGTTCTTCCTCAGAAAACGGAGTCAATCTCATTAAGAGCCCGAAATTAACGCCGTTAGTTTTTCCCTCTTACAATTATTAATTACAAGTTCTTGCCCACCACTAACCTATTGATTTTTTATTTTATTTTTTCTACATAACCTATTAACCCTTTAACATACCAGTCCTATATATTATGAGCCCAATAGTACAAGACTCTTGCATGGAAAAGTAAACTCTTGTACACAAGAGTTCTTATTTTTCGAAGATTTTTACACAGAAGAGTTAACTCTTGCACGTCCACTTTTCATACCTTAACGACAGTCCAGTGAACTGATCATAGAATCTTCCTTAACTTGAATCGTGTCAACAAATTTTTTGTCGATCCTCAAGAAACAAACTTTAAAAAAAAAAAAATTTTGATCAAGTGTGGGAATAAAAATGGGCCCCATTGATTTGCTCGAGTCTACGATTCTCCACATTTGCCAATGAATTTGCTTGAGTCTTCGATTCTCCGCATCTGCAAATGGGCCCCCATTGATTGCAATTTCAGTTGAATTTTATTTATCTATTCAAAGTGTAACACGCTTTCTTATTGGAAGACTGAAGCGTTTGGCTGCCGTATGCTTTGAGACGAGTGGGATTCACTGTGTATCCACTGAGTTCATCACAATCGTTTACTTATTCGGTTCGTCGCGTATGTTATTCTATTCTTTACTTATTCAGCTCGTCGCATAGGTTACTCCGACGTAGGTGGTTTATTTCTTCGCTCGTCCAATAAGAATGAGTTTAGCTGTTGTCTAATTTGACGGTAGTCGGACTCACTCCAGATTCACTGAGTTCATCACAATCGTTTACTTGTTCGGCTGATCGCCGCGTATGTTATTCTAATATAAGGTTGTTTACTTGTTTCGGCTCGTCGCATAGGTTTCTCCGACGTTGGTGGTTTACTTCTTCAGCTCGTCCAGTAAGAATGAGTTTTAGTTGTCCAATTAGATGACAGTGCCACAGTGGGACCCACTTCGGATTCACTGAGTTCGACGAAATCGTTTACTACGACTTTGTTGGGCTTGTGGGAGTCGGTACGTATTTCCAAAACATGCATAGGTGATTCCAGAGTTCGAGCACAGATGCCTAGCTAGTGGGATCATAAAATTTGAACCACATATTCCATCTGGTTAATAATTGTAAGCGTAAACACCATGTACACAATATAAGAATACGGAAAACAGTAAAAAAAAACACGACACACAGAATTTACGTAGTTCCCCAAAATCGGGTACCTTCATGAGAGCGAGAGCGAGTTTTTGTTATTTGATCAATCATTCAGGTTTTTACAATAAAGAGTATTTATATTTCTACTCTACTCCAATCCTAAAAATTACTACTGTGGGGGCCGAATCTTTCGAATCCGTGACGGGTCAGATGCGTCGCTCCGTTCTGCGCATCTGGCCTTGCTTAGAATTTCTTGATTTTTTTTTTTTGGTCCGTCGGAAATTCAAAGTACAGGATACAACTCAAAAGCCGGAAGAACAACAAACACAAAGATCACCCCAAGTCCTCGGACCAGGTTCCAAGGTCACCCTCAACGCCGGGGCATTACGCGCGAGGCAACCCCACCGTTGTCCCTGTGGTGCAGCGAAACAAGCCAAAGAGCAAAAGGGACGGAACAATACACTCCACACAGGGAGGTAATGTTCCAAAAAAAATTAAAAAAACCCCAAAGCTCTCCCTGAGCTAGACGCCACCCCTGGACCACGCCACCGAGAACCACCAGCTGTCCCAAAGGACCTTCTGGAGCAACCCGACGCAACACCTAGGCCCGGATCCCCGCCATCTCGACACCCCACACACCGCCACCGCAATCCACTCCAAGCGCTGTCGCAACCTGCAAAAAACCACGGATCCCCAACCTCTGGCGCAGCCCCAACCACTAGTCGTTAGGCCCAGAGACCAGTAACTCCCAACAAAGAAACCGGCATGGTTGACCGGCGATCCGATGAGCCGTTAGGCTGAGAAGACACCGCCAACACGGCGACCACCATCGGAGACCAAAACGAGAGGATGGGGAGAAGAAACCACGGGAAAAGGGGAAACAGAGATTAGATTTAAGTTAGGACAGATCCCATTAACTTTTCATATATGATAACTATATAGAGAAGTATATGTTGAAGAAAAGGTGAACGTACCAACTTTTACCGTCCATTTTGTTTTTCACAACCATGAACTATTGATGACATAGTTATCAATATCCGATTAGGTGAGTCTTTCATCGGTTACTATAAAATTACTGAACAGGCTGTGGAAAACCGAAGCCGTTTGTGCCTATTCTGGAAAATTTTCCTTAAAAAAAAGGCCTCCCACCTAATTCCCTGCACAACAATCAAAGAACGTATTAGAGTACTTCTCTTTCAAAGAAAATATATATATATATATATAGGAACCCCTTCACATCCAAACCCCTTTTTACGGACCTAACGTCCGGACCTCCACCTTCCCAATATTTTTTTGAAAATCCGAACCGTTAGATGTGTTTAAAACGTGTTTTTAAGGTCCAACGCGAAGATTTGGCAAAAAATAATACCCGGAAGGGCTTGATCGGAAAGTTTTTCACAAAAACGCTATAAAAACAGTTTTATGAAAAACTGCCCCGATCAAGCCCTTCCGGGTATTTTTTTTTGCCAAATCTACGCGTTGGACCTTAAAATCACGTTTTAAACACATCTAACGGTTCGGATTTTCAAAAAAATATTGGGAAGGTGGAGGTCCGACGTTATAAAATCCGGGAGTTTGGATTGGAAGTTTTTGTATATATATATATATATGAGTCCGGTTCTAGTCCGGGAGTCCCGGATCCGGGACTCCACTTCCCGATATTTTTTTGACGATCCGATCCGTCCAATGTGTTCAGAAGGTGTTTTCCAAGGTCAACGCGGAAAATCTTCAAAAAAAAATACCGGGAAGGGCTTGATCCAAGCGTTTTAGCAAAAACTTTATATTTATAGTTTTTGCGAAAAACTACTTGGATCAAGCCCTTCCCATTTTTTTTGAAGATTTCCCGCATGGACCTTGGAAAACACCTTTTGAAGACATTGACGGCTTTTCCCAAAACAATTTTTAAAAACATCAAAACACCAAAAACCCTTCAATCATCCCCCGACAGATCGCGCTGTATATATATATACTAAAAGTTAACTGGTATTTATTTATTTTTTTTTCCTCAAAACAATGGAATTAGACTAAGTGATTATTCAATACTCACGTGATCATCTCGATCATCACTTGAACACTACACATTTATGTGTAATCTATAGACTTAGTCGTAGTCCTCCCAAAATTGTTTAATATTGGGACGTCCCGGAGAACCATATGAGCGTGCTCGGGACTCGGGAGGCACTACCAAAAGAAAAAACCTTAACTACAGTTAACATTTAACCCAACCCCCACATCCCCCCTTGGCTATATTAAAGGCCTTCCAAACCTCCAATTTTTTCCATCCCTTACTCTCATTTGCTATCATCTCCTCCTCCTTTTCGAGCTCTCTAGAAATTACACTTAGAGAGCGAATATTAAGAAAAGGTGAGAGAGAGAGAAGATGAGCTGCAATGGTTGTCGAGCTCTAAGGAAGGGATGCAGCCAATCATGCATACTAAGGCCGTGTTTGGATTGGATCGATAGCCCCCAGGCCCAAAGCAACGCCACCCTCTTCGTCTCCAAATTCTTCGGCCGAAGCGATCTCATGTCCTTCATTGCCGCCGTGCCCGAAAAAAATCGACCCGGTAAGCAATCGCATTCTTTTAAGGGTGGCTGCTTCTTGGCAATGGCAAACCTCCTGACTTCGTTACGAAGGAAAGTGTGAAGAAAATATAAGGAATTTTTTTTTTTTTTTTGGTTTCTGATTCTTTTCATGTTGTTACTTTTCAGCTCTATTTCAGTCTCTGTTGTTTGAAGCCTGCGGTCGAACAGTGAATCCGGTGAACGGAGCCTTGGGTCTCCTCTCCACCGGCAACTGGAACATATGCCAGATAGCCGTCAATACAGTTCTCTCCGGCGGCACTTTGCGGCCCATCAGTGCTGGAATTTTAACTCAGCAGACCGACGAAGCATCTGAGGGTTTTCGTTCTGCTACGAAATGGTACAACAATAATAGTACGACCAAACAATCCGATTTAGAAAAGAACGAGATCACGATATCGTTCAACTCAGACTCGGAAGAATCTGGGTCGATGATCAGCTTTGACAGCGGTGACGATTATGATATGAAGAATCTGCGAGCAGAAGACGAACCAAAGCTATTGAACCTTTTTGCCTGATCAAATTCGAGCATGTTAACTTTTTGGACTTTTTTAGTCAGTGTAGTGTATGTGAGACCGAAAAGAATTATTGTCTTGTAAAAGAGTACTGCTACGGGTACCCCATATTTTTGCACAGAAAATGCACCCCATGCCTTCGGGGACCCACTTTTGGGTCCCACACGAGTGATCCGAACCATTCATTCTTCTTAAAATATTTTTCCGAGGGGGCCCACCAAAAATCAGCTCAATCGGACGGTTAGAAGTGCTTGAACCAAAGTCTCACCGTTTCTTTGATTTGAAACGGTGAGAATTTGGTTCAAGCACTTCTAACCGTCCGATTGAGCTAATTTTTGGTGGGCCCCCTCGGAAAAATGTTTTAAGAATAATGAACGGTTCGGATCACTCGTGTGAGACCCAAAAGTGGGTCCCCGAAGGCATGGGGTGCATTTTCTGTGCTAATATGGGGTACCCCCAGGTTTTCCCCTTGTAAAACATGAAAAGTTAAAAAGTTAACAATCCATGTTAGTGGATCGGGGCTTCAGGGGATTGGAATTAGAATTTCCGGTCACTTGATGATCAGTTCAAGCGTTTTTGTAACACGGAGTGCGTTTTGTTGAATAAAAGTTGGAACTTCTTCCAATAGCTTGAGGGGTTCAAGTGACCCAGGGTCCAAAAAACTTATATCACTTCTTGTTACTTAAAGTACGTTTTGAAATCACCCTCAACTACAAAATTGGACACAAACATTAAAGTAGGGGTGAAGAAAAACAAGTTAATCGGAACCGAAAAAAACCGGAACAAAAGCACGTACTAGACTTTGGCGCTTTCTATAGTAATTTTCTCATAAGTATTATCGGTGCATGTACTAGACGTATTAATTAGAAATGGTTCTAACTGACGAGCTCTTGAATCCACAAAAGAAATGATAAACACCTTCGCACAAAGACAATAGAGAGAATTGTAGAATTTTGTTGATGGTTGATTGAATAGTTAAATATGCTCATAGGCTAAAACCCTGTTTATAAGTAGAGAAATTCTAACTTAGTTAGGAATCAAACAAGGCAATTTCTTGCTAATCAATAAATTATAAAAAGGAAAATAGAAATAAAAAGCCTAATCAAATTTGTTGTCTAAAAGGTTATAAAATCGTGCCAAAACAAGTGGCATTAAAAAAAAACCTCTAAATAAAACCATAATGCTTGTAGTCCGAGAATCCTAATAAAATTGAAAATCAAAATTAAACTGAATATAGAAAGATAATAATTCTAACCTAAACGAAAATTGTCCAAATCAAAATCTTATTATAAAGCAATCAAAATAAAAATAAAGAAACTTCATAATCTTGTCCTACGATAGATATAAATTAAAGATAAAATGTACTCCCTCCGTCCCTTTTTAAATGTGTTGTTTCGTAAATCCAACTTATTAAATAAACGTCATCATTACACCTTTCACATCAACTTTTTCCTCCACTTTACACTATTCACATCAACTTTTACCTCTACTTTCCAAAATTATCCTCCACTTTTATCCATTAACTCTTTACCCACTAACTTTTCAAAAGGGCAAAATGATAATTGTACAAACTTTTACCCATTAACTTTTCAAACCACACACTTATTTAGGGACAGCCCAAAATGGAAAGTTAAACACTTAAAAAGGGACGGAGGGAGTAACAATTTTAAGGGTATTCAAAGGTTGTAACGAACTTGAACTTCATAATCTTGTATCTTTGATATTTGATTAATAAAAACTTTTTTCCGTTCAAAAAAAATAACGCAGATACTCACATAAAGGCTGGTAGAGATAGGAAAAATGCTACAATTGCCACTTATTTTTTATTGCAGTATGCATCCTCTGAATTGTCTTATTCATAACATTTTAGTTGAATCCATAACTTGTATATAGTAGTTCATAACATTTGGACATAAATTTGTGACATTTAGGTTTTGTTTGTTTCAATGTACAACGATTTATGACGAAAAATATTTTCCCTATAAAACGATTTTGCAAAACAAATATTTTTGTTTTCATTTTCCGTTGTTTGGTAGGAATTCAAAACTTATTTTTTCATGAAAAAGAGTTCCTTGACAACAGTATAGGATGGCTTTATGGATAAGGAAATGGCTGCAATACACACCCTTTCTTTGGGTGTACCATATGCACCTATTGTATGGTCCAGATTGTGCCACCTCATCACCAATCGTAACATTTTTTTTAGTTTTTCGTAACTTTTCAGCAATATGATTCGTAATATTTTGGTGTGTTTCGTAACTTTTATAAAAAAAAATTGTAACTTTTACAAAAAAATCATAACTTTTACATAAAATTCGTAACTTTTACAAAGAATTTGTAACTTTTATAGGTGTAAGCCCAATAGGCCGAGCTTCCTTTGGTTTGGCAAATCCATGCCCAAAACATATACATTTGGGTGTATCGTATTTTCTATGACACTGTAATCTTCGGTATTTATTTTTAGAGTGTCTGTTCTAGATGTGGAAAGGAATCATGTAAATTGTAATTTTAATCTTCCTACACGAGTGCGCTAGTTTTTAGTCAAGTGGTTATGTGGTTTAGGAAAGAAATATGAGAAGATTGGATCTCGACAAGAAACAGTTCTAGTCTCGGTATGGAAACACTGGATTCGTGGAAATGGATTTGGAGAATATGGAAGTAATACGGAAGTAATTTGATTGAGATACGCTGGGATTTGGCAACTATATCATTGGAAATATGCACAAGGAAAAAGTGGGATGCTACACGTTTTGCTCCAGCATTTCAAGACCCCTTAATTAGCAAAACATTCTGTTTATTTTTGCTGGATATTTTTGCTCGAGCAAAACAGCCGGCAAAAATGTCCGAATTCAGCAACTATAAAATCTCAGCCATTAGGTCGAAAATTGTGAGAGTTGCGGTGATAAAAACCCTAACACAAATATTTCCATCTCTCATCACTTTCGGCGGCTAGGGTTTGTGAACCTTGAAGAATTGTGAAGGCTTGTGAATGCCGTGAGTTTCAAGATCATCTTCAAGGGGTTTGTTCTTCGTTAAAAATAATCAATCTCTGAGTAAAGTCCTTTCGTGGAGTTCGAGAGGCACTTCAAAGTCCTTCGGTGGATTCCGGGAGGCAAACGGAAGGCTTGTGGATTCAAGGCAACGGCGGTCAAAGCACTGGGTGTGGTGAACGAGGATTAGGCAAGGAGTTCTTAGGTTCGATTGGTGAGGATTCACGATCGTTGGTAAGATTGCTTGTAACTACACATTGAGTATAGTATTTTGATTCCTTCCCGTGGTTTTTACCCGTATTGGGGTTTTCCACGTATATCGTTGTGTTCTTCATTTGTTTGCTTTCCGTTGTGTGATTGATTGACATCTTGTTTGGTGGGCTGATTTTCTACAAAAGATTAAAACATAGCAAATCTATAAACCTAGGCAAACTAGGGTTTTTCAATTGGTATCAAAGCGGGTCGCTCATATTAAGTTTGTGAATTTTTCTTCACGAGCGGATCCTTAAGTACTTGATAAAACGAACTTTGATCATTCGAAAGCAAAACTAGAAAAACCGTTGGATTTTACAATTAATCATATTGAGTCCAATGATTCGGATATTGATGATAAATATGATACGGAAGATATAAATTTGTTTACCAAAAAATTTAAACGCTCTTTTAAGAAAAAGATTAATAAAAATAAAAATAGTGAAAAAGATAACAAGAATTTTTTTATCTTTCACAGCCAAGTTTCATGATAGCCAGAAAGAGAGAATTGATGTCTTGCATGAACTTGATGTTCTTAAACAGAAGCATCTGACTCTTGAAAATAAGATGCATATTTTATTTGAGACTAACAAACTTCTTGAAGCAAAAGTAGCAAATTTGCAGGTTGAACTTGACAAGGCCAATGCTATTTTTAAGAATTTGGATGCAGGTTCACAAGTTTTAGAGGATGTCCTGGTATCTCAAAACATGGATTCAAACAAAGAAGGCCTTGGTTCTATAGAAAGTGATTCATCATCAAAGGCAAGAGGAAACTTTATATTTATTAAGTCTACTGGCAGTGCTCACGTTCCTCTTGTGGCCAATAAAGCCAAGTTGCGCATCAACGAGACCAATGTCAAAGGAACTCGCACAGAGGCAAATTCTCCGAAGGCAAAGAAACAATGCGCAGTAGGTAAAAGTACCACTACCAAGCGTGGTGAGGTAAACTCTTTTCAACATATTCCCATTTGTCATTATTGTGGTATCAAAGGTCACATAAGACCTCATTGTAAGAAATTTCGTATGGCACATACGTATCGCACACATGTAGAAAGTCCACATACTCTTGACAAGTTGGTTCCTACATGTCATTTTTGTGGAGTGAATGGACATATTAGACCACGATGCTTCAAACTTTATAGGTACACTACTACTCCACCTCAATATTATGCTAATAGCAACAAGAGTAAAATTTATAGGCCAAGACATAAAGTGACACCACAGCCTAAGGATAGGAATGTAATTTCCAAACACATGCCTAAAATTGTTAGAAAGGTTGAGGAGGTAAAGACTAAACTTATTTGGGTAAGAAAGTTAAACTTGGTAGTCTGTGAGGATTTGCCTACTAATCCTCTAGATGACATTGGATCATCTGGAATTGATCTTACTTTTTAAGGCTTGATCTCATTTCCATAGTCTAGGTTGATATACGTTGCCTATCATTCAATTTTAGCTATGGTTTGCATTGATTGTTTTTTTGTTGCATAATATGTAGCTCCCTTCATTTACAAAAAAAAATTCACAAAATTTTGTTTCTTAGATTATTTGCTCGCAACATGGCCTTCTTCTACAGTTGTTTTTATTTGTCTTAATCATTAAAAAAAAAAATGTGTCATATCCTAGAGCATATTTGTGATTGAATTGGTTGTTAACGATGGTTTTACATAAGGGCACAATAGCTATGGCTGTATTCATTCTATTTACCTATCCATGTGGAGTGCTGTGATATTGGTTGTAGCATGGTCTTGCCATTGTGTCTTACACTTACTCACGACAAAGATAATGTGCCCCCATATCACTAATTGTCATTTCTCATAAAACTGGAGAAGGTCTTTATTTTTCCCCATGAGATTGACCGTTAAGCATTTGTGATATTGTCTTGGGAGTTTACTTGAAAATGGATACTATTTTTGTTTTTGTCTTGTGGTGTTAGTTGAAAAGTGCTGACAATTATAATTTTTATCTTGGGAGTTCAGTTGAAAAGTGTGATGAGATTGGATTCATATTATCTGCATTTTCGGGCTTTTCACTTAGTAACCGGGCCTCTTGCCTCAGTAAGCAGTGAGTGTTCGCGTCAAACGGTGGAGAGTTTCGGGATTGTAATATGTGGTTTGCTTGAGTTCGTAGCCTTTTTGACTTGAGTAATTAAGTCCGTTGGGGTATTCTCTATACCTAGTGCCCTAAGGCCATTTGGTTTGGGTGTCACTGGCCTAAAGCTCGCTACACAGGTCAATTAGAAAGCTTAAGGGACTTAGGCATTGCACGACCACATTATGAGAATTGAACTTAGTTAAGGAGGTTCTTTGTTTTAAAATACAAAATAAAAAATGCATGAGAGGAAGGTGGAAATTCACTCAGTATTTGTTGAGGGGGAGTTTGGCTCATTGACAAATCCAAAAATGCTTGGTTTGACTTCTTGAGGGGGAGATTTTAGACCTCCTGTGTGTTCATGAGAAACCGAGTATTTGTGAATTTTGGTTGAGCTTAATGTCATTTGTTGTGACTCACACACACACTTTCGTCACTATGTCTTGACCTATGCTATATCTTTTATTCTCATACCACTATGATAGGTTATGGCATAAGTGCTAGCACATGTTTTTGTGTTTATTTATTACTATTGTTTACCATCACCTGACTTTGCGGGTATGCTTTTTGGATGTGCCTTAAACGTACCAAATTTTTATATTTCTATATGTCCATGAAAGTCAGATTTTTTTAAAAAAAAAAGTTATCGTTTTTAGTATGACATCAATTATTTTTGTTCTATGTCTTCACTCTCATCTCATTTGGTCATAAGGATCTTTCATATTCTTTAAGGAATACATTATTTTGGAGATTGAGTTCACCGATTCTTTTCCTTGGTTAGTTTTCGAAGCACAATATTAGTACCTTGATTATCACTTTGCTATTATTTCGGTCGTGGATTAGTAATACGTTTATTACAGGAGACTTTTATTAATTATGGGTATTGTTAGATCAATGTTTTGATATTTATTTTGATTGCTTCTCCTATACTGGTTTCATTTGCGTTATAGTACTTGCCTAGCATATAACCGTTAAATGCTTTCATTCTTTGGCTGATTCCTTATTCAATATTTATTCATATCCAATGTCCCTTTGTCCTTCCGTAACAAAAAGGGGGAGAAGCTTAACACTAAAAGTTTGTGTGAAGTGTTTGTCTGTGGTGCAGCTTGCAGGGATACAGTTTTTAGTGTTTAATATGTTTTGTCATGGAAATGCAAAAGGGGGAGATTGTAAGCCCAATAGGCCGAGCTTCCTTTGGTTTGGCAAATCCATGCCCAAAACATATACATTTGGGTGTATCGTATTTTCTATGACACTGTAATCTTCGGTATTTATTTTTAGAGTGTCTGTTCTAGATGTGGAAAG
The DNA here is from genome assembly GCA_016920895.1 of Vaccinium myrtillus. Classification (NCBI taxonomy): domain Eukaryota; kingdom Viridiplantae; phylum Streptophyta; class Magnoliopsida; order Ericales; family Ericaceae; genus Vaccinium; species Vaccinium myrtillus. The sequence goes on along the minus strand of CM029276.1, from coordinate 27,932,328 downwards.
GAATCATGTAAATTGTAATTTTAATCTTCCTACACGAGTGCGCTAGTTTTTAGTCAAGTGGTTATGTGGTTTAGGAAAGAAATATGAGAAGATTGGATCTCGACAAGAAACAGTTCTAGTCTCGGTATGGAAACACTGGATTCGTAGAAATGGATTTGGAGAATATGAAAGTAATACGGAAGTAATTTGATTGAGATACGCTGGGATTTGGCAACTATATCATTGGAAATATGCACAAGGAAAAAGTGGGATGCTACACGTTTTGCTCCAGCATTTCAAGACCCCTTAATTAGCAAAACATTCTGTTTATTTTTGCTGGATATTTTTGCTCGAGCAAAACAGCCGGCAAAAATGTCCGAATTCAGCAACTATAAAATCTCAGCCATTAGGTCGAAAATTGTGAGAGTTGCGGTGATAAAAACCCTAACACAAATATTTCCATCTCTCATCACTTTCGGCGGCTAGGGTTTGTGAACCTTGAAGAATTGTGAAGGCTTGTGAATGCCGTGAGTTTCAAGATCATCTTCAAGGGGTTTGTTCTTCGTTAAAAATAATCAATCTCTGAGTAAAGTCCTTTCGTGGAGTTCGAGAGGCACTTCAAAGTCCTTCGGTGGATTCCGGGAGGCAAACGGAAGGCTTGTGGATTCAAGGCAACGGCGGTCAAAGCACTGGGTGTGGTGAACGAGGATTAGGCAAGGAGTTCTTAGGTTCGATTGGTGAGGATTCACGATCGTTGGTAAGATTGCTTGTAACTACACATTGAGTATAGTGTTTTGATTCCTTCCCGTGGTTTTTACCCGTATTGGGGTTTTCCACGTATATCGTTGTGTTCTTCATTTGTTTGCTTTCCGTTGTGTGATTGATTGACATCTTGTTTGGTGGGCTGATTTTCTACAAAAGATTAAAACATAGCAAATCTATAAACCTAGGCAAACTAGGGTTTTTCAATAGGGATGTGTATGATACACACCCAAATAAAGGGTGTTGTATTGTAGCCTTTTCCTATGGATAAAGTTTCAATTCAAGAGGGGAGAGAGAGAGAGAGAGAGAGAGAGAGAGAGATTCCTTTGAATGGGGACGAAATGCATAAAGATCCCAACCTGGAAAAATGACTTACGGGATCTTGAGAAAATTATTTTACGTGTAAAATATTTTTTTCTACATTTTGTGCAACCAAACACTCAAATACTAGAAAATATTTATCAAGAAACCATTTTACGCCCAAACATACGCAAACAGAGCCTTACTATATTTTAATTTGAATTTATAAAACTTTTACGGTATGAAAAAAAATTTCTTCATGTTGGAGTTAATTTATAGAAAAAAAATGTGATGGATTTCTATTCAAATTTTATGAATCCTTACACAAATAGTACGAATTTTATAAATCAACTTTATGCATTAATATACAAAATGTTATGATTTTAAAGCGATTTGGTGCATATTGTACAAACCCACATGCGGATGTATATTGTTGCATTGCCATTTATATAGAGATGCAGGAGCATTTAGCTACATTATTGAATGTTATAGCCCATCATACATGATTTTTTAGATTTCATTTCCCGAGTTATCCTGCGTCTTGGAAATTTGGTCTCAAGCCCCAAACACAATAATCTTCAAACGATTCTTAAATTGAATATCGAACACATCGAAAGACTGGTTCTCTTAATTTATATGATTTTGTGATTAAGTAATGCCAAACCCACAACATCTCCAAGTTGACCATAACTATCATTCTAGCGCATTCTAGCATAACTATTAACTCGATCCTCATTTTCCAATTGGCTAGCTACGCATGCAAAAACGGGGTCCTGGTAGTGTCCCAAAGGCATTATACCATGTAGTCCTCAATTTGCGCCATATACGTAAGATACTTCTAAACTATTGATTGTCGATGGGAAAGTAATTGAACGAATATGCTTGTAACGGAGAGTACGTAGTTGATCGAATATGCTTTTCGGAAGCACCCAAAAAATAATTAATTAAAAAGGGAAGTAGTTTGAATATTTTCTATGCTTCCCCAAGTTCCTACATCATGGTCTTTACTTCCATTATTAAGTAATTCTTTAGATCTTGCTTCCGAAATTCCAACCGATTCAATCCACCTACTTCTCGACATGTTAATCATAAGATGACATATTATGTATCTCGGAGTTCATCAGATCAGTCAAACTTCAATAGAGCGAGATTTGATGACTTGAGGGTATTTTACAGTGATTAGCCGAGTTCGTTTGGATGGATCGAGAGACGGATTCGTTGTTGAAAAAGATGCGGATCGATATACGTGTAAACTTTTCTGCTAGAGGATACCACTGTTTTGACCTATCTTTGAGTACGGGTTTGAATGATTGATTTATGTTATCGGAAGCTGTTGCAACACGATTTGAAAAAAAGTACTACTCCCTCCGTCCCAATTTTATAGTCCCTTTTGGGAGTTCGTGTCACTTTTCAAAGTGTTATATCTTATAATCTACAATGTTTTAGGTGATTTTGAAAATTTTGTTTATTAGATTAAATTAAGATATATCAAACAATATCCATATTGCATATAAAAGATATTACCGATTGAAAGATATAATCGATTTTTTATCCGGTTAGAATAGAGCGAGGGACTATAAAATTGAGACGGAGGGAGTATAATTGATCGTGATTTTGAAACTGTTCTTTCCATAACTTGCAATTGCACACAATGAATGGCTTGACGGGTCCTTGTCTCCTAAATCGCTATTTAATTCAATTAAGCACCACAACTGATTCTTGTTTTTTTTTTAAAGGCAAAAATAATAATTTTATTAATCTTTGAGAAGCGTACAAAGATTAAAAAGACAAAGAAAAAAAGACATCACAACCAAAGAAGGCATCCCAGCTGGCGAGATTGGCACTCCTCCAATGGACAATCATATATATGCCCACTCCTTGACCAAAACATGCAGTTGGCGAGATTCCAACTAAGAAAGAGATCAAAATCCTTAAGGACAGGCCCTTGGAAGGGGAGGACAAAAAGAAACTGCCTCAAGAAGGCAACCCAAAAAACAGTTGAGACCAAGGAAAATAATTAAGGACACAAACCCAGAATTAACCCCAAGACAAACATAGACCTAGAAACAACAAAAAGATAGACTTAGAAAAAATAAAATAAAAAAGAAAGAAAAAATATAAGGGACAAGGACCAAAACTCCCAGCCACTCCCATGAAGAAACCAGACCAAATCCAAACCAAACCCATATAATTCAGAGAGGGCCAAAGCCCCAAACAAGAGACACCACAGAAAGCTCCCCAAGACCAAAACCAGACCACACTGACACAACTCACCACCCCCAAAGCTACAGACTCACTAAGCCCACCGAAGCCCAAAAGACTCACCCCCCCCACCGCCAAACCCAAGACGTACCAAGCAGAAAAGAGCTACAATGCATCCAGAATGCTTTGGAGTCTGAAAACAAAGGCATCCACTGTGTATCTATCACCCTCTTCCTTTGTTTTGACCCAAAGAGCTGCTCTAACATAGCTGTGTGATTTCCTCCTAGTTTAGGAATAGCATTTTCAAAAACCAAAGCAGTCCTCTTGTTCCAAATGGTCCACTTGATTGCAAGGGGTATGCAGTCCCAAATTATCTCCTTTGCAGGCATTAGATTCCAGTTTTTCCACCAGATGAGCACCATTGATTTTGGAGTCATCCATTGGACTCCCCACCATTCATGAAACAACTAATCCAAAGAGTTTTCAATTCTCTAAAGATGATTAAATATTGTGTGATTGGGGGGTGATGCGAATAAGGTCCAATATATGCAGTTTTGGCATGAAGTCAAGTTGCGGGCCGGAATTCGACAATCGGTTTTAAATTTTTTAAAAACAAGAGAGGAAATAAATTAAAGGTGAGTTAACATGAATTGAGTAGCCATTTGGATATTGTGCGAAAAATGGCGTCGTTCCACAAAGGTCTTCAAATTTTATATGAAATTGTCCAGTGGGCTCATCAATGTATTGGCACTCTATGCTTTAAAGAACCAGAGGATGATGCATGGAAAGAGAGAAATAAATGGAGATGTGGTATATAAATGACATTTTTTGATTGATTTCCTTTATTCTATCTCCCTCCACTACTCTCCATCCCTATCCTTCCCTAATCACCAACCACGAGACTTCTCTCGCCAACACTCTTTCGTTCCCCCGATCTTCCTACTTCCACTGCATGATTGTTGGTGGTTGGTGGCTGCGGTCGCCAATGTTTTGCAGAGGGGTTGCCGGTGGATTGCGTTGCACAGTCGTGGTTAAAAGCTTGTGGCGGTCGGTGGTTGGCAAGAAGAGGTCTGGTTGTGATAGTGGGGAGGTTTTACTTCTTGTTCTGTTTTGCTCTATTATATCTACTTTAACGGAGATTTATGTTCCCTGCTTGGAAATACCCTTTATGGGTAATATTCTCCTGTATTTGGTGAATTCTTTACCAATGCACATGGATATATATAACCTGAAAGTTGAGGATCGTTCTCCCCAACATATAGTTCCGAAATTTGGGTGATGTTAGCCGTTTAGGCATTCCATGAAATTACATTCCTTCGGTCGTATAATTTGTGGTACAAAATTAAAGTTTTATTGCTTTTTCTTGAGGAAAATTTTCTTTCTTTCTTTTTTTAACTCGAAGTACTCCTGTTTTGTAAAATTGGGATTTTTTTTGTACTAATGTACATTGATATCCGCCTTCTCTTTTTTTACAAGGAATAATTACCGCAAGGACTATAAATGATATCGCGCAAAATATGTACGAAAAATCAAATAGAAAAAATGAAAGAGAAATTGAAACGAAAGAATCCTCGTTTCTTAATTTAGGATTTTATTTTTTGTTAAATCTTGATTTTCTTGCATTGGGCTTTTGTTGGCCATCAGGCATCAAGCGTCAAAATTGAAGATACGTGATATGGTGGGCCGAAGAATCACAATTGGGTAATTTTTTTCGAAGCTTAAAGTTCAGCCCGTGACAAATCTTTATAAATACTGGAGTACAAAGCTCGACCTTTTAGACCTAAATGGTTATAGGCCCACTTCTTCTTTCATTACTTTTAGAAGTCCACGTAGATGCTACACTTTGTTGTAGGACTCATGATTGGACTAGGCTACTTGAGTTTTAGCTCGTGTTTGTTATCCACTGATCGGCGTCTAATTCAACTTATAATAAGTTAAAAATTCAAGCTACTCAATATTGATTTATGATTGGTTGGATTGAAACTCCTTTGAGATCGGCTGGTCAGGTAACAAAATCAAGCTTCATTATGTAAGTCAAAGCTCATTAAGATTTTAGGTCCTTAAATTTTCAAACTAAACTTAAACGCTTCACTGATCGACTCATTGGGCTAGGTTAGCAGTTATGGGTGCATTTTGCAGGCCCATTTGCACTAAACAACTAGGACACTAGCTTCGTCCCGAGGTAAAAAAAACATGATCTGAACCGTTCACAACTCGAGGCATAGAGCAACAGTAGAATATCACGTTAACTAGACATCCGCAACTTACACAATTTTTTTCCAGCAAATGAACAACGGAATATTTACGTTCGTTTGTCAAGCTAATGATGTTTGATCAACTTGATATTGGTTGGAAGACTTCCTCGCGGCGAGCTTTACAACATGAACGGTTCGGCTCATTTTTTTTAGCTCAGAACAAAGCCCGTATTGCCGGCACAGCTAGGCCCCAGTGTCCTCACAACCATTTCTCAGAGGCTCTTTTTTGGTGAGGCGATAAGCAATTCTTGGAAGTTGCATCCACAGTGAGAAACGATCCTGGGAATGGGCCAGAAGAACCCATGAAATTGGAACTGGGTTTTGCATTTGGGCCAGTTTTCGAGTCAGATTTGGCGTGCTAACTGCTAAGTTAATGTAATTTCACCAAACTTTTTATTTTGAAGAAGTCAATTTTACCAACGCAGGTCGTTTTGTCTTCATGTTTTATTTACTGATTAAAAATAGAAATCATGTTTTCTAAGAAAAAGAAAACGGAAAATGCATTTTCCATGCGTGTTGCAAAATCACGTTCCTTGATAAATGTGGCTCTTAGGATATGAAGTAGTACTCGTTGGCCTTTGAGGGGAAGGGTTTAGGATTCGAGTTTATAGAAAAGACGTTCACCTCCATTTTGTTAAACTTTTTGTCTAGTGACTTTTTTTCAGTATTTTTTATTTTTCGTAATTTTTTGTACATATACAGTTTTTGTGAAAACGGCTTGGATCAAGCCCTTCCCGGTATTTTTTTTTTTTGATGATTTCTCGCGGAAATTCTAAAAAACACCTTTTAAACACATTAGACGGTTCGGATCATCGAAATTCGATCGGGATCAATGAGGTCCGTAACTTAACAAAATCCGAGAGTTTGGAGGGGAAGTGTGGTGTGTGTATATATATATATATATATATATAGAGGCCCGATCAAGTCCGGGAGTCCCGAATCCGGGACTCCACCTTCCCGATATTTTTTTGACGATCCGAACCGTCCAATGTGTTCAATAGGTGTTTTCCAAGGTCCTCACGCGAAATCTTCAAAAAAAAATACCGGAAGGGCTTGATCCAAGCATTTTCCGCAAAATCAGAAATGTACATTTTTGAAAAAAATGCTTGGATCAAGCCCTTCCGGGTATTTTTTTTTGAAGATTTCCGCGTGGACCTTGGAAAACACCTTTTGAACACATTGACGGCTCGGATTTTCCAAAAACATTTTCTAAATGCTTCAAAACGCTTCAATCCGGGATTTCCGGGATCCTTGACAGATAATTCGTGTATATATATATATATATAGAGTCCTTTCTAGTCCGGGAGTCCCGGATCCGGGACTCCACTTCCCGATATTTTTGACGATCCGATCCGTCCAATGTGTTTTTGAAGGTGTTTTCCAAGGTCCACGCGGAAAATCTTCAAAAAAATACCGGGAAGTGCTTGATCCAGCGAGCGGTTTTTGTTAAAAACTTTATATTTACGCGTTTTTGCGAAAAACTACTTGGATCAAGCCCTTCCCGGTATTTTTTTGAAGATTTCCGGTGGACCTTGGAAAACACCTTTTTTAACACATTGACGGCTCGGATTTCCCAAAACAATTTGTAAAAGTATCAAAACACCGAAAATGCCTCAATCCGGGAAATCCGGATCCTTGACAGATCGCGGTAATATATATATATATATATATATATATATATATATATACATATAAGGTTAGTTTTGAAGGGACCCTTATCTAAGTTAAAATGCGGACCTCACCTTTCCGAAAACGATCTTGTTCAATGTTTTAAAATGCATTTTTAAGGGCCCCAACAGAAGATTTGTCCAAAACAAATACCGGAAGGGCTTCATCGATCGGTTTTTGTTAAAAACGTTATATATAGCGTTTTTAACAAAAACCGATCGGATGATGCCCTTCCGGGTATTTTTTTTGGACGAATCTTCGCGGAGGCCCTTAAAAATGCATTTTAAAAACATTGAACGGTTCGGATCGTCAAAATTTGGTCCGGAAACACAAAAAAGGCTAGGTCCGCATTTTATTTTTCAATAAGGGACCCTTATTGGAAGTTAATCCTATATATATATATAGGATCCGGATCTTATAAGGGTGTCCTCACAAATTTTTGTGCGGGAAAACGTCGATGGCCGTTGGATCGCGGACAGGCGATCAACGGCTGAGATTTTAAAATCCCACACGCGGGTCGATTGGCGGTTCAAAACATTTCGCGGGTTAGGATCCGGGTTTAACCACCCCATCCGGATCCTTCCCCTCCCCATTTCACGTTGAACCACAGAGAGAGAAGAGAGAGAAAGAGAAAAAGGCGATTTCAAAATCTTCACCCCAATCGACGATTCACGATCGAAATCGTGAATAAACCTGACCAAAATCTCGGTAATAATCTCTCTCCCTTCTCTTCTCTCTATCTCTGGTTTGTATTTCTTCGATCTGTACTGAAATCGTATTCTGGGCTTTTAGGGTTTTCAACCACAAACGAAGGTACTCTGGTCGATCTATTCCAAGGTTTTGCTCTCTCTCTCTCTCTCTGGGTTTTTGTTTCAACCACAATCGATTTCTAAGGTTCTTGCAGGCTTTTCATTGGTATCCGATGACAGTAATGGGGATGAAGCAAAGGATATTTTTCTTGAACACATGAATCAAAACTACCTGAAGACTCTTGGTCCCAATGCTTCTGGGGATTCTGATTCTTGAAGCGCTTCTGATAATTTGGTGTCCTTATGATAATGCAATTCATTTCATGCTTAATGCCTTAGGGATAATGGTATTTAGTTTTAATGCATATTTTTTCATGGTTACTTCTGGGTCTAACCTTCAGCTGGGTATGAGAAAATGGAACAAGGAAGGCCTTGGCATTGAGGAATGCATAAAGATGGACGACTCTGTTACTTATTTTTCCCCTCATATTGCTTGAAGTAGGGTAATATTAGTATGGAGCCTATCTCACCATAGTGGATTTGGGATCCAATTGCTAAGTATTACAAAATATAAAAAATGTTGATTTGTTCTATCTTGATAGCTTATTATGCTTTTACTCTCAATGCTTATTCTCATACTCATCTCTACTTATCTGTCCTTGTCTTAAGACCACTGTACAATTTTGGAGGTTCGTTAGGCCAATTGTGTGCATTTTAGGGTCAACATGTTGGCTTTGGATTTAACTAGGCATTGTTTTAGTAACCTTGTAAACTATTGTAGTGAAGTATATCTGTTCTTTGTTTATGTTTTCTTATTTATGGTCGTTGCACCTTGTATAACAAAATTACATTTGTTGTTCGTGATTAGCCCTGCAAGCGGTGGATTGGTGCGACGAGCACATTGACAATGTCGCACATTCGGGAGATAATCGGTCACACAAATCGACTGGGCCTTCTACCAATTTACAAGTTGACCTCCACAGTTTAACAGAACGCATCCTAGCCATAGAAAATGGAGGCCGTGTCATGATTGTTATAGGGATTGTAATTTGTGTACTACAAGTGATACTTGTAATTTGTGTACTCCAAACTTTTCCTATTTCTTCGTATGTAATTTTGTTGAACTTGTCACTGGAAGTGATGCCTTCTTTGATTGAACAAGTTCAACCCTGCTCTAATTTTGTTCAGTTTGAGTTACACTGTTTGAGCTCTAGTAACACTGCTCAACCCTGCTCTAGAAATGTTGTCATTTTTTGTTCCTTTACCCGTGGAGTATTAATGAAAAGTGGTACTAATTCCACATGTACCTCTTCATTACAATTTACAAGTATAATACTTGTGCAGTTAGTTTGCTCACAAGAAGTCTGAGCCACTCTTTAAAAAATGTGTCATTATGAATGAGCAAATTTGAATGAGCTAACAAGGTTCTCTGCAACTTGGCTGACTGGTAACAAGGTTCTCTGGACATTGCTTCAAGGTCATTCTCGCATGCCAAAACGTGCATCAAGAGTTTGTCCAAGTCCCCTCTAGTCAAAATTTCCATTGCATATTCATCCAAACTTCCTGTTTCTCCCATGTCCCTCGAATCAAGAACCTGGGTTTGACCACTCTAACATTCACAAAAATATGGAAGGAATGGATGCGATTCACACCGCACTGAACCAAGGCAAAAATTCCAGATTGAAAAATATGGTAATTCCAGATTCAACTTCCACGTTGAAATTCCAGTTTGAAAATTATGGTAATTCCTCATTTCTTCAGAGAGAAATTTGAGTTTGAATTTGGATCAATTGTTTTGTTTCTTCACCTAGTCCTGCTAAGCTTTCTGATATCAGGTAACAGACAAAGTTTAACCTGTCGTGTCCGTATTGTGTCTTGAAATATGTATCATGTTTTTAGGAAAATTCGACAAAGTTTACTTTGTTTTCTGTCTAACCCGACGTCACGACGTCTCAATCAGCAGCAGTCACAACAATAAAAAAGAACAAAACAACCGTTCAATATGTAATTTAGACTCATGCCGAGTCGCACATTGCAATTGAAACGAATTTTTTTACATAATGTTTACAAACCAAAAAAAGCAAAACAAGAAATATGGCATCTGCTAGTTTGGCAGACATGAATACATAATAACAGTAAAAAAGAACAAGTGTTGGTTGCATCTCTTTCTGCCTTTCTTTACACTCCATAGTCGTATCCTCCATCAACTCTGCCTCTTCCTCCCAAAAGTAATTTGTTGCCTTCATTATGTATGTGTTGTCCTCAAAAAATACCTAGACCCTTGGAAATGAAGGGGTTCATTCCCCATGATGTCCATCCAGCTAACATGGCAGCAGCATCCAAACTTCACTGAACAGCTTCAGAGAAGTAACAGGAGCAGCAATATTTTTGTACACCACAGAAAGTGAATGAAAATAAACCAAGCTGTCAAACCAAAACAAATGAACAAGTACTACCAGAAATGAACAACAATGGTCTTTCTGTGTTCGGAAGCAAAAAAGTAAAACTAACTGGGGCTTGAAGAACAGTGATGAAACTGTCAAGGGCATTTTGAGCATTGAAAATTCCACAGTGAACTATTATCAAAAATTTTAAAACCTTGTAACCCAAATGCAGATACTGTATGAAGTTCAGATAAAGAAGTTTAGACCAATTAACCATGAGGTTATAGGTTCGATGCTGACCACTCTGTGCATATAATATCAAACATCGGTTGTACTATCAAGTTCAACAACAAAGATCGAAGAAAAACCAAGAAATCAATTGTGGTTCAAAACCCTAAAAACCCAGAAATTGATTTGAGTACAGATCGAAGAAATACGAACCAGAGAGCGAGAGAAGAACTAGGGTTTTGTTTGAAATCGAAAAACAGAGGTTTTGTTTGAAATCGAAAAACTAGGGTTTGTGAGAGTCTCCATTCGAGAGAGAGAGAGAGAGAAGCACCTGAACCTTCTCCTTGTTCGATTTCTTGCTCGATTTGTGATGGTGGAAACCCTAGAAATTCAAAAATCGACATCACAAATGGCGAAAACGATGACGATTGAACTAGGAAAGAGAGAGAAGATTGTTGAATACCTTCGATTTCGTCAAGAACGGGGAGGGATTGGCTCGATCGACGAGGAGGGATTGGTTCGATCGCGAAATCGCCCTCTTCTCACTCTCTCTCTGTAGAATGAAGTGAAATGGAAGAAGAGGGATCCGATTGCATCATTAACCCGGTCCTGACCTGCGTGTGGGTTTTAAAATCTGAGCCGTTGACCCCTCATCGCGATCCAACGGCTGATAGCGTTTTACCCGCACAAAAATTGTGAGGGTTCCCTTACTAGAACCTTGTTGTATATATATATATATATATATATATTGTATGCCTGATGTTTTGAATGAGGTCTAAAATATTAACAATCTCAATCATCAAAACGGACTTGTAAAAATTCCGGAAATGACCCGAACAGGACCATTCAATCCTTTAAAGACTAATGGACGGGAGAGGATCCCATTTCTGATGTTTATACTATTGGAGATGTAAGTGCTCTTTTTTTCTTTTTCTTTTTTTCCTCATTCGTCATTCTTAATCTATTAATTATAAGAAAGAGGGGAATGAAACTTGATCAGAATGCAGTATGAGATATCCAAGAATTTTACGGCATGAGCTAGCCACCACTTGCTTATCTGAGCTCATATCACATTCATCCTATATCTTGCCTTGGATTAATTCACTATGTTAGCGAATTTCACATCATCCAATTGGAACCATACGTTTATATATTCTTGAAATAATAGCTGGTGTGCCGACTCCTTAGCCAAGTGAGTGCCGACCAGGCGACCAACTCCTAAATAATACGCAACGTACCTTAGTTAGTTGAGGGCATCTTTGATGGTTTTGTGCTTGAATTTGGCCACCCTCCCAACAACCCCACCCCAATCTACTCTACCCCATGGATTCTTTTGTGCTTTCATATTAATCCAATGAGTCATTTGTGATATTAACGAACCTCTCTCAAATATGGAACCCATATATATTGAGGAGCTCAATCTTCTAGACCTAAATTTGTCGGTATCGGTGTTTCAATACATTTTCAGTTATTAAATCACTTAGGAATCTTCTTGTGGCACAAAATGTACGAAAACATCGTGTGGGCACAAATGATTTGAGCGGCCTATTATATTAAGATGTGTTGAATTTAGTTATTTTGTGTATTTTGGCTAAAGGTCTAACCTCATAATAAGATTTAATTATGAAACTTGCTAATTAATAATTGACGTATGGGTACCGGTTAACTAATTTAAAAATATATGTACTTTTTTTAGTGCGTAATCAAATTTATGAACAGCCATTTTAAGCATGTTAATAAGGAACTCAAGGCACTCCTTATCAATATGTTATTACACAAAATAGTCAATTCACTTACAATATTCATCTACTTGGGTCGGCTACATAAATATTATACTCTCACTTGTAATAGAGAGAAGTAGATAATTATAATAAGAGCAACGCTACATATACTAATACTAGAAGAGTACATATCCAAACACTATTGCATTCGAAATTGTTCGGTACAGATGATTTTTATATAGTATAAATGTGGAGCCTATGACATGGACGATTCCGAATTCACATTCTGTATCTGGATCTATGTAATTTTGTTTCTGTCCTTTGCATTTTTGTTCTCCAAAGTAAGTGATCATTCAGTCATGTGAAAGTTTCCAATAAATTGTATTACTCACTAGGGCTTCCATTTCTAGGAAGGTTCCTAATTTGCACTTTTTGATTAAGGAGATTAGTATCCTAAAAGCTGTGTACATTAAAATTTTAATTTTGTGGTTGTATTGTAGTAAGTCCAACTTTCTTTCCAACACGCAAAAGGCTACTCTCCTAACTAACTATAGTTACATGCATGTGCAAGGCAACTTTTAGTCGGTTCTCTCAACTGCTCTGCTCTGCAGACAAGAGGTCTGGAGGGCATGGGTGGTAAATGAGCCAAACAATAGGGCAGGTGGTTAATCAAGTTTAGAAAACTTAACAAGTTTCAAATTTATATTTGAGATTATCTTGTTTATGTGATAGGTAGACCTCAAACAAGCTTTGATGTCGAATAAAATATACACCCATATCGCTTATGGAAATATTATTTGGGTAATAATTATTATTTACGATTAACACAAAAATGCTAGATACACAACAAAAATGGACAACAAGGTGGACAACACACTCACATAGTGTGTGGGCTCCACACATAGTTGAGTGTGAAGTGTGTGCGGAGCCCACACCCCATGTGAGTGTGTTGTCCACATTGTTGTCCATTGCTCACGATTAATATTAGGAGATTTTATTTGTGTTGCCTGTTTTGCACGTTTTTAATTTAGTTTTGGTAAGATTTGATTTTATTTCCTTGTCTTATAGTCATGTTTTCCAAGTAATGATTTGCTTGGTCTCCAGTACTCTAGGCAATTTCCTTATTGATAAGACTCCTATTAGTATAAATAAGGGTGTAAGCTTATGGCATTATTCAGCTTTTAATCAATTATAATTTCAGAGTTAATCTTTTTCTTCTTGTGGATTAGAGACCTATCTTCGTTTGGAATAGCACACTAACTATTCTCTCTGTGAATTCCGTTGCGTCAAGCTTTAATAAAGCAAAGCACAAGCCGATCTCAAGTAGCTTGAATTTCTTATACTACATTATAACACGAATGAGCCAATCAAGTAGAGGTTTGTTCGAACTTGGTTTGAAACTTTAGCGAGCTAGCTTTATAAAAATATCAAAGCTTGGTTTGTTTATGTAACGAATTAATTTTGAACAAGTTTTAACAAACATACACGAGCTCAAACTCGAGCAGCTTGGCTCGTTTAGTAGACCTATTTGAGGGGATAACCTTGTGTACATCTTATGTACAATTTGGAAATGGATCCTCTCTAATCCATGTTTTGGACTAGAGGAGACAGTCCTAATCTTGATCGTTCATTTGCGGCAATCAATGGTTTGGATTTATTTTTAAACTCTTTCCGGTCAGAGTTAACTCATACCAGTAAGAGTTTAAAATCAATCTGAACCATTGAATCTACCAATGGACGGTCCATATTTGGTCTGTTTCTCCAGTTCGTGACTCCATGGATCCCTACAATTTCTAATATACAGGGATAAAGTTAAAAAAAAAAATGGAAATTTGGGGTGGTCAAGGAGAGAAAAAAGAAGTTAGCTAATTTCTAAACAATACTATAATTTTTGCATAAATAAATGAAATTATCCAATAATAATACACATTTACTTTTGCATGATATGGAAATAATTATCCAATTTCTAATAGTAATGTTTTTAAAAATGACAAAAATTATGGAACGGGTGGAGTATAACCTGTAACTATTTTTATTTACTTGTGAATTTTTCGAACGATAATATCTTATATAAATGTGCTCCGAAAATTTTGAATCCGCCATAATAACACCAATATAACATGAAATGGATATTGAAGAAACTGGTGACTAACATAAATTAAACAAGTTTGAAATAAATGTAATAATACTAGTTAATTAAATTCCTTACAAGGAATAAGCTAAGTTTAAACAACTCATTACAGCCCTGCAAGTGGCAAAAAATGAGCTGAAGCATGTAATAGTAAAATACACTCTACGGAATTAACAATAAAAGATTAATTCATCATACAAGTGGCAAAATTGATGGCAAGTACTTCAGCTAATTAAATCAAGGAAATGGTTGTTTATTTGTGCAATTAATGGTTCGGATTAATTTGTTTGTAAAACTCTTGCATATTAGAGTTAACACTTCATTACAAGAGTTTATAATAAAATCTGAACCATTGAGTATACTAATAGACGGTCTAGATGTGGACGATCTCTTCTGATACAAAAGATGAACAATCTAATGTCTCCGTTATCTCCGTTATGGACCGGACATAGATCGGAGAAAATCCGAATCCTTAAAACAATTCCAACAACAATTACTTTGCACCAAATATCTTTAAAAAAAAAAAACAACCAATAAATTGAATTTTCACTGATTCAGTATAAATAGAGAAATCCGCTTAGATCTTAGGCTCTGTTTGGTTCTTAGGGAAAGGAAGAGAAAGGGAGAGAAAATTTTAAAAATTTCTCTTCCTTTGTTTGGTTCTACAACAGAGTTGTTTGGTTCTACAACAGAGGAAGGGAAATTATTCAAATTTCTATTCAACTTTCCTTCAATTTTCTCTCTAATTTCCTTCTTAATTATTTTCCCTTCTTTTCTCTTTCTTTCCCTAATCTCTAAACATAGCCTATATCTCTACACACACAAAATTAATTTTATCACTCAAAAGATTAAAAAAAAAAAAAAACTAACAGTAACGAACAAGAAAAGCTCAAATCAATTCCCTAAAATCCCTAAATTGTATTCCCTGATTCGATAATCTAGTGATCTCGAGAGAACTGGAATTCGACAGGTGTCGAAACACGGTGTTTCTTGGCCGGATGAGGACTCTCAACCTCCTCGTCGCCGCCGCCGAATCCTTGCCAGAATTCAGGCAACACAGGCACGTTCAGGTCGAATCCACGCTGACTAATAGTGGACCCCACGCCTTCCGACGACGTCACGGCGCTATTTTCTCCTTTACCACCGCCGCTAGCACTACCGCCTTCGTAGTGTCGACGTTTGTGTCCTCCCAACGCCTGACCCGTTGGAAAGCACCTGTGGCAGATCGAGCACTCGTGCGTCCTACCGCCGCCGTTGACAGCTGCGGTCGCAGTGGTTGTCGTTGTTGACGGGTCGTCGGATCCCGCGTGTTTCCGGTGGCTGGCCTTGTGGCCGCCTAGGGCTTGGTACGAACCGAAAGCCTTGTCGCATACGGTACACTTGTGGACGAGCTTCGATTCAGAAGAAGTCGACGGCTGTGACGGAGGCGGAATTGTGGCGGTGGAGTTTTCGCCTCCGCCGCTTGTGCGGCCGCGAGCGAGCATGATGAGACAGAGAGCCAGGTACTCTTCTTCGGTGGGTTGTGGTGGGGATTCCATGCTACGCGGACGCTTTGATCGCTTACCCTTAGCCCACGTCTCAATATAGTGGAGCTGGCTCGCGTCTTCGTGGTTGAACGACGGCGTTGCTGCGGTGGGCGAGTTTAGAGCTTCAAGAGCCATTCGAGTTTACAAACACCAAATTTCAATACTCAGAAAACAGAGCTGAAACAGCAGAGTACCACAATTCACTACTTAAAAACAGAGCTGAAATAGCAGAGAGAGTCAAATTCAGAAGAATATGGAACAACAAGAGAGTTCTAGAGAGAGAGGGGAAGTTCTAGAGAGAGATGGTTGTGGAAGTTTTGAGTTTAGAGTGAGGAGAGAGTGGGTGTGTGGGCTGGCTTATATAAGGAGGTGGTGGGGATTGTTAGAGAAGGAAGGTGAGGCACAAGTGTGAGGAAAGTATGAGCGGTGACTAAAATATTACTCCATCACACTACAATGAAATTATTCAATAGTCCGGAGCACGGTACGTGGTGTCCCAAACTACTCCACAACTAGACATTCTGGTGAAATTCACGACTTACTGTAAGGGCCCAAATAAATATGTGGTTCTATTACGGGTTCTGTAGTGGTTTGAAAAATCATGTGACAGTGTTCAAGAACACTATACTATATAATTTCTCGGTGTGACGTCGTTTTTTTTTACTCGAGAATTTTGTTTTGGTACATTACTCGAGAATTACAACAACATCGTGTAATTGATTGCATCTGTAAAAGAAATTGAATTTTTTAGATTTTCAAAAACCCTTTTATAATAATTATCTAAATAATAGTATATAAATTTTTGAAATTTAAAGGGGCCGGGACCACCCTGGCCCAATATGCCTCCGCCCCTGTGTAGCGGTGCTCCAGTACTACTATATAATTACTCAGAATTGTACGAATATTTTGGGGTAATGTATTTTGCGTACGAAAGACGTGGAGCACGTTTAGTTTTGAGTTTACTTGGTGGCCAAGGGCCTAAAGGCCAAGTGGACTGGAGTCGGTGTGGGGTAGAGAGAGAGGAAGAGGAGGAGAGAGAGTGGGGGGCCGTTTGGGTTCGGGTGGGAGTGAGTGAGCAAAGTGGAGACTTCGTTGAAGACCAACGACTGTTTCAAAGTCAAAATCATACAAAACTCATTTTGATACTCCAATTAATATTCTACAATAAGTCTGGGTGCCCCGAAAGGGGACCCAGAATTGACCCCGAAAGTATAAATCAACGGTCCAGATTTACTCTAAGTGAATCTGGGCCATTGATTTTCAAATTCTGGATAAATTCTGAGTGTATTTTCTGTGTATGTAATAGTGCTGAATATTCTAATAACAGGCAAAATAAACGCGTTCTAATAATTTTCAGCAGCCGTCCGCCAACAGCTTCACTGTTATGTGGACTTTTCTTCCATTTGGAGGTCTTAAGAAATCCATAGGTCTACAGCAATATTCCGGAGACGGGACGAGGGCCACAGCAGGCTGATGTGCTATGACAGTTCTACGGTCATCGGTCTAAAGTTTAATAATATGTTTACATTGTGTAGCTCAACGTGTTGATGATTTATCGAAAAATCAAATCGCTCGGATATCATTATTTTAGTAAAAAAGAAAAATTGTTGCTAAAAGAAAAAACGTGATTTCTCTTACCAAGTTGTACAGATGTTCGATCAACTTGATTTTTTACAAGACTCGAGCTCTACAAAGTGAAAAGTTCAGATCATATGTTTGAGCTCAGTGAGGCCCGTAGGCACAACAAGCTCCCCGTGCTCCAATAATACACACATGGGTAGAGATGTTTGGATATTAACGTATTTGGAATCGATCAATGTACATGTTAACACGCGCGTAAATTCAATTATGTGCGCTTCAATCTGTGTTCGTAATATTTTTGGTAAGTAACATCTGCATCCACCACCAGTTTCCATTCATATATTAGTGATGAATTTTGAACTTTTATTTATTGGTAGGTAATACGCATTTGTCTCTCACTTTATTTTTAAATGCCAATTGGAAACGTTCAGCTAGCGCATACCTCAGAAAGATGATACATATGGCAATTTCTTTAATGTGAGAGTGGGCATAAGTAGGTTATCTCTGTGGGAAGGTTTAGTGGAGCTCTTACATAAATTTAGCTATTTTTGGACAAAAAGTATTTTTTTGGACAAAAGTATTTTTCTCACTTTTTTTCCCATAAAAATGTTTTCTTTTAAATTATCACATCAATTAAAAATGTTTTGTACTAGGAGAATTCTACTGTCAGCTCAATGAGCGGACGGTAAAGAAAACTCTTCCATGGAAAAGTTACCTTTTTCCCACTAAAAATGTTTCATATTAGGAGAATTCTAGCATCAGCTCAATGGGCAAACGGTAAGGAAAACTCTTCCGTGGAAAAGTTACATTTTTCTGTGTCAGAGCCTTTAATAAGTGTAAAAAGTGAAAACTCTTCTGTTGAAGAGTTTGCCTTATTATCAGCCCAGGGGGCTAACAATAGAAGGACTATTGTATTAATCGTTTGTGTTGACGAACCACGTCTAAAAGTACAAATTTATAGCCGAAAGAATAAAAAAAGTTCACCAGAAAACGGAAAAAAAAAATTTCAAAAAATACTATTTGTCACTTCTTGTGTTTCACCCTATATTGACTTTTTTCTACTTTGGTTCATAATCCTAAACTTTTTCGATTTCTCTTACCGAAACAAATGACTAATTCAAAGAAAAGTTTGACAAAAAACTAAACAAAAATTCAAATAGTAAATTTTGGGTTTTGGCTAGATTTATGTCTTATGTATCACAGACATCTATTAAGAGCAATTAAATGGAAGTTTGAACTGAAACACTTGGCTACTCTAACAAGTTAGGTAAATGTTGTTTGCTATTTTAGTTAGCAGGATTACAATTTTATATCCCCAATAGCATAATAATTTGGGTAGCTATTAGAGGCTAAAGGCAAATTTTGTTAACCAATTGTAAAAATTCTCACACCATCAATCATCTCACCAAATAGGTCTACACATGAGCGGAGCCAATAGGGGTCAAGTGGAGTCAATTGACCCCAGTCAAAAAAAAAAATCAAGGTTCTAAAATTATTAATTAATTATTATTAATTTGTGTCTGGGATTTGTAAGTTATTAATAAGAGAATTTGATCCCATTAATATTGTGATATTGCCCTAAAAATTTAATCCAAGGTATAAAATTACCCCAAAATTTCCATCCATGCAAGTAAATATTTATTTCGATTATGCGGCTTCTGAATACTTCCTTTCCATGAAACCTATTTATGATATATCATATATGTCTATATTGAAAAACGATATTATAAATTTTTGGATAATATATTAAAACCCTTTCATAAATCGTATTTAAATTTTTGAAATATATTACGTAAATTTCAAAATCGTTTAAATATGGTCAATGGTTGTTTTTAAAATGCGTAGACTGTTTTTAAATGTGTAGATTTCATTCTTACTGTCTTATAAACTATTTTCCTGTCATGAAAACTTTATTACATATAATTGTAGGTAAGATTTTGGGTTTCAGATCAATCCCCTGTTCCAAACCCACCCCCTTTAGGATTTTCGCAACCCCACAACACCCCTACGGATCTTGGAAACAATGAATCATATGACAGAAAAATAAGTAATCGTGCGTAATGAAAAACGGAAAGAAAAAAAAAAGCGAGACACAGATATACGTGGAAAACCTCAACGCGAGGAAAAATCACGGGAGCCACACCAGTCCACTATGAAATCGAAATAAAAAATACAAGTCTTCTCACAATCTCTCTAAGATCTGCGTTTTCTCTCGCCTCTCTCTCACTATCTTCTTTGAAAACGTGTTATCCTAATTACACATTGTGACGATCCGACTTTTTAAACACCTCAAAATCAATGGTATTTCTAAAACCTCAAAATTATACATCGAATCTCCAAAAATTACAATGACTCTAAAATCCTCAAAATGACAGCGACAAGTTCTTCAAATAGCCTCCCAAAAATGATTCTCCAAATAATCCAATCTACCTCTAACTTGCTATTTACCTGAAAAAATATTAAATGGCCGGGTAGTATGTGCAATACGAAGACAATAAATGTTGCTCAACATAAAGATGCGCACAATAATCGACGATAGCAAATCAAAGTGAATCATAAATCATTTGCAGCCTCTTCCCTGACTCATTTTGGTAGCACGCCAAGCACCACCCGGGTCAAATTCGTGTGCTCCCTTTCGGGCCTTATAAAAGTATACTGAATTTCCTTCCGGGAAGTCAATCATACTTCCTTACTCATTTCTACCCGGTGAACTTTCACGCGTAACAATCTGCTCCATGGCTTTCAGCCAAATATTCTCTGTGTCACGGCACAAGATGTGACAATAACCGAGCCAATAAATTAGAGATCAAAAGAGTACAAATATGAGAGAATCAAAGAACACTCTTTGCAAAACAATTTAGCGAGGAATGTATTACACACTAACCAATACCTCAAATAGTGATCGTCGCCGTTCGATACATAAATATGGCACTGTGAGCTACATATCAAAATTCCATTATGACAAAACTCCATCTCACCACATCAGATGATCATGTTCACTGCCCAAATGAATTATGTCCCTCTCGGCTCTCACATTTACTTCCTCCATTGGCAACAATTCTTTGCCACATAAGAATACACAGTGTCATTTTTTACACCCACCGATTCAATTTAAAACCTTGCCTCAATTCTCATAGGCCACCACGTGTACAAGTAATGTGATGACTAGATTCATAATCTTGCTTATATCCATTCCTAGCCTACACGTTGCACTTATACACTACACGTTTCTCTCTTCTTTTTCTTTTTTTTTTTAAAACTAAAATACTATTCATTACTGAAAAATACGGGTCGTTACACACACTAACATCGAAATAATTAGGTCGAACCTGTAGTCGAAATTACACACCGAGGCCCTCAAATATCATCCCGTGGGGGCTCCCGCCCCCACACTCCCGATACTGTTGAAGGTTGTCTGCACCCCAACATCCCGTTGGATGGTGAATTTTATTTTTGTGTTTAACAAATTTATGTGCGATCCAACTACAAAAAAAACCCCCTGCATTTTGTTTTGATGCCCCTGGCCATCTTCATGTTTATGTACTTTTAACTAACTAGATAGCAAAGGCGGCCGGGCTAAGCAAATTTCTTTTTGACCAACTTCTCGACTTCTCTTTTTAACGTGCCAAAACAAATTTATCCAACTTCTTCATCTTTGTTTTTTATTGCACCTTTTTTTATTTAGATATGCTACAATCACAAACGGAAGCGGGATCCTTGTAGTGAGGAAACTCACTATAGAGTTGTAGTGAGCCTCATTTAGCCGTCCATCTCGACACCTATGACTCGGATTTAATTCAAACTCCAAATGATTTGATCTATTCATTGTATAGATTGAAATCCGAGCCATTGGTGGGACCTAAAATATTTAATATAAGAGAGTTTGTACAGACGTTCCTGCATCTTTTCTCTTTTTCATTTTCTCATGATTTAGATTTAGAATTCGAAAAGTTACTTCATTCTTTTTTCTTAGAACAAATAATAATTGCAAAAACGAAAGACGGAATTACAAATTTTTAAACATTTTCCTAGATTTTGCATAGCAGCGATACAAATCTCACGTACGTTAATATTTTTTAGTATGAATGATGCTTATTTAATACAGTATACTTTTTTGAGTTACATGCTTTTGTAATGTCATTAGTGCTAATTTAATTGATTTAACTAATGTAATTCATTGTATTGTCACAAAAACTTTATATTTTATCGCTGGTTCAAGCTCGAGTAAATAATATCAAAGCTCAAATGAATTCCAAGGACTTGATTCGGCAGTCGAGGCATGATAATTAGGATGTTTTCTCCTAAGATCTCAAGTTTAAATTTTTCCAGGTGCTATCACTTCTTATTGGACCCATTCATACGAGATTTTGTTCCAACTTTGATTGAGCTCCCCGCGATCTGTAACACCCGATTTTCAGACGATTTAATTAATTTTTTATTCCAAAATTATTAGTTTAATTAACTTAATACTTGTAATGCTTTGATTTTCGGACAAGTTAATAAATTCATTTATTTGGAAAAAATTCAGTTAATTCTAATGTATTAAAACGTCATTTACTTTGTTAAATCCAAAAATGAATTTGATAATTGTAACTCCAAATAGTTAAGTTTGAGCCTGACATTAAATTAATAGAAATAGAAATTGCATTGGAAAATAACATAGTCCTAAATGGGTTAAGAGTTTCTACTCCTCTGTCTAGAGCTACAGCTCACCTCCATCTCCATCTTCGGCGTGAAATGTCAGCGCCAACAAACACCATAAAAAGAATGATTCTCAGCAGATAATCTCTACCTTTTTAATCCGTACATTACAAGCAATAGATAAAAGTACAATTCAAGAATAGAATAACAGTAAACATCCATTTCAATTTTCATTTACTAGTTCACCGTATATGTGAATTTTAAAGTTCTCCTCCTTTGAAATACCTTTCCTCCTCTAACTATGACTATCCCATGCCATGGTATAATTTCCATCTTGTTTGTCCTGCATACATACATGGTCAGTGAACACATCCAAATTAGGGCCATGTGATGGGTGTGCATAGGTTTAGAAATAGGTACAAATTAGTCACAATTGTAAGTGTAGAATAGCATAATCACGTGACTAGAATCGATTTAAATTTAAAATTGACTTATTGCACTTTATGATATAGGTTACTCTCTTATAACACATCAACCGAATTACACTCTCCACTAACTTATTGTGTTTAAGTCAATTTGTAGAACATCGTAGTGTTACTCAACTATGGTTAGGGGGTGTTCCGCTAACTAGTTTTTTTTCAATAACTAGTCTTTTCCAAAAACCAAGACAGATCATCCTCTCACAATACATCATATAAAAAGATGTAAACACAAAAATCAAGGCAATTTTAAAACAAAACTCCCTTAGAGCATCCTTATTAGCCTCAGCAAAATTTGGACCAAATTTAACCTCAAAAACATCTTTTATACTTTAGCTAGCCACTTTTTCAAAATTAAATAGAATCAGACACTCTATTATAACTTTACGGTATTAAATTATTATTTTTTCTATTTCTACTTTTCTACTTTTTAAAATTATTACAAAGGTTGAAAACACATTTTCTTATCATACAAATATTATTAGCAAAAAAATTTAAAAATTATAATGTGAATTTAAAAAAAAAATTATGGTATATGAGATAAAATTCTATAAAACACTCCTACAAGTTACTGATATCTGATTGAGCTGATTTTTGAAAAGGGCATGTTTATTTAATATTTTGAATGTCCATTTAAAAAATGAGCTCAATCAGATATCGGTACGGGTATTTTTGAGATATCCAGCTTAGAAAACACCATTACAAGGCTACCCAACTTAAAAAAAATTCTGCCGGTATTCAATATCCGATTGAGCTAATTTTTATAACGATTTGTTTATTTAATATTTTAAACGTTCATGTACAAAAATAGCTCAATCGATGGAACCAAATGTTTCCTCCAAATCAATCACAGCGGTCTGTGTGATTGTGTAGTACAAAATCACACGGACCGCTGTGATTGATTTGGAGGAAAGATTTGTTTCCGCCGGCGGTAGAAATAATGTTTTCTCTTTCAAAATATTTTTACAACATCAATACGAGGCTACCCAACTTAGAAGTAAAAAAGAGTGAAATTTGGGACCTGGGATGGGGCTGAAGGTAGAAGCAAATATTAAAATAAGTGATAACCGCCTAACCCGTGAATAGCAGCTGAGGCACTGTAGCAATAATATTTTGACGCAAAGCAGTGTTGAGGCTGATTCTCTTGCATTTCTTGCACTTCTACTCGGTAGAAGTGCAAGAAATGAGCCTCAACAAAATTTGGACCAAATTTAACCCCCAAAACACCTTTTATACTTTAGCTAGCCACTTTTCCAAAAACTCCCAAAATCAAACTCTCTATTTTAATTTTATTTTTCTACTTTTTAAAATAATTACAAATAATCTATTCTTTTTTGCCTCATCTCCCTTTTCAGAATCAGTAATGATACATACACACAAAAAATTTACCCACAAATTACCCACACACTCACACAAGTGTGTGGGCTCCACACACACTAGATGTGCAAGTATGTGTGGAGCCCACACACTTGTGTGCGTGTGTGGGTAATTTGTGGGTACATTTTTTGTGTGTATGTATCATTTTTGTTTCAGAATAGTGTCTTGCCAAAAAGTAATAATAAAATATTAGTTAACTTGTGAATAGTGTCTTGCCAGAAATATTGAGGTACTGTAGCATAGCTACAACTTTTGCAAATTATCCAAGTACTTGTTGAGGCTGATTTGAGGGTGTTTTTTTGCCTTTCACTCAACAAACTAACTATCAAGGGGATTTACCTCCCCTGATGAGGATGCTCTTAGTATAGGATATTACACTATTGGATGGCGAGTAGTTGAAATCTTAAAACTAATTGATGTATTCATAACTAGATTCCAATATCCTAAGTTATACTCACTTCGTCAGGAAAATAATTGTGCATTATTTTTTTAAAAGGTTCAAAGAGTTATATACGACAATTAAGGGTTGTTTTGACTTAAAAAGTTAGTTGGCTTATTTTTCGTCTTTATTTGAATTTTTTCGTGTTTTTTAGTTTTGAATCAACTTTTTGTGTATTATTGGTTCGTCTCGGCGAGAGGAATAAAAAAAGTAAAAAAATACAATCAAACCATTTTTTTAATAAAGACAAAAATAAGTTAAAAAGACGTTTTTTCAAACTTTTTTCGATCTTATTAAAAAAATTGAGAGTTTTAGTCATAATTTTTTTTCCTTTTTGGATTCCTCTCGCTGAGACGAACCAATAATACTAAAAAAATCGATGCAAAACTATCAAACGCAAACAAAAATCAAATAAAGACAAAAAATAAGTTAAGTTGGCCTTTTAGGCCAAACGTCACCTAAATGTGGGCCCACATGTATTCGTAGCATGTATGGGTCCCATTCCGGGATCCCACACGAACGATCCAAACCGTTGATTATTTTGAAAATACTTTTTTGAGTTAGCCCTGAAAAATTCAACTCAATAGGATATATGTAAGTGTCCGATCCAATCATTTAAGGTTTCATTAAAATTATAGGATCTTAATCTTGTAAGTGCCCATCAACAAAAAACCCCTGAACTTTTTTTTTTTTGAGTTATGCCTAAAACGACGTCGTTTTGGGCACTTAACAGACAAAACTGCTATTAAGTCTATTCGTTAGAAACGTGACGGAATTGAATGGCAGAAGCTTTTTTGTTGACGGAATATAAAGTTTGGGTGTGGTTTTGTTAGTAGTTAAAATTCGGGTGTTAAATCGTTAATTGTCAGAAAGTTCAGGGGCCTTTTTAAAATTTTCCCTTTTTTTTAACTCAAAAGAAATTTTGTTTGGCGAAGTTAAAAGCCCACCCGATCAAAAAAAAAAAAATTAAAAGCCCACGAGTGATCATGAACGCACTGACACAGAACCTCCAAATTTCGACGGTCAATATCGTCAGACGTAAAGATCAATTCCATTTGACCAATCGCAATTCAGTCACATCACTACAGTTACCTTCCTCATCTTCATCTTCCGCTGCTAATCTCCTTCGACGACCTTTGATCTACACCCATACTCACATACGAGCTCATAGCGATCAGCAGCAGCAAGAACCGAGCTCATCAATGGCCGCCGTAGACGATCGCATCGCCGCAATCGCTGAATCGATCCGCATAATTCCGAATTTCCCCAAACCTGGTAAACACAGCGATATATAGATACAAGTACGTGTGCGTATGTGTATTTGTGTTAGGGCTTTTTTGGTCTTGAAATTGGAGTGGTTTGGCAGGGATTATGTTTCAGGATATAACGACGTTGCTGCTGGATCCGAAGGCTTTCAAGGACACGATTGATTTGTTCGTTGAGAGGTATAGAGATAAGAACATTTCTGTTGTAGCAGGTACACCCTCTCTTTGTCTTGATCTTGAATAATTCCGTTTGCTTCTACTCTTTTTTTGCGTTGTTGAATGTTACATGTGCCCGAGAATGTGGAAAATGCGTCGGAAACTATAAATTGACTGTTCGATTTGGTTAATAGTTTTGCCAATCTTGTGGTTGTTCTCTTTCCTTTTCTCGTGATTTTGTCACCAGTAGAGGAGGGCCACGAGGCTAACCTGGCCTCTGGAATTTGGGCAAACTTTTTAGGTACTATTACCGCTGTTTTTTGATCCCTTTTTTTTTTAAGTTCGCGTCAATTTTTTTGAATTTATCAGAACTTAAAAAAAAAAAAAAAAAAAGAACAAAAGTTCAGCAGAAAAAAAAAAAAATCGAAAATGACTTTTTTCTGTCTTTTACTATCTTTTTGTCCCTCTTATTTGGAATTCTTTTTAATTTCAGTTCACATTTTTATAATTTTAGGGTTTTGTATGCACCCGTTTTTGGCAAATTCGCCAGGTCCTACGGTTGAATGACTTGTAGCAGGCGGACCCGGTGGTTTATTGGGCAAAACCAAAGCTTAAATGGGTCAAGCTTTGGGTTTGATATCAAGCTTTCGGTTGATCAAATGGTTGATGTTTGTAATGAAATTGAGATCTCAATCTTCTTTTCTGTAACAAGAACAAACCCTAACTAAACTAGAGAGAGAGAGAGAGAGGTAATGATCTGTTATTTTCTGCTGTTCTCAAACAAGGAAGACGAGAGAGAGAGAGAGAGAGAGAGAGAGAGAGAGAGGTAATGATCTGTTATTTTCTGTTGTTCTCAAACAAGGAAGACAAGCTCTTTTATACTCTGGGATTACACCGACCTATTGAACTAACCAGAGTTAAGAAATAACTACACATCAGTTACCACTAATAACTGCTAACTGCTGTTTAGTTACAATAACGACCAATTTGCAGCTAATGAGCTTGGCTAACAGTTTGATCATAATGAAGAAGGGTTGATTTAGGGCTAGCAATCTCTGAATAGTAGGCGATCGTCCCCTATGTGATCTATGTGATCGGATTTCAGTTTGGGTGAGTATTAAGGACAGTTGGCAGCTTCTCAAGGAATTTAGGAAGAAATATTCCTTTATTATTGAATACTTGCAATGGCTATAAGAGGGATTTTGTTACTAGTGCCGTGATTATAGCTGAAGTGGTTGATGTGTGCACTTTGGTAGGAGAATTACCTTGGAAGTAGGAGTCTTTCCAGTTGTTGCCCTATATAAAGGAGACGTGTGGCAGCAATCAAGGGGGTTTCTTTCAACGTTAAGTCGTCAACGCTTGTACATACTTTTGGTTTTTTGAATAAATGGGGGTGGTTTTATGAGAATTTCAAACATGCTGTGTTCACTTCACATTTACAAAAAATTTTCCAAAAAGATTCTTTCCCCATCTCTCATCTTTCCAATCATTAATCACATTTCTCTCTCTACTCATACCCCTTTCTCCAATCATTAATTCTCATTTCTCTCTCTCTCTCTCTCTCCAATTATTACACCTTTCTCTAATTATTACTTTTTCCAAAAACTCATCCAAACACTATCTCAAAAATATTTTTCAGGGGATAAACAGCTATAAAGGGAGGCGATCAGGGTAGGCCAAAGGCTCTGCGCCTCGACACCCAAATTTCCTTTCTCATTTACAACTTCTTAGCTTCCACAACTTTTTCAATTTCAGGACTTAGTTTATTTTTCGGTTACAGCCACTAGTTCCTCAATTAGTGTGTTTTGTTCATTTTGTTCTTTCCTTTCCATACATTGTTGCTTTGTTTCATCAATACAAGTGTCATTTGGTTTCTTTCTTGTTATCACAAGTTTATGCACTGTATTTTAAAGTCCTTAACGTGCATAGGCAATTTTGGAGGTTTGTTTGTAACATAGTCATTTAGTTAAAAGTTAGAAATCAGGCCATACGGTCCTGTCCACGTTTGAACCGTGTCAAGTCAAGGTCTTGACATGCTTGAGCATCAATTAATCAGTCATCACACTATTTGCTAGGAGGTGTGACCCCCTAGTCGTTTTTTGGGTGGAACTAATTTCTCTTGTCGAGAGGAATGATTAATTTTAAAAATTTTGATGAAAAACTGAACGAAAGATCACAATACATCAAATAATACCCAATAATTTTGGCCCAGCTAGGTACACACATTTTGTATCTGATGGTGGAAAATGATTTTCACCCTTCCCAATTTAAAGAATGCAATCTAGAATTTGTCTTCTAGTGTTTAAAATTAAAAATTGATTTTTACGTTACCTTTTTACATGTCCTCTCTCTTTTCTTTTTTTTTTTTTTCATTTTGCATGTGAATTTTATAATAATTCTCCTCCATATGTGGAACATTCTACAAACAGAATATCATAAACACATGGTTAAATGCCAAAAAATTAGTGTTATAAGAAAATAGGAGTGTAAAAATTATGACCCTTAAAATTATTTTGAATACAATTGAATATAACAAGTGTGATGGGTGTAGTTCAAATGAGAATGCTGAGATGGATGTGTGGTTAGACTGGAAGAGACGGGATTAGAAATGAAACCCGTTCGTGAGATGGTAGATGTAGCACCTATAGAGGAGAAGTAGAGAGAGAGTAGATTAAGCCATTAAGGTGGTTTGGACATATCTACCATAGGCCTGTAGATGCAATAATTAAGAGAATTGATTGGATAGTTTTGGGTAGTAACGCTACGGGGAGGGGAAGACCCAAATTGACATTGGATGCTTTAGTACGCAAAAAATATGAGTCTACTAAGTCTAAGTGAACAAGTAGCCCTTGACAGAGCTCAATGGAAAAAAAAAAAAAAATTATCTAGCCTACCCAAATTGATTGGGACATAAGGCACAATTGGTTTGCTTTACAATTTTCAAAACGAACTAGGGGTAGTTTGTTTTAAGTACAAGTGCTAAAGGGGCTAAAGGGCTAAAAATAGTTTATGTATTTTAGGAGAATGGCCCGTCTCCAAATCCGTGTTTAGCACTTTTTAGCAAAAAACAGGAAACTCACCCCTTGGGGAACATGAAATAAGGTAGGGTGAAAATCGGTTACAGCCTCTTGCACTTTTAAAGTGCATTCATTAACTAAGGGAGGGTGATTTTCTTTCAATTTCTCTTATTTACCTGAAAAATGAAAGCGTTTATAGTAGACCTATATAAACTTAAATTTACAAAGTCATAATATGTTTCACTTATAACGCACCAACACACCTAGTACTTGCCGTATCTGTGTTGGACACGTCAGGGACATGACACACCGGGGACTTGCCAAAGTACCTATGAAATGCTCTATGTGGCCTGTCCATTAAGTTGTAATTTTTTAGGGTGGGACCGGGGACATGACGGGGTGACTTCTGTAAATTTTTTAAGTTTTTCCAAGACTAAAATTTATAGCTCTAAAAGTATTGGGCCAAAAGGGTTATATGAGGTATACATGAATATATATGGGGATAGACTATCGATGATAACGTATTCGATAGGAGCCCGAATGTAACTGTTTAGTTGTTATAATACACCCATATCGGTATGCATGAGTAAAAAATTATATAAAAGAAAATTGTAGTGCCCCATGCTGTGTCCGTGGCCCATTTTTTGGGAGTTGCCGCCTCTCAAGTCGTGTCCCTGTCCGTCTCTGTTTTCTTATTTGTGCCTATCCATTTCCGTATCGCCAACACAACATGATATATGATCTTCTGCAACCAAATTCGAGTGATTTATGGGGCCACCGGCCACCATTGTACCAAGTGTGGATTTGGAATGGAAATGGAGAATTTGATGAATCGGAGTAGTACAGTTTTCTGATGAATGATTCATTGTTTTTTAGTGGCCGTAAAATTAACTCCTCTATTTGGATGTACAACAGATTGTTTGACGTTCTCTAAGAGTGATTGTCCAAATGAAAATTTCCATGTCCGCTATTGGTGTTCCAAGACTTGGAATGATGCATTTTAGAAGTATGTCAAACTGATTCCACAGTTCCAGTGCTGGGAGATATAACTGCAACTTTTTGGTTGTGTGCCCAAGTCAGTTAAGATTCAGTTTTTTGACTGGGTTACGTATAAGAAAATAGTTCTAAAAAAAGGGACATTTTCTCCTATTATGGGCACCTATATTTGCTTCACTGCCGAACGAAAGATGATTCACATTTCAAGCCTCCTTTTGTGGCGACGTGAATACCCGTCAGTACCTATTCTTAGAAGGTTTTCACTAGCCAACTTCCTCGCTATGTACTATCCTATACAGTTTAAGCTTTGCAGCAACCTAGAAACCACAATGTTGAATTCATTGACCCTTGGAGATACAGGATTCTCGATTAAAAACAGTTTTGATTTGTGGTTGATAGTAGTGATGTTTCTCGATTCATTAACAGTACAACTACTTGTAACCAAGTGCTCTATGTTTATATTTTGCAGGTGTTGAAGCAAGAGGTTTTATATTTGGGCCTCCTATTGCACTGGCTATTGGAGCTAAATTTGTCCCTATGAGAAAACCCAACAAGTTGCCTGGTACATCTTGACTTATCTTCATATAAGCAGATAGCAAAATTTCCTCTGAAGTTATAATCGTGGACAGCCTAGAGTCCTTGATTAGTACCTGCAGGAATTCATTCATGATTATGAGATGTTTTCTTCCCAGAAAATTCAATACCATTTTGTAATTCCATTTCTGTTGCATGTCACCTGTTTTTGTCCTTGAGCCAATACCGTGTCTGAGCTCCATCTCCAGGTCATCATGATTTGTTAATCATTTGGACAGCGGGTGCTTCACTAAGTTTAGACATGAGTTCTGTTTACGTCCTGCTTTTGTATGATATTACAGTTGTGATATGATTTTATTCCACAATTTTGATGAGTAAAGTAGGCTGTGTGGCTTTGAATTCTATATCTTCTGGTTGTCATCTATTTGTTCAAACTTGTGATATGACTGAGCATCTCCAACCCCTAACTCTATTTATCCATTTGTTCCTCTATTTCTCTATTTTGGAGGAAATTCTTACTTCTACCTATCCTCTATTTCAGGGAATAAAATTTGATACTCCAAACATAAAGTGTAGGAAAATGAATGGAGGATCCTCCAAACTCACTTTTTGAATATAAAATGCGAAAAGTATTAGATTTGGAGTGAAAGTGAATTATGATTGGAGGAAAAATGATGAAATATTTGAAACAGCTATGAGATATCGAGATATAGATGTTAAGTTACCAGTAGTCCCAAAAAGCTTAAACTGTTAGGAACTAGATATGAGTGGAATTTGTATGAATAGTAAAGTTTTCTATATTCACTTTTGATTAAAACTGTTAGAGCTTGACCCACATTGGTTAATTATAACCTCCAAAGCTACATGAGCCTGGGCGGCTTCTCCACGCATTGCCAATTGGTTTTGAGTTGGATGCTTTAACATGGTATCAGAGCTAGGCTTTCAGAGGCTTTTGGACAAGACTCTATGTTGTTGATGGTTGGTTCCCCTTAGTTTGTTGTTGATGGTTGATAGTTGTCGTATATGTTGAATCGTTGTTTATCTCTGCACGTGCGGGTCAGGGGTCACACATGCAGGGGAGTTATGAAGCACTGACACTTCTAGAGGTCGCCGTATCCACGTATCAGACACGGACAAGGGGACACGCGTGTCCCACGCGGGGACACGTATTGGACACGCCACGTGGCGTGTCCTTTAAAATTATTTTTTGGAGGGGGACACTCGGGGGACACGGCATGGACACGCATGTCCCACATATACTCTCTCTCTCTCTCTCTCTCTCGCTGTGTATATGTATGTACGTACTGGTATATATATTTCCGTTGAGGGTGTGTATCTTACATATATGTGTACAAGTATATATACTAGTAATAACAGTGTAGATATCTTACATATCAAAAGAAAAGTGTATATATCTATGTATATATATTGTTACTGCATACATATATGATTTATTTATACATATAATTAATTAATTATTTAATTATTATTGCCGTGTCCCCCGCCGTATCCGTGTCCATTTTTTAGAATTCACGTGTCCCGTGTCAGTGTCCGTATCCGTGCTACATAGCAGGGGAGTGTTAGAACTTGTCCCACATTGGTTAATTATAACCTCCAAAGCTAGTATATGAGCCTGGGCGGCCTCTCCACTCATTGCCAATTGATTTTGAGTTGGATGCTTTAACAAAAAAAATATTAATTTCATCCTCTCAAATGAAGAAATAGATGATGTATTAGGCGGTACATGATTCATATGGTTCCTTACTTATTCCTCAGCCTTTTCATATGGTTTGATTCACATATGTGCAGATTCTATTCAAGTTAATATCTCTCAGTTGGCTAATATGTAGTAAAGTTCTCGTCCATCTGAACCACCATAACTTGGCTTAGGTCGATACATACTTTTTCTGAATTCAAGTGGTATTCTGTTTATGGACTTCAAACAGAATTGACTATTCATTACAAACCGTTTTCTATGTGCCCTGATGTCTTTCTTGGATACACATGTGCTACTTCTCTCAAGAATGTTATCTGGCTTCATGGAACTCTTAATTTTGTATTTGAATTGTCAGGGGAGGTTATCTCGGAAGAGTACACTTTGGAGTATGGAACGGACAAGATAGAGATGCATGTTGGGGCTGTACAAGCAGGAGAACGTGCCCTAGTAATTGATGATCTTATTGCAACTGGGGGTACCTTGTGTGCTGCGATGAATCTACTCGGTAGGTGTTCTGCTTACTTTTTCTGTAGTAACAAAAAGAAAAGCCTACGTCTAGAGAGGCAGACCATTGAGCATAAATATTTGCTTCTTGATGTTAACGTTGGAGGAACAGGCCCACTGGAGCGGGCTTTCTGGTCAGAGGTGGGTTTCACTTCTGGATTAGAAACGTTCATGGTGACTTTTGATTTCTTTGTAAATCTTCCTGAACTTGAACTTGTGGGGGGTGAAAGTGGGTGTTTAAGTGTGGAGAATTGAAATGTTTTATCTTTTTTAGACTGCCTAGCAAATCAGCAGCAGGCTAAGGAAAGCATGTTTCACTATAATGAATCTTGTTTCATACTTACTCTTTTCATTGCAGAGCGTGTAGGTGTGGATGTGGTCGAGTGTGCCTGTGTGATTGAAATAGCAGAACTAAAGGTATGGGTCCACTTGCAAGTTGCAAATCTGTGTCCTTGAAGTTTGATTTGTCTCTCTCCAGTTGGTTTTGTACTGTCCAATCTTTGTCAATTAATATTGTTAGATTTGTGTTTATTGCCAAAGGTCAGGTCAGTTTCCAATCATTCCCCGCCCATACCTCCAATGATCGAGGACTAGATGGGTTCTGTTTTTGTTGTTGTTTGTGTTGTAGATTTGCGTTTGAATCTAATACCCGTTAATTGATCTGAGTAGATGCAACTGAATTTCTCTGACATGTTTCACTATGTGTTTCGATTAGCAGCGTAAAACTGTTTCCTGCTTATAATTTGGAGTTTTTGACTATTAATCCCCAGTTTGCAGAACCATAATTGAAGTGAATAGCATAAAAAAGATAGATAACTGTCCATTCCAGTTGTATTTCACATTTGGTATTGTTCGGATTGTCTCCATTCTAAGAGCGATTATATGCTTCTTTGATTGTGTGATATTCGGGAACCTCGTTGTGAATGGAACCATATGATCTCTGGGTTCGTCAAAAGATCCCTTCGACTGGTTAGAATCCTTGCTTGAACGAAACTAGATATTGTGGAATCATGAATATTTGACGAAACTGTCACTCTTTTTTTCATTCTATGTTCTGGGAATCATCTATTTGCATCTAAGGAAATTCCCGTATTATATTTTGACTTGTTGGTGCAAACTTTTGCCTTATTTCAGGGTCGGGAGCGGCTTCGAGGCAAACCACTCTTCATCCTTGTTAGCTCACCTTGATGTTGCATTGCATTGTAAACCTGCCTGTTGGTGTTTGAAGTTGTAATTCGTTTTATCTAAAAGCTTGAGAGGGCCTTATTAAAAGGCCATTTGATTGAAGGGGGAGAGGATTTGATTGAAAATTCTAGGGTTCGTTGTCTATCGTTCTTAGTAGTAGTTGGTTCAAATGAATAGGGAGATGGGTTTTGGGTTGTGGCCATGTATTATCTAAATGAGTTTGACTTCAATTTCATATCAGGATGGATGTATCGTAAAATATGGAAACCTCTCTTTCATTTGTTTACTAGCTGATTGCAATGGGATAAGTTTTCGCACCCTTTTAAAAGAGTGCGCGTCTGTTATTCCTATATAAGTTCCTGGGCACCGTCTCGTGTTAGCCAGTTTTCAAAGGTTACTTCCGCGCATTGTTATCCAGTTTTTGAAAGGTGATGCAATAAAATTGTCAGATGCAGACCAATGGGAGCGCAGGTTGATAAAGAAATGTTGCAAGTGTTTTAATTTCCGGTCACTGGTTAAAGCCGTGCAGGTGATAATTAATAAAGCCTTATTATGAACTAGAAGGTAATCTGCAGGGAGGGACCTAACATTGGATGAATTGATTAAGTACTTATCGATATTTGATTGAGCTAGTTTTCTTCCAGCAATCTTGAAAAAATATTTTAAACAAATTAAATGGCTAGGATCATTTGTGTGCGAACTCCTTGGTGCACACATTTTGGTGTACCCATAGTCAAGGCTCTAAAACTCGCTAGGCGCTCTCAGGGCGGCCGGACACCTTTTAGCTTCCAGGGCCAAGTACTCGGCGCCCAGTCGGACAATTAGTCGGGATAGTCAGGCTAGTCGGCGAGGGTCCTTCTAGCGCTTAGGTGGCGAGTACTCGGCCTTCTAGACCTTCTTTTAGAACACTGCCCATAGTTGGGGCTGTTTTAATTTCCAATCACTGGTTCAATCCCTGCTGGTGTAAAAGAACACACTACGAATGCGAGCTGAGCAAGGACGGTGGCACAGTGGTCAACGGAGTCTTTTTATTCATTGACCGTCAAATTCTTCTTTGTTCTTGCAATTAGTGAATTTGATCCAGTTACAGTAATGAAAATCTACCTCTTCAATCGACGATCAGACTAAGCAATGGCGAAGTGATTTGGTGCGGGGAATGTTTTGGGAGGATGAGGCCAACGAAATTCTCTCGATGCCGCTGTCGCAAACTAGCCTGGATGATAAGCTTATTTGGCACTTCACTACCTCCGGCGCTGTCGCAAACTAGCCTGAATGGGATATCTTCCCCACTAGTTGCTGAAGCCCTTGCAGGTAGGGAAGGACTTATTTTGGCTTCTACGGTTGGGATTTCGAGAGCCCAGTTTGAAGGCGACTCTTTGAACCTTATTAAGATGATCAAGGCGGAATTGGCTATTCATAAAGATATTGAAGTAATAGCTAGTGCAGGATATTAGGATATTGGCGTGTGACTTTCGGGTGTGTGAGTTTGGTTTTGTTAAACGAAGTGGTAATGGTGTGGCTCATTGTTTATCTAGTAGGGGTTATGGTTGTGTAGGTTATCTCCACTTAAGTTTGTGAGTTTGGTTTTGTAAGACTATTTGCCTCAAGAAAGTATCAATAGTGCATTTTTTCTAACTCCTAGCCAAGAGTACTACTTCAGTGATACTAACAATGTTCAAGAAACGTATAATGCCCTCGAAAATAACTTTTCGATCCCATTGTTTTATAGTAGAACCCTTCTACCTGCACAGATGAGTGTGCACCGACCACGTACCGATGGCGTTGGATACGCCGTTGTGGGTCCCAAACGATCGATCCGAGCCGTTCATCATTCTCAAAATCGAATTCCGAGTGGGCCCACGCGGGAATCGAGGCAATCGGATGGCTGTATGAGCTCGATTCAAAATCACCCCATTTCATTCAAACCATTTCACTCATCTGTGCAGAAGGAATTATCGTTTATAGTAATGCATTAAGAGAAGATGTTCTCTGCCTCGAAGAAGAGATAAGAAGTCGCGATTTGGGAAGTGCAGATGGTGTTCAACTAGCAAATGTTGATGAACGTGGCAAAGAATTACTGCAGCTGAAGAGGAAGTTTGATAAGCCAAAATTGCCCACAGATGTTGCAGATAAGCACGACGACTCGTTAGAGACGACACAAAAAGAAGCCTCGAGTTTCAAGAAATGTAAGTTTTTTACATACAAACTAGCTTTTTGAATTGTTCAGAATGCTGTGTCAAGTTTCGATTCATGTCACTGTCAAATCATCCGTACCAGGAGTTACTGTATACAAGTTTTGGTTAGAACTTTCCTTTTTTTTCCGATGATAATTACTCGGTGCAGGCGCTGAAGAGTAAGAAGAATGCAGTGTCGAAAAAGAGTCAGAAGCTCATTCCGAAAGGAAGTGCTGATGATGAGACTAATGCTGGGAAAAATGGGCAGGGCTGTAGATGTTACAGCTCAGAGGATGATTCTAATGCTTCTCAACAGCTTCAAGGAGGAGTTACCACTTCAGACTCCAATGGATCTGTTGCTCTCAATTCCAATGCGAAAACGAGCTGGTAGGAGGGCTGCAACTGATCCCCAGAGTCTCTATGCAAGGGTAATTAACCTTCCATCAGAATGGAATCACTTTAGAACCAAATGTGTTGAAAAATCGAAATTACTCAAAGTTTTAGGACTTGAGCAGAGAAGATCGAAGAGAGAAAATTAATGAGAGGTTGAGAATTCTTCAGCACCTTGTCCCGAATGGAACAAAGGTAAGTAGCATATCATGAAGTAATTCCTCATACAAGAAAGCTTCAACTGATCTACAATGCTTGAAGAGACGGTCAATTATGTCAAGTTCTTGCAGCTACAGATAAAGGTAAGCACAAAAGTAACACATTCACCTTAATTTCATAACAAAATTTCTTTTCTGCTCGGTGTCATCTTTCATAATCTCTTTAAAAATATTAGAAACTGAGTGATACGTAGCCTCATAAAGGCATACGTTACCACCAGGTGATTGGTTCAACGGGTGGAGTTCCTCGCTCAATGTTAGATTGTAACTCGCGGTGAGACTTTGGCTTTGGTCCCAGTAGAAGCGCGTTAGGGTTCCTTATATATGGCTACATTGTGTTGAAGATAATACTACATCGGGTCATAAGTTCAGTTGGGATAAATAGCTTGGTTAGAATTCAATTGGGCATGTTAATTACGAATTGCATCTGATTGTAAGAAGGCAGATTCACAAAGATACCAACTTTCTAACAAGGTGTATTATAGAATTTCCAAGTACTCCCTCCGTCCCCATTTGTTGGCCTCATTTGGCACATTTTTAATATCCAAAAAGTAACGGGCAAAAGTTGATGAGTTTATTCTTTTACCCTTTTATTTTTGAACTTGGTTTTTTTTTTTAACTGATTTGAACTTGATCACCATTGCCTTTTCTTATTTTGACCTTGATTATTGCAATAAAAAAAAGGGCAATGGTGATATTATTAAACGAATCAAAAGGGGTAAACGATAAAATAAAAACATGACGAGTTGAGTGATTATATTCCCTTAATAAGTCGAAATCCTTAAACAAGTCCGACAAATGGGGATGTCTGTGTTTTTACCTGTTTCCTGGTATCTCATTTTTGCTCTAATCATTTACGTAGTTATTGAGCTCTGATGAGATGTGGATGTTCGCTCCTACCGCCTGCAGTGGGATGGATATAGGCTTCTACTGCAGAATTTCTTCAACTCTCTGACAAAGAAGAAAGCTCTGTACCGTTCCAATTTTATCGGATGTCACTGAGAGAACAGAAAAAGCTATAAGAACCCAAGAACAATTTCCAATTGCAATTTATTGTAAACAACTGAGAAATAAATACTGATGCTAGTGACAAAAAAAAAATAAAAAAGAACTTCTGAGCTTCCCTTGTAATTCTGTTATAGAACATATTTCTATTTTTCACAAAAACTGTACATATACAGTTTTATGAAAAACTGTTTAGATCAAGCCATTCCCTGTATTTTTTTTGGATGATTTCTCACGTTGACTCTTGAAAACACGTTTTAAACACATTGGACGGTTCGTATCAGGAAAATTTGATCCGGAACTATGAGTCCCGGACTTAGGGATCCCGGACTAGATAATTCCTATATATATATAATATAATATGTATGTATATCTATATTATAAAAGGGCTCAGTTTTTTGAATCCCTTATATTTTCAGCCCTTGGATTCAATGGATGGCCGAGATTGATTTTCACGCCAGCCCTCAAAGGCTCAAATCGATTAAGCTTCTAACAGACGGTCAAGATGCATTTTTGGGCTCAAATTTTTCCCACCTAAATGTTTAGCCATACTTGGGAACCCAAAAACGTTACCTAATTATTTTGATACTCTCTCTTCCCCCTTCCTTTCTCATGATCATTGATTTGTGAACACAAATTTTCACTCTCTTTGTCAATCATGTAACAACCACAATTGAAAAGGAAAACTTCAAGCACGTAACAACCAAATCAGTAAATCGAATAGGCAAAGTGTGGAAAGAGATCCCATAAATCGAATTTCTGGGATCTCATTTCTAATTTATATATGAGAGGAAACGGAGATGATCTTGAATTTGGTTGGAAATACCACTGGTTCGTCTCTTCTCTCTCTCAACTGAGTTCTCTCCCTCGCCGATACCAATGTTAAGAAACCATGATCAGCATGCAGCTAGCGACAGTCAAATATTCTAGAAAATTTTCCTTTGCGATGACTTTTGGTTTTCTAGCTTTTTTTTTCTTCTCTATTTTAAATCTGCCTTCTTCTTTTTTTTTTTTTTTTTGTTTTTTGTAAACACTGTCTTCTTTTATTTTGGAAAGACTTTGATGTAGATCTGGAATTTTTGTGGTTCTCAACAATTTTGGAATTTTGATGGAATTTGATTCAGGTTTTTTCATGTGATGACTTCTACATTAGTTCACTTCGTCAATTTTTTATTTATTAAAATCCATTTTTATCAGTCATCTCTGTGCAGTTCTGGTGAGTTTTTTTTTTGGTGGGGGGAATTCCGTGATTGTTATCTATATTGCAGAGGTTTTCCGAATTTCAAAAATTTGTAATTGTGAGCGTATAAGGTTCACGACTCATACATCTGCCTCAAACAGTGGTTGATTTAGTTTGTCTACTTGGGGGAAAGCATTTCCATTTCTAATTTATATATGGCCAGGTTTAGATTTGCAGTCAATCTTTCGATTCGTAACAATGTTCATGTAAAACTCATACACTACTAATCGATTATCACCAGTGTACGTAGAACGAATATTTTTTTTTTTTTTTTGACTAATAAAGAGTTTAAGTGGATATTTTTTTTTCTAAATCTTAATGTAAAATCTTTGGGGATGGAATCTCATTAGTTTACGTACAGTCAAATCATAAAGTCAAAATTTGTGTTAGAAATGGAATCTCCTTAGTTTACGTACAGTCAAATTTCTTTCAGTGGAGTGCCTTCAGGCATGGGTCATTCACTAGTCTATATCTAGGGCTGAGCACGGGTCGGGTTGGGAAAAATCTCACCCGCAACCGAACCGAATATCCTTTGAAATTGAGACAAATCGGGTAGGTCGGGTATCGGTTGGGTTTCGGGTCGGGTAATCGGGTTTGCTCTGTTCTACTTAAAATAAAAAAAAAGAAGAAGGGGGAGAGAGAGAGAGAGAGAGAGAGAGAGAGAGAGAGAGAGAGAGAGAGAGAGAGAGAGAGAGAGAACAGACATCAAAAACACTTCAATGGAGTTTCAACTCACGTTAATAGGAACAAACAAGAGAGGTAAACACCGATTTCAACCACAAACAAAAGAAAAATTTACAGATTTAAACAAGAAATAAGAAATTACAGGCCTCAGATCATGCAACCCAGATCTGGAGAGAGAGACAGAGAAACAGAGGTGCGGCGTCTTCTCTAGTGACTGGTGTGGTGGTGGGTCGGCGAACAATGGAGAGAGGAAATCTCAGAGAGCTACAAACCCAGATCCAAGTTTGTAATCCTTGTTTTAGACTTTTCGTTGTCCAATATGCATTTTTTATGGAAGTTTTTACAACACATTTCAGAGACAAATAGGAGAGAGAAGGGGTAAAGAAGAGAGAGAAGGAGTAGGGGCTGGGAAGTGGGACCACGTTATTGACCTTTGGAGAATGCAAAAATTTGAAAGAATAATGATACAGAGGAGCTGACTACCTATTCCCTATGGCTATTTCCTGGGCATAATAAATTGTACCTATTCCTCTGTAAAGTGTAGCGTGTTTCCCATGTGTGCAGAACGGTCAGAAGTTAAGTGTACGCAACTATATAGAGTATATAATATATATAATCGGTCGGGTCGGTTTGAGCGGGTTGGAGGAGTTGTGACCCGCAATCCAACCGAAACCCGAATTTCTCTAAGCATTTTAACCCGTATCCGACCGAC
This sequence comes from Vaccinium myrtillus, assembly GCA_016920895.1. Lineage (NCBI taxonomy): Eukaryota > Viridiplantae > Streptophyta > Magnoliopsida > Ericales > Ericaceae > Vaccinium > Vaccinium myrtillus. The sequence goes on along the minus strand of CM029276.1, from coordinate 27,892,109 downwards.
CTGAGTGTTTTAAACCGCTCGATTTGCGTCGGGTCGGGCGGGTTGAACGGTTTTTGCTCACCCCTATCTATATCTATTGACTAACAAATTGACTAGCTAACAAATTTGACTAATAAGAATATGCCCATAAAAGTCTAAGTTTATAAATAGGGATTTAGCTTAAAATCAATAACAATACCCAAATAAAATGTTCCATTACAAAGAAAAAAGTAAGACCATTACAATAATTTTCTTCTACAATTTCGTGTGACTTTCTAGATCTCTTTGAACATTATTAATACTTGGGCTTTCACGGAATTCAAACTAAATTGTGTTAAGGTTGTTTTGGCACTATAATGGCTGAAAAAGATTCAGAATCGACAAAGTTATGCCCGTCCCAATTTATACTTGAACTTCTAGTCGATCAATTTTCCAAAGTGACTTCGTGTGACTCTCTAAATCTCTTCAAATATCATTAATACTGAATTCTTCTTAGAATTCAAACTTCAATATGTTACGGCTCTTTGGCACTAGAATGGCTAAAAAAAAGTTAAGAATTGATAAAGTTAAGGTTATTACAAGTTGAACCCAAACTCTATTTGATCAATTTTCTACGGTCACTTTATTTCACTTCCTAGATCCCTTTGAACATTATTAATACTTGTTCCTTTACGGAATTCAATCTTCATTCTGTTACAGTTCTTCTGGAGCTAGAATTGGTATAAAAGGTTTAGAATCGACAAAGTTATAGTCGTTCCAAGTTGAATATGAACTTCCTGTCGATGAATTTTCTACACCGACTTCGTTGGACCTTATAGATCTCTTCGGGTATTATTAATACCGGATCCTTCATGGAATTCAAACTTTATCGTCTTATCTTAATGTTAACCTTAGAATAGCTAAACAACATAGTTTTGGCTGTCCCAAATTGAACCTAAACTACTAGTCGATCAATTTTCAACAGTTACATCATGAGATTCCGTATATTTTTTTGAACTATATTAATATACATTTTTTCATGGAATTAAAGTTTATTATGTTACAGTTCTTCTAATATATATCTATATAAAATTAAATTTAATGTGAAAACAAGATAAACTACCTGGTCATGTGATTAGATACATCGGAACAATCAGAAGAAGAAAAAAACTAAACCAAACAACATTTGCATTGGCAAAAAACAAAGTCCAACTACAAAATCTCCAACAAAACGCAGTCAAACTATGAAAAACGTAATCAAACTACAAAACCATTGGGGCATACCCAACAACAAAGAAGGAAAATGTAATACCCGTCACGGATAAATAGCGTTTAATTTGCATTTTTAAGTTGATTCTGTGATATGGGCTAAAACCGTTAGAACTATTAGTTGGAGGGTTAAATTGTAGTTTAGTGGGATTAAGGAAAATATCTACACTGCTTCCCTTTCCTAGTTCCTATCTTCACCGACACTTAGAGAAATAGAGAGAGAGAGAGAGAGAGAGAGAGAGAAGAGAAGAGAAGAAGAAGGGGAAACAAGGGGAGAAAGCTAGGGTGTATGCTATTTGTTGAAAATTGAGTCTTAATTTAGGGAATTCAAGCACAAAGATTAAGACTCAATTTCCAACAAATAACATACACCCTGGCTTTTTCCCCTTGTTTGCCCTTCTTCTTTTCTTATACACTCTCTCTCTCTCTCTCTCTCTCTCTCTCTCTCTCTCTCTCTCTCTAAGTGTCGGTGAAGATAGGAACCAGGAAAGGGAAGCAGTGTAGATATTTTCCTTAATCCCACTAAACTACAATTTAACCCTCCAACTAATAGTTCTAACGGTTTTAGCCCATATAACAAAATCAACTTAAAAATGCAAATTAAACGCTATTTATCCGTGACGGGTATTACAGAAAATACCTGTTTGATTCTTCTACTCATGAAATTTGAACATGAAGACTCACAATCAAAGAAAACGGAAAATTATTTTCTTCTTCCGGCTAGTTTCAATGAGCACCTGTGGTCCGGTCTACCCGTATTCATAGTCCATTCGATGGGCCAATAGTCCCCTTTGAAGTAATTGAGGTCATTTAGTGCATCCCCTCTACCCATGCATCTCATCTACTACCCCTCCGCTCCTCTAGATCTCTTTGAACATTATTAATACAAGGTCCTTCAAAGAATTCAAACTACATTGTGTTACGGTTCTTTTGAAACTAGAATGACTTAATAAGATTTAGAATTGACAAAGTTATGTTGCCCAAGTTATACTTGAACTTTAAGTCGAACAATTTTTCATAGTGACTTCGTATGACTCTCTATATCTCTTCAAATATTATTAATACTTGATTCTTCATAGAATTTAAACTTCAATATGTTATGGCTCTGTTGGCACTAGAATGGCTAAAGAAAGGTTAAGAATCGATAAAGTTATAGCCGTTCCAAGTTGAACCCAAACTCTATTGGATCAATTTTCTACCGTCACTTCGTTTCATTTCCTAGATCCCTTTGAACATTATTAATACTTGTTCCTTTACGGAATTCAATATTCATTTTGTTACGGATCTTTTGGCGCTATAATTGGTATAAAAGGTTAAGAATCGACAAAGTTATGGCCGTTCCAAGTTGAACATGAACTTCCTGTCGATGAATTTTCGACAGAGAATTAGTTGGACCTTATAGATCTCTTCGAGTTTTATTAATACAGGATACTTCATGGAATTCAAACTTGATCGTGTTGTCTTCATTTTAATATTAGAATGGCTAAACAAAATTAAGAATTGGATAAAATTTTGGCCGTCCCAAATTGAACCTAAACTACTAGTTGATCAATTTTTCACCATGATATCATGAAATTCCATACATTTATTTGAACAACATTAATATATGATTTTTCATGAAATTCAAACTTTATTATGTTACGGTATTTTTGGCTACAGAATGGCTAGAACAAGTTAAGAATGGATAAAGTTATGACCGTCCAAAGTTGAACATGAACTCCTACTCGACCAATTTTTGACAATGACTTCGTGAAACTCTCTAGATATCTTCAAACATTATTAATACATGGGTGTTCACGAAATTCAAACTTCATTTTGTTACAATTGTTTTGGTGCCAGAATGGCCAAAATATGTTATGGATCGAAAAAAAAAGTTATGGCCGTCCTAAGTTGAACTTAAACTTTTAGTCATTCAATTTTCCACAATGAATTCATGAGACTCTGTAAGAACTCAAGGTTTTACTAAAGAACACAAAAAACTACAAAGGTGGCAAGTATGAGGATTTGGTGTGCCTTTCCAAATGAGGAAATGGTGACTATTTATAGGCAAAACCATGGGCACCCCCCTCCCTCAAAATGGCCGTCCTCTCTACCTCGCACATGTGTGTCCAAAAAACCTTTATGATAAAGGAAAAAGTAAGGTTTAATAGGTAGGTTTTAGGATAAACTTTGGTCTTTATGGATTTTGTCCATAAGAAAAGGATTGTAGGTTCACAAAGATGACTTAAAGTGTCTAGGTTCATTAGGTTTGTGCATGCCCACCTTGTTGTGGGGAGTTTTGGGTACTAGTTATACACATGAAACTAGTCATGGGGTGTTATAATTACACACACACACACACACACGATATATATATATATATATATAGAGTCCCGATCTAATCCGGGAATCCCGGATCCGGGAATCCCGGATCCGGGACTCCACCTTCCCGATAGTTTTTTGAAAATCCGAGCCGTCCAATGTGTTCAAAAGGTGTTTTCAAGGGTCCACGCGGAAAATCTTCAAAAACAAATACCGGGAAGGGCTTGATCCGAGCAATTTTTCGCAAAATTGTAAATATACAGTTTTTGCGAAAAACTGCTTGGATCAACCCTTCCCGGTATTTGTTTTGGAAGATTTCCCGCGTAGACCCTGGAAAACACCTTTTGAACACATTGGACGGCTCGGATTTCCCAAAAACAATTTTTAAAAGCATCAAAACACCAAAAAACCTCCCATCCGGGATCCTTGCCGATGTGTTAGACCAGAAAACTGTCCTTATTAGCTCAACCTTGACCAAAAGGCAATAATGGCAAAATGGGGCAATACCACAGACAGGACATCAAATTCAACATCGGCAAGTGGAGCACTACCAAAACAACATCGGCAAGTGGAGCACTACCTTATTTCAAAATAAAGGTCTCAAAAGACAAAAGCAAAATCAAAAGCAGAAACTCTCTCAAAGTCAAAAGTTCAATTATGAACTCCAACTTTCCCACAACATCATCATCCAACGAAGGACTATGACACTACTTTTCCACCGAAAGTAGAAAGCATCAACAACAATACCAACACCGTATTTCAATTACAATGAACCTTTAAATAGTACATATTTTTTTTTATTCATGGTAAAAGATTATCAACAGAATTTAATTCCTTAAAAAATACAGAAAGACGACAAAATTATCGACAAGCATTTTCAAAAAAAGACCAACACCGTATTTTATCACAATGGCAAAATATGCTAAATAAAACTAAAACCGATATCCAATTTCTAGATTATATTGAAACAATACATACATACAAACATAAAAAGCCAATTACGACAGAAATTCCAGAAACAAGTGATAAAACTATTCTAAATGAACTTATTGATAATCTAGAAGATCCACAACTAAAATTACACTATACTCAGAAAATGGAACAAATATTTAAACCTACTCCTATTACAACAACTGATGAAACAACTTCTCAAATATCAGCACCACAACCTATAATCGTAGAAACAAATCAAAACAAACCAGATCTAGAATATATAGAACAAATAACCCCATCTACAAACAATAACTCTTCAACAAAAAGCAACACCACTAATAACCTTCTTCACCAATTTCAAATTCCAACTCCGGTAGTAGAAATTATAAAAGTAATCACACAAGTAAATAAAACACATAACACTACTTTACAAGAACTTCAACATGAAGTAAAAGAAGTCAAGAAACAAATTTCACAAATAAATCATCATAGTACAACCAACAAAGAATTTCCAATCATTCATCCTACTGCAAATAACTTTAAACAACTCCCCATGGAACCACAACTAATTTCTATTCAACGATGGAATACTTATATAAACCTCAAAATTCATGATATGGAAATAGAAACAGTAGCGCTAATAGACACTGGTGCGGATATGAATTGTATTCAAGAAGGATTAGTACCCACAAAATATTATAGTAAAACAATTGAACAATTAGTATCTGCCAATGGAAGTCAGATGGATATTCAATACAAATTACCCAAAGTTCATATTTGTCAAAATAATGTTTGTTTTCAAACATCCTTTATTTTAGTTAAAAATATGACAGATAATGTAATATTAGGTTTACCTTTTATTGGTATGATATACCCTTTTACAACAAATAATATCGGTGTAACCACAAAACATTTAGGAAAAGAAATAACTTTTAAATTCTTAAAACAACCAGAAAAAAGAGAATTAAAACAATTGACAATTCTGCAACAAAAAACTCAACATTTACAATATCTCCAAGATGAAATACTATATCTAACAACAAAAAAACAACTCACAAACCCACAACTTATTCGACAAATTGATATCTTCAAGATTCAATTAGAAAACGAAATTTGCTCGAACATACCTAGTGCTTTTTGGCATCGCAAAAAACATATTGTAACATTACCATATATCAAAGATTTTAAAGAAACAAATATACCAACAAAATCCAGGCCTATTCAAATGAACCCCGAAACAATGGAAACTTGTAAACAAGAAATCCAAACATTACTTGATAACCATATTATCCAAAAAAGTAAATCACCATGGTCTTGCCCAGCTTTCTATGTCAACAAAAATGCTGAGATAGAAAGAGGAGTACCTCGCCTAGTTATAAATTATAAACCACTAAATACTGCCCTCGAATGGATAAGATACCCAATTCCTAATAAAAAAGACCTCATTAATAGATTACATAATGCTACAATATTCTCAAAATTTGATCTTAAGAGTGGATTCTGGCAAATACAAATTCACCCAAAAGACAGATACAAAATTGCTTTTACAACCCCTTTTGGACATTATGAGTGGAATGTAATGCCGTTTGGATTAAAAAATGCTCCTAGTGAATTACAAAATATAATGAATGATATATTTAACCCATTTAGTCATTTTATTATAACATACATTGATGATGTACTTGTCTTTTCCAAATCAATAGATGAACATTGGAAACATCTAAAATCTTTTCTACAAACCATCAAACACAATGGCTTAGTTGTCTCAGCCCCTAAAATTAGACTATTTCAAACAAAAATTTGATTCTTAGGATATAATATATATCAATCTACTATAACACCAATTGATAGGGCCATCCAATTTGCTGACAAATTTCCAGATGAAATTAGTGATAAAAACCAATTACAAAGATTTTTAGGATCATTAAATTATGTATCTGAATTTTACAAAAATCTCCGACCAATATGTCAACCACTATTTCAAAGATTAAATAATAATCCACCACCTTGGACACCAAACCATACCAATATTGTACAACAAATTAAAACATATGTCAGAATATTACCATGTCTAGGAATCCCGACAACAAACTCGTTTAAAATAATACAAACTGATGCATCTGATATTGGCTATGGCGGCATCCTTTTGCAAAAAATCAATTCAACTTCTCCTGAACAAATAGTTAGATATTATTCAGGTATATGGAATAAAACACAAAATAATTATAGTACTATTAAAAAAGAAATTTTAGCACTCATATTATGTGTCTCCAAATTTCAAGATGACATTTTAAACCAAAAGTTTTTAATTAGAATTGACTGTAAAAGCGCTAAGCATATTTTAGAACAAGATGTTAAAAATGTAGCTAGTAAACAAATTTTTGCCCGCTGGCAATCTATATTAAGTATTTTTCACTTTGATATAGAATATATTAAAGGTGAACAAAATTCAATTCCTGACTTTCTCACACGAGAATTCTTGTTAAATTAATTTTGTAGACATGGCAGAAAAGACCAAAAAAGATAGCAAGATAACAACAACACCACAAAAAAAATTAGCTCTCACAACCAGTGTTATGGCCATTCCACCTATTGAACTAGTCAATAGATACCAAGTTCTTAACCCAACACCAAAAAGCCAATACGGGTCTAGTTCTTCACTAGCTTACCCACCAATTACCCAAAATTATACCCCAGTAACCCAAATTATAGGAACCTCTTCCCAACCCATTATTCCAGCAAAGACTGTTTATATTCCAAAGCCTCAATTACAAAATCTATTTTATATCGAACCATCTTTCCAACATATCAAAAATCCAAATGATCTTGCTCTACATTACTTCCCAGAAAATTGGCATTTTATTCCTCATAATCCAGATAAATCAATATCTTTTTATAAAAACATTCTTGAGCATACCCATTCTGTTGTTTTCAAACAAGTTCATGACCCCAAAGATAAAGAAGTTATCAATTACCAGTCATTCTACATTCACAAAATAATTAATGTTTCTGAATGGGGTCATCCCTCCTCTCTTCTTCCACTACCAGATAATGACTTATTTTTTAATTATTATGATTACATCAATGCTTGGTCTTATGCATTATTACACGAAAATTCAAAATTCTCCCATTCTTGGTTCTTCCAATTTGATCAAAATTTCAATTCTCCATTTCCTACTTGGTTTCTCCGCTGGTGGTCTCAAATGGGAGCCAGTAATGATATCATCCCCCAAAATCTTCATGACCAAATTGATTACTTCTACTCGAAGCAAAAATTGAACTCTCATCAAATTCAATTTCCTAAACTCCTCCTCTTCATTGCAAAATACAAAGTTGCTTGGATTTTCAAATGGAAATATGTTATCTCCGATAATCTTGTCTGTCGCCAATTCTTGGTCAAATGGTGGAATAAGTTCAATATCCAACAAATTATTGATCAAGTCCAAAACGACTTTAAGATAAAAGTCCCAAAACCAGTCCAGATCCATGATAGACCTCCATCACCATATATGATTTCCAATATCAAGCTTGATAGTCCTACTGCAAGCTCCCCTCCTCCAAAATCACCCAATCAAACAATAATCAAATTCGCCCAACAACTCATCATGCAAGCTGCCCAAAATCCAAATCAAGAAGCAAGCAAGGCATTACTCCAAATTGCTACTGACATGCTTAGTCAGAGTCAAGACACTGAAGCATCCACTTCCTCGACACCAGACCAAAATCCATTTGATTCTCTATTTCAAGATTCCCAAGACCCCAATGAATTATAAGTACTAATTTCTATTCTCCATTTGTAGGTTTAGGAATTACTATTTTCCAAAGGCAATACCCTCTATTATCACTCACTGATAATAGATGAGAATCAATCATCCCTACTGGATGATGGTGAAAGCGTGAGTACAATATCAAAGGTGTGTAAAAATGAATCATGATCAAATTGAACTTTCCCTTTTAATTAATTCATTAATTACTTGGGATGAGGTCAATAGAAGAAGACATATTCGAGATCAATTACACAACCTCTGGACACGTTTTCTTTTAGAACCCAATACCAAAGCTAATATCAAATTTTGGTTAAGAAGCATGAATCGTCTTCTTGCCTTTTACGACAAAACAGCCTTCAGTCATCCACATCTCAATAATGAAATTATTTTCCTCAACGACAATGAAAAAACTGATTATTACTGGTTCAAATTACTAGTAAAAAGACTACACAGAAAACTGTCCTTATTAGCTCAACCTTGACCAAAAGGCAATAATGGCAAAATGGGGCAATACCACAGACAGGACATCAAATTCAACATCGGCAAGTGGAGCACTACCAAAACAACATCGGCAAGTGGAGCACTACCTTATTTCAAAATAAAGGTCTCAAAAGACAAAAGCAAAATCAAAAGTAGAAACTCTCTCAAAGTCAAAAGTTCAATTATGAACTCCAACTTTCCCACAACATCATCATCCAACGAAGGACTATGACACTACTTTTCCACCGAAAGTAGAAAGCATCAACAACAATACCAATTATCCCTTCGCCAATTACGGAATTTAATGATTGTAAACAGAGTTCCTTAATCTATAAAAGGACTCTCAAGACCAGTAGTTAGATATCTGTTTTTGATACCATATCTTTTTTTGGTACCACATCTCTAATTTCAACACTCTCTCATTCCCCTCTCTACTCTCTCACTTCTCTTCCCCCAGATATCTCTCCCTATCTCTCCCTTCTTCCTCCCCCATATGTTCCAATAACTTCAAGTAAGCCATTTCAATATAATGATTTGAATTTCCATTTCTATACTCTGTTTTAATTACTGCATTATTTACTATGGCCGGTTCAACCGCCCTTATTATGCATGATTCATGGCTGGTCTACACCGCCTAATTACTCTGTTTTGATACTCTGTTTTAATTATGTCTTCCATGACTCCCCCTTCCGCCCCCCATATGGTATATATATATACATATATATATATACATATACTAAAATCCAACGGCATAGAATTTTCTCAAAATGGGAAAAACTAATAAACAATACTAAAACAATTGATGCTACTTTTGACTTGAGTGGTTCTCTTTCGGTGGAAAAGAGAGTCTTCACGTGCATTGGTATTGAGCTGCTCTTTTTGCTTGATTTGATACTGCTGCACAATTGATGCTACTTTTGACTTGTGGGACTACTTTTTTCGTGGAAAGTGCACCTCCATTTGCTTTTTCGGAAAGCAATTCTTGTACTTACGGATCCATTTGATTATTGATGTTGGCTAGTGAATCTTCAGAAAGATTATCCCAAAAATCAGTGTCATCATCACTGGGATGATATGTGGGGTAATCTCCTTCGGACTGTTGTTGGATGTAATCTTCAAAGAATTTGACTTGGTTGATGTGTTTTGTATGAAAAAGAAATTGGGCTTCTCCATAATAATTGATGGTGCAAATTTTCTGAATGGATCTTCACTAAATAATCTAAATTGATTTGGCCAGAGAGTGTAAACGTCTTTGTCTCCAATATGACTAGCAATTTGATATGCAATGTAATCTTGAATTTGAAGGTTTATTGGGTTTGAACAAATCCATGTTGGAAATTCACAGGCCATGAGGTTAAACTGGGGTTTGTTGGTCGTCGTGCTAGTAGTGACATGCATAATATGCTGGGCAGGGATTATGGTGCCAATGGATGTCCATTCAGGCATTTTTCTTTCTATAATAACTTGACAAGTTGTGGTTGAGGGTATTGAAAAAATGTTGCTGATACAAAGGGCTAATTTTCTGTTTATTCTGTTGGTTTGGTCAGGGTTCGAGAAAATAAGTTGTTTGAGGAAACCATAATCGAGAAGTGTCATTGGGGAAATTTGGATGTCTTGGTTTTCATAAGTAATTGTGAAATCTTGGAAAGTGGACATATTGATACAGGCTTGGGGAATGCTGAAGATTAAATTGCATTCGCAGTCTAGGCGTTCTAATGGGATTTGTTGGCAATGAGGTTTTATTTTTGGACAGTGATTGTTATTTGGCTTTTGGTGATAAAGGGTGGCCCATGTAAAAGATAGGCCAGGTAATACTTCAGGGTAATGAAATGGGTTTTGGCCAGCAATTTGGGCTAAGTGTTGAAAAAGAAATTCATGGAAATGTTGGCCTTTTTGTTGAGCTTTTTGTTGGATATGGGAAATAATTTCTGGGGGAACTTGGTTTGGAATTAGGGATATTGTTTTTGGTAAGGCGAATTTTTTAGAGAATTTTGTACTCACGCTATCACCATATATATATATATATATATATAGAAAATACTATAAAAAAACAATTGAGCAGCTTAGTTCAGCAAATGGTAGTAGAATGAGTATTAAGTATGAGGTACCCAATGTTCAGATCTATCAAAATCAAGTTTACTTTAGAACTTCATTTGTTCTAGTTAAAAATTGAAGTGACAAAGTAATTCTAGGAGTACCTTTTATCTGTCTCCTATATCCCTTTACTGTGGATACTGAAGGTATCACTACAGTATTGTTAGATCAAGAAGTTACTTTTAAATTTTTGGTAAAACCAGCACAATATGAGTCACAACAGTTAAAAAATTATTCAATATTTTCCTAATGATTCATCTAATATTTTGCTCCAAATTTCAGATGTATTCAAAGCAGCACAAAAAGCATTTCGGATGGATCACTCTCCCAGTGATTCCTGAAGGCTCTCGTAACAAATTTAGAAAGCTCCATTATTTACAAAGCATTGATGAAACCCAACAATGTCTCTTAGACAACATCTGGAGTACACGTGGGGATAATCAGCAATTTTTAGCCAGCATAAATGCCTTAAGCATTTACTTTCAAGAGCAGAATTTCCAACAAGCTAAGAACTGGTTTCTTTCCAATTCTTCAGATGGTGTTTCTTCAAACCCATCTTTAGCAAGAAATTCTAACACTGATTCATCTACTGGGAATTGCAAAACAATACCCCCTAGATGTTATCAAATTTTAAATGACAGGTGTCACCAGCTCAAGGACCAAGTCAACTCTCTTCGCCAACAGCTACAAACAGCAAAGAGTAAAACCTCTGTTGTCCCACTGACAACAATAGAGAATGTGCAGTCATCCCCACTGGATGATGGTGAAAATGTGTGTGTATCTTTCCAAAAGAAAGCAAGTAAAATTTTAGCTCTACCCAAAACATTATCCATACTCCCTACAACTCTTCCCCCAGAAATTATCACTGATATCCAACACAAAGCCAAACAAACAGGTCATTATTTTCAAGAATTCCTATTTGAAACCCTAGTCAAAATCGCCAATCAAACCCCAGTCAATTACCCAGAAATAGTCCCTGGATTATCCTTTATTTGGGATACCCTTTATCACAAAAACCCAGATAGAATAGAGTGCCCAAAAATAGACCCTCTTTGCCAAGAAATTCCCTTAGAAAGAATGGATTGTAAATGCAATTTAATTTACAGTATCCCCTTATCCTGTATAGATATGTCAAAATTCAAAGACATTTCTTTAACCTACCAAGGTAAAGAAATCCAAATAACTCCCATGACCCTACTAGACCATGGTTTCCTTCGTCAGTTAATTTTCACTTCCCCAAATCAAACTCAAAGAGTCACCAGAAAAATAGCCATTTGTGTCAACAATATTTTTGCTTCACCAAAATATGATGCAGTCAAATGTCAAGTATTGATCAGAAGTAAAATGCCCGAATGGTCATCTTTTGGGACAATTATTTCTGCTCAACATATTATGCATATCACAGTTAATTGGCCATTCAATAGGAACCAACCACCAATCTTTCTTATGGGCTGTGAATTTCCTACTTGGATTTGTTCAAAATCAGTCAGAAGTCAAATTAGGCATCACATTGCCTACGAAGTGGCAAGTAACCTTGGAGATGCAGATGAAAATATCTACAGCCTCTACAGCTACAAGTTATTCAGTGAAGATCCAATCCAGAAAATTAGAACTATTGATGATTTAGGAGAAGTTCCATTTCTTTACCATACCAGGTATAAGAATTTAGTCAAATTCTACCACAGTTATTTAGAAGTTCATGATGTATCTGATTCAGACAACAATGATGAGCAAGATTTGTGGAATGATGAAGATATTGGGCATGATTTTTGGGATGATCTATCCCCCGAAGATTTAGAGAATATTGACAACATGATGGAATATTAAAGTTGTCACAAGTAAAAGAATCATTTTCCCCAAGGTAAAAGTATTTCCCAGCAAAAGCAAGTCACATGCACGAAAGAAAAGTCACATGCAAGATATCTCTCCACCGAAAGTAAAGTCACATGCAAGATACCTCTCCACCGAAAGTGAAGACAGCATTATGCATGCACTGGAAAGTTGAAGAAAAGTTACCACTTTAGTCAAAAAGCAAATTATTGATAGTCAAGTCACTTATTGTATTTTCAGGTCCTTATTCTATAAAAGGATTCTTCTAGTTAGGAAGTAGTAGGCTAAATTTGAGACAAAAATTCTCAAGTTGTTAAAACCTCCCTTTTCTTCCCTTGTAAGCTCTTCACGAGCAAAACCAATTCCCCACTTATATTTCCCCACTCAAGTTCAAATCACCCACCTCCATGTACTCCCTAAGTTTCTGATTAATCAATTCGAAGTAATTTGAAGTAAGTTTTCAACTTTCATTTACTTGTCAATTCTTCAGCACTATTCAAGTGCACTATTCACGCACGAATTACTATTCACGTGCACTATTCACGTACGTTTTACTATTCATAAGTCACTATTCATGCTTTTCATTTAATTATTATTACTTTTCATTTAATTATTATTACTTTTCTTCTTTAATCATTACGTTTGTTATAATTACGTTTGCTTCGTGCTTACTCTGTTCATGCTCCTCTACTGTGTCTGTGCTTCCGCCCCCTCTATGGTGTATATATATATATATATAACTTTAAGTAAAATTAAAGCTATAAAATAGCTAGGTTTAGCTAGGCTCCTATAGGATAAACTATGTCTCTCCCATTTATTAGGGAATATATTCCCTCTTTATGAGGGGAAAAATACCCCTTAAAGTTGGTTTTGTGTGCTAAAAATACAAAATAGTGTACTACAAAAATGAATATAGGGCTACTTACTTTAAGGAAACAAATGGGTGTGTTAAAAAATTCCTAGGTAGTCTTCCTAATAATTAGGAGGATCTGAAAAGTACAAAACTTAGGATTTTATAAAATAATAATTAAAAAAGGCGCCGAAATGTGCACGAACGTGTGTAGGGAAATACGCCTATAAAGTTATGCGGCAAGGGAAATAATTTTCCTCTCTCTTTTCTCTCCCAACCGACCCTCTCTCTCTCACAAAAGTCCAAAATAAAATGAAGGAAAGGTGGTAGACTTTTGGTCAAAATTAGAAAAAGAAAGTCAAAATAAGTCAAAATAGCCATAAAGGCTTCCAAAAATGGAATATATTCCATTTTAGGCAATAAATGAGGATGTGCTAGCTTTAAGGGGACAAGATGTGTGTTGGGGGATTTGTAGGGTTTTTTGGACGCAAAACAGTGTAATACTCGGTATGCATGTGTTGATTTACGGCGTGGAAAAATAATAAAATGGTCTAAATGAATTTTTATTTGAATTATTTAAACTAAATAATAAATTGTTGCAATTCACGATATTAAAATTAAATACTCGAATTAATAAATCGAAATTTTTATTTACGAAATTTCGGGTTATTACATGTGTGGCGAGGAGTCTATAACTGAACATGTTAACTTCCCTCTTTGAATGATTTTCCAGGGTGACACGTTGGACTTTCTTGGCATCACTGGGCTCTCCTTTGTTGGAAGTCCAGCCGTGCTTCAAGTGTCTGACATTAGTATTGGTTTCGTGTCCCCCTTGCTTCTCCTCACCAGTTGTATATTAATCAATCCAGTCTTTCAGAGTCTTTGTCCTCTTTATAGCATAGGAAAAGGATGGGTAGTTATTAGAAGTCATAAGGAACCTGTTACAAAAAAAAAAAGTATAGCCTTTTGTACAAAGGCAATCTAGGTTGCCAAAATTGATCAGCATAACTTCATTTTTTTTCAAAGCTATTAATGATCTTGGAAGGTATTTGGTCCATTTGAATATCTTAACTTATTATCAAAACACAAGAAGGAACATATAAAAATTAAATCACAAAGTGAAGTAGACAATCAATCGGTTGGTAAGCGACCTTGAGTAAATATGCACACAAGCAACGAAAAATACACAACCAACCTTTTGATTCCCAATTTCTGGTACTCTTTGTTGCTCTTGTCCTAATACTCTCCGGAGTTATTTTAACATATCTCAATCCTCCATAGTTTGGACTCGTCAATGACCCAAGATTCATCTCACACGGATTCTTCATCTTTACCGTCATTTGGATAGTATTGTTCGTAATTTACAGCCCACAGAATTGAAATGTTGTGTGAAAGTAACAAACAAGTGGAATGAAGCAACTTGGTCCTCCTAGAATTTCCAAAAACAAATGAAGTAACCATTTTTGTGTGTAAGTTTATTTCTAGAATTTACAAAACTTATTGGTCCTCGTTATCTAATGTTGATAACAATGCACACCTGCATGTAATTCCCAATATCAAAGACATAAATGGAGCCACCACTTTTATGTAGTTATGTACTTGGATGTGATCCCCAATATCAAGAAAGCATTCCATTCTCAAAGAATCTAAAACTAAATTATTTTAAAAAGCAAGAAAATCAGCTCTGCTAATAAAACAATACGTAAACAAATAATAACCCATTGTAATTACCTTTCTCTCTTTTTGAAAATTCTTTTAAAAATGTCAATCATGAATCTCGGATACATAATAAAGCAATAAATAACAGAAATTAAAAATAGCACAAAGAACTAACATACTGACACAAAATAACAGTGAGCATGAGAGTCCGTGCGTGCACGGAGGTGCAAAACTAGTTTGGACAAAAATAAGTAACAACATTCATTGTTAAGTCAAAGCACTCCTTAGTCAAAGTTCAAGTTTCCACTCAAGTTAAAGTCAAACATACATATAAGTCAACCGGGCACCCGTACCCCATAAAGTAAATACATAGGTTTAAAGTTATTATATTTACCAAGTCAAAAGATGAAACGAAATAATAAAGTTACATAGTTATCTCTCAAAATAGACAATTCTTGAGATAGATGGTTAACTCTCCGATGTAAGCTCTCCAAATCCAAATGCAAACACTTCACGCAATCATGTCATGATCCATGAGGGGTACCTGAAATTAGTAGGGTGAGCTCACTAGTCTAGTAGAGAAACTTCTACTAAAACCAAATGCAAATGAAATGAATATGCAAAAAGGAAAGTGAGGACGGAATTCACTGAACAATATATATGACCTAGAAGTACTCATTGAAGTGAATTATGCATTCCTAAGTCCCTAGATTTCCTTACTATTAATCTGTCGTACCCGATACTTACCAAACTCCTCTTTCGTATCAAACAATCTAGTTCATCATGGAATCAATTTATCGTCGTTACAAGTTTTAGCAATTTCTAGCGACTCACTTCGAAGTAGCCTTAGTATAGTTCTGGGCGTCCAAGACCCCGCGTACGCTTCCCCTTGGCCAAGGCATATTCCTAGCAACACATCAGTTAGATGGTTCTAGTATCATTCCGGGTATCGAGAGACCCCGTGTAATTTCGGGCATCGAGAGAGCCCGTGTAATTTCTTTCCCGTGTAATTCCGGGCATCAAGAGATCCCATGTAATTTCTTTCAAATATTCCTAAGTGTCCATGTACCCCTCACATGTCCAAGTATTTCACAAGTGTCCATTGCATAATATAATGTTTTGCACACAATCACAAAGATATCCATGGAATCCATATAACACCAAAATACCATCATTATAGTTCTCTAGTGAGTCAATAAAAGATCCAAAGTGAAGGTTAAGGTCCCCACAATTAGTCGTAAAGTCAAAATACATCATAACTTCAAAATCGGCATGGAGTTTAACAACCAGGCTATCGCAAACAGGCTATAATTTTCTATAGGTTCAAAATTTGATCTCAAGACCACCACCATTAAAAAGAAGACTTTCAGTACAACAATAACGATATAAATTTGCCCTATTCGGAGTCTGGATGACCAAGATATGCTTGTTCGAAGTTATACAAAAAGAAACCCAAAGTTGTAGTTTCAACAGGTACACCAACTTCGAATCAAAAATTGCTTTTGCTTAGAAATTAAGGTACAATCCTTACATACTTTCGAAGGTATACGAGTCTAGTTTCAGAATCAAAAGGCGAATCGTAATTTCAAGCTTCCTAGACAAAAGAAAAAAAAATTATTCCCGTAAAATGGGACAGTGCTGTCGCACTACCAATTTCACTTCCACAGTCCGATAAAACTTTTTTTTATATTTTCATTACTTCAAATTAAATTCTGAAAAAATTAACACAACATAGAAGACATGTATGGGTTGCTAGGATAAAATTTTCATAAATTTACGAGTTCTGAAAATATATCTAGCAATTCGGCCAAAACCCTGGCTGATTCGAGTTCTAACTCAAACATATACTTAGAGCCACCATAAGCACGAATTTGGGGCTCCAACCCAGAAATGTGTGCTAATAACAACTAAATATACTAGAAAGAAAGGGATTGTTAATGGGTTTTCAATAATCTCAAGAAAACAAGGATATAACAACACACTCATAAACATTTAAGAGAAAGAGAAGAGATCTGTGAACACCCCGCGGGAGCGCGATGTGTCCACGAAATTGAAGTTTGGTTTGAAAAATGGTTTTGATTGGTTGAACGGAGTCGCCACCCGGGTTTGAGGACCGTACCCGAGAAACCTGTTGAAAAATGACTCTTTTGCCCTTTGAATGGAAAATATTGTACTGATCTCACAGAATGAGATTTCTCGGGTCCGGGAACCAGGTTACGAGAGGGGAAGGAATTTAAAGCACCCCTCTCGCCCGGTGTGACCACCGGTCTCTACTAAATGTTTAAGGGATTTTGAAAATGTTGTTTAGATGGACTTCAATCACAAACTCATGCAAGAACACATAAATGCGTCAAGAAGATCAATGGAATGAATGTGGATACTTGTGGTTGTGTAATGAATGGATGATTTATGCATTAGACCCTGAATTTTCATTAAAACATGCTCAAACTGCTCTAGAATGCTCCAAAATGCTCCAAAAACTGATCACAAGCAACAAACTTGCCACACTTGGATGGTCATCTGGGCACCTGGATTAGGCGAATCCAGGCGCCTGGAAAGGGCCAATCCAGGCGCCTGGATGGCCTCCCAGACAGCAAACTCAAAACTCCATTTTTTACAGGAAGCACCAAATGCAATGCTTTTAACTAACTCATATGCACTCTAAAAGATGTATAACAACACAGTAGCAAACTTGAACCTTAAATTTAACTCAAATGCATGATATGAGCTTAAAAGAAACTTGATTTTGAATGATTTTTGGAAATATACACAACAAATGCTAATGAAGAACTTCCATTTTTGTGAAATTTGAAACCTTTCCAAACTCTTAACTAGTATGAAGAACTAGTAAGAGCTTGGATGGTATCCCCTCAGGGCCTTTTGAGCACAATGGTAGAAAAAACTACCTTGAAACCTTGATTTGTGAACTTTGGAGAGTTATTTGGGATGATTTTTGGAAGTTGAGTGAACTGGATTTTGATTGTTGGAAGTGTATCAAACTGATTATAGGTGGTTTGATTGGGGGTTTGATGGTGGATGATGAAAAATGGGTAGAATCAAGTGAGTTTGTGGAGTTAGGATGGAGGAAAATTGAGTTTTGATGGTTGAAAATGGATAGAATTGAGAGGGATCAGTTGGGGATGAGTTTCTGAAAATATTTGGGCAGAATAACAGTAAGGGAAAGAGGTGAGAGCTGATCCTTTGGTTTTTGATTAAGTTTGGTGGTGGAAGGTTGAAATATGAAGATTTTGGTGATGAAAGATGAGTTTGTAGGCTAGAAATGAGTGGAACTATAGAGGATCAGTTTGGGGATGAAGTTTCTGGTGTGATTTTGGCAGAATAACAGTAGAGGAAGGAGGGAGAAACTGATCTCTCAAATGAAGAGGATGAGGGAGTATATATAGGGAGAGAATGAGAGAGTTTTTGGGTGATTTTTAGAGGGAAATGAATTTGAACTTCAAAATGGGGAGCCAGAGTCTGTTGGAGGGAGATTGGAATGAAGAAAACGTGGGACCAAATAGGGGGGAGCCAATGGTTTAATCAAAAACCAGCAGCAAATTGTTTACTGGAAGTGATTCCAGGCGCCTGGAATTAGGGAATCCAGGCGCCTGGATTGAGTCCGGGTGCCTGGATTAGGGTAATCCAGGCGCCTGGACTGGGGGACTACACAACAATCCAAACTTCGCGGGGCCATTCCGGGTGCTACCGAACTCCGTTTTGTGCATGGTTTGAAGCGTTGGAAAGCTTGAAAAGTCTACTTTCTAACCCAAGTAGTTTGAACCAAAGATGATTTGTACATCAAAATATGTGACCATTTTACCCTCAGAAGATCGGAAAAATGATTTGTTTTGGTAAAACGTGCATATCTCCCTCATTTCAAAACGGATTGGGACAAATTATATATCGATAAAGAGGGTTTTGAATGTACTAGAAGGTGGTGTAGGCTTGGGTTTATTTTGAAGAGGTTTAGGAGGGGTTTCCAAGTTCACAATCAAGCTTCACGTGCTCTTATCGGCATTTTCATCCTTGGGGATGCTAAGGATTTTCGTGGGGTTCAAATTGGGGTGTCTACAAGATCCCTACTTGATATGGGTTTTCAAAAAAACCCCCTCAAACTAGCAAACCTTAGTGTTGAAGCTTAAAATCAACCGATACGTAAGCTTCTCAGAGCTCTTACACAAAAATACTCAGCTTGGTTGGCGCGGTTACGAAGGATTTATGGTAGATTCAAGAGGATTTTGTGTGTGGTGAAGAGGCTTCTGTGGGAGAGGAAGAGAGAGATAGAGAAAATGTGAGATGGGGAGAGACAGAGAAAGCCGACGGTTGTCCAGAAGCAGGGGGAGATGACATTTCTCTCTCTCACCCACCCTTTATTAGTGTAATTTACACTCCACACCCCTCTACTACACAAAGGTTTCAATTAACCCACAAGCACTCATGTTTTCCACACTTGACCCATGTCAAGACATTAAAAGAAATTTTACAATATTCCTCTTTTATAACTCGAAAAATTTATACAAAAGTTCGAGTCTTTACATTTTTCTTTTTCCGGCTGGTTCTGATGAGCACCTGCAGTCCGGCCTAGCCATATTCATAGTCCCTTTCATGGGATAGTAGTCCCCTTTGAAGTAATTGATGTCATTTACTGCATCCCATCTACCCCCTGCATCCCATCTATTACCCCTTCGGTATAGCCAAACAACTGCGATTTCGAAGGGGAGAAGGGATGTGTTTGGTTCGATAAATTTTCTACTGGGATTTCGCGTGAGTCTCTAGATCTCTTTGAACATTATTAATACCTGGTCCTTCACGGAATTCAAACTACATTGTGTTACGGTTGTTTAGGTACTAGAATGGCTAAACAAAGATTTAGAATTGACAAATTTATGCCCATCCCAAGTTATACTTGAACTTCTAGTCGATCAATTTTCCAAAGTGAATTCTTGTGACTCTCTAGATATATTAAAATATTATTAATACTGGATTCTTCATAGAATTTAAACTTCAATATTTTACGGCTCTTTTGGCACTAGAATGGCTAAAGAAAGGTTAACAATCGATAGGGTTAAGGTCGTTACAAGTTGAACCCGAACTCTTCGATCAATTTTCTACAGTCACTTGGTTTCACTTCCAAGATCCATTTGGACATTATTAATACTTGTTCCTTCACGAAATTCAATCTTCCTTGTATTACGGTTCTTCTGGCGCTAGAATTGGTATAAAAGGTTTAGAATCGACAAAGTTATGGCCATTCCAAGTTGAACATGAACTTCCTGTCGATGAACTTCCCACACTAACTACGTTGGACCTTATAGATCTCTTCGAATATTATTAATACCGGATCTTTCATGGATTTCAAACTTCATCGTGTTATATTCATTTGAACATTAGAATGACTAAACAAAGTTACGAATTGGATAAAGTTTTGGCAATCCCAAATTGAACCTAAACTACTAGTCGATCAATTTTCCACTTTTGACATCATGAGATTCCGTATGTTTTTTTTAACAATATTAATATATAATTTTTCATGAAATTCAAACTTCATTATCTTACGGATCTTCTAGAGACAGAATGGCTAAAACAAGTTAAGAATGGATAAAGTTATGGCCGTCCAAAGTTGAACATGAACTCCTACTCGATCAATTTTTGACAATGACTTCGTGAGACTCCCTAGATATCTTCGAACATTATTAACACCTGGGTCTTCAGGAAATTCAAACTTCACTGTGTTACGGTTGTTTTGGTGGCCAGAATGGCCAAAAAATATTACGGATTGAAAAAAGTTACGGTCGTCCCAAGTTGAACTTAAACTCTTAGTAGATCAAATTTCCACAATGACTTCGTGAGCCTATGTAGGTCGCTTCAAATTTTATTAATACATGATCCTTGATGAAATTCAAACATCATTGTGTTACAGTTCTTTTCATGGCAGAATTACTAAAAAACGTGTAGAATCGAAAAAATTATGGCCATCTCAAGTTTAATCTAAACTCTAATTAATATATATATATTGCAGTTAAACCCCTAACACGAAGAGGACTTAATTCTTCAATTCTATTAACTTTAAGAGATAGTAGATTCACAATATACAGTGATAGTTTGTTAGGCTTAATGGAATCTAGCCTACACAATGGTCCAGTATATTTTAATTGTTTTCCTGATTTACCACGTAGTTTAAGAGATAAAAATATCAAAGCCAAGCAACTCTGAGTTATTAAAATTGGCTCAACAACTTTTAGCTCAAGCAAGTCAGGCAGAAGATGATGGGTCCTCAGAAGAATCAACCACAACAACTTCCCAAAGAGACCCATACAGCTCATTATTCCAAGATGCTCAGGACCCATATGCTTAGACTGGTTACAACAAGTCAGAAAAGTCATCATCAAGTCAGAAAAGATACTGGTTACAACAAGTCATCATCAAGTTTCTAAGTCACGAGAAATCATCATCAATAAGTTAGGAGAAAATCAAGAAAGTCATGAGAAAATTATGAGGAATCATCGAAAGCAGTTTTAACCTTCAGTCAAGGAGCATCTGCTTTTAGTCACTACCTAGTCACCTCTCCATCGAAAGGGAAGACAACATCTACTTTCAGTCATGTCTCAACCGAAAGCTGGAGAAAATTTACCCCTTTAGTCAAAAGCAAAATAATTATAGCCCACATGGCTGAGTCATCCTACATTGGTAAAATTATTGTAGTCTCAGGACCTTTGGTTATAAAAGGATCCTTTTAGTTTGTAAGAAAAGGAGGTTTTGAAATTTTTAGTTTCAGTTTTCATTCTCTCTCAATTCTCTCAACCCCAGTGAAAGCTCTTTTGAGCAAAGTCATTGTTCCCTTGTAATTCCTACCACCATGTTATAAATCAAGTCACCAAATTCAAGTAAGCATCTGTTTTCACTTACTTGTCAATTTTTAACACTATTCACGTACTATTTGACTACTATTTAGCATTATTTGACACTAGTCACGTCACTATTCACGTTACTATTTATTACTATTCACATCGCTTTCATTCTTTTCCTTTTAGACTTTCGTTACGTAAGTTTTCTTTCTTTCCTTTGTTTAATTTGTCTGTCCAGTCTGTTCTGGCATGCTTTTCTACTGTATCTGTGCTTCCGCCCCCCATTTATATATATATATATATATATTGCTTTTCTTTACTGAAGAATTTGAGGATGAAGAAACATCCCAAGGACCACCAACACAAACTGATTTTGAGAAAATAACCCCTCATTCTATAGATAAAAGTTTATTATCCAATAACCACTCATCCTATAGAGTAGAGCAATCGGTGGAAAAGCACAAATTATGAACGTTAATCTTAAAGTAAATAAACGTAATGATTAAAGAAGAAAAGTAATAATAATTAAAGAAAAGTATGAACAGTGACTATGAATAGTGACACGTGAATAGTGCACATGGATAGTGATACAAAAATAAAAAGTTAAAAACTTTCAGACTTACTTCAAGCTGATGACTTTTATTCAGCACTTTGATTTGGAGTACATGGTAGTAGGAATTACAAGTAGTGGGTGGGAGACAGTGACTTTGCTCAAAGAGCTTTTAGTGGACTTGAGAGAGAATGAAAGACAGACTCTCAAACTAACTTCTCAAACTTACTCTCGAATTTACTCTGCCTATCACAAACTAGGAGGATCCTTTTATAACCAAGGTCCTGAGACTACAATTATTTTACAAATGCGGGATGACTCAACCATGTGAACTACAATTATTTTACTTTTGACTAAAAGGGTAACTTTTCTCCAGCTTTTGATTGAGACATGACTGAAAGTAGATGCTGTCTTCCCTTTCGGTGGAGAGGAGACTGGGTGGTGACTAAAAAGCAGATGCATGTTTTGGATGTTAGTCTAAAGGCCAAAACTGCTTTTCTTTACTTTCGGTGATCCTCATGATTTTTTTCTTGACTTGATGTTGATTTCAATACTCCATTATATTGTCGATGTTGTGCATCTCCTTCTGACAAATTGTGCCAAAAATCTTGCCCATCATCTCCTTGTGCAAAGTCTTCTTGATCTGATAATTCATGGACATCTATCCAACTATGATAGTACTCCCCCAACCTTTTATATTTGGTATGAAAAATGAATGACACTTCTTGAATATAATCAATAGACCTAATTTTCTGAATTGGGTCTTCACAAATTAAATTAAGAATACTATTTCCACAAAGAGGGGTTCACAAATTAGGAATATATATATATATATTTCCTAATTTACGCAAATTCACAACTTTGAACAATTGGTTCATCAGTTGATTTTGGTTGTAAAATAAATATCTCTTTTATTTTTGTAGTATATTTTAATTTTAGTTGTGGATCTTCTAGGTCATTTATTAATTTGTTTAATAAATCTATATCACTTAATGCTGGGATATTTGTTGTTGTAGGTAATTCTATAATTTTTATTTCATGTTTCTTTGTTTGTGTATTTTCAATAAAATCTAGAAATTGGATATTGGTTTTAGTTTTATTTAGTTTGTTTTGCCATTGTGAAAAAATACGGTGTTGGTCTTTTTTGGAAAATGTTTGTTGATAATTATTTCGTCGTTCTGCATTTTCTAAAGAATTAAATTCTGTTGATAATCTTTTACCATGGATAAAAAAATATGTAGTATTTAAAGGTTCATTGTAATTCTGAAAGTCTGATATTGTTGTTTTAATTTCTTTTGCCGTGTTAGTATTCATGTGGGGGATGTAATAGGAGTAGTTATGCACGATATGTTATACCAATACTGTAAGAGTATAGAGTAATTTATACTGTAAATAATCTGTAGATTATCTCAACTACTTGAGTTGTTTACTTAATAATTTAACTGTTTATCTGCTACAAGGCTCATACGCTACGAGATGCATACCCCATCCATACCCAAAAACGGCTACCCTACCTCGGGATTTACACACCTCAAAATGGGAACCTAGGAACCTGGGTGTCCTGCTATAGCGTGGCAGTTCGTAGATCTACAGTCAAACTATTAATAAAACAACCATAAGTATTTGGCAATAATACACTGATTATTTAGAGTATAACTGTACCCTACATCCTACAGTATTTCTGGTCTAACCATCCGGCATAACCACCTCCTACTCACTACTCACTACTTGGCTCTGATACCATGAGGGGGGCGGAAGGGAGAGTAACAGGGATACTCATAATAAAGATAATTAAAACAGAGTAATAAAACAGGCGGTTAAACCAGCCATAAAACATGCATAATAATAAGGGCGGTAGAACCAGCCATAATAATGCAATAATTAAAACAAAGTATAGAAATGGAAATTCAAATCATTATATTGAAATATTGAAAAGCTTACTTGAAGCTACTGGTACATGAGAGGGGAAAGAGGAGGAGGAGTTGGAAGTACAATTGGGAGATATATGGGGGGAGAGAAGAGAGAGAGCGATACAAGTTTTGAAATGGTGAAACAAGCGATGCCTAACTACTGATATTTGGAGTCCTTTTATAGAATAAGGAACCCTGTTTACAAATGTTTCTAAATTTAAAGTGCAATTGATAATTGATTTCTGAATATTGCTGCTTTTGGTGGAAAAGCTGATGACCGTAATGGTAATTGATGTTGCTTTTTGACTTGAGGGGTTGCTTTCGGTGGGAAAGCTGGACTGATCATTGCTTCTTGAATACTATTGCGTCGGTGGAAGGATTGGAATAATTGCCATGTGATTTTCCAAAAGCTGGTAAGAGGAGGGTCCCACCACTGTAAAAGAAGATGTTGCTATTGGTTCCATAATTGAAATTGGTCGTAGGAAATTTGGATTAGTATCCCACTTGCTGAAAATGAATTGGTCTTGATTTTGATGTTTGCTTTTTGGTGGAAAGTATGTTTCCCACATGCTTTTGCTGAATTCTTTTCTGAGAGCTTCTCTCTTGAGACAATGTGATTATGGTTGAGATAATAAGCGTAATTTTTTGTGTAGTCTTTTAACTACCAATTTGAACCAAAAATAATCAGTTTTTTCATTGTCATTAAAGAAAACTTTTGTGTTATTGAGGGCTGGATGACTGAAGGCTGTTTTGTCATAAAAAGCAAGAAGGTGATTCATGCTTTTTATCCAAAATTTGATATTTATTTTGGTATTGGGTTCTAAAAGGAAACGTGTCCAAATATGGTGTAATTGGTCACGGATATATATATTCACGTACTATTTGAGAACTATTCATCACTATTCACATTTACTATTCATTACTATTCACATCGCTTTCGTTCTTTTCCTTTAAGACTTCTGCGTGTTTTGCTTTCTTTTCTGCTTAATTCAAGTAGTCTATCTGCTCTGGTTCGAATGAGCAGATTACAGCTTTTTATAGGCGCTACGCACTACTATAGCAGTTACTATAGATGACGTCACTGATGACGTTTTACAAAATATCTATTACTGTAGATGACGTCATGGATGACGTTTATACTGCTTCTGGAGAGTTCTTTTATTGATTTTTTTTTTCTCTTTGGCCTTCAGCATTTTTAATTCAATCATAGAGTCCCAAAGGCCTGCTTCATCTGGATAAATTTCGAATTATCAGTAAGTTCCTCTGCCTTTTCTGCTTATCGCATACATTACTTATTCACGATCCTATAATCTCTTTGGTATCAGAGCCAATAATGGCTTGCTAAATTAGTAGTTAATTCAAATCTGTGGGAGGTATATGCGCATGATCTAACTAAGCCATATACTTCTTTGATTAGTATGTTTACTATGAATTTGAGGATGGATTTCAGGCATATGGCTCGTCACTAAAGTCGCATTGAGGTTTTGTGTGCCATTAGGTCCCGAGAAGGGAATTGTTGGCCTTGACTCGTAAGCTGTTGACAGAGGAGTACGTTTGAAATCTATTGTCACTTCAACCTAGATATACTAATCAACGATAGTATAAGGTTTATTTTGAACTTCTTACATTTATCTTGCACAAATATGAATTAACATCTTTAATATGTCTGCGCTATCTTTAGATAGATCTTCTATATCAGTAAAAAATGAAAAAATTGTTGAGTACTCTCAGTCTCAACAGCTAAATCAGTGGACAATACCCGAAGTGGAACCTAAAAAGATCTATAAATTGGGTCTTTTTTATTACATCAGTAAAAATGTTGTTAAGACATCGGAATAGACAATCTGTCTTGACACAAATGATAAAACTATCAAATTATTATGTGCTAAAGATATTCAACGGTATTTACACAAGTATAAATATCTAATTGGAGAGGGTAAAAGTCTGATTACCCTACTATTAGGTACAACACGTACCTATGACTATCACCACGAGGGGGTGAATAGCTCGGCCTTACATAGGGAGTCTTTAAACCCTATGCCGAGCTATTTGGCCACGAATAAGGCCAGAACAACGAGGGTAAATGAATGTATCAGGACGTGCCAGCTCGGTATAAGTCACAAGGGACTGCCCCCGCTACGGCCGAGCTGGTACAACCACAAACAGAGCCTGGGTAGCATTCTGGAATACATACGTCAGCTCGGTGTAATGAGTCGGTCTATGTACGAGTTAATCCGAGCTGCGTGGAAGCACGGCACCGCCACGAGTAAGGCGGTAAGACCTTCCAGAATCATCTAGCCGGTTCCTTATGAGATAAGGAGCAATCCCATGGAATAGGGGATTAAGATGGAAAGTCCTAACGTGATTAGGAATATACCATACATAAGAAAGAATCCTATATGGAAAGAAAGACCTCTGCTAGACGAAATCTAGCAGGGTATGGAAGTTGTCTCTTAATAGGAGAAGGATTCCTAAAGAGAATAGGAAACAGGGGGCACGAGATGCCCAAATTGATGAACATCTACACCTATAAATGCAGGACTATGCCCATAAAAAAAGGTACGCTGTAACACCCAGTTATACGCATTGTGTTCTTGGCTTAACTAGTAATCCAGTACTAACTTAAGCATCGGAGGGCCTTTGCCAACAGAGGCAAGGGTGGTCTAACTTATTCTTTGTCTTGCAGATTTAGGGTCGAGCCAAGCCTGCACGTGATACGGGCTAACGTGGAATTACACCCCCTACAATTGGGTTGATTCAAATTGCTTTTAAACCCTTAACTTTACCAGGATTAAATTCCAGTATTCAAGCAGATTTAAGTGATGCTAGATGTAATGATTGGAAACCCTCTCTTATGGGGATTGTTCAGACTAGTTTATGTCATGGACCAGTATATTTTAATGTTTATCCTAACCTTGCTCTATCTTTGACTGATAGAAATTTATTTGAAGCAGTAAGTTTACATATCCAGACTCAGGGATATAATTTCTTACCTGGATCCGAAACTTTTGTAGTAATTTATCGTACTCATTACAAAGTAATCAATACAATGTGACCTAACGCTATCTTGCGTAGTGACCCATGAAAAATGGTAGTTGTTGAGAGTAGTCTCTTAACCACTAACGTAGCAGTACCCAGGTTGATTGATTGGGATGAAGTTAATTTTCCCACTAATTGGACCATTCCCAACGTTGTACAACCACAGCCAATTATCAGTAGTCAAATTGATCAAATAACTCAGACATCCGAAGGAGATGTGGAAATTAGGTTAACCCCTGATACTGTTAGCCGTATCTCCTTAACAAAGAGCATTTCTTCTAGGAACAGTTTTCCACCATATCCTGTCTCCCAGCCAACCACATCGAGACACTCTGTGTCTGAAACACCTTCAGAAATCCAAACACCTTTAGAAATCCCAACAGAACCCTTTGAAACCCATATAGAAGGAATTCGTATATCCGAACAACTGATTCCTCATGGAATTTTCAGCAGTAGCACAGGTAAAAAACGTGAATCGCCGACAGCCTCAGAAATGGCTTTTCATATATAAGGTTTTTATGGATTTCGCACCAAACTCTCCTATTAGACTACTTATCAGTAAAGAGTTCATGTCACCTGAACATCAAGAATTTAGGAATTGGTATTTCGCCAAGTATGACAAATCAGAACGCGATTTTGTCAAAGATCATTTTTATAAAAATCTGGAAAACCGTCAGACTTTGATATTTTTCAAAAAATGGTTTTTTCATTGGTATCAAAATCAGTATCATATAGCTGTTATTCAAGATTTCCAAAAGGTCTGGAGTAAAACGGATGGTACAATTGTTAAATTTGTTCATCCTCCCCCTGAACCAATCAAAATGGAAAATAGTAAAAATGTTTTGGAAGCCACTCCTTATGTAGATTTGACTCGTTCTTTTCCTAAGGAGGAAAGTTTAGTTAAACAGAATAATTTCACTAATATGAGTCTTCAGACGATTGGTCAACAGCTGATCCGTATTGAACATGATGTTCAAGCTTTTATTGAAAATCAGAAGGTTATTCCTTCTACCCCTTCAGAAGCTTTTTATTTTACCTTATTTAATTTGTTAAATTTTGATGGTATTTATTTATTTCATTTCTTTTATTTAATTATTTATTTCTCTCTTTTTATTTATATCTTTTTTCTCTTATACTTTTTTAATATTCTCTATATCTTTTTTTCTCTTTTATTTATTTAATATTATTTGTTCAACTAAATTCCTTTTTATTTAAATTATCAATTTTTTTATCTTATTAATTTAATTCATTTATTTAATTATTTATTTATCTCTTTTTCTTTATATCTTTTTTCTGTTTTATTTTTTTTAATATTCTTTATATATTTTTTCTCTTTAATTTACTTAATATTATTTATTCAACTAAATTACTTTTTTATTTAAATTATCAATTCTTTTATCTTATTAATTTAATTCATTTATTTAATTATTTATCGATTTTTCTTTATATCTTTTTTCTCTTTTATTTTTTTAATATTCTTTATATATTTTTTATCTTTAATTTACTTAATATTATTTATTTAAATAAATTCCTTTTTTATTTAATTTCTGAATTATTTTATCTAAGTTATTTAATTCATTTATTCAATTTTTTTCTTATCTTCTTATCATCAATTATAACCACTCATTTATCTTCAATTATAACCACTCATTCAGATTTTCTTCTTATCTTCTTATCTTCATTTATAACCACTCATTCAAATTTTCTTCGTATCTTCAATTGTAACTATTTATACTACTTCTGTAAGGACCCGCATTTTTATTAGTATTGTGCTTGCATAAATATGATGTGTTGCATTTTATTTTAAAATAAATAATACGGTTGTAATTTTTACACCATGACGTTCAATATAATATTTTGGGCCTACGGTGAATTTTGGATATTTTTCTGAGAACAAAACCCGGACAGCGCGATCAAACCAGGCTTGTTTTTGCACTGCCATCAAGATATTTTCCCAACCACATTTTCAGCTAGTTATTTCATTTTGTTTTCTGTCTCCTCTCACTTTCCTATACATGTCAGAAATGTCAGACAATTCATCTTTCTTTGAGGGGGCTGTTACGCCCCCACCCCTAACAAAGCCCCTTCCCCCGGCCCCACACCCCTTTCCCCCAATTCCCCCACCCACCCCCTCCCCCCTTTTTCGGCTCAGACCCTTTTTTTTTCTTTTAACTATATTTATTAAATTAATTATTTGATTTGGTTTACTCACATTATATTTGCAAGTAAATTATTTTTTTTAATTGACATTTAAATTTGACTTTATATTTAGAAACTTTGTATTATTTTAATTAGTTAATTAATTTGTTTTAACAATGAATAATATATTGAAAAACTTATAAAAGTGAATAATATTACAATCACGGTTAAAAGTAAATAAATATTACAATCACGTTTTAAAGTGTCTAAAATATTACAATCACGTTGACAATGTTCAGCCCTAATCAATATTGCCTCCAAATTGTGGTCCCGGCACGACGCCCAGTATGTTGTACCACAATTGAACACGTACGTTATAAGTAACAGCCCATCCTGGGTGGTACAGAGTGATGAGGGCACAAAAAAAGTTGCATGAAGTGATTGTTAATACGGACAATAGCTATTTCTTGGCGTTGTTGGACTGAAACTGGACGGGATCTCAAGGGCAAGTGAGTAAAATAACTTCCAGCATTCGCGTCAAATGTATGTAGTACAATGTTGTACCGTGATGCGATGACTACCCCCAAACTCATACAGTTCATCCAATTTGGCTGTGAAGCCGTAGGCATCCAATAGCTCAGTGACCGTAGTACATCATCTGCCATATTTTCTAGCAGATAAACCGCATTGTAGAGATCTCTATTCTGATTAATTTCTTGGATAAGATCCTGTCGTACTTGAACCCAGCCCTCCTAAATGTCATAGATATGCGCGACTATCGCCCTGAATCCACAATGACCATCACCTTATACTTTGACGTCTTTGGTGTGGGACATATACTGCTGAAATTGCCAAGGTAAATACTGAATGTAATTAACCTCCTCCCTCTCCCTCTCCACCCTCTCCTTCTCCACCCTCTCCCTCCCTGCATTTTTCCCTTTCCCTTTCCTTCTCAATGTAGATGCTTCTGTACAGGACGGTATGCGACGTCCACTTTGCTCAGCTTTTCCCACAGGTCGACCTCTATGTTCAGTGTTGTATGATGGGGCTCGAACACTGCTGTGAGACGGATCCACCCTATCCTTAAACCTGTCTATCATATGCTTTCGCATACGTGGATCCATCCCTTGTAATATGTCAACCACATGAGATGTCTCGTCGGGTTGTTCTCCCTCGTCATTAAACTCGGTCGCGTGCATAGAGAGCCTACTCCAATGAACATGGATACAGGATAGCGGAATTGACATGTCGTGGGAACGATAAGCCCTCAAATTGTGCATACATGGCAATCCGTGTGTTGTTTTGATCGAACAGCCGCAACTATCGCTTGGAAAGGGGTAGGCGTCTGCTGCGGATTCTAGTTGCAAATCGATCAACTCCAGTGCATATAATGAAACGC
Source organism: Vaccinium myrtillus (assembly GCA_016920895.1). Classification (NCBI taxonomy): domain Eukaryota; kingdom Viridiplantae; phylum Streptophyta; class Magnoliopsida; order Ericales; family Ericaceae; genus Vaccinium; species Vaccinium myrtillus. Next base: position 27,861,086 of record CM029276.1, on the reverse strand, counting down.
GACACCTGATTTCATCAAACATGGCATCACGTAAATGGTTGTGGCGTGGAATGTTGAGAGATTTCTGGAACGACTTCTTAATTTTCCCAAACTGAATTGTCAACATATTATCTATGCGTTCAAAAGATGTTTGGAGCGATGACATGGTTGTACCCCCCAAATACTGCTTTAGCTTCGAATGTGCAGGCTCGACCCTGTAATAGAATAATGCACTTTGTTTAAATAGTGTAATAGAATATAATGCAGAAAATTTAACTCGTAAAGTTACAAAGTGACTATACCTTTGACTTGAATTGCTTCCGAGGTGCATACATGTATCTGTCCATGCTGTAATAAATCGCTCTTTGTACGGCTTTACCCATGTATCCGCAAGATAAGTTATGACACGCGAGTACTGGCTATACTCTTCGCACATGGCAGCCCACTTATGCTGGTAAGACGAAGTGCTCGATGAATGAATAAGGGACTGCCATGAATCGTAAAAGTCTTTAAAATACTGACCAAGCACAGCGCTGCAGTTCTTCATTACGCACTGATTTATGTGCCAAATGCAAAGGATGTGACGTGCCATGGGGAAACACACTTCAATGGCGTTAATAAGTGTCAAATCACGATCTGTAACAAACACCAATGGCAACGATGCCCCCTTTCCAACCATCCACTTCTTTAAGGTATCCAAGGCCCAGGTACATGTATCTTCCCTCTCGTTATTAAGATATGCGAACATAAGCGAGTAAGTTTTATTTGTGGATGTGATACCCACAATTTCCAATAGTGGTTTCCGATACTCATTGGTTTTGTATGCGACATCAATTACCAACACGGATGAAAAGTTGGCAGATAGCTCTAGACTTGTAGGATGAACCCAAACAATATATGTGATTTCGTTGGTGTCTTGATTTGTCCTGAAGTCGTGGAGGTACCCATTCTTAATTAATTGCTCTAACACAAACTGAGTAGTAGTTAGACCGGCTCGTTTGGCTTCCTTGTTTATGGAAATAGCGTTGTAAATGCTTCTAATTCCCGTAGTGTTAGACGGGTCTTTTTTCTTCAAACTACCAAGAATTTCATGAGGTGCGGTGCTGTTGGCCATCTCGACCACAAATTGTTTCTCCATTGGTTTTAGCCTTGATGGGTACTCGTGGCCCTCCATATTTTCTGCTGGCTCATGGTTATGGAGACCACAGGAAACCCTTAAACCCCACTTGGCACCGTCTGGAGGTATTGGTATACCCCGCAACTCAAATGGACACTCACATTTTTTAGTCCCAGTATTCCTATGCAAGATTAGCCTTTCAACCCCACGGTGCGGTTTGTACTTTCCTCCTTTCTCACAACCAAGAATGCATCTCGGCAGCTTGCCGCCTTTTAAATTAGCAGATTTATTAATAACCACTACAATACCATTTTCGAGACCAACTCTCTTCACCCAAGCTAACATATCTTCTCTACTTTCAAAAATCTATAAAAAAATATATATAAGTAAAACATTATCCAGTCCTATCATATTTATCTACTTTCAAAATGAATGACGAATATGCATAAGAACAACGGAAATAACTAACCTCATAAGTGCTAAATTCGGGTGTATAATCGCGACTGTTGAAATTGATGCTCTCCTCACTGGGAACATCATTCTCAAATGAGCAACCATCTGGATAGTAGTAGCCATCCATAATGTTCTTCGATGAAAAACGAAAAAAGAAAGAAATTCTGAATGAGGAAGAAGTGAAGTAGTAGTGGTAAAATTAGGAAGAAGTGAAGTAGTAGAAGAATGAAGTAGTATTAGAAGTTTTAGAAATTCTAAACGTTTGTTTGTCGTAGTTGTGTTGTGCAGAAGATTCACATGTCTCCTTTGACAAAGACATTCACATGCTTTGTAAAAACAAACAAAGGCAGCACAACTTTCAAATTTGGAATAGTATGTCTCAATAGGAAAGTCAACAATGGCAGAAAAGAGATCTTCTACGATTTTCAAATCAATTCTAATTGAGCTGTACCAATGTCAGAAAAGAGATCTTCTAGGATTTTACCAAAAGTAAGTGCAGTACATACTAATTTGTAATAAGAAATCAAAATCAATTATGTCTAACAGAATTAAATAAATAAGATTAAATAATTAAGAAAAAGAGGTAAATAAACAATAAAAGAGAAAAAAATATGAATAAAAGAGATAAATAAATAATTGAATAAAAGAAATAAATTAAATAAAAGAACTGAATTAAATAAAAGAAATGAATTAAATAATTAAATGAATTAATATATAAAAGAGAAAAAAGATATTAATAAAAGAGATGAATAAATAATTGAATAAAAGAAATAAATTAAATAAAAGACCTTAATTAAATAAAATAAACGAATTAAATAATTAAATGAATTAATATATAAAAGAGAAAAAATATATTAATAAAAGAGATAAATAAATAATTGAATAAAATAAATAAATTAAATTAAATAAATGAAATGAATTAAATAATTAAATGAATTAATATAAAGAAATGAATTAACTAATTAAATTGATTTATATAAAGAAATTAAATAATATAGATAAAATAACTAAGGTAATTATTAGAGGAATGGAGGGGTAAGACCATAATTAAGGGGTTTATCAAATTCCTTCTTTGAACGTCTCTCTTTCTCTTTGAGAATGATTGCATACTTCTCTCCCTCTCAAGCTCCCACACCCTCTCTCATTCCACTCTAAATCAAGCAGATCAACCCTTTCGGATTAAACCCAAATAACGCCCTGCTCAACTTGGATCTATTGACGTATTCCCGACGTACTCAATGGTTCAGATCGTTCATCCGCGCGCTTAATCTGCAGGAATTAAGGTAGAACTTCGGTAAACTTACTCTAACCTTCTGTATGATGATTTTTGTAAAATCTTGACCCGATCCTTGGTTTAGGGAGTAAGGGTCATAGGTAGCATTATATTATGTTGACTGTACGGACCGATCGGTTTACGGATCGATAGACTGTGAGAAAAACATCTCTCCACACCAAAAACGAGTGTACACGGACTGGCTTCAGTAAACACTACTGCCGGACACTGTTCGCGCGTTTTCGGACATGTAGAGGCAAAATTAGGAAAGGTGTAAAACAACAAAGTTGTAGCTCTTCAAATTTCCTACGTTTTGATATATAATTCGACTCAAACGGAGTTCGGTGTAAAAAGTTATGCCTGAAATACTAAGGCTGTCCGAAACTGCTATTTCAACAATTTCCCTCTATTCGGGTAGAAACTTTGGAAACCCGTAGGATACGATTAAGTCGTAGGATTACAATGAAACTTGGTAGGAAGACAGGTTGATATTCGGGAATTGGAGTTTTGGCAAACTGTGGCAGATTCGGACATGTTCTGTTCGTACGCATTTTTACCGAGCCTAAGTGCAGATTCGGCCTTAGCTATAAACACGGGATTTGTTCCTAAGACAGAGAACTATTACTCTGTCGAATTTCATAACTTTTGGGTAAGTATTGGTATGTCAATTCGTTATAATGGTAAACTGATGGTAACCGGTAATTTCGGGATTTATATGCCTTGTTAAATTGCTATTGTGGTATTATCTGTTAATTTCCGCATTTGGTGAAATTGGGTTCGTACCGCTTGGTTAAAAGAGTAATGGTTAGCGAGACTTAGTGTGAGGATGAGAATGAAATGGAGTATTAAATGTGGAAAAGATGAGATTGGGGAATGTGGTGAAACCGTGTTTGGTCTTGAGCCATGTTATATCGTGAGCCGTGCCGAAGGAGGTGAATGGGAACATAATGAATGGGACTTGAGCCATGTTATGTCTTGAGTCGTGCCGAAGTAGGTGAATGGGAACATAACGAACGGGAACCAAGGATGAGGATGTCGTGAGCCGTGCCTTGTCGTGAGTCGTGCCATGTCGTGAGCGGTGTCGAGGGTGGCGTACGAGAACATAACGAATGGGAATATGGTGATCGGGAACACGGTGTATGGGAACATGGTGAACAGGAACATCGTATGACTGACCATGTTAATAAAACTTATGTGTAAAATAAGTGGGTTTTGTTGGTTAATTTTATATGTGGTTTTGTGATTATGGAAATTATGCATATATTGGGGTAATGGTAGTTTTACGTTGTTCTACTGAGTGTCACCACTTACGGTACTACGTTACCATGATATTTGACGCCAGGTACAAGCAATGATATGGAGTATTCAGAGGACAACCCTGTAGCGGTTGAAGATGTTGCTGAGTTAACCGAGCCGTGGCTAAACCAGTAGCTTAGTTGTTGGCTCTGTGCTTTTAAGTATTTTATTGGGATTTCAAGTTTGTAATAAAGACATATTTTATTCTAGTAGATTAAAAGTTTGTAATAAATTACTTCCAACTTTATTCGGTATTGTAATATTTAAACAATGTTTGTAATAAATGGGTTGTGTTTCTCTAATTTAATTTTTTTTTTAAATGTGCAGCTTATAAATCTTTAAAATCCTTTTATTAACAAACCGAATTTTCGGGGCGTTACAACTTCATACATTCTTCCACTACTTCACACATTTTCATAATTCTCCCGCTACTTCATACATTCATAGAACAACATCTCCCATTAGTTACCTTCTTTTTGTAATTTATAGAACAAGATTATATATGGCTACAACTTTTCAATTTCAGATAGTTGATCATTTTAGAATAATGTTCCCAGTGGGGAGAGCATCTCCCACAACGGTCGCGATTATACACTCGAATTCACCACTGACAAGGTTAGTTATTGTAAGAACTTTTATTCAAAAAATATCATGTTAGCGAAAAAAAATCACACACACAATAAAAGAATAAGAACAGTAAAGAAATTGACAGCAAGATTCACGTGTTTCTCCAAAATTGGGTACCTCCACGGGAGCTAGCGAGTTTGTTATTATGATAAAGTCAGCCAGGGATTTTACAATAGAGAGTATTTATAACCCCTACTCTATTTCAACCCTAATTATTCCGCTCCGCTCCATTTCGCCCGACATCTGGCCTTCATTAGGACTTCTCAATACCTCTCCATATGAGCCACAACTTCCAACACATCATTTTATCATAAGAATAATTTGACCCGGTGAATATAGAAATACAACAAGTAAATCAAGAGTACAAGAATAGTATAAGTAGGAAAGATGTTGCCCGTGAGAATTAAAGTCGTGTATGTTGGAAATTTCATGGAATTCTAGATGAATGAAACCTTGCGTTTCGGAGGGTCTGACGAGGCAACCAAATGGTCTACTCTGAGTTTGATGAATCTGGACGAAGTGTTTAATCTCCAACAATTTTGTGTGGTTAATACCCCTCATGAATTGAGGTTAATGGCTCAAATTCAAATCAGGAGTTACAGCAGATTAATTCCAATTCATTGTGGCTGTTTATTATACAGATTTTATGTTGGGGGTTTCACAATTCAATTGCTGAATTGAATTTCCCCATTCAATTTTCGTATTGAATGCTTGAGACTTCTCCTCACCTATATAAAGGCAGCATTTAGCCATTGTTTTATCACCAGAAAATCGTCTAACATTCCAAGTTCTGAAAAACATCTTTGAGAGAGAGACGCAAACGCAAGTCAGTTCGCCAAGGCTACCAACGATGGTGTTCCGGTGGTTAGTGATTCTAGCGGTTTTATCCTGGGACGAAGACGTCGGTTCATCCTACAACACCCACGGTAATTTGTAATAAGTATTTTATACTTTTGTCAAGAGTGGGATGAAATATTGCTACGTGTCTTTGCTCAAAAGCAAGAACATGATTAAGGTGATGGATGGTGACCAATGTGGTAAATATGTTTACCGTTTGGTGGAACTAGTGTCCTACATGGAGTAGTTCACCGAACCACTACACCTTATTTGCTTCAACAATATGGGATTATTGAAATACTATATCATGCTTAAAAAGCTACTCCCGTCCCTTTTTAAATGATCCATATGGGAATATGTGCAATTTCAAACCCAAAAAACATATTTCTCTATCTAACTTTTTAATTTGTTTTATACTAAATTAAAGTGCTCATTGAGTACTTTAATTTGGAGCAAAAAAAAAATTTAAAACGTTATACTTAAGTACATTTTTAAACGTTCGCAAAAATACACGTTTCCTAAGTGGATCACTTAAAAAGGGACGGATGGAGTATGATTTATGCTATGTTGATGAATTCTGTTTTCACATAATTTATGGAGAAAATCATATCTCTACGCATATGATGGCCTTAATGAGGTACTATGCAAGAAAGTTTATAAAACCCAAGAATATGGGGTTGTCTTGCGAAAGTAGTTGTATCTATACCTAAGATGGTGAGAAAAGGCCTAATAACCGTTGCTTGTGTGCACACAAGAACACGAATATGGAATCTAGAAGTGCATTATTCTTTGAATGTGCATTCCCTATATATAATGCAAAGAAGAGTTAAGTTCTGTCAAGAGAACTTTGAAGACTGCTCGTGAGAGCAGTTCGGACCAAGAACAGGAAATTGATGTAGAGCCTAGACGTGGGAAAAGGGCTGGAGCATCAAAATATTTTGGTCTAGACTTTCTAACTTATCTATTAGAAAATGAGCATTGTACATACAAGGAAGCTATGAGCTGTCCTAACGGTCTGTTATGGAAGAGGCTATTAAGGGTGAGATTGACTCCATTCTGCAAAACATATGTGGAGCTCCAGGCAGTAAGCCTTTGGGCTACAAATGGATGTTCAAAAGGAAGATAACGGCAGATCGATCAATAGATAAGTACAAAGCCAGGCTTGTACATCAGATGGGTGTTAAGACAGCTTTTCCTAATGAGGATTTAGAGAAAGAAATCCATAATGAGGATTTAGAGAAAGAAATCCACATGGAATAACCCGAGGATTTTTCCACTCCAGGACAAGAAAAGAAAGTCTGTAAGTTTGTTAGATCTATGTATGAACTAAAACAAGCGCCTAAATAATGGCATGAGAAGTTTGACAATGCAATGTTGTCTAGTGGCTTCCCAAACAACGAATATGACAAGTGTCTTTATGTCAAGGACACCGACGAATGATACGTCATTTTGTGTCTCTACGTTGATGATATGCTCATTGTTGGTAGTAATGACTGGGTCATTTGATCTACCAAGAATATGTTGAACTCTAAGTTTGACATGAAGGATATGGGCCTTGCAGATGTGATACAAGGTGTGAAGATCACCAGAACATCTGACGGACCTGCGTTGTCTCAAACACACTATATTGACAAAATTCTTGAGAAGTTTAACTAGTCTGATATAGGCATCGCAAGAGCCCCCGTGGACGTAAGTCTCAATTAGAGTATTCTCGGATAATTGGGAGCTTTATGTACTTGATGAGTTGTACAAGGCCCGATATAGCCTACTCAGTTAGCAGACTGAGCAGATACACGAGTAATCCAGGGCATGATCACTGGAAGGCGATAGTTAGAGTACTACATTACTTAAGGTATACTCGTGATCTTGGGTTGCACTACACCAGATATCCAACAGTACTAGAAAGGTACTATGATGCAAATTGGATTTCAAATATGAAGGACTCGAAATCCACAAGTGGATATGTCTTTACGCTAGGTGGTGCAGCTGTTGCTTGAAAATCTTCTAAACAGAGTATAACACGATCTACGATGGAATCTGAATTCATTGCTTTAGATAAAGCAACAGAAGAGGCAGAGTAGCTACGCCAGTTCCTAGAATATATTCCAAGATGGTCGAAACCAGTGCCAGCCATTAGTATCCACTTTGATAGTCAAGCTGCGATTGGAAGGGCATTGAGTGCTAATTACAATGGTAAGTCTAGACATATACGTCGAAGACACAATACCATTAAACAACTGCTCTCATGTGGGGTTGTCACAATTGACTACGTAAGGTCAAAGGGCAATATTGTGAATCGACTAATCAAAGGGTTATCTCAAGAGCTAGTTGAGAAAGCATCGGAAGGAATGGGACTGAAGCCATTACGTTCATAGTTACCATGGAGGTAGCCAACCTAGCTAATTGGAGATCCCAAGATCTAGGTTCGATGAGATTACCTTTTGCGTGTAATAGAGAACGATCATTGTGGAGATTTGATCTCTTGCCTATTTCTATGATGCAGAACAGTGAAGCCTGTAAAGTGGAAGAGGTTAAGTGTTGCTTTTAATGACTCTTATGCGTCGGAGATGCCAAACGGGGTATGGCAGTATACCCATTATAATAAGGTTACCTATGTGAGTATGAAGTGGGGCCGCTTCTTTGAGAATCCTAGCAAAATTCTCGAGAAAATACTTGCAGAAGCAAAAAGAGGGTGTCATGGACGAATGAACCCAACAGTAAGAACTGAACTACGTCAGGAGAAGTCCTGTGTGAAGTCTATTGTCTAAGTTTACACTGGCGGCAGAACAGGTCAAAGCGGGACCGCACACTGGTTTGCCAGTAAACTCAATAGGCTATCACAAAGGAAGGTTAAGGCCAAAAGCTACCTATCCTATGCAGGAATTATCCGTTGCCTCTCTCTCGGGTTAGCTGTGTACTCTACGTCACTATGTTTGCCAATTTCATTCATGGGGGGAATTGTTGGAAATTTCATGGAATTCTGGATGAATGAAATCGGTGCATTTCGGAGGGTCTGACGAGGCAACCAAACGGTCTACTCCAGGTTCAATGAATCTGGACGAAGTGTTTAATCTCCAGCAATTTTGTGTGGTTAATAACCCTCATGAATTGAGGTTAATGGTTCAAATTCAAATCAGGAGTTATAACAGGTTAATTCCAATTCATTGTGGTTGTTTATTATACAGATTTTATGTTGGGGGTTTCACAATTCAATTGCTGAATTGAATTGCCCCATTCAATTTTCGTATTGAAGGCTTGAGGCTCCTCCTTACCTATATAAAGGAAGCATTCAGCCATTGTTTTATCACCAGAAAAATCGTCTAACCTTCCAATTTCTGAAAAACGTCTTTGAGAGAGAGAGGTAGATGCAAGTCAGTTCGCCAAGTCAACCAACGGTGGTGCTCCGATGGTTAGTGGTTTCTAGCCGTTTTACCCTGGAACGAAGACATCGGTTCATCCTACAATACCCACGGTAGACGGCACATCTTTGTTAAGTAGAGTGTGCTTTCACACAACTCGGCTCGGTTTGTATCTCATTTCGTAATCGGTTCTTGTAATCTGTAATTTCAGTTTGATTATCAATGAAATTGTTCTTTGGAATTCTCTTATTGCCGTATTTTTTCCAACAGTGTAGTTATTGTCCTAAGGCTAATATTCCTCTCATCGTGAAGGTTCCACCGGAGTGTACTAGCCCCAAGATTAAACCCAAAAGCTCACAAACATTCCGCATCCGATGTTCACGACCACCGGGAGGTTTGAACGAGTCACGAACCGAGTTGCCCAACTCTATATAAAAAAAAAAGGATATATTTTTTTTATATTTCCTACACTTTCTCTATTTTTCACCCCTTCCACCTTTGCACAAACCCAAATATATAGAGATAAATGTATAATTCTCTTTAATGGTAATAATAGCAAATAATAAATCTACTATTAAATTTTGTAGTAGAAATGATATTTATATACAATAAGTTTTGTAACGGTTAATCAATGATATTATGTAATAGCATTTTTTTTTTATTAAAACGTTCCAACAATTACTACCGTTGTTCTTATGCATATTCATCATTTATTTTGAAAGTAGAGAAAATATGTTAAGACTGGCTAATGTTTTACTTATACATATTCGTTATTTTTTTTTTTTATAGATTTTTGAAAGTAGAGAAGATATGTTAGCTTAGGTGCAGAGAGTTGGTCTCTAAAATGGTATTGTGGTGGTTATTAAAAATTAGCACTCTACTTCCACTATTTTTCTATCTGTGTCTATCCTTCTGCCCCCATTGGTAATTTCAGATAGAGAAAATCTTTCTCGTTGACACCTACCCCCACTTGTAATTTCAGTCATGTATTTCGATTCAAAGATTAAGTAAATTATTCAAGATGTGGCCCATTGATCCAAAGGACCCGCAACCTGTCAATCATGCTATCCTTACATGTTTGTAGTAAGTGCCCTTACTTTGCTTTATTTATTGGGAAAAATTCAAAATGGCACCTGAACTTTGCACCCAATGTCCAAAAAACACCCAAACTTAACTTTATGTCAATTAGACACTCGTGGTTACAAAATCTCCTTTTTAAGGAACTTGCCGTTATATTCCGTCCAAAACGTGTTGACGTCGCATTTTTATGCCATTAATGTCCCAATTGCACATGATTGGAAGTTGATCAAAAGATGCACACAATCAAAACCCCTCCCTTTACTCCTTTTTTTTTCCCAATCCTTCCCTTTACTTCACCATCATGTCATCCACCGCCACACCACAGCCGAGTCTCTCCTCCCCGATCTCTCTCTCTCTCTCTCTCTCTCTCCCCCTCTCCCCCTTCCCCACCTATGGGGTGAATCATCATCTCCACCCCAAAACAAGGTGCCTATACAAGAAAAATGAAAGGAATGCAAAAATTTATGAAAAGAAGGGGTAACCGGAGCTCCGGCGAGCTCATAGACAAAATTTGCCGGAGAAGATGATCGGGAATGTGAACGGGCACCAGAAGGTAAAAGCCCTCGGCGCTAGGAGCAAGAATCCGGTGATATTTTAGCTTGAAAGCACTCCGGTTGCCGTAGATCTCGGTCCAAAGTTTTAAAATCCATCTCCTTTAATGGGAATCCGGCCGGTTAGGGACCTTGTGGTTACTGTGTGTGTGTGTGTGTGTGAGAGAGAGAGAGAGAGGATGCAATGGAGTTATCGCTGAGGCAGTGGCCGAGGAGGAGTGGGAGGAGATTTTGGTGGCGACGGAAAAGGTCCGTGGAGGGGAGGAGAGGCTGGTGAAAGTGGAAGGGAGAGAGAGAGAGAGAGAGAGAGAGAGAGAGAGAGAGAGAGAGAATTTGATTCTATGGTTTACAAGGGCTGAATGTCATATACCATTAGGTACTTAATGGTAGAAAAATGCCACGTCAGCACACTTTTTGACAAAACAGACGGAATATAATGGCAGATGCCTTAAATAGGGGATTTTGTAATCACAGGTGTCTAATTGGCATAAAGTTAAGTTCAGATGCTTTTGGGACATTGGGTGCAAAGTTCAGGTGGTATTTTGATTTTTTTCCCCCTATTTATTCTATAATGCTACTTTGATACTGTTTGATTTTGGCGTTCTGAGAAAAAAAATTGACATATTTTTTAGATAGTATTTGGTTTGGGATAATGATTGGTGAAAGAAACGATAGGAATTACTGGAGAGAGTGGTAATAAGTGGAGAGAGAGAGAGGGAGTTGGAGAGAGGGGTAATGAGTGGTGAGAAAAATGAGAGTGATGATTGGAGAGAGAAGTAATGAGTGGGGAGAGAAGAAAAGTATTCCAAAAAAAAAATTCAAAAATGAAAACTGAACACAGCCATGTTTAAAAGTCCAGGATGGGATCACGACCCACTAAATCCAAACTAGATAGGTCTGGACTATGTATAATACAAAAATGTTTCCATATGTATAACTAGCATGAGCCCGTGCTATGCACGGTTTTGTGCAACTATATGATTAATTTTTTACTATAAATATAATTAATAAAATCTCTCTAAATAATGAATGTTGTCTAGATGTTAAATTGATATTTAGTCAGGTCAGATATATTCAAAGATGTCAAATTGATATTTAGCCATGTCAGATATATTCAAATATTCATTGGAAGGATGATTGCATGATGCAGAATAGAAATATTACACTATATAAAAATATTTTGTTTGAGTTTTTTGGTAGAGAATCTTAATTTTAGAAATAAGTGTTCTAGAATATTTGAATTCAATTTATTGATAGGAATCTTCGATGATTAGGTTAATTTGGTTGAGGGAGGAGGGGGTGGGATTTTCAAAATAAATTTGGTGAATGGGTCGGAGGGCAGTTTACCTCTACCTCGTCCTTATCCCCGATCCCCGTGATCATGCATAATCGGATCTATTGTGTTTTTCATTTTTTGTATTTGGATATCCATCTCCGGCCATTCCCCTTTCGGACTAGGGATAGAGGGCCACAAAATCCCGACGAAGGGATCGGGAGTGGACGGGGATTAGATGTGTTTGGGGTTGGAGATAGTGATATTCACTCCTGTTCCAACTTTTTTTTTCTTTCAATTGAACAAATCTATTTCGATAGAAAACGAAAATAGTGAAAATACACCAATGAATTACTTGCTTAATGCAAAAAATAAGAAGTTTGTGACCTCTTCTTTGACTTTCATTCTTTTATTATTTTTATGTGACATAAAAAAAATACACAAAGTTGTATTTGCAGTTGTCAATAGTTATCTTTAATATTACTTGCAAGCTCTTAAAATCTTGTTTTTCGCCGTTTAAAAAAAAAAAAAAAAAAAAAAAGAAGAAAAAACTTATCAACTGTTACAAAGGCGGTTGGATGAACAATATTAATAAAAGAAGATCTAACGTGTAATACAATGTAACCCTATTATATGATAGTACTTCCATGCATGGTATTACCAATGTTCAATTTTATCGATTTGAAGAAGATTAGAGTACCATAGCTGATGAATCCATTGTGAGCTTAGCACATTCAAAGAAGATGTTCCTGCGATATTAAAAGGAGAGAAAATCAATCATTCCTAGATCAAAAAAAGAAAAAGAAAAGCATGGTATTTGATAGTCTCGAGAAGAAAACAAATCATTAATGAAGTTTAGAGTAAGGACTACATTTTTCGATATGCATGTGCGGCATTGTTCTAAAGTTTAATTCGACGTGTGGTGATTTTTGCTTTATATTAGTACGTTTTTTTTGGCAATGCAATTATGGTTTACAATTTTGAAAATGCATAAATCATGGATTCTTAGCAATTACATTTTTTCAAAACATTTCCTAATTATAAGCATGATTTAAGAAAGATGGAGAACTATATATATAGTCAGGATCCTATCAGGACTCCCTGACATAGTCTTACGTCCACACCTCCCATCTACCGGCCATTTGGTCGGGATCCGATCCGTTGGATGTGTTTAAAATGTGTTTTTAAGGGTCTACGTGAAGATTTGTCAAAAAAAAAAATACTCGGAAGGGCTTGATCTGAGCAGTTTTCGATAAAACTACACATAAATACATATATTGTAGTTTTATCAAAAACTGCTCGGATCAAGCCCTTCCGGGTATTTTTTTTTTTTTTTACGAATCCTCGCGTAGACCCTTAAAAACACGTTTTAAACACTTTGGACGGTTCAGATCATCACAACATGGCCGGGAAAGGGGAGGTGTGGACGTAAGCTATGTCAGGAAGTCCTAACTGGATCCTGACTGTATGTATGTATATATATATATATATATATATAGGATAAACTTCCAATAAGGGTCCCTTATTGAAGTTAAAATGCGGACCTCACCTTTCCGAGCCAAATTTTGACGATCCGAACCGTTCAATGTTTTTAAAATGCATTTTTAAGGGCCTCCGCGAGGATTCGTCCAAAAAAAATACTCGGAAGGGCTTCATCCGATCAGTTTTGGTTAAAAACGTTATATATAGCGTTTTTAACCAAAACTGATCAGATGAAGCCCTTCCGGGTATTTTTTTTGGACAAATCCTCGCGGAGGCCCTTAAAAATGCATTTTAAAAACATTGAACGGTTCAGATCGTCGAAATTTGGCTCGGAACCACAAAAAAATCAAGGTCCGCATTTTATTTTTCAATAAGGGACCCTTATTGGAAGCCGGGCAGTTTTTTTCAATTAGGGACCCATATATATATATATATATATATATATATATATATATATACGCCAACTATCCAATCTGGGAACCCGGATTGGAGATTTTTTTATGTTTTGAAGGTTTTAAAACATGTTTTTGCATGATCCAAACCGTTTAATGTGTTTAAAAAAGTGTTTTCAAGGGTCCCCGCGAGAAATAGTCCAAAAAAAATACCGGGAATGGCTTGATCCGAGCAGTTTTTCACAAAACTGCACATATACAGTTTTATGAAAAACTGCTTAGATCAAGCCCTTTCTGGTATTTTTCTTGGATGATTTCTCACGGGAACCCTTGAAAACACGTTTTAAACACATTGGACGATTCAGATCATGAAAATTTGATTCAGAACTATGAGTCCCAGACCTAGGGATCCCGGATTAGATCCGGACCCTATATATATATACACACACACACACATAACTCAGTACCATTGTTTTAGAAATTGAAATCCGAAATGAAAAAAAAAAACACAAAAGACTACATGTGTATACAAATATGTTGATATATACGTGAAAATATTTTTTTAGCCTTTTTAAATTGTAATTAGAACACCGCATCGAAAAGAACAAAAAAGGATGTCAGAATATGCACGGGAGAACTTATGCCATTTTAAACTATAAATGCAAATTGCGGAAATAATTACCCAATAAGGCTCTAGTTAGCTACTAAATGTTTTAAATTTGGAAAGGGTAAAAGCCTTTCTTATTCTTTTTAAAATGAGTGGTATGAATCCCACAGCCGCAAATTTTGAAAAATGATTTGATGAAATATAATGAGGCTAAAAATCTTTCCATGCTAAAAAACGGTGGAAAGGAAAGGAAAAAGAAGTCAATATATGAACTGGTTAATTGGCAATACTGCAAGTTGTTTTTCCCAAATCTCATTATAAATCAACCAATCTAAACTTTGGTATGCAATATATGTTTCCGAAATTAAAGATATGCAATATCCATTTCTGAATTATGATACGGAAATTATGGAAATAAGGATTCTATAGATCAAATAAAAGCAAGATTGATTACTTCAAATTTAATTAGTTATAACATATCTTTGATGCATATGATTATTTCACATGCTTCGCTCAAAATGCTATATGACAAACCAATTAAAACATGACACTTATCGCATTCACGTTTCTCCTCACAAAAAGTCATTCTACAATAATATATTAGATACTCCCTCCATCTTATATTGTTTCTCCGCTTTCAAATTTCTGTGATTTTCCTATTTTATCGTTCTTAAAGAGTTGAAATGACAAAGTCTACTTGGAGAAGATGACATTTTTTTTGAAAAGAAATTGACTTTAGCACACTTCAAAAAGAGAGTTCCAAAATCAATTTAAGAAATACCAAAATGAAGTCCATACAGGAATAGATTTTAGCACTCCAAAGAAGAATACCAAAATCAATTTGGGCCCTTTTTGAAAAGTTCAACACTTTAGAGCGTAATGATTATGCTCTCTTGTTAAGTCTGATTCCTTACAATAAACAAACGAATTGAGATGGGGGAGTATACAAATTGAAACTAAACATTCATTTTTAAGAAAACATTCTTATCCTCCCCCGTCTAATTTTGAAAGTCTCATTTGGATTCCAAATTTATAAAAGAGTATAATAATTACATCAAAAGTATTTAATTTTTCAACCATTCCCTTCACATTTTAAGAGCATAATAATGATTACATCAAAGTATGATTATCGTTGCTAGTAGCACTTCAATTTAAACATTAGGGTTACGAGATTTTACTAAGTTTTTGTGTTTGATTTAGGAAAGTGGACACATGTTTTTAGGAAAAATACGATGGGTACACCACTCACGCACACCAAATATACACCAAGCTAATTCTTCCGGGAAAAAGTTAAATTCTTCCAGGTAAGAGTCTAAACTCTTCCTGTGAGAGCCAGTTTGGTGTGCATTTAGCGAGCGTTGGTAGTGTACCCATAGCATTGTTGTATATTTAGACAGACATCCGAGAATGGAATATGAGAGAGAGAGAGAGAGAGAGAGAGAGAGAGAGAAGGAGGGAGTACTTGTGTCTGTTACAAACCTGCTACGGCATCTAAATGCGCTATCCTGCCGTTATATAACACCAGTGCTGCGTCAATTTCGACAATGCTATCTTCTGCCAGAATACGAGATGACTTTGAAGAATTAATTTTATTCATGTCACTAAAAATGCTTCACTGAGAGAGAATAAATGTTAAACAAATGCAGAGCCATCTATTTTATGTGCTTACATACTTTCACTGACCCAATTAAAATGGTTCCCATATTTTGGGGTGTTGTATCATCTGGGATGATAAGAATCAAACTAAGGTAAATATTTTACAAAGCGCTAAATGAGCAGGCACTTCACTGCTGGTAAATGGTAATTGTGCAAGAGTACTCGGCTGACACCACTTCAGATCTCATCTCCTAAACCAACAGCAAAGTGGCCGGCGTTCTTATCCTGTACCCGGAAAAACAAGACACGCGGATTAATAACTAGAAAATTAAAAGCATAATATGAAATAGCAGTACATGTTATCCGCAAATGAGCTCCAACAATTGTAATTGAGTTTTTCATTCACGCGGGAACCTAAAAAATAGAATCTTAAGCGTGAACATGTGCCCGTGGCTAGGAAGCACGGGTATTGGTACGGGGTACGGGTGTTGGTACGGGATACGGCAAAAATCCAAAAAAGTAGGGTACGGGTACGGCGAGGGTAGGCGATTTTTTAATGTATTTTTTTACAATTTTGGCATGATTCATTAGATATAACAATTATAACATATTTTATCTATAGAAGCAAGACAGAAAAGCCAATAGCGCTTGAACTTGAACCCATACTGTCTGATGGACTCATCTTCCTATGAAATAAAGTGCTATAGCCAAATTTTTGTGCATGCAACTATCATATATTTCAAGATGGAGAGCAAAAGATATTTTAAGGCTCATCTAAAAAATCAAAAAAATGAATAGATTTTGACATAATAATGAGATAGAAGGGGCAACAGAGAGAGAGAGAGAGAGAGAGAGAGAGGGGGGGGAGGGAGGGGGAGAGAGTCGCATTGCTGGAGGAAGATTAACAAAAAAGATTTGTCAACCCTGCTCTTGTTTTTCCAAAATCAAGCACTAGATCTTTGTCATGGTCTCCAGTTTATGACTTTATCGCATTGAGTTCTTGCATATTAAGACCAGCAGTTTGAGGTTTTTTTCCATACAAAATCTTTTTGAAAACTTTATGAATAGGCTTAAAAGTACCCAACAAAGTACCTATAAACTCAAAAGTACCCGATACGTTTTTGGAGTACCCGGCACGTATTTTGGAGTACCCATTAAGTACCGGTACCTGGTACGGGTACTTTGGGATTTTAGAAGTACCCGTGCTTCATAGGCCCGTGGTGATGCATAACAAGAGCTTAGGAGTACTAGGATTCTATTGATTAACTTTGCAGTCTTTACTTAATTTTGTTTCTTCTTAATTGAAAATAAGCTTACCTGGGACATCATCCGCTGCTTATTCCGGATCTGTGTCCTTGCCTTGTTGACAACCGAGTTTGGTGACTTGAACAATCTCTGCACAAGGAGAAAGCACTTTTTAGAGGGTAACTAGCAAAGTTAAAGAGAGAAAATAGAACAACCCCACATGAAAACCGATTTAAGAAAGACCAAAACTCCATACATGCTTACTTTGACATGTTTATTAGTACTAAGAAACAGAAGTTTCACCCTCAAGATATTAGGCTCCCAACATTGTCACCCACAGAAGTCACTTCAAGCGATTTGCTTACAAAACTCAACATTGGCAATGGCAAAACATAGTATCTAGCATCTAGTTTGATTGTTAAAGCATATATTTTCGAAATTGAAACGGCTTCAGACAAAGTTGGGCCAGTTTGCTATCACAATACCCATTAAGCAACTAAGAGCATCTCCAATATGGCACGGCAAGGCATGTGAAGTGGAAGAATTGGCATGGGAAGCAAGTCCAACCAATGTGTCAAATGCTTAGGAGTCATTTGACATCTACTCTCTTACGTCGAAATTGGCATATGATGTCAAATCTATTTTTTGGTAACTTTACTCCCCCATAATAACTATCCTTAAATATTAATGGAATATTGGTTGGAGGGGACCTCGTATAGATGACAACTTTTAACATGCCAAATTAACACATAAGCCTTCGAAAAAGTTTGAAAAACATTTGAAGCCAAGGTTAGAGAAGCTCTAATAAGTCTGGCCCAAGAGCTGGCCACCCTAAGGCCGCTCATATGCTAGCCCTATTGGGAAATGCTACAGTAAATATTCGACAATTGTTACGCTGCAAGAGACAATAAAATGGAACCAAGTTGCAGAGCATATGAATGAACTCACCTTATCACTAGTAGTCATACGAGACTCATCTCCGGGAAGCTTCTTTCTATTTGGTATGAACCCAAAGAGGTCATGAAGAAACTCATTTTCCTGTTAAAACACCAAGGAAAATCAGGTAGAATTAGAAAAGAGAGAGATTATCACTAACAAAGAATGGTAATTCAGAAAAAGAAGAAATGAAAGCAAGTAATGAGTATGATGAAATTGAACCTGCATGTGCTTAACGAAACCTCCACCAAGAAAATGCCTTAAAAAGTTTAACTGTCACAGAAAACAAGAAAAAGATACAAGGGAAAAATGAGAAAGCAAAGGAGAAAGGTGAGGCATCCACATTCCAAAACTTGATAGGGAATGAACCTGTATCAGTTGAGACCATGATGTCACGTTCAGAGAATCCCCTCCAATCTTCACTGAAGTTTCTGGAGGATAACCGTCCTGACATTGATAAAAGATAGATCATTGGAACAGACAACAAAGGAAGCGAAAAGTACAAAGAGAAATTAATAAATGCAAAAACAAATACCTCAAGAAAATCAAGAATTTCTCGGAACGAACTCCGCTGATTGTTAAGGTCTTTCTTAGCAGAACCTTTACCACCTGCCTCCGAGGAAAGGTCTCTGACTTGATTTAGAATTTTCGCTTTCAATCCCTGTATATGTGTGAATTCCTTAGATATGGAGCTGTCACTAGATACTTTAGCTTCATCAGAGAACTTGTCGAATTTTCCAATCTCAAAAATCAATGCAAGTGCTTCCCCAGCTGCAATCCGAATAGACCTATCATCCTTGTCCAGCAGAGTAGAGAAATAAGTAATCGACCTGCATCGTTAGCAGAACAAGTTCAACAAGTGTACTTATATTTCTTCCCACTAAGAATTAAATGCAAAAATCTGTTGCCATATATAGAACCTCTCCTGGCTACATGATCTAATTTCCAGAACCCACACCCAGCCTATTCAAGAACATCCATAAAGCTAAAAAGAAATGCTTGTATGTGGACGTCATCGTTCTACAGTCCACTGTATATAACACAAAGACGGAGAGAAGACCGAGTCTGTGAGAAAGCAAAGATTTACTCACTCTTGGCAATTTTTCAGATCGTTTGCCCATCCATTGATAGTGGTAAGAAGAAATGACCAAGCAGAGACCATTGCTGTTATTACACCGGGTGATGGTTTAGCGGCAACTACCTGAGAAGACAAGTAGCATTTATTTTCCCATCAGAGTATTCAAAAACAACTACAATCTGATGGATCAGATGGATTGAATTTTAATAAAGAAAAAAGAATTACACAAAGGCATCTCAATTCGACGTAAAAAATGAGTTCATAAATTTGTTTCTACTAGCTATAACAAGCCAAAAGGGCCAACAAAGTCAAAATATCTAATCTATAAGGGGCAAATTTGCAGTCCAGAAAATGCTAAAGTTGAATAACATGACAACATAAGTTGTACTAAGAACCATGACACAATCGGAAACTTACAACACGGCACGAACAACATTCCAAATAAAAGAAGTGAAATATCAATACTTATTTCACTACTTACATTGGAACCCAGTTTTGGATGAACCACTTGCCACATCGTTTGCATCGATTTTTCTGTTTCCTCCGCCTCATTTCCACCAATGAAAGTGATAATAGCTAAACACTCTAGCAACTACAACAACAACCACAAATCATTTCGAATTCCACCAAACAATGGATTTCAAAATCAGAGGAATAGCAACCAAATCACTATCAGCTGTTAAAATATCCATATCAAAGATTCAACCATACCGACGAGATCTTAGATGCTTCAGAACCAGATTTGAGAGCCTGTAAAATGGGAGTAATTGATTCTTCCAATATTTCTTGCGCTTTGTCCCCAGGACCCGTGGTGAGAGCCAACAATCCTACAAAAGAAATCGTATTCAGAACTTCTGAAATTCAAAAGAAAAAAAGAACTTGAAGAAAAATAAGGGTTAAAGTGCTACCAATTGCATGAGATGCTAAAGATATCTCCTTAGCAGATCCCTTCTTGATGGAATTCAAACACTGATGCAGTAGGGTCACAAACCTAAAGGAAAAATACCACGTGACTATAAATACATAGAAAAGCAAGAATGGTGATAGCAGTTCATTCTAAATTCAGATCTTTCAGATATACAATATAAGGTAGCTGTAGGCAGCTGAACCCAAAATGCTAATTACTCCATTTTTATACATTCTTTCCCCTGAGCCCTACTATCAGTTTCACCAAACCACTTCAGCCAATCAAAGAAGTTAAAGCGACATAACCACTAGTACTATAAATCATTTTCCAATCACACAAATAGTATTGCATTCCAGTCCAGACCACTAGCATGATAGAATAATTCATTCGAGCGAATCATATCAAAGCAAAGATCATCCTTCATCCTTAAAGAGCCTCCACAAAAGGACACAAAGTAAAGGTGACCTCAAATCTGGAAGAATCACAAGCAATTGAAACAAAAGCCCCACATATGCCCCTAGTTTGGACCCTTCTATAATCTCCTAACTATACATAAGAAATCATTAAGATAACGACGTAGAAACCCTTACTTCTTTTCCACGAACTCGTGCTGCAAAGTGCTATTAAAAGCCTCTATAATTGCTGCCAATGCCTTCTCTCTTGTGGAACCCCTTTTACCACAAAAAGCACAAAAGACAACATTAGCATTCAACTAAAACGGGAAATAACCACTTTGTTCATTGATTGCCAACATCCTTAGGGTTAAAAAGCCATTAAGCGCAATTCCAATACCATTTCTTTTTATAGAACAATTAATGGATGACAAGATAATTACTTCAACCGAAGGTCAAGTACCTTTTCTCGTATAAAGCATCTATGCATTGATCAAGTAAACTTTCTTTGTCCAGCTGTACTTCTTCAGTGCCGGACACCAACATGTTCTCCGTACCAACAGTCGATGATGAGCTTACACTATCTGTATCATCGCTATCCAACATCGCAGCATTCCTACGTTGAGAACTACCTGTAGAGTTCAACAAATTCACATTAAAAAACGTCTCAGTTCTATCCCCCCTCGGACACAACATTGCCAAGCAAACTAAATTCTCATTCTCGGTGGTTCCATTGTGGGTAATTAAACATCTCAATTCTATCCCCATAACACAACACCAACAAGCAAACTATATTCTAATTCTCCGTGGTATCTTTTTGGATAATTAAACCTGTGACTTATCTCCCCCTCAAAGTCTCGAACACAACACCACCAAGCGTACAAAATTCTCATTCTTTGTGGTATCTTTGTAGGTAATTAAACAACAGTTATATTTCCAAATAAGAAACCTAGACAGGCCAATTTCCTCTACAAGCTTTTTGTAATTTTCTTCCCTACACGAAGACATGGTGTCTTCTCCACAATTCAGTCATGATACCTGGGGATGGGAATTCCTAACACAACCTGTTAAGCCGACTCGGACCAAATACGAATCTAACACGAGAGGGTTTTGGTCTGACTACATTTCTACACGAACACGGATACGCACAAAAAGACTTCTTTTTTATAACTCAGAGTGCACCTTCTCTTATCTTAACTCTCTGGGACATCCAACCAAAGTCCACTAGCAGGGACCGATGGGAGCCAACGCCTCACTCACACGGCTAGACAACCGGACCAACCCTCAGGTAATCCACAAATAGGCATTCATATGAAATGTAAGAGCTTTATTAAACCAAAACCAGATTGCTTTGTCAGTGTTTTGCAGCGTTTCTCGTTGTGAAAGCTAAATTAAACGAACCCAACAACGACCATACCCTAAAGTCCATTACAAACCCTAGAATCAACAGATGCTCAATTACGCATACTGAAAGCGTACACGCAACACAGAAAAGAAAGGACTTACGCTTCCCCATGGGTGACAGCTCCCGATTGTGTGTTGCGTCAGAAGAAATTACAAGGCCGACAACGAAAAGATCTAAATAAGAAGAGATTGGCGTGCTGCTGCTGAGAACAAATCGAAGCAATCGAGAAAAACTGAGTTGAATCGGTGGGCGATTTTTCCATTAAAATTTCGAGAGGAATCTCTTTGTCGGTGTAGATTTGAGGTGGTAGAGATTGAAGCAGAACCGAATGGGATTTATAGAAAGAAAGAGATATAAGGAAGTATATATATTTCGATGGCGGAGAGGCGGAAAATTCTTTTGGTACGTCATACGTGACAAAATAAGAGGGGGAAAATGAAAAAACAGAAAAAAGAGGGGATCAAATTGGGTGGTTTAGAATATTCGGCGAGGGTGTGGACGAGGGCAGCCGAGTAAATTTGTGAGCTATTACGTGGCAGGTTGTGGAGCGTTGGTGAGTGGGGGGATTAGGGTAATGTGGGGTCGTTGTTGGGTGGGGCCATGTGCCAAATGGAAAAGATGTTGCAGAACAGAACAGAACAGAACTCCAACTGGCACGTGGCTTTGGAACGCGTGTGACCGGCGTACTTTCTACTAGCTTCTCGGAGCGGTCGTGCGCCGGACTCACATTGAGAGAAAAGTTTGTTTGACCGGTACCGGGTTTACATTGATGATGTAAATTGTAAATTATGTAAATTTAGTAAAATGCTTCAATTATGTAAAAATTTGTGTTGATTGAATACTGTTTGATAAACTAGGAATAACGAATGACGAAAAAAAGAATACTACTATTTGATACTGTAATGGTCCAGAAGCATTTACGATCTTGAAAAAATGGGAACAAGTGATTTCCATCTAGTGCGTCTAGTAATTAATTTCAAGATTCACTTACGCTATTATTTAACAAACGAACTCTGATAAACGCAAATTGTTTAATTAGTTGAAGTACTTGACAATATTTGCGCAATGTATGATTTGGATCATTGATGTGGACCCAGTATCGACCCGAAAAAGGAGTGACTGGACGGGAACCTTCTTTCCGATTATTTTTCTATCTTATGTTTATTTTGCATATTTCATATTTCCTCAGTTCCTTTTTAAGGTTCAGTATTCTATTGGGTACTGTATCTCAAGAAGTGTTTATTGTGTAAAGTTAATGGCAAATTTTGATTTATTTTTCATTTTGTCCTTAAAAAATAATCCACTTTAAAAGGTTGCTAAGTAAAAGTGTAATCCAAAGACGGTAGTTATGAAAAGTTATATAACAAAGAATTAATTGTAATGATGATATCTCCAATAAAAATTGGATACATGAAATTTGACATTTTAAAATGAATGGAGTAGTTTTTATACTTTCAAGGGAATTGAGGGGTGTTCCACTAACCCAGTTTTTTGAAAAAACTGGTTTTTCACGTTTTTTTATGTGAAGTGTTGTGAGAGAATGACATGTCTCGGTGTTTGAAAAAAAACAGTTTTTTGTTAGTGGAACACCCCCTGATAATCGCACTCCAAAAATTGATGGAGGCGCTCCAAGTTACAGTGATTTTCCAAAACCACCCTTTTGCAAGTTCCAATTTACTTCAGGCACTCCTAAAGTTTTTTACTCTCAATTTTACTTCAGGTGCTCCTAAAATTTTTTACTTGTCCGTGCTCAATTTTTTTTACTTGTCTGTGCTCTTCTCCTCTGCCTATTCTGTTAATGGAAGAAGAAAAAATAGATGCTTACCCAAATCCTAGCATGTAGCAAAAACTCTATTGTGAATTGGGTGATGTAAATCGAGGATTCAAGCTCGGAAGATTTTTTTTTTTTACTTCTTTTCTTATGATTTTGTCGGGATTAAGTTATGATTGGGTGGGTTTTGTGTATTTTAAGAGGGTCGTGTTTTAGCTAAAAATTTCCGCCATCATCGCTTCACAAATCCAGATGAGAAGGGAACGAAACAAGGGAAAAAACATCAATGCGCTTCAATACATCACCACCACTACCACTACAAGCATAAATGTTGGAAATTTTCGAAATTGAAAGCTGGTTTAAGCTCGTGATTATTTTTATTTCTTTTTTGAGTAAATTCTCCATGTCGAAACTTACTTTGGTATTCTGATATAAGGTTTCTTTGTTCTAGCTGTAAATTTGTTAAGGTTTCCATGTTCTAGCTGTAAATTTGTTATGTGTTTTTTTGAAGTTTTTCTAACCCAACTCTCTCTAACCTAACTTCACTCATAAGCCCCTTTTTCCAACCGCTTCTCAACTAGGGCGCCTCACGCCAGTCTCTTGAACATCGGCTCCCCTCCCCTCCCCCTGTTTTTCAGATTTTCTAGCGTTTTGATTAATCTCTCTCCCCAATCCATCTAGTTGCCGCGCCGATCGTTGATTTCTCCTACTCCGATCTAACATGCAACAACAGATTTGCATAGCTATGGACTATGATTGCTTCTGTCTTTACCATTTGGACTGCTAATGTTAATTGCTTCTGTCTTTTTCTGTTTGGTTTTAGTTCAATTTTCTGTTTGGAGTGCCTTAGTAAATAAGGAGATAATTTTGGGGTGGAGTGCCTAAAGTAATTTTTATATTTTCAAAAGGGTAATTTTGTAACTTCATTACATTTTGGAGTGTCTGCATAAAAAAAGGGAGCCCCAAAATCAGCTCCCTACTTTCAATATATGCATAGGTTTTGTTGAGGTATTTCTACAAAAATGAATCAAAAATAAATTGTTTGAGGATGGAGTAATATTTATGGAATATGTTTTAGAAACTGTTTTAGGATGGAGTAATATTTATCGAATATGTTTTAGAATGGAGTAATATTTATGGAATATTTTATTGGAAAATGCTACAATACACACCTCTTATTTGGGTGTGTATCATAAACACCCCTATAAAAGTTATGATTTTTTTTTTGTAAAAGTTACAATTTTTTTTATAAAAGTTACGAAACACAACAAAATGTTACGAATCATAGAAAATATTATGAATCATATTGCTGAAAAGTTACGAAAAACTAAAAAATGTTACGATTGCCGATGACGTGGCACAATCTGAACCACATAATAGGTGCATATGGTACACCCAAATAAGGGATGTGTATTGTAGCCATTTCCTATTTTATTAACATAGTTTTTAGGTTTTACAATTATGTTTTTGGTTTAGATTAAATTTCTTTGCTAATGTGATTAGGTAGCGCCAATATTCGTGAACAGTGGGGCCAAAACCTAAACTTGACGCCACTTATATTTTTGGATCCGGGGATCCTGTAGTGACTAGTGAGGGAACTCATAACATGCGTGTAGTGAGCTTCCTCGGCCATTCGAGCGGGCCATCAACGGTAAATTGGGATTAAAGTAAATGTAAAAATATTTTTTAAAATGTATGATGAACCGGACCATTGATGACCGATCAAACAGCAGAGAGAGCTTACTACAGGCCCCCGGTTCCCTTATTTTATATCCCCCTCTCTGGTGACTATCTTATGCCAACTATTATTTAAACGTAAATGCAAGTTTTTCTTTCAACGTCATAAAAAAGCATTGTTATTATAATACTTTCGTATGTGGCAGTAAATGAGTAAATTATATTTATTAACAAAGAATGGGTCAATTACTTGAAGCCCAATCTATGTAACATATTCGGTTACATTGGTTTTTCTTTTGCTGTTAAGTCCTGCTAACGAGCTTTTTAGCTTTTTGACTTATTGGGATTTTTTAAGTTAATGTATTGTGAGAGAATGAACTGTCTCCAAAAACGCAATAAAAAAAAAACAACCTTAACGTAACAGGATACATTGTAACTTGTAAGGTTCAAATTAGTACTCCACCGAAAACATTACAATATTGGATACAGACCAAGAACATTTGTACATCTACATTAACATTTATATACTAATAATATACATATACAATTTTTTGTGGATTAATTAAAAAGAGATCCAATTAAGAACTTGTCATGTAAACTAGCCCATATGCCAAGGCTTATCAGCCTCATCTGCTTTCGGAAAAAGAAGTCTTAAAGTAATTAGGCCCATAACTCTATTGGATATGGGCTGGTGAGATTACAACAGGAGGATATCACATCATTCCAACTATTATGCAGGGCCGGTTTTGAGGTAAAGCGAGAATTGCCGGCGCTTTATGCCTAAGAAATTTATGCAAAAATTGGGGCCATTTTCCATGTATATATCAGTTTCCCATATTTTAGCATATTTATAGTTCTCGAATCAATGCATTTATGCCTTTTTAATGAGACATAGTCTATGAGACAGAGTGTATGAATGGTACTTTGTTATGTTTGATTCATTTTTTTAAATGGTATACAAAAATATAAAAAAAATTATTTTAGTTATACAAAACTAAAATACCATGTTTTAATCTTCCCATCTTATATTAGCCACCTCTATTAATTTTATTTATTTTTTGTTAAAAAACGTAGGACCTATTTTTAAAATTGGCTTTAGGCCTCCTAAATATCAAGGCGGGCCTGCTTTATTCATGGCGAAGCCACGAAGCCAGAAATCTAAGTAAAGTGGGTCAATCCTAACTAACAGTCGACCTATTAGAGCAATGGTCTAATTAAAATTGGATATAAAAAACAAAAACTAAAAACTGTGAATATAGAAAACAATACTCCTTTTTAGAACAGTTTGCAAACTAATAAAAACTGTTTATTAGAAATAGAAATAGTTTTTTGAACTACAAATGGAGCAAATGGGAGTTTGTACATTTGCTTATTTGTTGTTTATTTCCTCTCGAAAAAGTACTATCTATCCATATTAATGTTGGTGCAGGCCCATACTCTTCAATGAGCCCATTGTGCTGGACTGGGCTTCTTCTTTCACATTTGTTATTTTTCATTAAGTTTTCGTGGTTCATTGATTTTGCTCGACGAGACGAATCCAAAAAGTATAAAATTATGGTCAAAACTATTTTTTTTTTAATAAGGCCGAAAATAAACTAGTCTATTGATAAATTTTGGCCTTATTAAAAAAAATTAGTTTTGACCTTAATTTTATACTTTTTAGATTCGTCTCGTTGAGACAAATCAATAAACTATGAAAACTTGACGCAAACCTAACAAATGAATTTTTTTTTTTTGAATAAAAAAAAAATGAATAAACCAAAAAACCAGGTTAATTTTTTTTGCCAAAGGAGGTGCATGTTAGTCATATGAACCTCTCCATTACTGCATAAATACCTAAAAAGGACCAAACGAAAATGTCAAGATAAGATGTACTGTGGGTAAATGATGAATGATAACCGAAGCCCACTTTGAATAATACTATAAGCATGTCAGTGACCGTCCTACTCATTCTGTTGTTATTACATAAGCCCTTGTGGTTATATTTTATCTCCTTGTCACACCATGTTTGTTGCTTTCTGGAAATCTGAAGAGTAATGTCCGGATCAAACTTGGGTACTGACCTACCTTTCAATTGTAGGAAACATTCCGGGTCGGGGTGTTACGCGATAGCTAATAACTAACCAACTTGTTTTAGGACTCGTTCATTTTTTAGACGGTAAATTTAGCGATTAAAAACATGCAATTCTTATTCTTTACTCTCAAAAACTAATTAAAAATCTAGAGATAGTGGCGTTTCGGAACAAAATGTCCACAAAAAGAAGTATTGGCCATGATGCTCATAAAAATGTATTTCCACCAAGAATCCTAAAAAAGAAAAATGTGCACAAAAAGAAATATTGGGTGAGCGGGAGCCGCTTCCTTCCCGAGTTTCAAAAATTTACAAAGTACCTAACATATAAATAAATAGTAATAATATATTTGAACTAAAAGCACATTGACCCCTACAAGTTCTTGAAAATATTACCATCACATCCTATTAATCATCCATACTTTTACGGCCTGTTTGTTGGTTTCCCATCTTCTATAATTACAATCTGTACGAATCGATCGGGTCGCAAATTGAGTACAAAATTTTATACGATTCTAAGTAAATAAGCAAATAAAACGCCAAACAAAACAGACTAATAGAAAAATTATTGAACCCTTGTCCATGGAAAATCCTGCCCTTGACACAGCATCAAACATGCACACTGCAAAAGCTGGTGGGGGCAAAAAGGGAATTAGAAGCCATGTGAGCACACTGCCCAGTGAGATTTTTGGGGAGATGGAAGTTTGAAAGGGGATCAGGTGCAGTCAAACCATTGGGAATCTACTGGCATGGGAGTTAGTGTGTGCCTGTGTTTTGGGGGGGCTCCTTTGTTCTTTGTGTTGGGTAGTGCCCCCCAACCTTGCCATCTTTTGTCATGTCTGAAATTTTTAAGGGCACCAAACCAATAATCTTGTAGGGTACCCATACCATTCATTTACCTAAATATTTGGGTGTATTTTTTCCCTTCCGACAGTCCTTTGGGATTCAAAACAGTAAACTGTATAAATTACTTACTTACCACCAACCTCTGTTCTGTCTTCATTTAGGCTCCTAAATAATTGCCTCTGTCCCACTTTAGTTATGGTCGCGCCTGGGATTTCAACCAAGATGGGAAAAAAGGGTTGTGGTCCAGTGATTCAAGTTATATTCAAACCGACGTAATTTTATAAAACACGGATTTTACAGCTATCTATGATTGAGCTAAACTTTTTAAAAAAAATATTTGATATAAAATAACCCAGAGTCGCCACTTGACAAGATTTTAGGTGTGCCAAGTCACCCCTTTAATAGGCATTTTTGAAAAGAGATAAAATCTCGGGTTGAAAGACCAGGTTTTGATATAAATGACTCGTTTTTGTTTGGTCTATGATTTTAGAGAAGAAAAGGTTTGGTAATTCACTTTACCTGTAGGGAAGCCAGAACACCCTACCCCGCCCTTTTGATACTCGGAACAAACTTTTCGAAAACAAATAAGTGATTGAAGACTTGTGAGTATTGTGCCCGTTTACCTTTACCGGGAACCGAGTGTTCTACACGACGAGGTCTACTTAATTTCTTAATGATTCAACATCTCTTCCATGTGAGCGTCGACGTTATTGATTTCATTTGATATATAGTGGTTGGGAAAATCCGGTGTCAACAATTACTTAATTCTTCCAAATGTCCCATGTTCATTCTCACTCTGAAAGACTCTTTCATACTTGCGCTCTCGCTCACGTGCAGGCAGCAAATTATTTGACTTATAACCCACTAACTTAAAAATTAAGTCCCGCTCTCCATTTTATTTTACTCGCTCAGTCAAACCATATGGAAATGCAAAAGAACTTGTAACACCCTGAATTTTCTAACAAGTCAATTGATCAATTACAAGAAAATGATTAAGCTAATTAAACTTATTAAAATATTAATTTCTAAATTAAAAATCAAAAGGATAAATCTTGTCATCTTATCCACAAAATACATAGTTTGAGTCTGAACCAAATAACTGGAATTTAAATTACATTGAGGCTCCGTTTGTTTGGATGTAAAATGTTTTCCTGTAAAATATTTTACCTAATTTCCGGTATTTGGATGTAAAAAATGGAGGTAATTATTTTACTGGTAAAATATTTTCCAACTAAATGTAGTAAAATGACTTCTGCACGAAAGTCCACCAAGTCATTTTACTTGGTGCGACCCCGATCTCTTTCGCCGTGTATTCTCGTGGGCCACACTCCACTTTCATACGTAGATCCCTATTTTGGAGAAAATTTTGGGTGCGGATTGGGCAGGGACACGTGGTGCCTGACACCCAATCCGAGTCGTCCAAACACGTTTTGGACGACTCAGATTTGATGGAGTAAATTTGCTCCCGAAAATTACATAAACGCCACCCTCAGATTTGAGCCGTCCAAAACGTGTTTGGACGACTCGGATTGGGTGTCGGACACCACGTGACCCTACCCAATCCGCACCCAAAATTTTCTCCCTATTTTGACATTCTCTCTTTCTCACCTGAAGCCAATATCTATACCCAACTAGTTTCTCTATGTTTGCATAAACACCAAGTCCTCCCCGAAATGTAATTTTTTCTGGGTCAATTGCAAGATGAAGAGTCATAAAGGATAGTTAATGAAGGAAACGAATGAGGTGGATTGAGAAGAAAACATGGGTTGATAATAATTTGTCACCGATTAGTGGCTGTCAAAAACATTTTCAACTAACCAACAAAACACTGGAAATTAAACATATATGAAAATTTTCATTTTGGTAAAACCATTTTAGATGAAAAATGTTTTTCGGCGTAAAATGTTTTACATCAAAACAAACAGAGCCTGAAATTTAATGACAAAGCTCTAGTTGGGATAAGGATTCCACGCCTCTTCTGCCTCGACTGCTGTCTCATGAAGGTATTGCTCACCTCCCTCTGTCTCCACACCAAGCATGAAACGACAGGGCCAACAATATTACCATGAGAGAATGACTCTCAATAGATAATCTCTCCCCTTCTAATCCATACAATACATGTCACAGATATAATAATTCAATTATAAGTATGACGGTAAATAAACAATCAGATCATTTTTATTTACTAGATAACCCTACGTGAATTCTAAGGTTGATCTGCTCATTTGAGATCGATTCATTTCCTCCCATAAACTCCAACTATGACTGTCCCATGATCTAACACCTCTCTTGTTTGTTCTACACCGGGGTCCTAAATGAATCCACCTAAGTTAAGTACCTAGCATGTTTCATTTATGACCATAACAAGAGGTAAAGGTAACTACCGATGTCAACAATGTCTTGTAATAATAGAATTCTAATCACACAATGCTCCACGGTTCCCTCAGCTAAGGGTTCTACTAGGCTACTCCAAAATAACGCATGTGGGTTCCCCTCAGGCCACTCTATTCCCAGATGTCTTGGTAGGCTACCCACATTGATTTCGGGTTCCCCTCAAGCTACTCTTATCCCAAGAGCCCTGGTAATGTATCACATATTGAATAAGGAGATTTTATTGTACGCTAAAATTGTCTGAGTTATTGTATTTACCACTAATGTGTGCCCAAAGAATATTTTACTTTATAGCTCACAGTATCATTTAGTAATTCACGTTCTGAAAACACACATGCAAATATTAAATTTTAACACACGCAAATATTAAGTTTTAATACAATGAAATATGGGCACTGCTAGAATTACATAAGGGCAAAAAAATAATTTGTTTTATTCTTTCATTGTCCACCAATATCAATTACCAAAACAAATCAAGTATATCAAGTACAAGCTAATCTCTTCTATCTAACAAAACCAAACGGACCTTCTAATCTTATTCATTTTATACAAATCTCCCCTTATACTCTACGACCCCTTATTCTCTTCTTCTTCATTCTCGTAACATTATCTATCTAACAAACGAGTCTATACGATCCTTTATTCTCTTCTTCTTCATTCTTGTAACATTATCCATCTAACAAACGAGTCGTAATATCTAATGTGGGTATGGGCTTGGGATGAGACCCCTAGGTAACACGTGCCTCTGCCCCTTTCTAGAGTTGCGTCTTTTCACAAGTTCTCAAATGGACCTACTGTACTAGTCACCTTCTCTCTCTCTCTCTCTCTCTCTCTCTCTCTCTCTCTCTCACGCACACATACACACTTTCACTGTGGGTTGGAAGAAATTCGGATCTTGCACACAAGTATTTCGTATATATTTATCCTACATGTATACAATACCGATGATGTTATGGAAGAAAATTTGAGTAACTATTCAGTGGTCCGAATCAATATTCTCCGCCGCCATATTTATGTAGGGTTTATACACTTAGTCGTGAACCGCATGAGAACATTTGGAGTTTTATAAGCATCACATGACAGTGCCCTGGGAGCACTAAATAATTAGACTAAAAATATTACAATAATTTCATTGAATGGCTTCGAATTGAGAATGTTAGATACTCCGAAAAGCTACCCCAGAAATTATCTCAAAATTGAAATCAGTGGTTCAAATTTATTTAGATGTTTGAACCACTCATTTCACTTTCGGAGTACCTTTTTGGGGTACTTAGCATTTTCCCTTCAAATTGGTGTCTCCTAGTTTTTTTTTTTTTTTTTTGTCAAAGATTAGAAGAAATTGTTGGGGTGCAGACAACCTTCAGTCTAGAGGGCTGGGTAGCGATACCAAAGTTTTGGTGTAGCGCTACCGAGAGCCTAACTTTCAGACAGAGTATTCTGTAGCGCTACAGGTATTTCCCTGTAGCGCTACCGAGAGCCTTAAAATGCTTTTTAGGGTTTTGGCCGGCTGTGTGTTGGTTAAATCGAAAAATAGTTTTTTCAGAGCGTGAAAATAGAGAGAGGCGAGAGAAAACCAATCTCAGAGAGATTGTGAGAAGACTTGTACTCTTTGATTCGATTTCATAGTGGACTAGTGTGGCTCCCGTGGTTTTTCCTCACGTTGAGGTTTTCCACTTATATCTTATGTCTCGTTTTTCTTTCCGGTTTTCATTACGCACTTATTTGCTTGTCTTTTCTGTGATTCATTGTTCCCAAGATCCGTAGGGGCGTTGTAGGATTGAACAGGTGTTCGCGATAAAATCCATAGCAATTAGTATCAGAGCCGCGGTTGCGGTAGGGTTTGTTCGACAAGTTAGGGTTTAATCTTGTTCGGGCAAGATAGGGTTTCAGTGGGAGCTATGGGTTCAGAAGAAGGGAAATCGAAGCTCGATAAGTTTGATGGGTCAGACTTCGCGTTTTGGAAAACTCAGATAGAGGACTATCTGTATCAGAAGGATCTTTACCGGCCGTTGGAGGGTAAGGAAAAGGGGAAGAAAGCTGAAGAGAGCGACGATGATTGGAAAGTTCTTGACAGAAAGGCGTTAGGGGTTATTCGCTTGTCTCTTTCCAAGTCAGTCACACACAACATATTGAAGGAGAAAACGACGGAGGGACTTATGGAAGCGCTGAAGAAGATGTACGAGCAACCGTCTGCTGCGAATAAGGTACATCTTATGAAAAAACTTTTCAACCTATCATGGCAAAGGGGTTTCCTTTATGTCACATCTCAGTGAGTTCAATACGATAGTTGATCAACTTACGTCTGTCGATATCAAGTTTGATGATGAGGTTCAAGCCTTGTTAATTCTGTCTCAGTTGCCAGAGAGCTGGCAGGGTACCGTTACTGCAGGTAGTAATTCGGCAGGAAAAAAAGTTGAAACTGAGTGAGGTTGTCAATTTGGTTTTGACTGAGGAGGTCAGAAGGGGTTCGATCGATGGTTCAGGTAGTTCAGGTTCAGCTCTAAGTGTTGAGCAGAGGGGTAGAAGCCAGACCAGGAGTGGTCAGAATCAGAACAGGAACAGGTCGAAATCCAAGAGTAAGGGAAATAAGGCCAAATCTCAGGTTCGGCCTATTAAAGGTGAATGTTGGAATTGTGGTCAGATAGGCCATATGTCACAAACTTGCAAAGCACCGAAGAAGAATAACAGTGGGCAAGAGGCTCATGTTGTGCACGATGCACTTATTCTTGCCATGAACAGCGACGCCGAATCGTGGGTGATTGATTCGGGTGCCTCATTCCACGCCACTGCTAACAGGGAGGTTCTGCAGAACTATGTAGCAGGGGACTTTGGGAAAGTATACTTGGGGGACGACGAGCCTTGCAGTATAGTGGGAAGAGCATGGGTTCAAATGGTGTCTGAAAGATGTCAGGCATGTTCCGAAGTTGAAGAGGAATCTTGTTTCGGTTGGACAGCTTGCAGCAGCAGGTTATACATCAACATTCACAGGGGACACGTGGAAAGTCTCCAACGGTACCATGGTGACGGCTAAAGGCAAGAAAGTTGGTACACTTTACTTGACTTCACATGGTAGCGACACACTTGCAGTTGCAGACAGCAATGAGAGTTCAAATCTGTGGCACTATAGACTGGGGCATATGAGTGAGAAGGGAATGAAGGCTATGCAGTCGAATGGGAAGCTACCGGGTTTAGAGTCAGTGGATATTGACATGTGTGAGGATTGCATCTTCGGGAAACAGAAACGGGTTAGCTTTCAGAAAGGCGGCAGGCCTCCCAGGGCTCAGAAGCTAGAACTTGTCCATACAGATGTGTGGGGTCCAGCTAAAGTGTCTTCTCTTGGTATACTTCATGAAGCACAAGTCAGAGGTCTTTGAAGTCTTCAAGAAGTGGAAGGCCATGGTTGAGAATGAAGCAGATTTGAAGGTGAAAAGGTTGAGGTCCGACAACGGCGGAGAGTATGAGTTGGGGGAGTTCAAGAAAGCCTGCGCTCTATTCGGGATTTGTTTAGAGAGGACACCTCCAGGGACTCCGCAGCATAATGACATTGCAGAGAGGATGAACAGGACCTTGACTGAGCGTGCTAGGAGCATGCGGATACACGCAGGGTTGCCCAAGATGTTTTGGGCAGATGCAGTCAGCACAGCAGCATATTTGATCAATCTTGGGCCATCAGTTCCGTTGAATTTTGGCATACCAGAGGAGGTTTGGAGTGGTAAAGAGGTAAATCTCTCACACTTACGTGTTTTCGGTTGTGTTTCCTATGTGCATATTAGCGACAAGGACAGGGATAAACTTGATGCTAAGTCACAGAAGTGCACCTTTATTGGGTACGGCGGAGATGAGTTTGGTTATCGTTTTTGGGATGACAAGAACCGGAAGATAATCAGAAGCAGAGACGTTGTGTTTGATGAAAATGTGATGTACAAAGACAGGGACAGCAAACAGAGCAGTGGGAGTACCACCTCGGATGGAGATACGTCCGAGTACTTTGGGTTGGAGGATCTTCCAGATGACAGTGGGGTTGAACAGAGGTCTGGTCAGGCAGAGGAGAGAGCTTTAGATGAGGCAGTTTCAGAGGGGACAGTTTCAGATGAGGTAGCTCCAGAGACAGGGACTAGTTCAGCGGTCAGAGTGTTAAGGAGGACAACCAGAGTACACAAGCCGAATCCAAAATATATTTCTTCGCTTGATTACTTGTTTTTGACGGACAGTGGAGAACCAGAGTGCGATGATGAGGCTATGCAGGTTTTCGAGTCAGCTAAGTGGAAGACTGCGATGCAGGAAGAGATGGATTCCCTTCATTCCAACGATACTTGGCAGTTAGCTCAGCTTCCCGCAGGAAAGAAAGCCTTGCAGAACAAATGGGTTTTTCGACTTAAGCAGGAGAGTGATGGAAAGAAAAGGTACTCCCTCCGTCCGGATTTGTTGGTCCGTTTTGGGGATTCCAACTTTTTTTCCATTACATTTTGAGTTTGTTAATTTCCTATTTTATCCTCAATCACTCCATTTAATACTCCCTCCATTCCAATTTGATAGTCCACTACGAAACTACGTGCAATTTTCAAACTAAAAAATAATGTAGTTGCAAAAATTATTTTTTTATCAATATGGATCTTGTTTGATAGATCTCATTGAGAACTTTAATACGGTGCAAAAAAATTCAATAATGTAAACACATTATTTTTAAAAAATTAGTTTTTGAGTTGTTATTTTAAATTTTAGAAAAGGGGCAAAAAGGTAAAATCTTCATACTTTATCCTTTAACTTTTGAAAATGGACAAACATTTTCGGACTTGAAAAAGTATGTTTGTGGACTAACAAATCCGGACGGAGGGAGTACAAGGCAAGATTGGTTGTAAAAGGCTTCCAACAGAAGGAGGGGATCGATTATACAGAGATATTTTCGCCGGTTGTGAAGATGGCCACTATCAGAGTGGTGTTGAGTTTGGTTGCTGCTGAAAATCTCTACCTTGAGCAGTTAAATGTTAAAACTGCTTTTCTTCACGGAGACTTGGATGAAGAAATCTACATGAAGCAGCCTGTTGGCTTCATTGTGAAAGACAAGGAAGAGATGGTGTGCAGGCTCAAGAAGAGTCTGTATGGCTTGAAACAGGCTCCCAGACAGTGGTACAGAAAGTTTGATGGTTTCATGCAGCGCAGTGGCTACACAAGGTGAAATGGAGATCACTGTTGTTACTTCAAGAGGTTTGAGTCTAGCTACATCATTTTATTGCTCTACGAAGATGATATGTTTGTAGCAGGTTCCTGTGTTAGGGAGATCAACAGGTTGAAGCAACAGTCGGCAACGGAGTTTGCTATGAAAGATCTGGGTGCAGCTAAGCAGATACTTGGGATGAGGATCAGCAGAGATAAGGCTCAGGGGACCTTGCGGTTGAGTCAGGCTGAGTATATTGAATGTGTTCTGAGAGGTTCAATATGCAGAGTGCTAAGGCAGTTGGCACACCCTTGGGAAGTCATTTCAAACTTTCTCAGGGGCAATCACCCAAGAAAGATGCAGAGAGAGAGAGAGTACATGGCCAAGGTTCCGTATACCTCGGGCCGTGGGTAGCCTGATGTATGCGATGGTGAACACGAGACCAGACATTGCCCATGCAGTGGGAGTTATGAGCAGGTTTGCTAGCAATCCAAGGAAACAACATTGGGAAGCAGTAAAGTGGATCATGCGATATTTGAGAGGTACCACTGATTTGCCACTTTGTTTTGGGAAAGGGAAATTGACAGTGCAGGGATATGTGGATGCAGACTTTGCCGGTGATCAGGATACGCGGCGAAGCACTACAGGTTATATCTATACTATGGGTTCAACAGCGGTGAGCTGGGTCTCACGTCTGCAGAAATTAGTGACACTATCCACGACAGAAGCTGAGTATGTGGCCGTGACTGAGGCTGCAAAGGAGATGATTTGGTTGAACGGCTTTTTGGAGGAGTTGGGTTTGAAGCAAGAGAACTGCGTTCTTTTCAGTGATAGCCAGAGTGCTATACACCTTGCCAAAAATCCAGTGTTCCATGCCAGGACGAAGCATATTGATTTGAGGTACCATTTCATTCGTTCGCTTTTGGAGGATGGGGATTTGTTGCTAGAGAAGATTTTGGGGGATCGAAATCCGGCAGATATGTTGACCAAGTCTGTTACTGTTCAGAAACTGAAGTTGTGTTCAACTTCAGTTGGCCTTCATGCTTGAAGCGATGATGGGCCTGGAGTCACACCAAGAGGGGTTAGATGACTACGTCCACGTTTTGATTGAGATCATTTGGGTTTGCAGTTGTTTGTTTGCGGATGCTTCAGGTTATCTTCAAGTGGGAGATTGTTGGGGTGCAGACAACCTTCA
Organism: Vaccinium myrtillus; assembly: GCA_016920895.1. Taxonomy (NCBI): domain Eukaryota; kingdom Viridiplantae; phylum Streptophyta; class Magnoliopsida; order Ericales; family Ericaceae; genus Vaccinium; species Vaccinium myrtillus. The sequence continues at coordinate 27,824,095 of CM029276.1, read as the reverse complement.
GTCTAGAGGGCTGGGTAGCGCTACCAAGGTTTTGGTGTAGCGCTACCGAGAGCCTAACTTTTAGACAGAGTATTCTGTAGCGCTACAGGTGTTTCCCTGTAGCGCTACCGAGAGCCTTAAAATGCTTTTTAGGGTTTTGGCCGGTTGTGTGTTGGTTAAATCGAAAAATAGTTTTTCAGAGCCTGAAAAATAGAGAGAGGCGAGAGAAAACCAATCTCAGAGAGATTGTGAGAAGACTTGTACTCTTTGATTCGATTTCATAGTGGACTGGTGTGGCTCCCGTGGTTTTTCCTCACGTTGAGGTTTTCCACGTATATCTTGTGTCTCGTTTTTCTTTCCGGTTTTCATTACGCACTTATTTGCTTGTCTTTTCTGTGATTCATTGTTCCCAAGATCCGTAGGGACGTTGTAGGATTGAACAGGTGTTCGCGATAAAATCCATAACAGAAATTTCATAGATAAGAAAGGATAATTACATCAAAGATGGCTAGTATCCCCTTGAAGGGAAGATAAAAGCCAGGGGGTGGAAAAAATTCCCACGTACAAGAACCATTTCCCCCCACCGCATTCTTGGCCACACAATGTGCCACCGAATCGCCACTTCTTCTAACAAATCTAACATCCAACTCGCTAACAGATTGCCTAAGGCAATTAATATCATAAATTAAAACACCTATACTTGAATCACAAACTTCATTCTTCTGAATACGCTTCACCACCTGAAATAAACAAAGGATATTTTGAAGTTTAAAATAGAAAATATAGTTTAAAAATGTATGAACTTCACTTAATCGAAAGAGTTATTTGTACTTTAACAACAAAAATTAAAAACTACGTACATAGGGAAATAAAAATGAATATATACTTAAATCAATAAATTACTTCCTCCGTCCCTAATTACTTGACCTTTTTTGGAAAACCTTGCACTTTGCATGTAAAAAATAATGTACTTGTGAGAATTTTTCACAAAAAAATTACACCAATTTGTTCCTCAATGAGATCTTTAAATTGGTATAATACATTATTTTCAGGGGTGGAGGTAGCATAGGCCCACCCCTATGCCTATGCCTTTTTATCTCTATGCCTTTTTTTTTTTTTGGAACACACCTACTCAAAAAGTTGTCAAAAAGTTGTCAAAGAAATTGGAAATTTTGGGTATTAGTCTTGTTTACGTTATTTTCGCAGCAATCATTAAAGAAATCATTAAAGAAGTTTCAAAAGATTTGTACACCTACTAAAAAAATGTTAAAGAAATTGTAAATTTTGGGTATTATGCTTATTGTTTACGTTGTTGTTTACGCGTGTTTTCAACCAAATGGACTACTAACGAAGCAATAATGCCGAACTTTCAAAAGATGAATTTAGACTTTTGCGGTGCCCCCTCTAATTGAAAGTCCTGGCTCCACCACTGATTATTTTTGTGTGTAAAATGCATGGTTCTCCAAATAGGTCAAGTTATTAATTTGGACAGATAAAGTAATCTTAGATATAGATTTTATGATATTACTCATTCCAACAAAACACGAAAAAAAAAAAAAGTTTTCTAAATGAACAATGAACTCCTTGGCAATATTACATATCAGTATGAAATATTTGATATCTCAATTCCCTTGGGCATTTTGTATTTTTTTTCTTTTCCAGAAATGTTGACTTGCACTTCTTGGTCGTTGTTGTCATATATACGTATTTAATGTTTATTTGGTGTTATTTGTACTTTGTAGTTGGACTTTGTGACCTGGTAGCTGGTCTTTAATTTGTATTTTCTTTTTGGGTTTATAATTTTTACTTTTGCTCAGCCTTAAATATTGAATTTCTCTGGCAAGCATTAATATTTGATCCAAGAATTTGTTGAATTCAGGATTGTCGAGACGGAGTTATTGAGGAAAAAGAGAAGTAAATGGAAAAGATAAAATTTCTTCAGCTCCAATAAATTCAAAATGAAAACACAGGCTTTGCATGAGAAGGTAGATGAATTGATCATGAATGCATGATTAGGATATAGGAATTGATAGTTCACCCAAAAATAATTCACTATATATTTTGGGTTCAGGCTACTTTTTGTTGATTGATAGGTGCTGAAAAGCACCCATTTAATCTCGTTAACTCGTACTTTGTTAGACAAATTAGGTTGTTATTTGATTTGTGTTTGTTGGTTAATGGTGTTACAGGTGCCGAGTGCCCAACGACGTGGAAAACATGCTTTGGAGTGATCTAGGAGCGCCAAGGATGCGACGAGGAGCAAAAGAGGACCAAATGGCCGATTTTTGGGACCATGGTCCGGACCATGCATATCCCCGTCCGGACCATGGTCACCGCGAGCTGTAGAGAGCAAACTGCACCCGTGGTCCGGACCATGGTTTCGGTGGTCCGGACCATGGCGACGGGAATTTGCGTTTTTTCTGGTTTTTGTGTAATTTGAGGGCCCTAGGTATAAATATCATAACCTAACATTGTTCTAGGGTCCCCAACTATTGAGAGAGGCTACTTTGAGAGAGAAACACTTTGTTCTTCACGTTCTTCATGCGTTCTTCGAATCAAAGCTTGTCGATCATCACCATGTCCGGCTAAACCCCTTTTCTAGGGGGAGGATGAAGCTCTACACCAAGTAACCTTGTTTTTCTGCATAGATTGTGGTTAATACTTGAATCGGATTATATGTTATGAACTCGATTTCATATGATCAATGGAATCATGGTTTTATTCTTTCAATCAATTGAGTATTTGTATTTATGTGTTCAAATACCGTAAACATATAATTGTTTTCACTGGTGTGATTGGAGTTCTGAGATGGATTATGCTCGTAAGACGGACCGTGCCGCGATAGTGAGACGGTCCGTGCTATGGGATAGTCCATGCCTTTTAACAATCTCTATATTCTCTTGACGATTATTGTTAGGGTTTGCAAGCCCTAGCGATAATCCTTTGCGATTCGAATATTAATCATATCTATGCGATGCTTGGTTATGCGGTATGAGCGGATTCTAAACCCTAGATCTTCTTCCCAAATAGTTTCACATCTTTAATTATTGCGCTCTTTAGTTCAATTATTTCACAAACAATCAAACCACTTTTTACCGAATTAAATTGGAAATTCATTGGAATTAACGCAACTCAGCCAATTTGTCTCCGCGGATTGACACTCGGACTTAGCCACTATTCTTCTGAGTAGTAGTTAATTCTAAGTAATTATAAATATATTTTTGACTCGGCACGACACGATCAAATTTTGGCGCCGTTGCCGGGGACAATTTGCATGGTTGCTTAGTTTCGATTAATTTTTATTTTAATTCTTAATTTAGGGCTTTTTAATTTTTGTTTGCTAAGTGATACTCAGGGCACAAGTAGCAAAGCATTCAATTGAGCAGAATCAACCAGTGAAAAGCGGTGCCGTGATATAAAAGCGATGTCGTTGCTCACTGTAAGTCTTGTTTCCCTTCTATTTGCTTGTCTCTGTGTATGTTTGGTCGTCGGTCTCAGAAACCCAACCTTATTCCTCTCAATCAGGATATCGGAAAGAGACGTAGGGTTAAGAGTGAGACTGATTTACTTTCAATGGGGGATATTGAGAATGGCGCTAATCCGCCAGGTGGCGCTGCCGCGCCCCTTGCCCCACTTCACACACACTTTTTGCCATCATCCTATGCCGCACCATCATGCATTCAGTTGCCACCGTTCACGGCAACCCACTATGAGATTAAAACTAGTATACTGCATGCATTGCCCAACTTTCACGGGTTCACTAAAGAGGATCCCTATCAGCATATTGACGAGTTCATAACCATAAGCTCCACACTTAAAATTCATAATTTTCCTAATGAGGTGCTTAGGTTAATCTTGTTCCAATTTTCACTAAAAGAGAGTGCCAAACATTGGCTCAGTACTTTACCCGCGAACTCGATCACTAGCTGGGATCAACTTATGGATGCATTCCTTAAAAAATACTTCTCCATAGGCAAAACAGTTCATTATCCGAAACTGATTACTTCGTTCCGACAGAATGACAATGAGCCTCTTCATGAGGCCTGGGAGAGGTATGGTAACCTCATTAGGAAGTGCCCGCACCACGACATTCCACAGTGGCAGGTGGTGCAATGTTTTTATGATGGGTTAAATTCTCATTATAGGATGATGGTTGATGCCTCATGTGGAGGCTCATTAATGAACAAGAATGAGCAGTCGGCATAGGAACTCTTTGAGACAATGAGTGATACCTCCCAGCACCAGGCCACTTACCAGCATAGTGATAGGGCAACCAATGCGGCCAGTTCTTCAAAGCCACGGGATGTGTATGAGGTTAACCCCTCTGACCACCTCGCGCTTAAGGTTGACTCTCTCGCTGAGAAACTTGACCAATTTTTGAGTTTGGGCTCGACTTCCACCCCGCCTCCTCCTACTTTTCAGGAGGCTTGTTCTCTATGTGCTAGTCCAGCCCATTATGTTACAGAGTGTCCGGCGAGAGACCAATTTCCAGGTTTTGCAGAAGAGCAAGTTCACGCTGCTCAGGGGTATTCTAACGTTCAAAGTTATCGTAAACCGGGTGATCCCTCTTTTAACACTTATCACCCAGGCCTTAGGAATCATCCTAACTTGTCGTGGCGACAGCCACAAGACAATGCCCCTGCCCCGCAGTCTAGGCCATGGTCCACACCATATAATCCTGCGGCCTATCGCTATGCGAACCATCAGCAGCCACCCCCTCATCAAGCGCCAGCCCAGTCCTCGAGGGACCCTTCCTTCGAGGATAAGTTTCTTAAGGCATTTGAGATGATGACTGCGACCCAACAGCAGGTGAATTCTCATACACAATCCATTGCACGAATGGAGGCGCAATTGGGCCAATTGGCCAACACAATGAACCGCAAAGAGGAGGGCAGGTTGCCTAGTCAGCCAGTTCAGAACCCGAGAGGTCAAAACCAGTGTGAGGGTAATCAATGGACTGGTAACTTCCAGCAGGCAAATGCTCTGATATCCCTTCGTAATAAGCGAGAGGTCGAAACCCGACCAGAGAATCCCAAAAGCAAGGAGCACCAAGCTCCCTCCTCCCCATCTGATTCTGGGGAGGAGAGTTCACATAGAAAGGAGGCAACCCCTCCAATCATTACTTCACCACCCACCACCACACCCACGGGCTCCAAGGCACCACCATACGTGCCTAAAGCCCCATTCCCCGCTGCCCTAAATGGGCCATCTCCCTACACCAAAAAGGGATCATCTATGAAGGACACTCTTGAGGTATTCAAACGCGTGGATATCAATATACCCCTCCTAGATGCCATTAAGCAAATCCCGAATTATGCCAAGTTCCTAAAGGACCTCTGCACTCACAAAAGGAAATCTCGGACAAATGTGTCCAAAAAGGTCCTTCTCACCGAGCAAGTGAGCTCTGTTTTCCAGTTTGTCACTCCCCTTAAGCTACAAGATCCTGGCACACCTACCATTCCCACTGTCATTGGTAGCCATTGTATCGAGCGCGCACTTTTAGACTTAGGGGCTAGTGTCAATTTGATCCCTTACTCGGTGTACGAGCAGTTGGGACTTGGAGAGTTGAAACCCACGACGGTAACCTTGCAATTAGCTGATCGATCTATAAAGGTACCGCGTGGTGTAGTTGAGGACGTTCTTGTCAAGGTCAATGATTTCTACTTTCCTGCTGATTTCATTGTCCTTGACACAGAACCGGTGAACACCCTCAGGAAGCAAACTCCCATTATACTTGGTCGTCCGTTCTTGGCGACGGCTAATGCTAATATACATGTGAGGAGTGGGGATGGAGGTCACGTTTGGTAATATGACCCTTAAGCTCAATGTCTATAATACTGCGAAACAACCTCAAGTGGAAGAAGACTGTTTTGCAGTCGATGTCAGTAAGGAACAAATAACACAGGGGTCTAGTTCACACGCGGAGGCTAGTAATTTTTACAAGATTGCTAGTCTGAATAATAATTCTTTCACGAATTTTAGTCGTGATGATTCTTTAGAGACTTACTTAGCTCACTGTTGTGATAATTTTGAACTTGATGAGTCTATTGAGCAAGTGAGTTCATTGGTGGACTCTGCTCCTTGGTCTGTTATTGAGGAGTGGATATCTAATGGGGATGCTCTTCGACCTTCTTCATTATCTCCACTCCTGATTGTCGTAGAGTCACCTAATAGTGAGTTGAGACATTTATCACCCAATCCTCGTGTTAAATTGTTGGGGCCAGTAGAGATTATGTCGGTTGTCCTATCTACACATAGTGATCAGTCTGAACAGGATAGGTTAATTGACAACACTGAACAGTGCATCAAAGAAATCGCGCGTGATTTTGTAATTGGCATAGAGCCCTTTGGTCCAACTCGTAAAGTTTTGTTAGGGGTACTTCTGTACAAGCAAACCGTTCCTTGCTATGGTAATTTTCATTGTATGGTGACTAGAGGAACAGTTCCAACTCAATTATGTGACCAATCGTCTCTCATTGTTGTGGGAGAGTTGAACGATATCTTTTGGGATGATCCATCTCGTGTGAATTTTAAAAGGAGGATTAAATCTATTCATGGAGCATTAATTAAGTGTGAGGGGGATAACTATGGTGGGCCCGATTTATTCGAACCATTGAGCTTGTAACGAAGTCTAGGAGACTATAAATCCATGGAGGGTGAGATACCTCCAGTTTAGCCGTGCTCGAACGGCTTGTTTTGGTCCGGTATAGCCACCTAATTTCTAGCCTTAGGTTTGTGTATCTGGGTTTCGAACAATCTTATTGCAGTGCCTCGGATAGTCATTAAAGACGATTGGCTCTGGCTTCTTTGAGGAGAAACCTTGAGAAGTTTAACCTGTTGAGTCATGACTTACCCGGGATTGTTATGATGACCTTCTCTACACAAGTTGTAAGTGAGAAATTAGGGAGAAAAGTAGTACCCGTGCCTTTCGCGTGAAGAAAGTGGTGGATTTTTGGGGTTCGAAGTCTTTGTGCCTAATAATCTGTGTTCATATTTTTCATGTTTAGCATCCTTGCATTTTGTGTTTTAGATGTTTTTGTTTCGTAATTTTATGTTTGGTTAATGTTAATTATGTGTTTTAGTGTTTTCGCTTGAAGATGGAGGGGTTACGGAGTTGTGTTTTGACGCGCGCTACACCCTTGGTCCGGACCACGCTCACGCTAGTCCGGACCATGACATTTGGAGCATTTTAGGACCTCACTGCCGCGGTAGTCCGGACCATGGAAATTCCCGTCCGGACCACCATGTTGCTGCACCAAACTTGAACCTACTGTACCGGTAGTCCGGACCACGGTTTCCGTGGTCCGGACCATGCTCTCTGTCCCTCAAACCCGAGCACACTGTACCCGTAGTCCGGACCAGGTTTCGGTGGTCCGGACCATGCCTTCCGAAAAAAAAAACAAAAAACAAAAAACAAATTTTTTTTTTCTGTCTTTCTTTTCTTAGATAGTTTGTTTTTCCTGTTCTTTTTCTTTCTTTTGTCGTTGTGGGGACTAACATATGCAGGTCATTGTGTTCCAGTTGGGGGGTCATGCCCCATGATTTTTAGCCTGCTTAGTTCTCCTTTACGAGGTGATCTTTTTCCTTACTTTTACCTTCTTTGTCTTATCTTTTTGGTGCCTGACATTCAATGAGGACATTGCATGATTTAAGTTGGGGGAGGGGACACTTTGTAGTTGTGCATATTTAGCGTCTTGAAAACCATTAAAAATTAAAAATTTGAAAATTCTACAAAAAGAAAGTTGCGTAGAGGGTGTTGGATACTTGAGTGCATTTAGTCTTGATTGATGGCTGTTGATTAGTGTTGCGAGTGTTTGTCATGTGAATTGATGTCTCGACGCGAGTCCATGGATCGGTTTAAGCTTGTGAATACCATGTTGATAGAAAACACTTGGATAGCCCGTACCATCTATGGTTGGATAGTGTTTGATCATTTGAGTTCATGCCTTGTCACGCGCACTGACCCACTTTGAGTGTTCACTAGCTTTGAATTTGGTTTACATGACGTTAATATCTCGGAGTTAGTTCATTGTGCCCTTGGGCTAATTGGAACCCCTTCCTTACATTGTGCACTAATTGGTGTTGCTTATCCGGGCGTCCATTGAGTAACCGGGCAATCGGGGTTTGCTCCCACCGTGTTGTTCGCGTCAAAAGATGGATAGACCTCGTGAATGCATTGGTTGGATGTGGTTAGTTTGGGTCTCTCTCTAAAGCCTTTTTTACTCGAGCGATTAAGTCTGAGGGGTCTCTTTAAACCTGGTACCCTAAGGCCATCTGGCTTGGGGATGACCGACCTAAAAGCTCGTTACATGGGTCAACTAGAAAGCCCGAGAGATCCGGATATTGCACACTCACACACAGCCAACAAAAAGAAGAAAACAAGGGGAAAAGAAAAATAAAAGAAAGAACGGCTGAACAAAGGGAGGCGGAGAATGTAGAGGCACACCGAGATATTGATAGTGTGAACTGTTTTCAGGGTTGGTGAATCTTTTTGTGCGGTTCTCACTTACACACATGCTTTATGATAAATCCCTATCCGGTCACAGATGTGAAGGCTAATCATTGTGGTAGATTGAATATGAGAATTCACTTGTTTAAGCCGTTGCATGAGCAAAGCATCTTGCCTTTGGTTTATGTGGCATTTGCGGCGGCATTTTGAGGCGTTGTCGGTTGGGTTTGAGTTGCACTTGTGGTATTCGGTTCCCTTTGTGTTTTGTGGGTGATCACTGCTGAAAACCCTCACGAGACTTCACTCGTCCTACCAGGGCCGCCTGAGGGTTTAAAAGAACTATCATTTAGTTGCATTTAGTTGGTAGTTTCGTTTGTTTCTTTGCTAGGGACTAGCAAAGTGTAAGTTGGGGGGTATGATAGGTGCTGAAAAGCACCCGTTTAATCTCGTTAACTCGTACTTTGTTAGACAAATTAGGTTGTTATTTGATTTGTGTTTGTTGGTTAATGGTGTTACAGGTGCCGAGTGCCCATCTAGGAGCGCCAAGGATGCGACGAGGAGCAAAAGAGGACCAAATGGCCGATTTTTGGGACCATGGTCCGGACCATGCATATCCCCGTCCGGACCATGGTCACCGCGAGCTGTAGAGAGCAAACTGCACCCGTGGTCCGGACCATGGTTTCGGTGGTCCGGACCATGGCGACGGGAATTTGCGTTTTTTCTGGTTTTTGTGTAATTTGAGGGCCCTAGGTATAAATATCATAACCTAACATTGTTCTAGGGTCCCCAACTATTGAGAGAGGCTACTTTGAGAGAGAAACACTTTGTTCTTCACGTTCTTCATGCGTTCTTCGAATCAAAGCTTGTCGATCATCACCATGTCCGGCTAAACCCCTTTTCTAGGGGGAGGATGAAGCTCTACACCAAGTAACCTTGTTTTTCTGCATAGATTGTGGTTAATACTTGAATCGGATTATATGTTATGAACTCGATTTCATATGATCAATGGAATCATGGTTTTATTCTTTCAATCAATTGAGTATTTGTATTTATGTGTTCAAATACCGTAAACATATAATTGTTTTCACTGGTGTGATTGGAGTTCTGAGATGGATTATGCTCGTAAGACGGACCATGCCGCGATAGTGAGACGGTCCGTGCTATGGGATAGTCCATGCCTTTTAACAATCTCTATATTCTCTTGACGATTATTGTTAGGGTTTGCAAGCCCTAGCGATAATCCTTTGCGATTCGAATATTAATCATATCTATGCGATGCTTGGTTATGCGGTATGAGCGGATTCTAAACCCTAGATCTTCTTCCCAAATAGTTTCACATCTTTAATTATTGCGCTCTTTAGTTCAATTATTTCACAAACAATCAAACCACTTTTTACCGAATTAAATTGGAAATTCATTGGAATTAACGCAACTCAGCCAATTTGTCTCCGCGGATCGACACTCGGACTTAGCCACTATTCTTCTGAGTAGTAGTTAATTCTAAGTAATTATAAATATATTTTTGACTCGGCACGACACGATCATTGATGAAGTTGCAAGGATTTCTTAGACGATGGGAGAATTGCTATAAGGTCCACTATAGCTATTTCCTAAAATTTATAGTCCACCTAATATTATCCTAACACATCCAGTCCACTCACATGTACCAATTATAAGAATACCCCTCGCTTCTTAAACTCTCTCTCACTTATGGAGAATGGCGACCACTGGTTGGCCCCCGACAAGCTCCAGCACATCCTCTCCTGCTTCTTCCTCACCGTTGCCTTCTCTCTCCTCGCTTCCAAAACTCGCTACCCTCTCCTCCGCCGCCGTAGCATCTTTTTTGGTTCCGCCGTCTCGCTCGCCGCCGGCGCGTCCAAAGATGTCGCCGACGAGTTTGGATTCTTCAAGTCCGCCGGAGCCTCGATCAAGGACGCCGTCACCGATATAGTCGGCATTGTTATGTATTAAATTTAATGTGAGGGTATATTTGTCTATTAAAAATGGAGAGTGGACCTTACACCTTACAAATTACAAAAATGTGGATTAGATGAGTTATGGAACTAAGAGGTGGACTAGACATGTTACAAAAAGCTATAATGGACCTTAGAGTAATTCTTTATAAAATAAAATAAAAAAGTCTGTGATAGTTTAGTGAGGTTTGAACAAGATACGAATGCATGTCTACCACTCCACTTGAAAAACAAAAAATGTTACAAGGAATCCATAGAGCAATTGGACGGGTAGAAGTATTGCGAGAGGAGGTTGCTTGTTACATTAGAGGGGTTGACGAATCAAATTTTTTAGAAAAGTTTGGGTAATGACCGGTAAATTCTGTCATTTAAGCTCTCAATTTTTCTGTTTTTTGATTATCCGAAAGAATTGTTTCACCAATTCATAAGTTAAAACATAGTATCTTTTGAGGCTGTATTATGGCATGTCTCTTTTTTCCATTGTCGATAAAAAAAAATTCAATTTTCTAAATTCCTTTTTGCATTTTATTGGTTGGTAAGATTCTATAATCTCCTAGTTGAGTGAGAATTTGAGCCTAAAAGTAATGATCGACTCGATTTTCAACATTTTTATTAATAAATAATAACATCATGCAATATTCTTCCTTTTCGTTATAGATGTCAAGATTACTCCTGAATTCAAGGTATCACAGGCCCAAGACACGTACTGCAAAAGTAGACCTACACTAGGTGCGGGAGTAGAGTCTGCCCTCGATTTGGTAGAAGATGATTCCAAAAGAGACAGCCAGCTCAAACCAGACGCAGAAACACACTGATGAAATCGTACAAAAAAACCACCCATAAAGGGGGAAAATCAATTCATTATTCAAGTTTGGAGATATATGCATGTACAAGAGGATGCCAGCAGGCTATAACTACAGTGGATTAGTGGTCGATGGTACAATTGATGACAATGATGCTCATAGTATTTGGATGGTGTTGAAGTCAGAACAACAACAGTGGCATCCCTTATATGAGTTAGGGCCCTACAAGAATTATTGATATGTACTTACCAAAATAGAAAAAATGATTATTGACATATGTAGTCCTGTGTGTTGCTTGGAATCACCATACAATAATTTGATTTTCCACGTAGATATTATCATTAACAAGCTCGACAAAAGAAACGCTTCCGATTATTATTGATTGCCGAGTTTTAGTGTTGTTTCTGTTTATATAGCTATCGATGTCTGATGAACCAGATTTTTCGCGTGGACATTGTAATTAACAAGCTCTACAAAATAAACGGTTCTGCTTGTTATTAATGGGCCCACCAAAGTTCAAACGAAACCAGACTGGATGTGGAAACACTGGACAGGACCTTGGTCCTGTTGGATGGGGCTTGGCATTCATATTCCTGTGAAGTACGTTGCAGGCTGAATTGACGTATCCAGTAGCTTTTGCCCTGAAAAATGTTGCACCTTTTCCTTTGGACATTTTACTTAATACGGAGTAATATGTTTTTATGCTCACTGCATTAATATTGCTAATCATGTTTTGGATAAGACCAGGATGATCTCCACTTTCTCGAGGATCAGAAACGAGTCCAAAGAACGAATAGTTTCGGCCGTCAAAACGAGTTCAAATAAACCCCACAAAAAGGCTAAACTAGACGGCGGAGGAGTCGGATTCCTTAGAATACCATGTGAGTTGTCGTTAATGCATTGGTGCAGTAGACTCTATCATGTCTCTTACCAATTCAAGAAAAATAACTCACATTAAAAAATATGGTCATTAAATTTGGTTACCGTAACATTGCTCTCTCTCTCTCTCTCTCTCTCTCTCTCTCTCTCTCTCTCTCTCTCTCTCTCTCTCTCTCTCTCTCTCTCTCTCGTGGTATATATGGATCACATTTGGAGACTCTGTGCATGTTCATAGTGATTACACCCAATTGGATACATTTTATCATCTCAATTCTCAAGTCGTGCATACTTCTTTTTTCTATATAACTAAGTGTCCGGACCAACTTACGCGTACCTTAATTAATCCCGAGGACCAATCTCACTATCAAGTAGTACAGTCTTGCCATGAAGTTTGAGGGAATCAGGTATTATAGACAAAGACTCGAAATAACAAACCTCTGATCTCTGTCCCACTTTTGTAATCTAGTGTCTATCTCCCCTAGCCATAAGTGAAAATGCACTCGATCCGTACATCCTAATACCTTATTTTTGTGAGGCAACATTAATTTTCAGGGTTTTTCTTTTTCCATGTTTCAGCGGATGCTAAAGCACTCACTCATCACCTTATTATTACTTCCAAAAATGCAACAACCACAAACATGTTAGAAAAATATGTCTACCTTTTGTTATAAAAATAAATAAATATGAATGCAATAAAATTAGAACTTCAAAACCTAAAATATGAAATCAATGGTGATCAACGCGAGTGTTGCACTCTGTACTTAAGACAAATTTTGCCCATGCTACGGTGCTTATGGTTTGTTTTAGACGTCTATCTCCTAGCACTATTTGATCAGAGTGCCCCCAGAAGCAACACCATAAGTGGAGGGCCTCGCGAACCATTGTGTGTCTATGCTCTCTCTCTCTTATGAAAAGACTCTAACTCTACAAAAAGTGCTCAAAATCCCCCACAAAAAAACGAATTAAGTTATTGAAAAGACACACTTAAAATCAAGTCAATTTGCATTCATACACTAGATAAAATATTATACCCTAAATATTTTCCCACAAAACACTTGCACACACACTGGTAGCCCACACTTTTGGTGGATGTGCGTGTGAAAATAATTGTGGGTCGTAGCATTATTGTTTTACTTTTCACCATTCAAATCTGAGGAATCTCCATGTTCTAAATTTCATCGAGTGATTAAAGCCGTGGTTTCAGCCGCAGACCTACAGTCAGGGTCATGTCATATTTGCATACTAGTGGGACTAGGATTACTTATTACCCCCAACTCTTATACCCCAAGCTAACACCCCATCCAAACGAGCCCAAGCGCCATCTACCACCACCTTTGTTACCTGGGATTCCTCCCCCACTGAACCGAAACAAAAGCAAGCTAACTTTCCGTGGTCACTTTTCCCCACAACTTCAACCGACTTGCCTGTTAAATATTGGAAAACAACAATGTTAGGGAACCCACAACTGCCGACAACACCAACCAAAACAGTCTACGGACGCTACATGCATGATCAGTGTCACGAAGGCTATTGTGATCGATATTATGACTGGTTGTTGTGTTCCTTCTATTATTGTAAAATAAAATAATCAAAGTTGCTCATTTGCTAAACAAATTAATAAATCCAATTAATTTGCTCAATTTTGGTATCCTACTGCTTCACATAATAGAAAGAAAAAAAAAAAAAAATTGAAGTGCAAAACATAGCAATCCCAGGCATACCAATGTAGTTCAATGGCATCCGTTTATGCTAATTCGATCTATTGATCGAGATCGTGAGTTCAACTTCACTTGTAATGAGTTTTTTTTTTTTATGGTGGTTGCAATGATTTTATAGATGCGGGATTCGAATTTTGTGGCGTTGGCCTGTTGGCCTCTTTAATAGTACACGAGAAGATAGGTGCATTATTGCAAAATAGAGGGCCAAAGGCCCGAACATCAACTAGAGCTAAGTCGGATAGCCATTGGAGAAAATCATCCCTTAGACTTGCCTTCCTAATGTCTAACAGATCATGTTGAGCCACAAAATCATCTCTTTAACGTATTTGGGGAGGTGGATTATGCAGCAAATGCATGATCAAAGCCATTTGACTTTCTGGGATCTTCGAGTAAATATCCATTAAAAAAATTACTATAAGTTGATCAGACACATGTGGTCATGTACGTACACAATCAATTCATGGTTATATTTGTGCTGTTTATGGGTCCCAAACAATATTGTTCTGGCCTCCAACGTTGCTGACCTCCTATTGACAAGATCCACACTTACCAGATGAACGAAAGACTCGATCCCAAGTGCAAAATGTGCACCCATCGTTCATAAGTACGCTAGACACCACACCACCAAACCATCGTACATGCTATGTTCAAGAGATTTATGGACTTTCATCATTTCCTTGGTAACAAGAGTACAATTTTGGGTACTAGTTAGGTTTTTATTTATTTGTATTTTCTCTACTGTTTTTGGGTGTGCAAAAGAGAAAAACTTGGGTGCAAATAGGGCACCACGTGGTGCCTTTCGGCACATCTGGGCCTTCCAAAAGTGTATTGGACGGCTCGGATTTGGAGAGAGAAACAGGAGAGAGGAAGAGGAGAGAGAGTGAGGTGAGAGAGTGTTTTAATCCGGATTGTCCAATAAACTTTTGGACGGTTCGGATGTGCCGGAGGGGCACCACGTCGGATGCTACCCTCTCGGCACCCAAGTTTTTCTCCTTGGTTTGAGAAGAAAAAGAGAAGTGGTCTTGTTTATCACCCAGAGTAAATATTATCCCTGCCTATGAAGCACGGGTACTTCTAAAATCCCAAAGTACTCGTCTTCATGGGTACTCTAAAAACATACCGGGTACTTTTGAGTTTATGGGTACTTCGTTGGGTATTTTTCTGGGTACTTTTGGGCCTTTTTATAAAGTTTTCAAAATTTTAGAGATTCTGTATGAAAAAAAACTCAAACGGCTGAGCTTAATATGCAAGAACTCAATGCTATAAAGTGATAAACTTGAGACCACGACTCAGATCTAGAGCTTGATTTTGAGAAAACAAGAGCTGGGTTGAGTAATCTATTTTTTTAATCTTCCTCCAGCAACTGCGACTCTCTCTCTCTCTCTCATTATTTTTCCTTCCCCTTCTCTCTCATTATTATGTCAAAATCTATTCCTTTTTCCGATTTTTTAGATGTGCCTTGAAATATCTTTTGCTCTCCATCTTGAAACATATGATAGTTGCATGCACAAAAATTAGGCTATTGCACTTTATTTCATAAGAAGATGAGTCCATCAAGCAGTATGAGTTCAAGCTCAAGTCCTATTAGCTTTTATAATCTTGCTTCTATTTATAAAATCTGTTATACTTGTTATATCTAATGAATCAGGCCAAATTTATAAAAGATATACATAAAAAAATCGCCGTACCCGTATCCTATTTTTTTGGGTTGTTGCCGTATCACGTACCAGAACCCGTACCCCGTATCAGTACCCGTGCTTCCTAGATCCCTGCAGAGGTCTTCCAGGGGATGTCCATAAATATTACCTCCTTATTCTCCTGGTAAAATTACCCAGATGTCCTTCCTAATCCCCCCGCCCCCCACGCCCATAGTACTTTTGCTGATGCATGCATCCAATAAAGCACTATGTAATTTCCTTCGGATAAAAAAATAAAGTACTTCCGCATATAATTTTTTATTTTTTTGCACCAAATTAAACTACTAATAGAGATCTTTAATTTGATGCGAAAAAATTTAAAAAATTGTGTCGGAAAGTATTTTACATTGTTGTCTTGTTGGGTTGGCTTGTTGAGTTGGCTTTATAATTTCCTTCGGATCAAAAAACAAATTACTTCCCCGCATAATTTTTTTGACACCAAATTAAACTACTAATAGAGATTTTTAATTCGATGAGAAAAAATGTGAAAATTTGTGTACAAAAGTACTTTAATGCACATTTATCACATGTATTTTCTACTTAATTTTTTGGTAATTGGACTAGGTTGCGCGAGGCGTGCAATCACAAAGTAATGTATAAAATTACAAGTTTACATTACAATGTCTGTCCATATTATATTACAACTTCTTTTCTTGAATTAGTAGTTTTGCTATTTTTAAGCCTTTGTAATGGTATCTCAGATAAATTAGTTCATTTATTTGAGAGTTCATTAAACTGTTCTTTTCTTGAATTAGTAGTTGTAGTTTTTTTAAGCCTTTGTAATTGTATCTCAAATAATCTCAAATAAATTAGTACAATTATTTGAGATTTCAAAAAAAAAAAAAAATCTTATGGGAGAGAACTTGTTCAATTTGTTCATTTGTTCATTTATTATAAATTGTGTTGGAGTATAATAAAAAAAATCTATAAAATTAATTTTTAAATTACAATAATTAAAACATTTTAGGTGGTATATTCTAAAAATATTTAAAAAATGTTTTAATATTTAATAATATTTATTTTATATAAAATTATAAGTTATTTGTTGACAAGTGTAATAAATTAATAAGTTTTGTATTTAATATAAGTTCAAAACTCATAAAATGTAATATGGACATGCACAAGCGCAATTTTGTCTTTTGACAGATTTTTACATCATCCACCCAATCTTAAAAATCCATTTCAACTACCAAACAAACCAAGTAGTACTATTTAATCCCTCCATTTACCAAAATCGTTCAAACCAAGTACTACTTAATCTACCTTCCATAAATGTCACATCATTGTGGGGCTGCCCTCCATATATAAAACTTCTACTATCTTATCCCCTAACAATCGAGCCCTTGGTGTAAAGAGCTCTTGATTGGGGTTGTGGCTTGGTGGGCTGAGGGTTTCAGTTTGGATCAGCTGGCTAAAGGATTTTCTCGAGTTTTTGCTTGGTCGTCAATTGGTGTGGAAGCTTTAGCAATTTTGCAAGCTTGAGATGGGCTAAAGATGTTGGTTTGAGGAGATTGCAGGTTTTGACAGCTAGTCTCGAGGTAGTCCGTGCTATATGTTGTGTTGCTAAAGTAAGTATTTTCATTAGGAATGTATTACTTGGTATATATTCTCGATATTGTATAATCGTTTGATTATGTATTCGTGATTAAGGCCACCCACCAAGATGTGAGGAAGCCTCATAATCTTGTACGTAGTCATCTTTATAACTACTGTTAATTTTATATATGTTATGTTTACTGGTTATTAAAAAAGAAAAAACAGACAAGCCAATCACTTCATCTATAAAGTTGAACATTCTAAGTTTGATTCCCACCACTAATTGACAACTTCAGATACACTCAATTGTTCTTTTTAAAAATAAAAAAAAAATTTTGTTTCAGTGTTTCATTGGAAATCATTGCTCTTCACCCTGCTTTGGGAGTCATTCCAGATGAGCCTTGAGACACTGACCCCAATGCCATGTGAAAGCCAGATTTTAGCAAAACAAAAAATGATTCTAAACACTACACAATTCACTCATCCACCTATCAATTCTTACCTACTAATCCAAACAACCCAATTGGTACGCCAACCTACCAAAGTACCCCCATTCATATGAAATCAATCCCCTGTTAAAAATAAAAATAAAAAACTTTCGGGATCGTTGGAAGTTCTTATTATCGTTAACTTCATGTCGCAAAGTTAATCGAGATATGCGTAAACAGGTCAGTCACCAATTATCAAATGTGTATAGTATGATTAAGTCATTAGTGTCAGTAGGCTAATTACTACTGATTAAACCAATAGCATCTCGCCCTGTCCAAAACGGAATCAGAATCTAGCTTTAAGAATCAAGCAGCAATTAATACATTTTTAGGACATGTACCAATGCTTTGAAGCAATTAATGATGTTCAATTAAGATTCCAGCAATACTTCCTCGACAAATGCATCAGATAAGCAACGGACCCAAGCTGAAATGGATCAACTCCGGTAAGTATCACGCACAATTGTTAGAGCTGTCTCGTATAAATTGTTAGGTTGTTCGAGACAATTACGGGAGAGAATCCAGACTCAAACTCGTCCTATACTGTTTGTTTGGCTTTTAAATTATGTCCCGGTATCAGTTCAGATACTTACAGTACTTATGTTCATAACTTTTTTGAGCCAATTAAAAAACTCGATTTGTGTACGAAGAAATTCAAAAAAGAACAAACAAATTAAGATATACCATTTTCAAAAAAAAAAAAAAAAACAATTGACAAAGTTTGACGACTTAAGTAAGAGGTATGTGGGTTCATTCAAAGAACAATGCTAGAATTACTTCAAACTGTTCCCAAGAGTAGAGATATAAAGAAATGAAAAATGTAAGAGGAACTCTGCTGAGCCATTAAAGACAGTGCAGGATGATTTGTTTAAGGTTTTTATGAAATTGAAAGTTGTGAAATTCCCCATTTATCACTTGTTTGGACAGTTGGATTTACGATCTTGTGTCATATATAGTGTTGTTTTACCCATGAAGGTTATTGCCACAGCTGTTTTTGTTTTTGCTTACTCACACATGTCCTTGGTGCCATTTGACTGCCATTTTCAATTCCAACCTTTTTTATTACAAGTAGTAGGGTCAGCTTACACATATCTCAACTAATTTTGAAGGATAAATCCCTACTGTCAGGGGAAAAAGTAATTGATGGGGCGGGGTGGCACCTGTCATCCCGCTTCTAAAAAAGTTTTAATTTCGGATATCTATACAATTTGATATTTCACAAAATTAAATGTTAAAATTACAAAGATTTAAAAGATGAACGATTCAGATCCTGAAAGAAATATCTTAAAGACTTTCGTTTAAAGACCACTGAATAATTGAATCAAGCATTTATTTTTGTTTCAACAAAAAATAAAGCACATTACAAAGCCCGACTTTGCAATTGACATTTTTCTTCATGCTTTTGCTAAATATATACAACAAAACAGTAGACACACATAAACAGCACAATCCTCGAACCTAATTAATCCTGGCTCCGCTAGTGTCCACTTTCCACTAACGGCCTCCCTATTTAATACATTTTCGATTCCAACCTTAATGACTCGTCTGGTAACAGAGTATTTGTAAAAAGCTAAAGGAAAATGCTAAAAATAGTCCTTGAATGTTGTACTAAAACTGACACATTGGATACAACGGCTATTAATACCGCCCTCTCATATGGGGTGGCTCATATATGTGTAGGTCTCAAATCCCATGTAAGAGGAGCGTTATAGATAAACGTTATCAACGCTCCTCTTACATGGGATTTGAGACCTACACATTTATGACAATCGTTCGAATAATTAATCTTCAATCTTCACATCATTTTGTTACTTTATATGGTTAATACTATAGTGACCATCAGGCCCGGCCCAGAGATTTTTGGGGTCCTAAGCAATTTTTAACAATGGGGCCTTCTAATTTGTACATATATTAGTTTTTCCGTAAAATTTAACAAAAATACCTTGCGCTTCACTGGTGATTATATCATTTTAAACCCAGCACAAAGCAAGATAAAGTGTTTGGTCCCAGAAAAGAAGTCCATAAAAACACCCAGGGATGAAGCAATTTATGTCACTCCTCAACCAATGACCTGCAAAACAAACCAAAACCTAGGACACCGGTGTGGTGCCGGCCGAATAGCCTCCGATGCCTAAGTCAGTCGATCGTTGATTGAATAGTTGACCGGAAATATTGAATGGGTTAAGTCACATACCTTTCTCAGGTTTCTTTGGTAGCTTTTATAGGCATTCAGAGTAGTAGAGTCCCAGTAGGACATGGAGTCGTAGCTCCCGTCGGATAACGCTTATCCCTTAGAGCCATAGAGCTTTAGGACTCTTATTAGAGATGTGTTTCATCCCTTATGACCGGATAAATCTCTTAAACCCCTTAGGGTTATCCATTTAAATACATGATCTCCTTGAATTAGGTTCGAGGAGACTCATGACTTTTTGTTGAACAGCTTGACCTCTCTGCGCTCGAGCTGTGTTATGTGCCGAGTTGGCCTAATGGTCCGAGCTCAAGAAGAGGTCAGCTCGGACCCAACAGCTACTCCCCAGTCTCTGAGAACCAAATTGGATAAGGTCAGAAGCAGTTTCCGAAACGTTTTTTACGGTTACCTTTTTCATCGTGCTTCGTGCGCATTAAATGCGGGCGTTAGGGGTCACATCGTGGGACAGGTGGCGTCATCGCCATCGTTGGTCATGCTTTTTGCTGGACGGTTAAGATTTAACCTTTCAAAAACGAATGAAAAACCTTTGGCTCTTCATCTCTTGAACAACAAAAACTTCTACTCCTTCTCCAACTTCGACCCAGGCGATTTTGAAGCGAAAAAACCCTCACTTCCATCTGGCATCCAATAAGAAACCCATAAAAACATCCAAAAAATACATTCAACTGGTGAAATTCATCCAGTAAATTGGGACTGTACCAGACCTCATTAAGCATCAACATCAACTCTGTTCCTATATTTTTCCACATTCTCTCTCTTACATGAGTGAATTCGAATCTACCTTTGCTGCTTCTATTTACTACCCTCCTGCTTGGATTCCAATGAATGCCATTTGGTGCAAATGCTGAGCACGTTGACAGTTTTCCTCATGATTGGAGAAAAATCGTCGGTCTTGGCCTTGGGACGACTTTTGATGTAGTTCTTATGAAAATGACTCTTTGAATGTTTTAGCCTTTAGGGTGCATTTGGAGTAAATTAATTTTTGTCAAAACGCTTGGTATTTTTAACTTTTAGTTACTTTTTTTTTTCTTCAAATTTTCGTAAAATCAAATTTTCGTCATGATTTTTACATCATTACGTTGTTCATCTCGACGAAAGTGATCAAAAGAATACAAAACATAGAGCAAAGTTGAAAAAAGTTTCATATAAGCTATTTGTACGTCTTGGACTCGTCATATTAGCCATCGATACGAGCAAAGTACATAATAAAAGATTGAAAGAGCGGATAAAAAACTTACAGTTATCGGGTTATCTGATTGGGCAGATTTTCTCACAACTACTAAAAAAATAGTAAAAATTTCGGAACATTTGTTTGGGATTTTGGAGTGCGCCCCACAAAGCCATTTGTACACTATCTGTATGTTGGCATGGGTAACCATGGTCGAGTTGAAATAACTTTAGAAAGTTATAAATCCTTTGTAAATTTCGTTTCGACTTTTGACTTTGGTATTTTTGAACAATAAGGACTGTTTTGGCTTAGCAATTAAACAAAATGGATTATTTAAGCCAAAACACCCCTTAACTTTTCTGATAAACTTAGCAGCGACAATAGAATTTTGAGATTAATTGTGAGTTTTTACTAAAACTATTAAAACTATTGTACTCCCAATATAGTCAAAAGTGAGAATAGTTTCTGCTAAATTGTATTTTTAGAAGAATATCTCGTCTTCACACTGTAGACAAATGGAAAAAAATATCAAAAATACCGTTTAAACGATAATAGAGACTCCTAATTGCTCATTGTTCGTCTAGTCATATTCAACAAATATTGTTTCCCATGTACCAAAAAAAAAAATATATTCAACATATATTTTGCCTTTTAGTATTTGGGCCTAAACAATCTCCAATCACAAGAGCAGCATGCAGTGTCAATTGGGTCAAGCCAGTACAAACAAGGCACATGCAAGGTACGACACGAATATTAAGGTGAACCGAGCTAGGCCATCGTTTTGGAGCTCATAACATGGGCACGGTTAGGCATGAGCACGGGTAGGGGCGCGACACGAATGTTTTTTGTCTTTTGAATTAAATGTGTTAATTTTAACTGTAACCATTTGACATTTTTTTTTAATTGAAAAAAAAAAAGTGATGGCAATATTTTAGAAGTATTTTTTAGCTTCACAAGACCCCAATTGTGCAAGGGAACGGCATGACACGGTACGACATGCATTGTGGTTGACCATGGGCCAAGTCGGACCGAGGATATTTTGAAATAGCACGGCATGACACGATTATTAAAATGGACAACAAAAAAGGGCACGGAACATGGTAGACACGGAAATAAATGAACTGAACCAACACGACACAATCACACAGCCCATTCTACACCTCTAACAATGCCCCATTCCCGTGCCATCTGTTATTCCCGCCTCTGTATCATCATTAACTGGACCGTGTTTCACACGTGCATGAAACACGTGTGCGAAAATATCGCTCGTGCCCTGAAACAAGGGCGGAGGGGAAGCACTTTAAGTCAAAGTTTCAGTCGTCACGTACTCCTGACTCTCCTCCAACAGAGAAATTATTAAGTGCTCTTCGGGTAGGAGGGGATCCTGTAGTGCATTAGTTAGTGCACTACTACAAGGTCGCACTGCAGCCAAATGAGTTCCTTCAACATTTTATTATCGTGATCTAAATTGTTCATTTTAATCTAAACTTTTGTTTTCCTAAGCAATGAGTTTGATCCGATATCAAAAATCATAGGTTGTGACAACATCTGTTTTCAACGAAATGAACAAAGAAATTTTCCCGACTATGTGTGGCAATCAATGTTTGATTAATCTCATTTATCGTAAAACTACAATATTTAGCGAGCTCTATAAAATGACCGGTATTGATAATGCTATTGAGATATCGAAAGAGCTCTACCTATCTGCACTAAAATTGATACAGGCTGATAATATATATTATATTTTTATTATTTCAAAATTAGTATTTTAGTAGGAACTTTAATGTTTTATTTTCATCAAGATTTGCGAGAAGTATTTTGTTTCCTAATTTATTTTGATTTAGGTTTCCTATTTTGTAGGTAGGTTACTAACAAGAATTAGGATTCATCTTATTTCCTTACGTGTTATTTTCCTTTTTAGTATTTTAGTAATGCTAGGTGTAGAAATTATGCTATTATATATAAGGATGTGAGCCTTAGGACTACAAGTGGTTGATTTTGATTAAAGAAAAACAAGATTATTCTCAAAATTATTTGTTTATAGATAAAGTACATCTTGCTCAAACGTGTTCGTGTTTCTTCTTGCAAATTAGTTTCATAAAGGGATCTGCAGCCCTGCATCAAAAACCCTCTGTGTGGTGCATTACATGGACCCCTAATAGGCATAGTCACAAGTTTTCCCAACTATTTTCACGATTAATGCATCAAGTTGTCAGTTTTACGTGAATGGTGTGGTTGTACATAAATTAGGTCACCCAGAAATTCAAGATTCTCTTATTTGATTTGTCATTATATGATACAAAATAGAACTCATTATGTTCTCATTCAATAATTTATACTCTTCATTTAGTCATTCATGTTGTGTACCTCATCATGCAGGTATCAAGAATCATGTCAATACAAATAGTGATGAATGATAAGAGTTTGACAATACGATTCAACTACTATTACTCCTCCATCTGTCTGTGTCAAATTATTAGGTCTTTTTCACTTTTTTATTTTTTCAAACAATTATCTATATTTCACAATCTATAAAAAAATTTTTTTTTAATTTTAAAATATGTGTTTAATAAAGTTATTTGAGATCTATCAAACCAAATCCATATTGCATATAAAAATCATTATAGATCAAAAGATATGGACAATTTTTTCAGAGGTCTCAAATAGTAACACAGTCCAACAATTTGGGACGGAGGGAGTACAAATCTCTAATCAGATTGACTTTTTGTATGAATAATAACATATCGAGGTCTACAAAATGAGCGTCTTAGATAGTCAAATGAGATTGCAATGGATCTCATTTCGCATTACATTAGAGATCATCACACTATGAAAGACTCCCTTTGTCCCATTTTAATTTCTCTTTACGAATATCTCTGTCATTTTCAAACGTTTACATCTTTTTATTTCTAGTGTTTTTAAAAGTTTTAAAAATTTATTTTGTAGAAATAATTGAAATCTATCAAATAAGATTTTTATTGCATATAAAATACATTATAGATTGAAAACTATAAGAGTTTTAAAAAAACACGCATAAAAAAGAGTTTTAAAAAAACACGCATAACCGTAAAGAGCAATTAGAGTGAAACGGAGGGAGTATCACACAAGAATATCCTTACTAGGACAACAAAGGAACACCCAATAATTTTCCCCTCTAAAACCTCCCCACTCCCCCTTCCACCAAAAAGCTCAAAAACCATGACCAACAGTCGCCATCAAAATGCGTTTCAACAATCATCATAACCGTTTTGTTATCAACAATTTTCCACACCCGCGCATACACACTATAATAAACCCATCACATCCCCGCTAAATTTGGACCCACTTTCTCTCTCTCTCTCTCTCTCTCTCCCCTCTTTCTCTCTCCAAATCGGAGATTTAGCTCTTCATTCATAGCCTATATCTCCTCCTCCTCCTCCTCCTCCTCCTCTTCTGTATAATCAACAATAATGCAATGGAGGAATTTGATTCTCGCTCTACACCGCCTTCTCTCTCTACCCAACTTCTCTGTCAAGAAACTGAAGCTTGCTTGAATGAAGAAGAACGAGCAGCAGTAGACGAAGAAGAAACCTTCATTTACTCTGTTTCTGGGATTGAAGAAGATGAATACGTTCAAATGTTGCTTCGCAGGGAGACCCATGTCGGCGAATCTGAATCTCCACACGCGTCGACCGACGATTGGATCAAGTGCGCTCGATTGGACGCCATCACTTGGATTCTCAAAGTTAGTTTCTAATTCAATTGGTTTTTCACAATCACACGAGTTCATGTACGGATATGAATGTATAATCTGTGATTCAGTTTTTTTAATCTTGTTTCAGACTAGAGCATTGTTCGGATTCCGATTCCAAACGGCGTGCTTATCCGTGACATACTTCGATCGGTTTCTTTCGAGGCGAATCATCGATGTAAGTAAGTTTTTGATTGAATTTTCGCTTTAATCAACGATTCCTTAGGTAATTTCACGAATGCTCGTTTACAGGACACGGTGTGGAGTCTGATAGTACTGTTTAGTAAAAATATCACTAGTTATATACGCCAAAAGACGTATATAACTAAGTGACATTTTAGCTTTCGTAATGCTAGTTTACAATATAAAGTGTGGAGTCTGATAGTACCTTCAGCTTTCATAATGCTAGATTACAGTATAAAGTGTGGAGTCTGATAATACTGTTTAGTAATAATATGGAGTGTTCACTTAGTTATATATTTAGCTTTCATAATGTTAGTTTACGGTGCGGTATAAAGTGTGGAGTCTGATAGTACTGTTCAATAATAATTAATATGGATCGAAACAGGGGGAGAGGGAGAAGTATTGGGCTATTCGATTATTATCATTGGCGTGTTTGTCATTGGCGGCGAAGATGGAGGAGTGCAGAGTTCCGGCGCTGTCGGAGTTTCGGGTGGAGGAATTCAACTTCGATAGCAAAGTGATTCAGAGAATGGAGCTTTTGGTATTGAACACATTGGAATGGAGGATGAATTCAGTAACCCCTTTTGCCTATGTTCATTATTTTACAGCAAAGCTAAGCAAAAATCACACCCCACCAAAGAATTCAATATCCAAAGCTGTACAACTGATCTTAGCCATGATGAGAGGTAAGTATTTGACCAAACTTTTTCGATTTTATCTTCAATTCTTATTGGATTGATTTACATTGATTACATAGTTAATGGTTTGTGTTGGACATGATATTAGATGTAAATTTAATGGATCATCGGCCGTCGGTCATAGCCGGAGCAGCCACATTGGTGGCATTGGATCGAAAGTTAACAAAACAGGATATGGAGCTTGAGATCAATTCTCTCTCTCCAAATTTGTTTTCTGAACTTGTAAGTCATCATTACAAGTCAAGTTTGTCAAATTCGTAAATAATATGAATTTCAAATGATCTAATATTCAATCTCTTTGGTGAATTGTTCATGGGTTATAGGAGGATTTGTTTTCTTGCTATAATCGAATGCAAGAACTGGACATGGAGGTTGGAACAACACTTGAGTCACCGATACGATTGAGGGGCATGGATGCTTGTGAGAATTCGTCTGTTATTTCTGCTCTTACCGCAAAGAGAAAGATGCTTACATTCAGTGACTGTGATCGAAATTGTGGCATACCGGAAGAGAAGCGACAAAGATAGAGGAATAAAGCATCGTTATCGAAGATTATCGATCTAATTATTGGTTTATAACTTATTATTTTGGAGTTGACTTGGGTGTCTCTTTATCAAACCAGAGAAGGGTGAAAAAGAAATAAAAGCAGGAGAAATTTTGGGCAGCATGAAAGGCCAAAACAGTTTGAAGGCCAAATCTCACAACAAAGTGAAAAGGAGGCCCCTAAGATAGATAGGACTTGAAAGCTACCATTCTTAGTTTTGGTATTTTGTTTTATTGTTTTGATTCAATCCTTGCTTTCTTATATTTATTGGGGATCATAATACTTTATATGTCCTTTCCCACCCTTGCTTTAGATGATGGGATGTGTGCTTGGGATTTGCTTTCATGAGTTTGAAAAGTATGAATAGAAGTCATGGGGCCTCTCTCAGGGGAGGACCTCAAATAAATGTGTAAATGTGCAGTTCCGAAGTGGTTCGGAGCACTACATGCCAGTGCTCCCGGACTTTTGAATACATTTTTTTGAATGTATAAATGTGTAGTTCTAAAGTAGTTTGGAGCACTACGTGCCAGTGCTCTGCACTTTTGAATAATTTCAGCAGAGGAGTGGGGAAGAGCTTGGGGAGCTGTTTGTGTGATTTGATGCATCTTTGTTGCATGTCTGGCTCTCTGGCCATTCCAAAAGATTGTACTCCATAAAGTGTAATGGCAATGGTATGTATCAAGTGTTTGGTTTGGGGTACCCTTTCAAAGTGGACCCTGCTCTTTTTACCTGTGAAGTGAAAAGCTATTGTCTGGTATTGACGGGTCATGAAGTGAATCAATAGGAATTTCTGTAGTGGATGGATCTTTATGTGCTGGTTTGTGTGTTAACATCATATTTCAATTGTTTTTAGCAAATCTAATATCAAACCTTTAGTCACATAATCTTTCGAAATGCCCCACGATCCCACTCTCAATCCTTGCACTGTTCTTGCGCAGTCAATTCTTGCACTCGCGGATTTTTGTAAGTTCGGATGTGTTTTAAAGATGCTTTCACGCTGCACACGCACGCAGATTTTGTGACTTAGATCCAACTACGGCATTAGTGACATAGTAGAAACTTCTTTGGAAGTCAACAATTGCTCTCACAGTGACTTTTGTGGACACCTAACAAAAGGATTTAGGGAACAGAAAAAGAAAAAGAATACAAATACCACCACAAAAGAGTGATAAATTAACGTAATTCATGCAATATGGATTATGTTCATAGACTCAGAAACCCTTGCACTGTAACTAGTAATAGAAAATAGATTGGGCCAAAAAATGTAATTTATTATGAACCCCTAGTCTCGACTTGCATGGCCTATCTTTGATTAAACCGGGGAATGGATTAATCGAGGTGTGTGTAAGCTGATCCAGACACCCCAGACCACCAAACAAAAAAGGAAAAGTAGATTAGAGTTGTCCCATCGGTACGATGTGTAATTAAGCTTACAAAACCTGCCAAAATATTCTTTATTGAGAAACAGCCATGGCAACTACCAGAATTCACCTTCTATGGCAAAAAATTTCTACAGGAAATTTCCCACCCCAAACAAAAATGCACAAAACTCCACATGACAAGAGGCAAGAGGCAGGCCTTCCTTTACATTATCTTTGACTGCAATACAAGACATGGGCAGGATCAGGGTAGAGTGTCCTTGTTTGTGTTTTCATTGGGTATTTTTATAAAGTCCAACTTTTTTGGGTACAGGATGTTGGAAGATCATTGATGTACAGTCAAAACTGGCAATGTAATTAAGTGTGTACTCAAAACCAGCCAGCTGCCTTGTTTGGTTTGCAAGAAAGATAAATAGGGTATCTTGACTTCACCAGCTCTGCAGAAGAAATGTACTCTTTTTTTCTTTTTTTACCCTTTTACTTGGTCCATAACCACATCTCTCCAGAGTCCTTTCTTAGCTTTTAACCTGTAAGAAGATGGGTTTGCAGTTTGCAGTTTGCTATTTACCCAAAAAAAAAAAAAAAAAAAAAGAGAGATGGGTTTGCTGCATTCATACATCATCAGATGCGACACAGGATTTGTGTCTAGCGGGATCCGAATCACATGTATCTTTATATTTATAATATATATTTCATAAGTATATATCCTACTTGCGAGATCCAAGGAAAAAAAAAGTATACCATGCACATTTCTATACACGCAACTTAAAAAATGATTGATAACTTGAAATTTTAGAAATTTTTGCCCCACAAATATTGAAATTTTAAGAAATTTTTTACTCAAGGGATTTGCAGGGGTCAATCCCATAGAATTTTTCTTAATTAACCTGAAAATTAATATAATATGCAAGGATATTTGGAGTAGTTGAGGAGCCCGGGTCCCTTTGCATCCCCTTTGGACCGCCACTCCATACATCATACATTAATGCTAAGTATCCAGAAAAGTTGCATAGAATTTACCCAGAAAACAGTAATAGAGTGGCTGAGATTCACTCCCAAGTGAATCTGAGCAACTCATTACTCTTTTTGGGTAAATTCTGTGCAATTTTTATGGGCACGTAGAATTGCCCTACATCATATAATGTGATGGCACAACTACTATTCAAAGATGCTTCCCATGGAGTCTCTACGCCAAATGACATGACTCGGGATTCAAATCTCTAAACTCGAGTTATGTCAATGTAGTTTCTTGATCCAAACACTCCATTTACAAGTAAAATAAAGTTAATCAAGTTTAATAAAATGTAGTTACTTGATCCAAACGCTTCCTTACTACTAAAATACAGATAATTATGTTTCTTTGATTCATGATGATTTCACAGCTTATTTAATTACCAATTTGAGCCACCTTGACAGGGTCTAATTATTTTCTTTTTCTGTTTGTTTGTGGTTTTTGAAATGGAGAGGTTGGAAGGCATTCTTGAATTTGCAAATAACTTATCACTAGGAAGTAGTACTTCTCTCATCCATATTAGCTTTGTGCAGGAAAGACTGGCAATGTTAGAAACAGGATTTTGGAGTAAAGATTTAGGTTTGATATTTCTCATCCCTAAAGAGAAAATTTCAACTCGGGGGCATCTTGTGAAATTCCTCTAGTCCCGCGTCGGCAAAACTACGGAAATTTGTAGTGGTATGTAGGGTAATGCCCATTAGCTACTACTAACCTGAGTTATAACTTTTGAGCCGTGGTTAGGCCAAGGGTAAGTAGGCTAGCTAGTGCTGATCGTTAGTCATCTTCTAATTCTAATTAATAATAACAGGAAAACAAGCAAGTCTTATCTACCTACCAACTTATGTTTTTTGAGCGACAATCGTTTAACTCAGCACCGTCGAATCAGTAGGGCCCCGAATCCTTTCCAAACCCCAAAAATTCTGGTTGATCATATAATCACATTACTATACTTTCTAACTCAGAATATCCCCGTATTCAATATGTATGAATTCCAAAATTCAACTTGCAAGTCTGGTCTTTTTATTAAGAGGAACTGGTTCAACACATTTCTTATGTACCCAGGTTGGGCCCCACATGCTGCACAGGACACCCCCTATAGTTACTATTTGATCCCTCCCTCTACACAGAAATTTGGCACATAAATTATGAGCTGAATAAAAAGAGTAAAACCATGTTAGAGAAATGTACGACTAGATTAAAGATCAAATAGACATATATAAAGAGAAAATCCATTTCTAAATTCTTGTGCACAAATATGAACTCCAAGTGTTTTGTCAGTACACTTAAAAGGAACTTTAAGAACAACCACAGAAAGCTCTCACAAAAAATTGAGCCCTTTTTCCAGCAATCTATGTAAGAGATATCTAGCCTTGAAATTAGCAGGGGTGAACCTTTCACTGTATGAGAAACGTCAATAGTGCCCTACAAATGCTTAGTAATGACAAAACTAGGGCAAATCACAAAAGGAAAGGCAATTAGCAAGTACCCGTTTTGCTTCACCGGAAAATTATGTAGACCCGACCGGAATCATCTTTACGATGGCGGCAATAGGCATGCCAAGGAATCCGAGGAAGACACTCAAGAACCATTGCGGCAAAGTGAGAGGGCAAGTGTTTGCAAAAGTGCCCAGAAATTCGATGATAATAATTTGGAAGAGGACCGTGCAACTGAGCACTGCTACGAATACATAGTTATCTAGAATGCCTTTGAAGACGTTGATCTTTTCCATCTCTCTGGAGCTGATCTCATTGAAGACCTGCACAACAAATCAGGATCACGGCATCACTCAAAAATTTCTAAGGTATTCATTAGTTTCGATTAGGAGAAAGCTCACAACTAAACAACACTAGCCAAAATAAAAACAAACCACAATTAAATATTTTGGATCGGCCACTCAGAAACTAGATTAGAAAAGATTGCAACTCTTCATGAACGAAAGGATTCCACTTTTAGCCTCGGAATGCACTAAAGCAGTCTATCATTTTACATAGTAGGAGTAATATTTATCATAATTCTCTTTAGCTTCAAGGTTATTTATCAAGGAAAAAATCAACATCCAAAGGCGATTTGTTTGGTTTTCCATAGGATGAATTGTCATGGCATCGTTAATTTTGGGACATTGTTGGGGCTATAAAGGGTAAAAGAATTGTTAGTTTCACTTTCAACAGAAACAGAACTGCTATAAGCTTTTACAAGTAGTGAATGCAGGCAGCATAAGGAAGTTCAATACTAAAATTCTTGTGAGGAAAATACAGCCTTTTTCTTTTTAAGAGCAAGGGAAAATACACGCTTAGGTAGTGAGTGCCTGGTTAGCTGGATTTAGGGAAGGAATGGAACAGCCACTCATTGGCCTCCACAAGGATGGAGATTCACCCGAATTGGCGATGATTCTATCTGTAATCTACGTTCTCTCACTTTTTTTTAGCAGATTAAGCATCAGAATGAGCACTTCCAAGGAAATGACCGTTCCAGGCTTAGTTTGGATGGCAGGGGGAATGGGAATGTGATACCTTCTTTCCATGATTCCAAAGTTTGGAAGAGATAGGAACGATAATGAGATGCCATGCTTCTATGATTCCGACGTTTGGAAGAGACAAGAATAGGAATATGATTCCTAATGACATTCAACCAGGAATCACATTCCCAAACTAAGTGGGAATCTGATCCCTCCCTTACCCCATGGCAATCTTAAATTTCTTCGCTCATTCATTAAGAAAAGGAAAGGTTGACTTTAATAAATTTTCAAAATAATTGTTTCCCGCATAAGATTACTGAATTAATCCAAACACCGAAGTGAAATTACTCCAAGTCTCCGATTCCTAGAAATTTGATTCCCAATAATCATATTCCTATTCCTATTGCTACTCAAGAGTCCAGTCATCCAAACAGCCTTAAGTTCATTTCGGGGAATCAAACATTGCCTTACAATTTAGAAACATCAAGACAATGCAACCAAAAGAAAAGTTGTACTCAAAATTCAAAAAGTCTCAAGAATTACCTGACAAAAAACGAAAGAGTTAAAAATAAGTGTGTTTAGAGTAAGAGTCGAATCCAGGCCGTCAAGATGAAAGATTTCTTCCCCCGCTGTTTGGAGATACCATATGATGACAAATTGGTACAAAGACTGCCCCAAGATATTCCTCCACATAACATTACTGATGAAGTTTCCTTTCCTCCCAACTGGCGCCCGCTTCATTAAGTCATTATTGGGAGGTTCGGTAGCTAGTGCAAGTGCTCCTAGCGTATCCATGATCATGTTGACCCATAGAAGCTGAACAGCAGTGAGAGGAGCACTTCCTGAAAGCACCAAGCAAGCGATAACATGAAGGACAAAAGGATAAGCTGAACAGCAGTAAAGGATTCATACTCAATATTTTGCAGAAAATTTTCTAGAAACTGTTTCTATAGTTTGAAACAAGCATCCCATCTATATTGTATTTTCATTTTCTACTGGACGTTTGTGATAAAAAGAATGCTTGATATTGAAAAAGTTTCTGAAAAAGTTTCTGAAAAATAACATACAAAGCTGCTCTTGAAAATTGTAACTTAACTCAGGATGTTTAAAGAAATTCGACATAAAAGGTGGTTAAAAACCGGAAGGCTGGAAAGCTTACCTGTCAAACAAGCTGAAGAAAAGTTGACAATTAGAGCAACAACATTAACTGTCAGCTGAAACTGAACGAACTTTTGAATGTTCATGTATACAGAGCGTCCCCATTTGGCCACCGTTACGATGGTGGAAAAGTTGTCATCTAGAATTATCACATCGGCACTCTCTTTAGCCACCTAGAAAGTGGGAGCAATATCAACAAAGCTAACCCAATGAAAAGGAACACAGTAGCTTCAAAGGAGAGCATTGAGGCATCAGGACTTCCACAGGACAACACGAAGAATGAGTACAATCATATATGGACAATGTTACTTCTTCGTTTTTGACTCTTTAGTTGTTGCTAGTTTGAAGGTCATGAATCCTGTCATCTATGGTTCTAATCCAAACTTATCAAGTTCAATTCTCAACCGCTCCAGCTTCTGGTGGATAAAAGCTATCAACTAACCTTTTCATAAGATACATATGAACTTGAGTACCAAAAACGTTCCAAATTCCGAAACTAAACAATCAGTGGCACTGTATTTGGTTCAACTACCCTAATTTGCGATGGTAACGGGAGATATAACCAGCTTTTTCCTCCACAAACACTCATCACACAGGATAAACAACTATCAAGGAGCTATGTTACATGGACTTGGGTGTGAGTATCGGGTGCAGTTGCGAGTCCAAGCGTCGGACCTTACTAAACTTAAATCTTAGGATACTGGGATATATGCCCCCGAATTGGGTATGGGTACGGGGACACGTCCTGAACACTTGTTTGTAGTATATATTGCATAATTTTTTCAGATTATGTATCCTAAATTATATTTAGAAATACATTTAAACAAGAAAGGGTGAAGAAAAATATGTTTTTGCTATTTCCTATCCATGTAAGACTAGAAATATTGCTTTTCTAACTAATTTGACATTCTTTTTTGGCAAATATCATAGCAATTAGAGGATCCGAGTGTCAAAATGTATATGGGTGTCCGACACATCAACACAACTACATGAGCCAGAATGAAGGATCCATGTAACATAGCCAGGGAGAGAGAATAGGAAGCACACGTTTCAGTTCAGTGATTCTGGCATTCACCTATATTATGGTTCTACTTCAGATAAATCCCAAATGTCACAAAACTCACAGCCTGATGAACACTAGAACAAACATTTAAGAAACCACAAGAGCAGAGGCACAGATTAAAACAAAAGAAAAAAATAGATTGGACAACTTGTACAAAGTAACAGCATAATCAGATAGTAGAGTAGGTTAAAAGCAAAAATAGAAAATGTTGTACTACCACGGGCAGAAAAATAAAATTAATAGGGCAGTTCCTACTGCCACCTCTGCAATGACATCTATTCAGCTTCTAAAACCATACCCTTCATCAAGGAATACAAGTTAATAAAGTGTGAAGCTGCAACTCGAGAAAATTTCTGCATTTAATCAACTCATGTGGATATCATCCCATACCAATCTCATCTCAACTTGCAGCCATTTTTGCTAAATATTAGCAGTTGGTATTGGTCCTATTGGAGATAATGACAAACACAGAAAAAGAAAGTCCAAAATGTGAAAGAATGAAAATCCAGCTGCATGAAAAAGAAGATCTATACTTGCATAAAGAACAAAAATGAAGCAGAACTTAGTAACCACCTCAGTCCCTGCAATGCCCATTGCAAGCCCAATATCTGCTTCATGAAGTGCAGGAGCATCATTTGTGCCATCTCCAGTTACTGCAACAACTTCTTCTAAAGTTGTTCGTAAAAATTTAACCAGGGTATGCTTATCTAGAGGTGAGGATCGAGCCATGACCTGCGCAACAATAGATATAATGCACGCTGTAAATCAAATTTTGCTCCACGTACAATTATCAGCGGGTGTCTTCAGAATTGAATGAGTTTCTAAGGAAGCCAATGGCATCTTTGGCGCATACCTGTGAGTTAATTGTCCTAGAGTCATTACTCCTGCTGTATTCGTTTATTTCTTTACCCATCTACTAAATTCAATGGAGATTGCTTTCATTACAAGTTTTCAAGGAATGAATAAACTGGTGGTTTATCCAGACTGCAGGAACATAAGTTTAAGTTTGAAAGCTGGAGCTGTGGAAAATAGTGCTTGTTTTGACCTAAAAAATTTACGATCTCCAGATTCTGCATGAAAATAGTGCATACTTTACAAAAAATAAATTCAACAGCAAAGTCTGAAAAATTATTTGTTTAGCTGGTCCGAAACTATTTTTGACAAACAAGGTACCTGAAGCCCAACAAATGGTCTCATTGGGATGCTACTTTCAGAAATGTTGGGGCATTTTGAAATTCATTCCTCGCTAAATTTATTTCCAAGAAACCCTAACGAAGCAGAATGAAGCAATTACAAATATAGCACCACCTGAATTTTTGGAATGAGTTCGCGCAGCTCCTCCTCAGTCTTCATACGAAATTCTGGGCCTTCAATGGCGATACCCTTATCAGTCAATATACCACATTCTCTAGCAATTGCCTTTGCGGTGTTTATGTTGTCTCCTGTGACCATCCGCACAGTAATTCCAGCTGATCTACAAATTGCAACAGACTCCTTAACTCCAGGACGGACTGGATCTTTAATACCCACAATTCCTATGCAAGTATACCCCTCAAAGGGAACAGCACCTTCGGCACAAAACTCATTTCCCATTTCCTTATAAGCAAGGCATAATGTCCGAAGAGCTTCATTAGCAAACCGTTCAATTGTATCCTTCAGATGATTGGTGGATGCCTCATTGAGAAGAGCAACCTCCCCATTTGAGTCGATAACTTTATCACACGCACTCAAAATTATTTCAGATGCACCTTTACAATGTGCCCTGAAACCTCCTCCAGGAAGTTCCAAAACTACCCCCATTCGTTTCTTCTCAGAGTTAAATGGCTCAACTTTTACAAGCTTTGCTTCTTGTCGTTCCGCTTGGAAATCCCCACCAAGAAACAGCCCAAATTCCAATAGAGCCATTTCAGTGGGGGTTCCCAACACTTCAATTTTGTGGTCCTCATTCTTAACTATATCTCCCCCGGTATTGTAAAATATTGATTGAATTAGCATTTTTAAGGATGAATCAGGAATCCCAGAGGAAAAGGTAGAAGTATCCTTAGAGCCACTAAGTTCTTTTATTTCCCCACAAATGCATGCTTTCACAACAGCCATGTGGTTAGTAGTTAGTGTCCCGGTTTTGTCACTACAGATACTAGTGGCTGAACCCATAGTCTCACAAGCAGCTAGATGGCGAACAAGTGCTTTGTCATTCATCATCTTCTTCATAGCAAAAGCAAGGCTCAAGGTCACAGCTAAAGGCAGGCCTTCAGGAACAGCAACTACAACAATTGTAACTGCAATAGCAAAGTATTCCAGCATTTCCAAGGCATCCTCTCCCGACCAACTCCAGTGGGACCCTTCTTGCAGCTTACGGTTACACAAGCCTTGTACCAAAACAGAAAACGTAATAACAGCGAAAAACAAGCCAATTTTTCCAATTATGGTGGCCACTCCGTTTAACTTAACCTGCAATGGGGTCTCATCGTCTCCTCCTTCAGTAAGGGTAGCCATTAGTTTTCCCCATTGAGTTCTCATCCCAACCGTGGTAACAAGCATTTTACATGACCCATCTTGAACTTTAGTTCCAGATAGCAGAAAAGGTTTTGCAGCAGTCACATTAACTGGCTCACTCTCTCCTGTTAAGCTAGATTCATTTATCAACAAAGAAAATCCAGAAACAAAGAGTCCATCAGCTGGGACTTGATCTCCTATAGAAAGATGAACAATGTCACCGGGAAGCAAATTGTATATTGAGATCTTTTGCCTGTATCCGTTTCTAGTAACCTGAACTGTAATTTTTTTCTTCTCCTTATCCAAATCCTTAAACTGCAAAGATTGCTTATAATCACTTATAGCAGTGACGAATACAACCAACAGGATGCTTGCAACAATTCCAAGTCCATCATGGGCCCCCTTTGGCCATCCTTCCATCGTTATGCCAACTACAAGAGATATAAAGGCACAAACACCAAGTATCATGAGAGTCGTATCCTGAAGAGCTTCCCACACAAAAACCCAGAACCCCTTGGGTGGGCTTTCAGTGAATTTATTAATCCCATAAATTCCTTTTCTTTGGTTCAGTGAATCTTCAGAGATGGAGATACCATTGATTGGTGATGTCGAGAGCTTGTTTGCAATGCCCTCTACTCCACCATGATCTCTCAGTTTCTTCACATTATGGCCTTCCACAATGGATCCTAACTCATCAGCACAGATATCAAAACCCGCAGCTTTGACTTCCTCTGGTACCGTGTAAGTTATACCTGAATGCATTTCCATGAAAATTAAGATGAAAAAAGCAAAACAAATTCAAACTTCTCATTTCAAAACATACAAAAGAGTTTTACCCTGGATGAACTGAAGGGCAGCTTGTGAAACCAACACTGCAATTCTGAACTTCTCCTATGAAATTAAAGAGTAAGAGACTAATAAGTGATCCAAAAACAACACAAGAACTTTTCTTCTTCTGTTTGGGGTTGGACAGGTTGGGGCTGTATTGTTAGAGAAAAAGAGACTGGTAATTTTTTATCTGGCTTGCCATTAGTTTATACAAACCCTTTTATCTAACCACAATTTTCAGATGCTTCAGAATCAGGTAACTGCAGTACAGTCCAATATGGAATTGCCAAAATTTAAACAACAAAATTAGACAACTCAAAGTTCGCTGAAGTAAACAATCCCTACAAGATTAAGGTGAGACAAAGCTAGGGGAAGGAAGAACCATAATGAATGCAGGTATAATGAATGCATGTTCCGATACAGGCAGCCTATTCGTATCCATGACCTACTGAACTGTATCAAATCGTACGATATGAATTGTGAATCGTACGATTCCAACAACTACGTTCTGGGGGGACGATATGACTTGAACACTTTAATTTGCATAACTTTTTCTCCATATTGGAAAACCATTAGAATCTTAAATTTACTTGCTCCTGAAAGGTCCTACTTGCAACCCATATAATCGCTTGGTCATTATGTGTGGTCAAATTATTTCTGTAGGACCCTTTAGTCGATAGGACTTGCACCCTATGGGGAAATGACTGGAACCTTAAGTCAAGTTGACTTGCTCCCAAAATTAGGGAAACGTTTAGACAGTTAACTTAAGTTGCTCCGGAACATTTTTAAAAAAATTTACCGGACAGAAAACATATGTTACAATTAGTATCGTCTCCTTCCAAAAACTATACGTATCCCAAACCGTATCCATTTTGTATAGAG
Source organism: Vaccinium myrtillus (assembly GCA_016920895.1). Classification (NCBI taxonomy): domain Eukaryota; kingdom Viridiplantae; phylum Streptophyta; class Magnoliopsida; order Ericales; family Ericaceae; genus Vaccinium; species Vaccinium myrtillus. The sequence goes on along the minus strand of CM029276.1, from coordinate 27,786,768 downwards.
AAACCATGATACAGTGACATATCCTACGATACATACAAGCGTCCCGATTCACATATCCTAGGATTACTCCTTGAAAAAAAACAAAAAACAAAATGGAGCTTATTTTAAGAAGCGGAACCCCAAACACATTATAAGTGTTTTGATTTAGTTATGGCAACCTTCACACCATTCAAAGGAAATCCAACATCAATCCATTAGGGTTCGAATAGAAGCAAGATACACACTTCTATCGCGTTTTGCATAAATCATATACAGGGTCTTCTTTTCTTTCCATAATTAAGGCCACAGAAAACCTCAATGAGTCTATATATCAACTGGGGATACTTGAAATTTCGCATCCTTGAAATTTTTTTTTTTATTTTGCAATAGTTTTTGGTTTGTTATTACGTATAACTATTCTTTAATTGTTTAGTAACTTTTGTTAGCATATCTGATATACGATACGTATCCCGATACGATTCATGTAATTTTTAAAAAAAAATGATACACAATACATATCCCAATGTGAAAACATGAAATTTAAGCATGTTAACGAGTGATTGATTGATGAAAATGTGTAATTTTTCGGTATTAAGTATGTTGAGAGATGATTAACATATGAAAATATGTATCTTTTCAGATATTATGAAAATAATTAACCTTAGAAAACTTGTATTTTATTTTTTATAGTATTCACTCCCTTCGCCCCTTAAACATAGCCCAATACCATAAAAGGTTCACTTTTTGGATAAAAAAGTAAAGCACTTTTGTGCAAATTTTCTTAAATTTATTGACTTCGAGTTAAAAAAACTAACTAGAACTTTTATCCAAAAATTGCATGTCTCTTTGTAATAGACTATCTTAGTGGGACTGTGGGAGGGAGAACAATGATATTGGGTGCGTTATCTAAATTGAAATCCTGGCTCCGCCACTGCAACTGGCGCACCCTTTAGGCGTTGTTCAGTTGCAAGGAAAGGAAAGTACAGGAATGTCTGACTTTCTTGTATTTTTTTGATCCTTTAATTAGGAGAAAAGTTGAGGGATACACATCTCTAACTTTTCCACTAAGATTAGTTTTCCCTTTATTTGTCCCGCAAAAAACACAAGGTTTTGCTCGAATCTTGTTTATGTACTAGTTTCATATACAATTAAGCTATTGCTTTTTAACCTACCCACAAATTTCTATTATCAAATGTACACACGTAGGAAAGTAATTTTTTTTTTCCTTCACTTCACTTCACTAAAATTTTCTTATTGAACAATTCTCCTACACCAATTTCTTAACAAGTGAGCGGAGCATTAGTTTACAACTTTAAGGAAAACGACTATAATCTTAATTTAAGTTGACTTGCTCCGAATACTTCTGATGTAGTCTTCGGAGCTAGGGATAAAATTGCCTAACCAAAACATCATTCAATGTCTCACAATTACTTCAGCTCTTACCATAACAACTGTGAGAATGCATTCTTCGAAATGCAATCTTTCCATAATTAATAAATTACCCATATGATGTTGGTTGAGAATGCCATCTTTCCATAATTAATTAATTACCCTTCTTTCCGCCGAAATGTAATTCTCCCTATTTACGGCAAGATAATGCTAAGGGGCCATTTGGAGCCACATTTTGGGATTCTACATTTTGCATTATCACATTATATGTGTTTGGGAGCCTAAGTGAGAATGCGTTCTTTGATAATGCATTCTCAAAATCATGAAATAGAGACACAATCCGAGAACCAGCCATGGAAAAGCTTTTGCAATATGATTTTCCACTACGGACGAAAAGACTGAATTACCCCTGCCTCTTTTATCAAAATTCCGAACTTGCCCTCATGTGATATTTGCATTGCCTAACCTTATCCACTCAACTTAAGAAGCACGGACACGCGGACCCGTCATTTCTTCACAAATTAGGACAAAGACTACCACGGACGGAGGGTACGAGGGGGGAAGTCGCACGTGCCTCTCCCGGGTAAAAAAAAACTATTTTTGTATCGCAAGAACAGTTTTGTTCTTCCAAATGCGGGTATTATTTTTTATATTAAGCATATTGATGAGTGATTAGTCGATGAAAATGTGTAATTTGGGGGGGTAATAAGTATGTTGATGAATGATTAACATATGAAAATTTTTATGCTTTCGGGTACTAGAAATAATTAATCTTAGAACAATTGTACTGTTTTTCTACTAATTACTCCATCCGCTTGTAACGATAGTCCACTACCAAAAAACCTCCAATTTTGGTTAAAGAAATAAAGCACTTCGGTTCATAATTTTTTACATTTCTTGATACACAATTAAAGAACTAATTGAAATTTTTATTCAAAAATTGCACGTTGTTTTGTAATAGACTATATTTGTGGGATGGGGAGCGAGAAAATAATGATTGTGGGTGCCACCTCCAGGTAGGAATCTTGGCTCTGTCCCTGACGAATACGTCGGGGACATGTCAAATGTATTTGTATTATACAAGTAGGTTATGAATTAATCTAAAAGCGGAAACGTTGGTTCTTTCAAGTTTAGAACATTACTATGAAGATACAAGTTGACATTCCATTTATACCTATTCATTAACTATATAGCAATGGAAATTTTCTGCATGGGCGGAGTTTAAAAAAATATATTTTACCCTTTTAATGTGTACTTAGCATGTTTTCAAGAGAGTGGCCACTATATGTCTCAATAACAGAAATATAAAAAAAAAATTGGACAATTATAGAGGCATGTCTGAGGTTCGAAGAGTATTGTGTCGTGTGTTGGACATGGATATGTGAGGCAGGTAGACATGTCCATGCTTCTCACCTCTCAACATATTTAAGGAGGGATAGTTTGTCTACTGAATCTACTGTTTTGGAAGTTGTATTATGGTTTGTATTTGGTTGTATTCCCTCCACTCCTAATTGTTAGTCCCTTTTGGGGATTCCAACTATTTAAGAGGTTATACAACGATTACACTTTGATTCAAATTTCAAGGTGTTATTTCATTTATTGCCCCTTATTCTAACTCATAGAAGTCCATTAATAGATATTTATAGGGATTGTGCAGCAAAACGTATTCTCACTTATTTTTGTATGTGCAATGTTTATGCTCTGGACTATGAATGAAGGAAGCATGGTATTGAGCACAGAAAATGATTTGGGTCTCTAGGTTTGCCCTCTTTGATGCCTTTTGGCTTTGATTTGGGGGCATGGTTCTGCAACAAAAAATCCCTTAGCTCCTTGGTTCTTAGAGGTTTAGGGGGGCCACTGTTTCAGTGGTATTCTGAGAGCAACCACTTTATGCATATATTGCCAAAGGATAGGTCTGTTTCCTATCATCCCGCACCCATATCCCCAATGATTGGGGACTAGGTGAGTTCAGTTGTTGTTGTTGTTGTTGTTGTTGTTGTTGTTGTTTTGGAAAATTTCCATTTTTAGATTATTGACATTCCAAGAGGGACAAACATTTTTTAACATCCCAAAATAACTATCAATAAGGAACGGATGGAGTATTATGTATGATTTGATCTCCGTCTTCTATCTCCGTCACGAAATAATGGTAATAACAAATCTTTGAGACTCTTTCCTTAGCAGAAAAAATAATACTCCTAAAACTTTCAAATATGGGACACAAGTGAAGTAGGAGTGCCAAAGGATATTGTAACTAATGATATCTCAAAATATGTAGGTCCAGAAGGGTTTTATAACACATTGTAGTACCATAACAAATTAACGAATAGGAAGGGGTAAAAATCAATCCATAATATATTTTGCTCATTTTAGTCATAAACCCTACTCTGTTGTAAAATCTATTATGGGCATATCTCCCAAACACTCTACAAATTCATAATCTGTTCTAACCACAATCCAAAATCCAAAATAGACAATTAGGCTCCCAAACGCCCCCTAAGTTTTCTACACTGGTATAATTTTATCCTCAATTTCTTGGGATCAAAACAGAGAACACAGCAGAGAAACAAAATTTGTGGGAAAAGCCTCAGTCAGAAAGAGAGACCTGATTGGAGCGTTGAATAGCACGAGCTTCGAACCGCTTAGACAGATTAGCAGTGAATCGAAACCTCCGCTTCCGATTCTTGACAATCCAACAGAGCTTCCTCCATCTCTGAAGCGCCTCCTCCGACGAGTTCTTCGCCTTCACCTCCCCAAAGTTCTCCTTCAAGTAGCTCTCCATCTCCTTCAAAACGATACAAAATAACACCAAATCTCATTCAGAGAACAATACAATCTGATTTACTGTGAATCCTATTGTACTGAAATTGGAGTGGTTGAGAATCACATTCCAAGGCCTTTTGATCTGATTGACAGATGAAAAAATGTTTGTCGGTTTCGTTTGTTCTTTATTTATTCCTTGGTATCTAACCTTTAGGAAAAAGACTGCTGTGGACTGCCGGACACACAGTCTCTCTATTATCCTCTTCAGTAGACTGTAGACTTTTTCTCCTTCGTCTAACGTCTTCTTCCTCCAATCGCTGGAGTCTAGAGAGAGAGAGTGATGGATTAAGGACGAGATTGGAGATTTCCAAATCGGGAAAGGGGAAGGGAAGTGGTCAAGTCAAGTGTCTTCTGTGTCTGATCGGCTGATCACTTCGTTGAAAGATTTAAGGACGAGAAATTAGGACGGTTTCACTAACCCATTTTTTTTTAAAAAAATTAATTTTTCACAGTTTTTTATGTGATGTGTTATGAGAGGATGATCTGTCTCGGTATTTGGTGTTTGGAAAAAACTACGTCCTCAAGTACAACATTGTCACCTTGTTCGGTTTGGGTCTCAAGACTCACTCTGCACGGTCCACAATAAATTTTTTTTTTCTCTCGTTATTCATTACCCCCAAAACCCTCCCTCAAAACCGAAACCGAACAAAGCCACGTACCAATCCATAGGTTACCGAAAATGTACCTAGCGGTGCGGGGTAGATTTTTTGATCTGATAGAATAATTTGAATTGTTCAATAATTTTGAAATAATTTTTCAACGTCTTCGGAAAAAATCATATCAATTGAATATGCGTAAGTGGATAATCCAATATTTTTATTTCTTATTCAGAATTTTGGATCTTCAATTCTGAATGAAAGATTGAAGTTTGGATCGATCACTAATGCATATCCAATTGGTCTATTTTTTTATGGAGACACTTGAAAATTTATTTCTATGTTATTGAACAGTTTGAATTATTTGTATGGGATCCAAAAGTAAGTCTCACAAACTGCTATGTACATTTTCAATACGCTTTGGTCGGTACCCTAAATTTTATTAGAGAGTCAAACCAGCTCTTTGATATGATCATTGGCCAATTTGGAGGAGAAAATTTTGAGTGCTAAGAGCATCATCATCAGCTTCTCTATTTTAACTTTAAAGTTAAAGTAGAGAGCAAACTCCTCCAAAACCTCAAAAATCAATTTCACCAAACAAACTCACCAATTTGAAGATTTTTGAACTTTGCTACAGTAACTTAACAAATTTGGTGACCTACTGTTCACTCACCAAAAGATGAGGAGGGAGAGAAGAGTAAAAGTTTGAATAGAGAGTCTGATTCTGTAAGTTTTTGATAAAGTGACTTGCTAAAGTTTGAATAGAGAGTCTGATTTTGTGAATTTTTTGAAAAGTGACTTGCTAAATTATAAAAGGTGTTTTTGAGGTTAAATTTGGTATTTTTTTTTGTGCATGTGTCAAATAAGGATGCCCTAAGAGCATCAATATCAGTCTCTCTATTTTAACTTTAAAGTTAAAGTAGAGAAACTCTTTCAAAACCTAAAAAATCAGCCTCACCAAACGAACTCACCAATTTGAAGATTTCTTAACTTTGTTACAGTTACTTAACAAATTTGGTGACCTACTGTTCACTCACCAAAAGAGGAGGAGGAGGGAAGAGTAAAAGTTTGAATAGCTAATCTGATTCTGTGAGTTTTTGATAAAGTGATTTGCTAAAGTTTGAATAGAGAGTCTGATTTTGTGAATTTTTTGAAAAGTGACTTGCTAAATTATAAAAGGTGTTTTTGAGGTTAAATTTGGTGTTTTTTTTTGTGTGTCAGATAAGGATGACCCAATAGGGTACCGCACGAGTCATGCCAGAGCGCGAATTTTTTTGGACTGCCCAAAATTTTCATTCCCTCTCCTCTTTCTCTCTTCTTTTTCTCTTTAAAATTCGAACTATCCAAAATACTTTTGGACAATCCAGATGAGTGTCGAGTATGCTATTTGATACCCGTCCAACACCTAAGTTTTTTCTCGTTTCGAAGGAGTTCTATCAGAGTTTCCTCAGTACTTGGTTAGAAGTCAATTTTTTATTTTTGTTCTTATTCAAATTTCTTTTGCGTTTTTTCACTTTAAATTTTTAATAATTATTAATTCATTTTAATGAGAGAATTCGACAAATTAAATATTTTAACTGTTACCCTTTTATTTGAAGAACCAACTTTAATCCTCAAAGTGACTTTTAACGATTACTGTTATCCCATGTGATTCTATGACCTATAAAAATAAATTGAGTATCTTTTCCTTGAACTTATGCAAAAAATTAAACTTTTCTCGAAAAAAAATCCAACTCTGGTAGAGGCACCGACCACATGAGTACCGATAGAGGCAAACAGTGTGCGGGGCCCTTTTAGGGACTCCGTACAAATAATCCGAACTGTTCAAAAAATTTAAAATATTTTTTAGAATAGCCTTATGAGAAGTCAGCTCAAACGAATACCTGCAACTAATTGATTCAATTGATTCAATGTACCCATTTTTTTATACACATTACAATATTTCGGCCTGCAAACAATTTGTACTCGTCGTTTCCTTGGTGTTTAAAATACTACAGTAACCTATTTTAATTTTTTTAATTCTAATTTTGCGGGCCGAAATATTTTAGTATTGGGAACGGCGGGACAAGTCAAATGAGGACTGTTTACATGTTCGGTTTTGGTTCTCTGGAGCCAGTTTTCGCTTAGAAAAATGATACATACACTCCCTAGGGCCTCCTTTGGGTGAATTGAAAAACCTCATTTTTTGGTTTTTTTGTTTTGTCCTTATTCAATTTTTTTGCATTTGTTAGTTTTTCACTTATTTTGTGGTTTTTGGCCCGTGGGGAAATCTAAAAAGATAAAATTATTAATCTTAAAGTTTTGTCTAAAGACGAAAAATAAACCACACAATTTTTTTTACCCAAACACTTCTACAGTAACCTATGTATCGCCGTTCTTTCATTATCCCGTGGGACCCAATGGCAACACCCCTTTTCTCTCTCACCTTTATTTTTCTAGAAACACTTCTCTGGTTCATATATTGTGCGAAATGGGTCTGGGTTCATCCACACAAAGACCCAATTAATATTTTTTAATTAAAATTTTTTGAGTTATTCAGAAAAAAATCAAGTCAATTGTATAATTTTAAGTACTTGATCCAGGTTGTGTAACTTTCTTTCAAACTTTTGTCAAAATTTAGAATCCTAAATTGTGAATGAATAATTAGAAAACGGATCAACCACTTATAACTTTTCGAATGAGCTAATTTTTGTTTGGATAACTCAAAAATAATTTTAATTTTAAAACTAAACAACAAGATACTATGAACTGAATTTCCCGAAACAGAACATATTTTTCAAAATGTGTGAATCCTTAAAGTGACCACTTTGTCCTCTACCCATCTTTTTTTTACAAAGATACTATTAACTAGAAAAAATGTGATGAAATGAGAGAAAAAGGGGTGTTTACCATGTAAATGAGGCCCCAATATCTTTTCTTTTTATCTTTTTTGAGTGAAAACTGGTTCCCGAAACAGAACATAAAAAATGGGCACGCCGTTCAAAAGATGTGGGAGCAGATAACGTGTATGGGCAGCTGCACAGCCTGCACTGCTGAACACGAGTACGACGAGGCAGGTGGGATTTTTAAGCGTACTCTGTAATCCGTATTACTACTTTGACCCCTTATGTTTCATTACAATTACAATTGCGACTCACTTATCGGGTACACTATAAATATACACCGGGTTTTGTGAAACCTTCTTCCGAATTCTACATAAATAATCGGAGTCTCGAAATTTATTTAAAATATTTTTTAATAATATCTATAAAAATCATATTAGTCGAATATCGGTGAAAGTTTGATCAATTCTTCATTCAGTTTCTTATCAAGGAATTGAACAAAAAATTGATCAAGTCTTTATAGATATTCAACTGAACTGATTTTTTACAATGGTACTTAAAAATTTATTTTTAACAAATTAAACAGCTCCGATCATTAAAACCTCAAAGAAGCTGAAAGAGGGTCTCACATAACCCAGTGTTTGGCAAAAAAGTAAAAATCGGTTTTTTGGTTTTCTCCGTTCTGTCTTTATTCAATTTTTTTTTGTATTTTTTGGTTTTGCGTCAAGTTTTCGTGGTTTATGGATTCGTCTCGACGAAAGGAATCCAAAAAGTATAAAATTATGGTTGAAACTATTTTTTTTTAATAAAACCGAAATTAAACCAATGCGCACCAATTGGTGTTCACATTATAGTCCTTGGGAAATCACGTGTGTACAGTTGCAAGTGCGGTACTTTGTCTGGTAATTTACATGTGCCATCTGAGTCATGGCTGTATGCCCAAAAAAGACATTTTCAAAATTTCCACTGTACATTACTTAATACTGTAATCTCTCGGTAACAGTAAGGTGTAATTATTCCATGGTGGCAACGCCCACGATAGGAACGGAGCCAGAATTTTGACGTACTGAGGGCGGGCTATATTACTACATATGTAGAGGAGGCCGGAGGGACGGGGTGTTATAATTTGATGATATATATTTTTCAATATAATAATAGAATTCTTTCAAAATTATAACAGAGACGACAACCCCTCTTAACTATCTCTTATGGCTCCATCCTTGCCACGTGGTGCGTGGTTGCCTCGATAACACACTTAACTTTTTTTTCGTCTTTATTTGATTTTTTTTTGCATTTGGTAGTTTTGCATCGATTTTTTTAGTATTATTGCTTCGTCTCAACGAGAGGAATCCAAAAGGTGAGAGATTATGATTAGAACCCTCAATTTTTTGAATAAGATCGAAAAAAGTGTAAAAAACTGACTTTTTGGCTTTTTTTTTTTGTTTTTATTCAAAAAAATTTAAGCTTCGGTCGTAATTTTTTACTTTTTTTATTCCTCTCGTCGAGATGAACAAATAATACAAAAAAAATTGATGCAAAACTAAAAAATGCGAAAAAAAATCAAATAAAGACAAAAAAATAAGTTAACCAACTTTTTAGGCCAAACCTCACCTTATTCATCACATAAATTTCATAGAAACACCATGCACGCGTTCACTTTAAAGGCTAGTTTCTGTAAGTTCCAAGGTAAAGGTTTGAAAGTTTTGGGCAAAATGACAATTGACCAATAGTCACAGCAAGGGACAAAGTCATAATTTTGATTTAGAGATGAAACCTAAAATTAAGTATTCTTTTTCTTTGTCTCACAAAAATAGTCTATTATAAAAGGACGTGCGATTTTCAGATAAAAATTACAATTAGTTCTTTAATTTTGTATCAAGAAATATAAGAAATAATACACGGAAGTGCTTTATTTTTTTATCCTAAAATTAGAGGTTTTTTGGTAGTGAGTCATCTTTACCGGTGAAGGGAATAATTAGTATAAAAAAAGGTAGTAAAAGTGTTCTAAGACTAATTATTTCTAGTACCTAAAAGAATACACAATTCATATGTTTATTATTTATCAACATACTTAACACCCAAAAATTACATACTTTCATCGCTTAATCACTTTTCAATATGCTAAATACCAAAAATAAAATATGAAGTTTTGAAAAATAACAATGTTCTTGCAATACAAAAATCTTTTTTTTTTTTGGACCCGAAGTTCGCATGTGCCACCACGCCCCCCTCTTACCCTCCGTCCCTGAGAACAAAGCTATGTTAACCTCGTTAGATTAGCCTTTTTACTTGTTTTTCCTTTTAGCCCTACTCTTTACATTCAACTTTGTCCAAATTTTAGTTTAGTGGTGAAAAAAGGTAAACAAAAATTTTTTGTATACAAAGCGTTAAAAAAAATAAACATATTCATTTTTTGGTAGAAAATTTATTGGGCCCAATTTTATTTTCTTTTTTTGAGCTATTTATCAACTCGCCCAAAAATTAAGCGAATTTTTATTTACTTTTGTTATGGACGACTTATTCAATGGCGTTATTATTAAAGGAAAGATAAATCATATGAACAGTTTCTAGTCCACTTTCGAGTCCTAAAAAAATGATCAGAACCGTTCATTAAATTTAAAATAATTTTTCGAATTGCCGTACATAAAATATGCTCAATCTGATGATTATAAGTTCTTGATAAATCTTCTAACTTTTCATTTAGAATCCAAGATTGTTATTCTGAATCAAAATGAAGAAGATTAATTAGATCAAGAGTTGAAATCATAGGATTGAGCTGATTTTTATCAAGGCTACACAAAAGGAATACTTATTTTAAATTTTATGAATGATTTGGATCATTTCTATAGACCAGTAGATGGGTCTCACAAGACTTTTGTGCACGATCTGTACAATCTTTATCTGTGCGAATAGTTGTTTTTTTTAGGCAAAAGGTTTATTCATGAAAATTTGACAAGAGGATATCAAGTTGGGGAGATGGACTCCAACAGAGGGTTGGAGTGATTAAAACACCCATAGGGACAAGCCCAAAAACACCCAATGGGCCAAACTCGAAAACGCCTAAAGGCCTTAGCCCAAATAAGCCATACCAAATACATCAATGAAGCCCAAAATAAGAGGCCCAAACCCTAAACAAAGGAACCCTAGTCGCCATCCAACACCCGCCACTAGGGATGGTAATTTACTCCAACCCGTTCAAATCCGTTTCGATCCCCGCTCCGAATGGATCGGCATTTTGGAGATCTATTCGGGATCGGATAGAAGGCGGGGACAGGTGTATCCCCACCCCAAATCCGATTCGATCTAATCCATCCTTGAATCCTCGGTTTTATTTATATACGTTTTTTTTTTCAGTACATTTTTGTATATATTTAGGGTTCAAAGTTAGTATATATATTTTGGATGGAATTCTGGAATTTTGATATATGATGGATGAGTTTGGAGTAGCCCTAGCTGAATACCCCATGTTTATAAGTTGTTAAGTCAGGAAGCTGGTGAATTTGGTGAAGTACTACGTTTGTTATTTTATGCTTTTGAGCTTTCAGTTGATATTGGAGTATAGCCTAGAGTATAAGCTCTCTTGCAATTGTTGTGGCTTCCACTGTTTTTTTTTTCACCCTTTTTTATTGTTCTTTTGTCATCCGATTTTCCCTGAATTTCCACTTTAGATCTCTATTCCCCGTTTGTGGTGGGGATGAAGGGGAAAAAATAACCCCATTCGGGATCAGGACGGGGGAGGGGTTCGGGGATCGGGGATGGGATAGTAGTCTCCGGCCCCGACCCATTCTCATTGCCATCCCTACCCAACACCCAACGACTACAAAACATCACCACACGACCACCATTAGCTATTAGACCTGGAGTCTGGTCACACCCAACAATGAGAACCGACAGTGAACTGAAGCCACCAAACGAAAGAGAGAGGAGGCCCAATGACAAACACCGCCCATCGCCACCTAACAATTAAACCCGAAACAGTTTCACCCAACTGTGAAACCGCACTGGAGCCATAGAAGCAGACGAAGCACTGATCAGATTGATGAAGAGCCATTGAAGGAGGAAGAAAGAGAGGCTAGAAATTCGTAAACACCACCATTGCACCCCCCGCCTATGAAGTTCCCACGCTATTGCGAACCCATCAAAGCGGTCGGACTCTGGAAACGACCGCCAAGAAACAGCCAGATTGGTCCTCATAAATGGCCAAGAGAGCCAAACGTTGAGATTCCACAAGCCATTGAAAGCCTTCAAAACATCCACCACTACTTCCACAGCCAAAAACCTGCAGAACAGAGAAAAGAAAGAAGAAAAAAAGAAGGCAGAAGAGGAAGTTTGTTTTGGAGAGAGAGAGAGAGAGGGAGAAGATTTTTAGAGAGAGAGAGGGATTTTGTGCAAGTACTCTTTCTAGGGATTTTGTTGTACACAGAGAGAAAACAAGCGGTGTTCCAAAAGGATAGAAAGTGTGTAATGACACAACTTTTTTAACACCTCATAAATAAATAATCTTTCTAATATCCTTGAAATTAGAGGTGGCAAATGGGCGGGGTGGGGTGGGTTTGAATGTGTTGACATGGGTTAGTGGGGTGAATATGAGTTTGAGAGTATGCGGGTTGAATATGGGTGAGTTAAGAATGGGTCTAGCCAAACCCAACCCAACCTAACCTAACTTAATTCTTCTTCTTCTTCTTCTTCTTCTTCTTCTTCTTCTTCTTCTTCTTCTTCTCCTCCTCCTCTCTCTCTCTCTCTCTTATTTTTTTCAAAACTATAAACATCCAATATGTGAAAACTATAAAAAAAAATAAAACTTGATTGTACATGTATATAACAAATAACACGAGATTTGTAACAAAATGATCACAAATTTGTAATTGACATTAAAATTTAGTGTGCATTCATTTACTGAATTGCTTATAGCTTACTATATATGTATGGACCTTACGTATTTCTGTACTACGTATTCTAGAGAGAGAGAGAGAAATTGTTAGAATAATCACCACACGCACACAATAACGAATACGAAAATAGTAAAGAATCAACACAGGAATTTACGTGGTTCCCCAAGACCGGGTACCTCCATGGGAGCGCGAGCGAGTCTGTATTATTATGATCAAAATCGGCTAGGGTTTTTACAATAGAGAGTATATATAGCCCTACTCTATTCCAACCCTAATCCACTCCACTCGGTGCGCTTTGCTCCCCTCGCTCCGTTCCGTTCTGCTCCGGCATCTGGCCTTTTCATTAGAACTCCTTGGTACCTCTTCATATGAGCCACCAGTTCCAACAATCTCCACCTTGGCGAATAACCTCACCCATTCAAAAGACAACCATCTGGATCCAACCGTAAGGGGGGGACATCTTCTCTCTATCACCTGGAGACGTTAACCAACTCCAAGCAATGCTCGAACTTGTCCACAGTCACAATCTTTGTCAACAGTCACAATCTTTGTCAACAGTCACAATCTTTGTCAACATGTCAGCTGCATTCTCAGAAGTGTGCATCTTCTCCAATATCAAATCACTCAAAGCAATCAACTCTCTCACCTTGTGAAATCTCACGTCAATATGCTTGGTCCTCGCATGATACATCTGGTGCTTCGCCAAATAAATGGCACTCTGACTGTCACAGTACAACTGCACTTCACCTTGATATATACATTTAGCTTAATTATGTATATTAGGCTTAGGCTTAGGGCCCCGAAAATCTCAGAGGCCCCATTGTTAAATTAGGCTTAGGGCCCCGAAAATCTCAGGGCCGGCCTACAGTCATTTATTTACTCATTTGGTAATGTCTATAAGACACTCGTGGGATCCATTTTTGTCCTAATGCATTAACGAACATTTTAACCATCGGAGATGCTATAATAAAAGAGAAGACTACTTGTATGATGAGGCCCAAATTATGGTACTATGGACCAAACCAACCCTACATTGGGCTGCTTTATTTCATCCTTTTAAGTCAGTCTTCACACTTACATTGGGCTGCTTTATTTCATCCTTTTAAGTCAGTCTTCACACTTACATGGACCGTGGGCTAGACTCGCTCTCACTTAGCTTGGGCCACTAGGTTAGAATCACTAGTCTCGGTTCCAAAAAGATTTAGAGGTCACCTATTTGTTGAAGCAATAATCCTTTATGGGCTTCTCAAACAGTCATCCATTTGACGGACCTAAGGCCTGCTTTGCTGGTATTATTTATTTATTGATCTGGCTTTTTCTGAGTTTGTTGACGATGTATAATGAATGGTGCAATACCATAGCTATCCCGCATAGACCAAATTAATTGGGAAAGAAAACTAAAGAAATACAAAGTATACAGTTGCAACCAGTGCAAACGAAACGACCTATGCGAGCACTTAGTGGATCGGTTCATTAAGACTCAGCTTGTTTAGTAATCGAGCCGAATTCGAACTCGAGTTTTAGGCTTATTTTGTAAACGAGCTCACTAAAACTCACTTGCAAAAGTTCGGCTCGTTAAGGGACTCGACTCGTTTACGAACGAGCTTGGCTCGAGCTCGAGGTTTCGGCTCGTTTACTAAACAAACCGAGCTCAAAGACTACAACGTTCGGCTCGGTTCATTTGCATCATTTATTTCTATAATGACAAAATTCTATGATCCAGTGCAAGGTATGAGACTTGTCCCACATCGGGAGTATGGGCTCCTGGTGGGGGGTTAATAAGTCCCTGGGCACCCTTCCCCCTTGAACTAGCTTTTGGGGGCGAGTTCTACCCAAGGGCTTGTTACATTGGTATCGGCGAGTCCCTCCTTGGAAGAGGCCGCCACGGGTGTTGTCGGAGTTAATAACGTCGGCTCTGAAGGGGTTGGGTTTGTTATGATCCTTCCTCACATCGGGAGTATTTTGGTGCGAGTTCTACCCAAGAGCTTGTTACAAATTCTCCCTACTTTATCTATGTTTATATAATGAGAAAAAAACTACAAATCTACCATCATGTCCATTATTACCGGAATCATGTTAAACCAAAGAAACTGTTAATGATAAACTAAAGAATTTTCCACAATAAAATATTCTTACAAAACAATTAATTAAATTAAAGAAGGTTTTACTAAACGCTATTGGTTAGTCCACAGCCCAAATTAATTATTAAGACAGTAAATCAGGATTTGTACAATTAAATACAAGAAATGAATTTCTTTGTGACCACGAGCCACAAATTTTGTTCTTAAGAAAGAGATTTAGTCGAAGAATCTAAAGCTAAAGATGAATTTAACAGATGGTGTGATTTTCTGGATTATAGGAACAACAAATTTGTTTTCTTTACATTTTTTCTATTTGAGCTCCTTTGTGGATTTGACTTAATTTCCTTCATATTTTATTTTTGCAGGTGAAGTATAATTATACCAAAAGAAATATTTGATTGAGGAAACCAATTGGCACTATCAGTATGGTACATTCTCTCTCTCTCTCTCTCTCTCTTCTTCTCTCCTCATTCAGATTTTGGGTTTGTCTGTGAACTAAAATTATTAATTGATTTTTTTTTAACAATTAGATTTAAATCGTTGTAACTAGATTGAGACTCTTACATATTCCAAATTGGATAGTCTTTTGGTGATGCAAATCCAATGTTAGCATATTTTAGTGATTTCCCAAAATATTTGATTTTATATCTGTGATTGAATTCTTTGTCATGATATTGGCAATTGCTTAAGAGGATCAAACATATAAAAAAAAACGATGACATGGTTCTACAGAGGAAATTAGTTTGACTTTCATAAAATTAATTCTTTCACATTGTTCAGTTAGAATTATTTGATAACAATATGCAATTGAATAAGGTTTTGAGTTATTTCTAAAAAGAAATTACTCTCAAAACATGTTCACTTCCTAATCATTTCTTTGATATTTCATCAATTTGTTGTACAACTGCAACAACATACAGTTTACAAGATATATGTCAATTAGTATATATTTAGGTTGTTTGGGAGGATCCATGAGTCACCCATAATAAATTTTTTTTTGCTAAGCGATGGGCATCACATACATCCCAACGAGATTGACATGCTTAAACGGTGAACAATCAAATGCCACACCTGGAGAAGAAAAGTTTGCAAGGAGCCAACCAATAAAAAACAAACCAATACAGAATCAATATGCAACCCAAATAGCCAAACATGTTGTGCGAAGCGAGCAACAACTATCAAACAAATGTAATCTATGCTTTACACACAAGAAAATAAACCAAACCATAGAATAGGGAAGCGAGAGAAAGACAAACAATCAAGAGACACAAGGATTTACATGGTTCAGTTTGCTGGAGGATGCAAATATAATTCATGGGCAGTCACAAGATCAAAGAGTTTCACTAATCACGAAGAAACAAAGCTCAAAGAGCTACAAAGAGTGTGTTCTCAAAGTTCTCTCAAATTTTCCTAGGCTGCCTCTTAAAGTGTGTAACTCTCACAAAGAAACAAAACCTTAAAAAATGCTTTTATAAGGTTACAAATCGACGCCTTTGTCCGCACCAAGCCTCCGCTAGTCCGGATTAGAGATGCTGCAACCTTCCTTAAGTGAACTGACTCGCTGGTCCGGACCACCGTGACTTTGATCCAGACTAGACATCCAACAAGCCCCAAAAACACTCAGACTTGCTTGTTCCGAACCATTGTGACCCTGGCCCGGACTACACATGCAACAAACGCTCGAAAAACATAGAATCGAGCCAATCTTCAACAAAACAATACACGCACATAACCTCCTAGTTGAAGCAAAAATGTAGTTAGTGTAAAAAATTTGAATCATGTCTCATGTCTAAGTGTTTATTTGGTTTTGTAGGATTCAACTCTCATGTTTCACTCATATTATTTTCTTTTGTGCATAGTAGCATATATAGCACGAGTTATTTTCTATCTACACTATTCCAGGGTGTTTTCGTCACAAGCTTTCGGGAGCTAAATTTCAAACTATATTTTTTATATACGTTTTAAATATTTGTAACATCTAATTAGTCAAAGATAACTTGGAATGTATATATAAAAAAAAAAACAATATTATTTAAGGATCAACTTAATCTATTATCTCAATTTGCATATATTGCGGTGACAAAATACGTTTTTAAAATCTTTTTCATTTCATTTTTGGGAAAAATTCAAAAAGATCCCTGAACTTTCTAACAATTAGCGATTTAGCACCTGAACTTTAACTATCAACAAAACGACACCCGAACTATATATTCCGTCAACAAAAAAACCCCTACCGTCCAATTCCGTTACGTCTCTAACAGAGGCATCCAATGGAGAGACTTAACACCTCAATTTCACGTTAACTTGGGGTCATGGGGGCCCACCCCAACCATTTTGGTGGGAAAACGTGGCTGCCCTAACCATTTGGAGGGAAAAGACAGAGTATATAAGCTAGGGCACCCTAATCTTGGGTTGTGCCCTAGTTTTTTTCAGAAGGAAAAAGAGATGAAGAGCAGCTGGTCCACTACAACAATAGACCATGATATGGCGTGCCCTGTTTGTAAAGGAAGACGCATTCGAGGCACCTCACGGACTGATCGAAACCTAGGGAGGAGGTATGTCGAGTGTCCCAACATTGTGTGTGATGATTTCTTATGGATCGATCCACCCATTTGTGCAAGAGCAAAACAAATTATACCAGGTTTGTTGAGGAGGATTAACAAGGCAGAAAGTGAAATTGAAGCCACCAAGGTCAATGAGAGGAAGCTGTGGGAAGGGGAGCTTGAAGCAAGGAAGGTGAGAGAGGAAGCTTTGGGTTTGTCTGGCTGTTTGTGTGGTTTGGATTGCTAAGTTGTTTGATTAGGAAGCTTTGGGTAATTCTGGTAGTAATGTTTAGGTTTTGGGTTTGTTGGGTTTTTTGTTTTGAATGAACCACAAAATGGATGTAATGGTTTATTGGTTTAGTGAATAGTAATGGTAATGAAGGAATGGTTTATTTTGCTCTATTACTGACTTGCTCTATCACTGAGTTATTAAAGAACAAACCACTTTTTTAATAACCCAACAAAAGTGCAGAAAACAGAGGTTAAGCAGAGCCTCAAACAGTCACAAATGTGCAGAAAACAGAGCCTCAGAGGACCACAAATTGCAGAGGTGTTATATGAACAAAACAGAGCACATATTGCAAAGGATAACAACGTTGCAGAAAACAGAAAGATTTCATTCATAGACACAATTGTCTCACAGAAAGATCTTCAACAGAATTTGATTAGACACAATTCATTCATAGAAACAGAGGCCCCAATTGGGCATTTAACAGACTGACCAGTTTGCATCCAAAACCCACAGGTCTAGGGGGTGATCAAAATAAAAGCCTCCATTGGGCATTTAACAGACAACCTACTACATTGTTCTAAATACAAAAAGCCTCCACTTGGCATTTACAAAAACCATAACTAGTCTTCAAATTCTTGCAAACAACAGAGGTCATCAACTGGTGACTGGATCATCAACTTGGGACTGGGGCTGGGAAAGGGTTAGCCCTTTGTTCTGCTCAACCTGGTTATGCTTGGCCTTCTTCTGCCTTGTCACCTACTAATGGAACAGACATAAGTTAAAAAATCTCCTCAACCATTTTTCTTGATTTAAAACTGTCCCGCAGGACGATTGCATGTGACTCGTGCATCGACACTTGACAACAACAACGATAACATTCCTTCTTTAAAAAGTAGGAGGCTCAATGGGGTAGCTCTTTTGCTTTACTGTCTTTCCCTTTTGGCCAAGGTTTAGGGTTTGAGCTTGGCAGGGCTTGGGTTTTTGGATTGGTTTGGGGTTTCTAGGCTCTTATGTCCTAGTCTTGGATTTGGGTGTATGTCTCCCTCGATAGATAGTATTGGGCTGTCGTGCCCCAATTTTGGGGTTGATGTGCCTCCATGGATGACGAATCTCAATTCTATTTTTCTTTCTCGTCTCTGCTGATGGTTTTGGTGATCAATTGATCATGTACCTGAACACGAGTTCTTCCATGCATCGAAATTGCTTCCACGAATCAAGGATAGACAAGACCAAACCGTTTTGACTCTTTTGACACTGAGGCAAATTTTAAGACTAGCAAGACCGAGGAATTTGATTGACCTTTTTGACAAAAAAAAGTAGACTTAGATAAGACCGAGGAATTTGATCGATCTTTTAGACAAAGGAGTGGACTTCGCTAAGACTGAAAAGGTCGAAGAATATGGGAGACCATGTTGACTCGATGGTTCATGTTGACTCAAAGTTCTGAAAGATGGCAGACATGCCTCACCATTGATGTTGAAATTGTCATGATAAAATTGGATTTTGATTTTGTGATTGTTTTACTCCATCAAGTGATGTTCATTCAAATCTTATTATCAAAACACAAGATTTCTTGTCATGAATCCATGCCCCAGATTGCCGACCTCATTGATTTTTCTTCAAAATGCCCCAGTTTAGAGGGTTGCTGATGAAGACCCATTGATATGCCCCAGTTTGATTTTTGCTTTGTATGACGCCAATGTTTGCACAATGCTTTGACTTTTGAGGGAGAATAGGTTGTTCCCTTTTGACTTGAATTCTCTCTATCAAGTTGCACTCTCCAATCTGAAAAGACTTTATCCAGGTTATAGCAGGGCCAAGGCTTATGCTTAACAAAGAAAGGGTAGAAGGCTCAAAAATTTTATTTCTATTGGGTTATCTAAGCTAGCAGCTATCTTCGACTTTTGGTGCCCTTTTTTACTTTTTGATGGTCGCTTCTTCTTTTTTCTTTTTTTGTGCCTGTTTTTGATTGGCGCTTTCTTTCCATTTGATTTTTCTGTTTCATTTCTTCTGTGCTCCTCATCTTGATGTAATTTTGGCATTTTCAAGTGATAACGAGTTTAACACTTCCATTCTTGTGATGGTTTGAAGTTTCATGCGCCTACATCTTTGGCACTTTATTTTTTTATTCTCTCCTTTCACCCTAGTGTGGGGGATAGCTGCCTAGCTATGTTTTTTTTTAAAGAAATTGATTCAGGCTCAAAGGGGCTTTGCAATGGATATTTATGTGGGGAATAAAAGCAAAGAATGCCTTTCTTCATTTTGAATTGTGCAACTTGATGTGGAGAACTCATGATTGCTCTAACTTTTGCCTAGATCTCATTTTGAAGTTCAATCTAGCGAGCTTTTTGCCTTAACTTTTGCCTAGGCCGCCCTTGCAGGTTTTCGACCTAGCAGGCTTTTCCTGTGTCAAAGCATTACCTCTTGATGGCGCGGGGGCATGGTCCATTGAAAATCCTCCTTGTGCGGGGGCAAGGATTCAATCAAAATTCTTCTCGTGTTTCTCAAATGATGGTGTAAAACAATTCCAAGTTGAGGGATTATTGCAAAAACCCAAATTTATGATGACAATATCGACACAACAACATGACATTTATTTTTTATGGTTGCGACCGAACCACTAAGGGTTGCCTACGTATCCCTTTGCAAGGAATCAGGTCGTGCGTAGTTCGAGACTACAAAGTTGTCTCTTACTTATTTATTTGACAACAACAACAACAAGACATTACAGACTCGAACATGAAAACACACAGACAAGGAAACCAAAAACATAAACAGACTCAAAATACAAACTGACTCAATTAGAAGTGAAAACTTGACTCGACACTTGAAGACTTCCAAGACTCGTGGAAGATTGAACTATTGCATGGCCATTGATGGTTCATTGGTTCGGAAAGGTGTTCAATTTTTCTAGTGGAGCAGAGATGGATCCGTTGTCAATGAGATCCTGAATCTTATGGCGGAGGCGATGACACTCATCGGTAGCATGACCAGGCATTTGATGGAAGGCACAAAAGGCGTTTGGGTTGTGGTAGGCTGGGAGCTTTTGAGGCAGAGGGGTTGGAGGGAGTGGTTTGAGAAGACCGGCTTCATGGAGCTCTTTATACACCACAGATAGGGGTGTGGAGAACTGTGTGAGGGTTCTTTAGAGTGGTTGGTTTGGACTGTGATTTTGTTGATGGGTGCTGCTTGGTTGGAGTAGTGTTTTGTGGAGCTGGATGAGGTGTTTGCATATAGGGAAGAGGTGTTTCCAATGTAGTTTTGTTTGGGCTTGGGGATCGAATCTCCTTTCTTCAAAACCCCGCTTTGTAGGGCTTCCTCAATCGACAGACCTGTCTCGAAGTAGGTCTCGAAGTTATGTGCTTGGGCCATCACCATGTACTGTGCCAAATCAAGCTGCAGATTCTTGGTTATGATGCGCATCTGGTCCTTATCACTAGGGCGATCGGTCATTTGTGCGGCCTTTGCCCTCCATCTTTTCACAAACTCCGCGAATGACTCTTTCTCTTTCATTTTGATACTTTCAAGCTCACGAGTAGTGACCTTGAGCTGCACATTGTACTCATACTGCTTTATGAAAGCAGCTGCCATTTCTTCCCAAGTTTGTGTCCTTGAGATGTCAAGAGACAAGAGCCATTGAAGTGCGGGCCCTATGAGAGTTTCATGGAACATTTGGGCCATAGTGGGCTTATCAACATCTTGCAATGAAAGGGAGCTCACGTATGCCTGAATGTGTCCCCTTGGATCTCCGGTACCATCGAACTTCTCAAAGTCCACATGTTTGAATTTCTTAGGGAGTTTGGCACCCGGGAAAAGGCAAAGTTTGTCCATGTCGAACCCGGTGATGGTCCGCTTCTCATTTTTAGCCACAGATTCTTCAAGTTTGGCTATTTTGGTTAGCATTTCATCCAACTGGGATTGTCAACCGGAGGTGGCTGATCTTGACGCTCATCATTAGGGATCTCATGATTTCGGGCCCGCCATCGGGTATTTGTTGTTGTGGTGGAGGCAGCCGGCTTTGGATATTTACCATGATTGTCATGAGTTGGGCAGTTCGAGTGTCATTCTGGACCCTCTCATCTTGCATTTCCTTCCTCAGTCGCTCTATCTTATTCGGGGGATCTTGTTCCTGATTTGCCGACATACTTGTTTCAGACACTGGCGATGAAGGTCGAGATAATCTTTGTCCGGTAAGGTCTTCTTCTTTGCAGGCCCAATGGTTCAGGACTGACAGTAAAGCAAAAAGTCAAACTCGAGATTGTGCCCTTAGTTTTATTGAAGAAAATGTCGTGCATGCATCGTCGTCGTGTCTTCCTAAGATCTAGACTATCGGTCTCGGTCTCACTTAAGACATTGCACGGATGTTCGAAACAACAACCACGGGTAAGTCGTGACAGGCAGGTTAAATTCCCAACGTCATGGAATCAGAGCCAATCTCCTTTTAGACCATCCGAGACAAAGCAATAAGATTGTTGAAATCCAGATACAAATGCACTTAAGGCTAGCTCGAAACACGGGGAGCCGTTCGGGCAAGGCAGACACCGGAGGTATCGCAAACTCCATGGATTTAAAGTCTCCTAGACTAAAATCAACAGCTTTGGAAGGTTGCCCCGATCCTCAAGTTTTCTTTTAAGTATCAAATCCTTAAAATTTAACAAACGGATTTGGGAAAACCCGACCTATATAGATTCCTGGCAAGAATCTAAATTTGGATATTTAGGGTGATTATCCCTAATCTCGGGCTAATTACCCCTGAATTTGGTTAGATTATTGTCAAGAATCCGACGGTTCAAATTTTCCCATGTCCGATCGTCCTAAAGACTAACTTGTAAGAACAACGCACATATGGGATGCACGACTCATCATCGGGCCGGGACAACCTTCTACTAACTGTTGGGAACTGATTTATACTAAACTAACGGTGCACAAGACACTGAGGACTGTATGTATAGATGCAAATGCGTGCATGTATGCAGTATGGCGTGCTGTGGAAAGCAATAACACATAGCACATAACAGAATGGAGCACATAATCCTAACACATGGGTTGGTTACCTAATGTGGGGTTCTACGGTCATCTATATGCAAAGGCCGGTTTTGGTTTGAAAGGGCACCCCGAACTCAAAGCCAAAGCTGTCTCCCACCACCAAGGATCCCGCAAGGCGATGGTAATAACGACAATTGTGACTTATCATAGTCGGGGGGTGCTGAGCATTTCGGGATTCTCCGTCACCGGCAAGCCGGGCGGGATTGCCGAAACACGTCAGCGAGGGCTAGTAACCATGCACATGCAATGCAAAAAGTCCATAAAACAACATCTTCAAAATCCCTTAAACATTTTTCAAGTTTAGCTCTCGATGATTAATACACATTTTAATAAAATCACACATAAGTGTAATAATACTAAAATATATATTAGCCAGAGTCCCCAACAGAGTCGTCAGCTTGTGAACACCTCGCGGGATGTTCACGAAAACGGTTACGGTTTGAAAAGCGATTTTGATTGATTGGATGGAGTCGCCACCCGGGTTTACCGTACCCGAGAAACCATTTGAAAAATGACTCTTTTGCCCTTGGAGTAGAAAATGTTTTACTGGCCTCACAGAACGAGATTTCTCGGGTCCGGGAGCTAGGTTACGAGAGGGGAAGGAATTTAAAGCATCCATCTCGCCCGGTGCGACCACCGGTCTCTACTAAATGTTTAGGGGATTTTGAAAATACCGTTTAAATGGACTTTATATCACAAGTTCATGCGAGAGCACATAAATGCATTTGTTAAGAAAAAAATATACATGTGGATACATATGCATGGTGCTATGAATGAAAACACGCCACTTATAAGGAAATACCAGCATATAATGCACTCAATAACTCTAAATTTGTTCAATCAGTGCTGGAGATCTCCTCTAATGGATCTACGAACAATGCATGACTTGCACCTGGATTGTATTCTGAACACCTGAACCAGGCAGGTCCAGGCGCCTGGAGTGGGTATGGGCGCCTGGAATAGGTGACTCCAGGCGCCTGGAGTCACTATGGGTGCCTGGAAACACACAATGCAGTCGTCTAAAATGTAAATCTGTACAACTTTCCTTCAACTCAAGTTTCTGATCAAATGATAAATGCAAACTTTGAAGCTTGTTCTTACATGAAACCAGTGATGTTTAATGCTGATATGAACCAAATGAAACCCAAAATTGAACCTAAGAAGATAATTTTATACTTGAAATACCATGATTTGAAATGTTTTATGTATGATATAGGATGGAGCAAACTGATTTTCTACATGGACATGCTTATTCTGTGCCATAAATGAAGTACCAATGCTTCAAATGAAACAATATATCATGAAAAGAACCAAAAATCATAATAAGAAAGAAGGGATCCAGGCGTCTGCATCATGCAAGTCCAGGCGCCTAGATCAAGTACTGGAGCACAAAATAAAAACCTCTTTCTGTGATGGATCAAGTACTGGAGCACAAAATAAAAACCTCTTTATGTGATGTTTAAGATTTTTCCCAAACTCTAATCTAGTATGGAAGACCAGATAGAGCTTGGTTGATGTCCCCTCAGGGCCCGGTTGAGCACTTTGGTAGAAAAAAATCTACCTTGAAACTTGATTAATGAACTTGGTTGATTGATTTTGGGGATTTTTGGTGATTATATGAACTAAACTTTGGATTCTAGGGTTGTTTAAGACAGATTGGGGGTATTGTGAAGTGGTTTGGTGATGAAAAATGAAGAATAGGTTGAGTTTGAGTTGTTAAAAGGAAAGGTTTTGGGGTTGAAAATGGATGAGAGAATGAGAGATGGACTGGAAAGGGGATTTTTGAAGTAGTTTCAGTAGCATAACAGTAGGGAAATGGTGAGAGTGTGAGCCCCCTTAAAATGAAGAAGAGGAGGGGGTATATATAGGTTTGAGGAGGTTCAAAGAGGGCCATTAGAACCCTTAGGGGTAGATGTTAGGGGGCCAGTGGGTACCCTATATTCCCTCCACTATATTACTGCAAAAAATCTCTGCCAAGATCTCCAAGACGCTCCTCCCCACTAATTTGACCTTGGACAGCAAGTATCTGGAGTGAGTCCGGGCGCCTAGAATTGGGGATTCCAGGCGCCTGGATTGAGTCCGGGTTCCTGGAATGGGAATCCAGGCGCCTGGATTGAGTATGGGCGCTTGGAATAGGGTAATCCAAGCGCCTGGACTGGGAGACTGCACAATAATCCAAACTTCGCGGGGCTGTTCCGGGTGTTACTGAACTCCGTTTTGTGCATGGTTTGAAGCGTTGGAAAGCTTGTCAAGTCTACTTTCTAACCCAAGTGGTTTGAACCAAAGATTATTTGTACATCAAAATATATGACCATTTTACCCTCAGAAGGTCAGGAAAATAAGTTATTTTGGTAAAACGTGCATATCTCCCTCATTTCAAAATGGATTGGGACATATTATATATTAAAAAAGAGGGTTTTGAATGTAATAGAAGGTGGTGTAGGCTTGGATTTATTTTGGAGAGGTTTTGGAGGGGTTTCCAAGTTCACAATCAAGCCTCGCGTGCTTTTATTAGGCATTTTCATCATCGGGGATGCTTGATAAGTTTCTCGGGTCAAAATCTTGGTGTCTACAGCAGGAATACTAGTTTCTCTTGCTGCTTTCCATAAGATGTCTTTCAGTACTAACCCTTTGAAACTTCCCTTGAAGTTGTTGTATAAATGCCTCACATAAAATCTGTGTGAAGCATTTGGGAAGAGTTCACTCACAGCATCAATTAGTCCCTTCTGTTTGTCACTCATAAAAGTCCATGCATGTGAGTTGACAATGTCAAGGTCTTCCCCAGCCAACTGAAGGAACCACAACCAAGTTTTTTTCTTTTCCTTCTCAACCACTACATATGCAAATGGATATAATTGTTTGCATCAATTCCAACAGCAGTGAGTAAAATGCCTCCATGGGGCCCTTTGAGATGGCACCCATCAATACCTACAACCATCCAACAATTCCTTCTTCAGTGGACCCCAACAAATATACAGCCTCTTAAACTTCACCTGATTTTCAGAACCAACTATAGGCTTTGCTTTAATGACCACTCTTGTGCCAAGGTTACTGCTCATTACCTCTTCTGCATAGGCATATAACATCCCAAACTGTTCATTTGCTGACCCCTCTATAAGGTCCAAAGCCATCTTTTTGGCTCTATAAACCCTGGGCATACTCACCTTGCAAGTCCACTCTCTCTATGGTTTGAGCTAGTGATTTAACAGGCCATGTAGGGTTTGATCTAATCCTATCTGTGTACTTCCTGCAAATCCACCTAGTACTCACCCATGGCACATGGTAACTCCTAGTGCAAGTATGTGTGTCAACATATGTTTTCACTCTAAAAACTTGATCTGCTGGCACATAAGCAACATATATCAGCCATGGCCATGACCTTTTCTTTCCTCCCTTGCAAACTGCCCTAACTTTTGACCTGTCACTTTTCAAGAATTTGATTACTTTACCACACTTGATCCCATGTTGTTTGACAGCATCCCTAAACAATGAATGAGTCTTAAATTCCATGCCCACAAGGAACTGTGGATTATCCATGTCAGTTGTTCATTAAAAAGTTTGTATTTCTTTCTGACCCTCTTACAAGACCCACCCTCTTCATCAGATGAGCTACAACCACTACTCAAGTCAGTGGACCCATTATCAGAATCACCATCTATATTGGCCAATTTGTCAAGGGTCTCTTTATAGCTTTGGTCAATTTCAGGCTTGTTTGATAACTTTATACCTTATGACTGTACATTTGTTTCTGGGATTGTTTCAACTACATTGTCATCATCACTCAAGTTGTAATCACTGTCATGGAAGTCAACATCTGACTCATCTTCAGAGGAAGATGTTTTAGGATCATAGTCATCATTATCCTCATTATCAGCATTTTCATTAATCACAATAGGGGTAGGCCTTGATTTATATTTAATGGTTTCACTTGCTTGGGTGCCTCCTACTACATTTGTTAGCTCAACATGTTTCATGTAAATCTGGACCACCCTATTTTTTGGCATCAAAACTCAATCCCAAATCCATTACATCTTGGTCTGTTGCTATGAAAACAAATTGCCCTCTAACCTTTTGGTAGAACTTAGCAACACCATATCCCAACTCCTCACCCATATGTGACAATTCAATCAGTGATAATTCATCAGAATGGCAGTAATCAAAACTACTAACGATCCCCCCAATGTAGGTCTGGTTTATTATACCCCCAAATTGACCCCCATGATGCATTTTAATAGTAAAATACCTAGATGAAAAATTTGCATATATAACAGTCAAGAAAAAAAACCCATTACTCGTGGTAATGGTCCATACATGGCAGAATAAACAATCCACTTAAACAAAGAACAAAATCTTTACACAATAAACAATGAATAACCAACAAAAGTGGTCCCAAACAAAAGTGGTTGAGTGTACATATCGTATCTCGGTGGTCCTTGATCACCTAGTCTCAAAACCCACACCACCTTTAATCGCTGCTCGCTGCTTCTCTTCAATCGTTACTTCTCATGTGCTTGATGATCGTGTTTAGGGTTTTTCAGGAGATAGACAGAGGGATCGTGTTTTGGGTTTTTGAGGGGAGAGAGAGAGGGATCGTGTTATAAAGGTTAGGGCAACAACGTTTTCCTACCAAAATGGTTGGGGTGGGCTCCCATGACCCCAAGTTAACGTGAAATTGAGGTGTTAAGTCTCTCCGTTGGATGCCTCTGTTAGAGACGTAACGGAATTGGATGGTAGGAGTTTTTTTGTTGACGGAATATATAGTTCGGGTGTCGTTTTATTGATAGTTAAAGTCCAGGTGCTAAATCGCTAATTGTCAGAAAGTTCAGGGGTCTTTTTGAATTTTTCCCTTCATTTTTTCATTTCAATGGCCGTGCATAGCACAAATTCATGCTAGTTCTCATGAAGCGAGGTAACCTTGAACTCTTTTCTTTTTTGGAGTATATTTTGTCAACCGTTGAATTAAAATTCTGAAGCCTTCCGGCCGATGATAAGGACATGCACTTAATCATAAAATCCTTATTCGATGAGACCTACTATTGGTACCGATGAAGGTGTATCGATGGTGCACAGATCGATTTGTGATGCCCACTTTTGGGCCCTGCACAAAAGATCTGAGCCGCTCGTTAATTTTAAAATATTTTTTCAACTATTTACAGTTATCTGATTGAGTTGATTTTTCACTGGGTCACTCAAACAAATATTTTAAAATTAATAAATGGCTCGAATATTTTGTGTAGGGACCAAAATAAACCCCGCAAACCGATCTGTGCACCATCATCGGTCCTGTAGATTTACTGTTATTCGATCATATAAGAAGTTTGGCTCTCAATTCTCCAATCTCCAACCTTAAAATATTATACTCGACTGAAGGAAGTAATTAAGGATTAAGTAAAACTCAAAAGGCTAATTTTTTTTTTTTTTTTTTTAGTCATCCGTCATTCCTAATCTATTACATGCATGGGAGATGGGGAAACTCTACCGCATGAGCTAGCCACCACTTGCTCAGGTGGTCACAAAAATAAGAATAAACCAACACTTCCATAGTTGGACATTACTTCTTCCGTCCCTTTTTAAGTGTCTAGCGTCGTAAATCTAACTTTTATCTCCACCTTTTTAAAATTATACTCTACTTTTACACATTAACTTTTCAAAGGAAAATGATATGGGTGCACCACACTTGCACACCACATGCACAGAGAGGTGATGTGGCAGATGAGAAGAACCCCATGTGACCCACCTGAAATGATGAATTTCTCCTCATCCGCCACATCAACTTGGTGTGCATGTGGTGTGCAAGTATGGTGTACCCATAGCATTGTTGCTTTTCAAAACGGTAAATGATAATTGTATAAATTTTTACTCATTAACTTTTCAAAACAAATACAACTTATTAAGGGACAACAACAAATAAAGTACTCAAGTACTCCATTTGGGGGTGGAGGGATTATAATAGAACTCTCCACCAAAAACCCTTGAAATCTGCATAGTGTTTGCACGCGTGATAACTGATGAACCTAGTCTAATCGAAACTCCAGTCATGACTTTTGGACTACCAACACCACCTTTTATTGCCTTATCCTTTCACTGTTTTCTTTAGAACTCATGAAATAGTTTGGTTTAACTAACTCGCATCTTGACTAATTCTTCATCAAAGGCCTAATTCCTTCGTCTACTATCGGACAGTCCAATTAACGCTGGGGTAAAGCTTTGCTTGGACTGGCCCGTTAAAAAAAACTTGTACTGGCGAAATTTTGAACCCGAAATTTCGCAAAAAGTAAATCCGTCCCATGTCTCAAACCTTGACCATGATAGCAACCTCGGGTTACCTTATCCTTTCATTGTTCACTTCCTATTTTCAATTCAAACAGTTTCAATCCCCACTCCACGTTTTTGAAAGAACTGAGGTGAATATAAAAGTCAAAGAATTACCAAAATTGTTTTTCAACAACCACATCCATGCCCTTTATCCAACAACTCCATGTCCAACCTAGACATCTTAAATTATTGGGTGGTCTTGGGGCACCGCACAATACCTTTCTCCACCACAATTTTTGCCGGGCACCCGAAACCATTTACTTGTAATAGTCCAAGATAAAAGCCATATTGGGCAATAAACCAAATACACACACAGTGAGTGGCGGAACAAGATTTTTTTTTATATAGGGTTGCGAAACCTGAAAGTTAAAACACAAAAAATTAGTTAGTAAAATAAATTATATTTCCACACAAAAGATTGAAAGAGTATAAACATTTGTGATTCACATTTGGCGAAAGTGTCTTACATATATATGGACGACAAAATGAAAGGAGTATGAATACAGAATTCAAGTATTTAGCTAGCTAGAGTAGAACACGACGTTCTTTCAAGTCACATAACTTATCTATGATTGAGTCTATCGTAAATTCTAAAACTCTATATATAAAAAAAAAAAGAGTAGAATAGAAAAAAAAAAAAAAAAAAATTCAACTTACTGGTAAAGGTTAAAACCTAAAGTGTCTAATTTATTGGGTTAGATCCCAGTGAAAATTTTAGGGGTAATAGCCAAAACGAGGGGTGCCTGGGCACCCTACCATATAGTGTAGTTTAGCCACTGATTACACACATGCAGTGTAGCATGACACAAACTTATGTCGTTTAATATGTTTGCATCTATAGGTCGAGGGTTTAGTTTTCAGTAGGTTCTACATGAAGAGAAGAAGAGTGTACCCCCCACCCCCATTTTGTTAACTAGAAGATTGTAGGTTACCCACGATATTTATCGTATATTCCCTTCCGTCCATCTTCGTTGGTCTATTTTTTTAAAATGACACAAATTTCAAAAATAGACCAACAAAGGCGAATGGAGGTATACATCTAATTATTGTAAGATCCACTAGAGGATACAATCGGGGGCATGTGCCACCTTCCAAACTTTTAGGCTCCATTCACTTGTGAAGATATTAGTGGAAGAAAATTTTTCCCGACAAAATTGTAGTGAAGTGACATAAAGAAAAAGGAAAAGTATTTTCTTTCATGCGTACATTTGATATAAGAAATTTAAGAGGGATGTTGAAAAATAGCAAGTAGTTTAATTATGGTGAAACAACTATAGAAGATAGATTCCTGCATAATCATATGGTTTTTGCCTGCATAATCATTTGTTTTTTGCATGACAAATTTAATTTTGTGGAAAAGCTAGTCCTAATGGGAAGTAAGAGGCTTGGGTACAACAACATTTCTACTAATTGAACGTATTAAAAATGCCGGAATATTCAATGAAGTCACATTTTGCCCCATTTTTTTTCTTCTCTTTTTGGTACTACTGCTAATGAAGCTCCACAAATTCAACCCGTGAATATCATCCCGTCGAAGACATACTTATTGGCGAAAAAGAAACATGGAGAAATTCTAGGGACTGGTGGAACAAGGGCTTGGGGGGCCCTGGGGTCCCAAAGGGATGGCAGGTGCTGCAATGGGCTATACAGCCTATACGGATTTGGGGTTCTGTGTAGTCCCGTGCTGTGCGATTTTTTTGGACACCGCGCCGGCAACGTTCCGATGATCGGAGACGTTTATTGCGTAGTGCTCGTCGCGTACTACAAGTGTATCAAAAATTAACTCGATCGGATATCGTTAAGTGTCTCATCGGAACACATATAACTTGAAAAAAATCGGAACACATAACTTGAAACACTAGATGAAAATCATTGAACCTATTTTTTTTCAAGTTATTTGTGATCCGATGAGGCACTTAACGATATCCGATCGAGTTGATTTATGATACACTTGTAGTACTCGTCGAGCTTTATGCGGTGGACGTCTCCGAGCGTCGGAACGATGCCAACGCGGCACTGGAAAAGGCTGCAAAGCATGCTGCGCAGTACCCCCGGTTCCGGGCTATACCATGCAGTTTGGGAGGGTTTGGGGGTCCATAAGCTTGTTTGCTAAAGTCCCCTTTGGCATAGCGAAATATGCAATTGATATGTTGATTTTTTGGGAGGAAATTCCGTGTCCGACAAAGATGATTCATTATTTGAAAAATGTTTTTTTATAGCTTCCTGCAAAAAAACAGCTCAATCGACATCGGTGAAGGGCTCTTTCACAATTCTTAAAGCAAACCACTTAATTTCAAATTAAGGATTTAATAATTTTTTCGGGGCTATTTTTGGATCCCACAAAGATGATTCAAACCGTTCTTACAAAAAATTAACTCAATCTAATATCGGTAAAGACTTTCTCAAAATTTATTGGGCCTTACGAACGATAAAAAACTCTTACCTTTATCAGATTAAGCGCTAATTTAGGTGGTTTGAATCATTTTTGGGAGATCGGATATACACCCCAAAAAAATATATCAATAAATCAATTGAGCTTCAAACGAGACTTTAGCAAACACCCAACTCTCCCAAACGGCACCTTGTTGCCCCCCAGCAGCACCTGCCATCGCTTTGGGACAGCAGGCCCCCCAATCGACAAGAATGTGGATCATATTAAAAGATGGGCAAACCCCAAGGGTTATGGCAATAGGGATAAGCTATGAAATCATAGAGGCCATGTTTGGTTAAGGTTTTTAGCCCCGGTTTTCTAACTGGTTTTCTAAAAAGGGACTAATGGTGGGTCCCTTCAACCTTTAAACCCATAAAAAAAAAAAAGAAACTCAGAAAACATGTGGGTCCCCTTCACTTTCTCTCTCTCTCTCCCTCTCTCGCTTTCCGAGGATGCAGTTCATGCGTGTACTATGACAAATGTAAATAAACAAACAATTTACCTGTTCACTTGTACTTTTTCTGAATACAACAGTGGAACCTATTTGGAAAACCAAACAAAGGTTTGGTCTTGAAAACCGGTTTGGAAAACCAAACAAAGGTTTGGTCTTGAAAACCGGTTTGGAAAACTCAACCAAACAAGGTGAGAAATCTCTTGTGAATCTCCTAGTCCTGATGTGGATAGTCTAGCTTTGACCGGAACGGAAAGAGAAATAATCGAAATGTGCATAAGTTGACTTGAATACCCCGAGCCGTTCAAAATAAATAAATAAATTAGGAGATGGGCAAATCATTAGAAGTAACAGCATCAAAATCCACCTTATCCAATCTGTCGAATCTAAAGGGTGAAATGAGTGCAAAAGCATCGAACACGCATGCCCCTGCAAAGACAAAATCTGAGGGTGATGTTTGTTTCCTTTTTATCTAAGGAAATGAGAGTGGAAAGACTTGGTATATATAACACTAATATAGAAGAAGAAAACAGCACAGTGTGATCTGATATATAGTGGAAATCAATCATTATGCATGCTTGAAAATTTCTTACAATAAATCTCCTAGGTAATGATGCGACAGAATGACTCGAAGTCTCAACGGAAAGTCTAGACACACCGTTTTAAAACACAACTCTGAATATAAGGGGTTATTTGAGAAATTGACTTTGGCCGAGTTTCTTGTTTTTAGAATCAATTGGTAAAAGTCAACTTTTCATAAAAGTGCTAAAAGCTGAGTTGCTAAAAGTCAATTGGTTTGATCATTAGCTAAAAGTTAAGTTGCTAAAAAATAATTGTATCTCGCATACTACTTTTGCTAAAAGCAAGTTGTTAAAATCACCCTGTTGATTTTAGCAAATGAGAATTGGGGACGAAAAACTCACCGTTATTCCCAAACTAACTTATTGCGTTTTATGAGACAAGTCATCCTCTCAAGATGCATCAACTCAAAAACACCAACTTAAACCAGTTCCTTATTTAAGTCAGTTTCTATAAAAAGGCCTACTTGCATCTAGAATTATCCAATACCTGTGGACCCATGTGCTTTGAATATTTTCTGAACACAACTGAGTCCGAAATTATGTTTTAAAATAGCGTGCTTCGCACTACTCGAGTCTGAACTTTTCAAATAACTGATTTGGAATCCAATAAAAGTCCATTCTATTCCAAAAAGAAAGGGGAAAAGAAAGAAGATGTTTCTTCTATCTAGATAACTCATTAATCTCACTCTCTCTCTCTCTCTCTCTCTCTCTCTCTCTGAGTCGTTGTGTAATGAATGAGTACATGATCTTCGTGCGTAACGAATTATTCTGATTGTTAGGTGAAAAGCAATCATATTCACCAAAAATGTTTGTTAATTAAACAGTGATTATTCTTTTTTAAGGATAACTCATACGAAAAGCAATGAGACTAGTAATTTCCTCGAACGCTACTAAAGTGCTCTCACGTCAAACGCATGTATTAGAAAAGCCAAGGAAATTTTGTAACGTTTCGATTTTTGGAAAAGTTAATTAAGTCATTTATTTGGAAATTTTGTAGCGTTTCAAGCTTCCTTAGGTCCTTTCTCAACCACCTGTTCCTTGGTTTGGAGGTACCGCTCACTCAGGCGTCGTTTGGATGCAGTACTAAGAGGAGGGATGAAGGAATCTGGCCGGATGAGGGGGTGATGGGACGTTTAGCCCATGGTTTGGGAAGAAAAAATCCACCCCGACTAAATAGCCGCCGGCTAAATAATCCGGGAAAATGGAAGAAGATCAAATTACTTGGGTACCCCAGATCAACCAACAAAGATCAAAATTTTCAGATCTAGCAATTTCTAAAATTACAAACAATCAGGAAAAAAAAACGTATCTGGTTGAGGGATTTGCCGCACCATCTCCGTCGTGTTCTTTTTCGTCGGACCATCGCTGTCGATTTAGTCGGATTTCCACCGTCGAGTTGTCTGGTTTTGGTTTCTGGGTGGGTTACTGGGTTAAGGAAGAAGAAGAAGATAGAAGAAGAAGAAAAAGATGAAGGACAGCTGTCTCTCTCGTGGGTTTTTATTTTAAGTGTAAAAATTACACTTTACCCCCTCTGTTTCACTTTGTAATTCCCTCAAACCCTAAATAAAACTAGTAGCTATAATAAAATAATTAATTTTGCATTTATATAATTATTTTTTGAATTTATATAATTATTTAAATGTATAATTTAATATGGGCATTCACAAGGACAAAATAGTCATTTGACTGATTTTTACATCATTCACCCTCCTTATCCCTCCTTTTTTATCCCTCATCCAAACCATGAACTATTTAATCCCCCTTCTTAACTATCACATCAATGTGGGCGCACTATTCTTATTTAATCACCCCTACTATTTTATCACCCCTTACTATTTAATCCCTCTCAAACTAATACATCATCCAAACGACCCGTCAGTAGTTGGCATGAAAGGACAAGGCTATAAAATAGCACCTCGAGACAATGACTCTCAGAAGATAAATCCCTATCATTTTCATCCTTACATTACAAGTTAACAAATAATAACAATTCAATTAAAAGAGTAATAAGAAACATTCAATCCATTTTGATCTTTTAGGGGGTGTTCCACCAATGGTGTTTTCAAAATAAACTGACTTTTTATGGTTTTTAATGTGATATATTTTGAGAGAATGATCCGTCTTGGTTTTTGAATAAACTATTTGTTGTTAGTTGAACACTTAG
The DNA here is from genome assembly GCA_016920895.1 of Vaccinium myrtillus. NCBI lineage: Eukaryota > Viridiplantae > Streptophyta > Magnoliopsida > Ericales > Ericaceae > Vaccinium > Vaccinium myrtillus. The sequence goes on along the minus strand of CM029276.1, from coordinate 27,752,423 downwards.
TAGTTCACCCTGTGTTATTAATTTCTAAGGTTCTCTTCCACTAAGAAACCCCACTTTCATTTACTCGAACTATGACCCGTCCCATGGTATAACACATGTCTTGTTGTGCTATACTGGGGCCCTTAATGAATACACCTAAGTTATATATCTAGCATGGATTCACTTACGATCATAACAAGGGGGTAAAGGTAGCCACCGATGTTAACAATGTCGTATCATGCCGAGAATTTCGATCATCACACATGTTTCAGAGTCCCTTGGTTGCTCTTTACTAAGAGTCCACTAGGCCCTTGAAATGTCATCGGGTTCCCCTCAGGCTACCCTTATCCAAAGGGTCCCGGTAGGCCGCCCATTCTTTTCCATCTCATCATTATTAGTTCAAGTTGTCTAATTAATGTCTATTTGATTTCCCAACCACGCGACCCACCAATGCCTAAGTCCTTTCTAAATATTATAGATATACACAACATATTATAATAAATAATTGAACATTGGATTCATAAGTGAACATAGTAACATAGACGAAGCAAGTATATTCCCAGAGTTTGCAACTCATCAGAATACGTGTGCAATATAAAAGTTCAAGGATTCCTAAGGTAATTTAGAACATTTTGGTGGTCAAAGTATAACTCATAAAACTTTGGGGGTTAAAGTGTAATTAAATAAACTCTAGGGGTCAATGTGAAATTTATTAATCTTTAGGGATGAAGGTGCAATCTAAGTAAACTTTAGGATTTGAAGCGTAATTTGAAACACTCTAACTTAGATTTTATCCAAAAAAAAAGCTGAGATTTTCTCAACCATCCTCCTCATTTGATAAAATCAAGGGTGATTTTATCAAGATAAAATCAAACGGGAAACTCAGCCGTAAGTGTAATTATACACTTTTGGGGTAATTGAGAGATTTATCAAACTTAGAGAGGCAGTGTGTGATTTGATAACTATTGGGGTAATTTTCTAGACTTTTGAATAAGTAACTTCTCTATTTATTAAGTTTTGTCTATCACACAAAAGCTATAATTTTATACCTCTGGAGGACTTTTCAATTTCTTAGAAAATCGTATTTATCTATACAATTTTTAATAGGCATTTCTATCATCTTGACACTTTATTAAACTTTATCTTATTCTTTAATTTACTGAAATATTATCTTGATTTTATTAAAAACTCTACTTTTAGAATTTGCTTGCCAACTTATTATTTCTTTTAGCCAAAAACCTTTTGTCTACTAAAGTTATTTTTATGCACCCTCCGCACAAAATTTTAGCCTACTTTCATTTTTTGGAATGTCCTAAAATTGTTGTCTATTAATTTTGACTAGTCAATAAGAAATATTTTAGCTATTTCCTCACTTTCCGTTCTTCAATTTAAACACAGAGTGGATAGAAAATGAATTAGAGTTTAACAAGTAATCATTTCATTTTCAAAAGAAAGGTAATCTTGGAAATTTATTTAGTTAAAGGAATAATGATTGTGTTCCCATAAAAAGTTGGATTCCCAAAGAGAGACAAGTATTTTTGGGACGAAGGGATAGAGTATTACTAGTGTGTGTATACTTTTGAAAATTTTCATTGCAAAATATAGTAGTACTCTTCTAGCTATATTTTGTTTACAAATTACAAATAATTTCTTTAAAATGTAATTGTTAGGACCGTAGGCCACAGTCTGTCTGTATTGGCAAATCTCACGACAAAACACACATTTACGTGTATCCCTATTATCGAGTTGTACTTTTTATTTTTATTGTTTTTAGATGCGTCTGTTTAGGATTGTGGAAGGAAATCAATTTTTAATGTTCTAGTGTGTCTATGCTTCGATGTAATCCAAGGTTATAGAGTGTTTTGAGCTAAATACATCGGTCTAAGCAAAGTGCTCAAGCACTTTTATTTCACACGTCTAGCAAGTGGACTGTCAGCAAGTTGCTCGAGCAACCTTCATTGTGCTCGAGCAGTCGGATCAGTAGCTTATAAAAGTCAGCAGCTAGGGTTTGAAAAACACATCTTCTGCAGCCTTCTTTTCACGTTAAAAGAGAGAGAGAGAGAGAGAGAGAGAGAGAGAGAGAGAGAGAGAGAGAGAGAGAGAGAGAGAGAGAGAGAGCAGCTTCTTTGGCTAGGGTTTTTGGGTCTTGGAGTTTTTACATGAAGGATCAGGTAACATAATAAAATACTCCAAGAACTTTATTCAACTTATGAATCAACCATTTGTTCGCTCTTCCGGTGGATTTCTGGAAGTATCTCGGAAGGCTTGAGGATTCAAGCCTTGCGGCAATCAAACACTTGGTGCGATGAACGTGGATTCGGCAATCGGTTCTTGGGTCAATTGAGAGGAGTTTCAATTGTAAGTATAGGTCGATTGTAATCGCGCAACGTTATTTTTAGTGTTTTGATTCCTTCCCGTGGTTTTTACCCTATTCGGGGTTTTCCACGTATATCGCGTGTTCATCATTTAATTTTTAATTCCTATTATTGCTTGATTATTCGATTGATAGCAAATTAGGATTTTTCAGTAATAATTTAACTTAACTTACGAATTTTGTACATAAATTTTATACATAAAAAACAAGCTGCCAACAATCTCTTCGGGCCAATGGGGGTTATGCTTGTTAGTTGCCTCTAGGGCTCCGGGATTAGTCGATAAATTCACCAATAATGCATTTTCAATTTTTGAATTTAGAGAACAAAAGTAAAAAATGGGGGGTGATGAAAAGTTTTTTGACATTTTCATTTTTTTACTTTTTCCATTTTGGTTAACATAAAAGACCTATATAATGTATTCTACACATATCTTTCATATGCTACTCATGTTGCAAAATGTATTTTTCACATCTCCCTTAGCTAGTACTCTATGCATTCTACCCATAATCTAACAAATGAAAAATGTGAAAATCAAAATGCATAAAAAAAAAAAAATCTGCAAATTCGGTTATATCCCTTTTTTTTCTTCTTCTCATTTTCCATTGGTACGTATTTTTCCTTTTTCAGGTTGAATTTTTAGCATTCCTACTGATCAACCATCACAATTCAAATCTAGACAAGGTCGAATATAGAGGAAGATACTGAACTTAAAAGTGGGGGGAAAAGGGGATAATAATTGCGTGCATGTTGTCCTCCATATCACCCTTCATGTTTTGTTTTTTGTTCTTTTATAATGAAGATATATATCCAATGAATCGCACTAATCTCTCCAGTTCCTCCCATGACTCTTTTCATGCGTTTAGGTGAGGTGAGGTGGCCTCAACGACAAATCGCTGCCGAGGAAAATCAACCCTGCAATGTTGGGATTAGTGGCGGAGCCAAGATTGTCAATTTTACCACGCATAAAACCATGAACTACGCTAAAACATACTCAAACCATGCACTTGTTGTTTGTTTTAAGACCTGGAAGGAAGAAAGTTGTGCCTAATGAGTGATCCAGGCGCCTGTACTGGGGGATTCCAGGCGCCTGCAGTCATTCCAGGCGCCTGGAGTGTCCTTTTCCAGGCGCCTACATCTCTTCCAAGCGCCTGGAGTTGCTTGATCCAGGTGTCCAATTTGCTTTCCAGGTGTGATGATGCGATGTTAGTGGTTGGTTTTTGGGGGCCTTTCGAGGCAGTCCAAGCATGGTTTAACGAAGTTTAAGTGTTTTGTGTATATAGATCATTCACTCATGACATTTCGCATAGGCATCCACAATCATTTCACTAATCTCTTAATGCATTAACGTGCTCCAGTATGAATTTGTAAATAAAGTCCGTATAAACAACATTTTCAAAATCCCTTGAGCATTGAGTAGAGACCGGTAACCATGCCGGGCGAGAGGGGTGCTTTAAATTCCTTCCCCTCTTGCATTTGATAGCTCGGTCGATGCCTACTAAGAGGCCAGAATTGCCCTCTCATGGGTGGCATTACGGAGAGAGGACTAACCTTCATCCTTGGTCCTTAAAAATCAATTATAATAGTTGCCAAATTAGCTTTGCAATTGCAAGCTTGACGGCTATGTAAACATTGATAATTTGAGACATTGGAAATCAAGGATAGAGCCCAGATTTGGCCACCGGGGTGACACCATTCAATGAAAAACCAATTACATGTTGTATGAAAGAATATGAAAAAAAAAATTACTAGGAAGTCATATAATTTTATATAAAAAGATGAGTAATCTGTACTTTATTCATATAAATATGTAAATGGACATGTTTGTGATTTAATTTTCATTGGAAATTAATTCCTACCATAGTCCATAAAGAAACATTGAGTAAAAATGCTAAACTTTGAGAAAAAATTTAATTTCCAAAGGTGTCATGTTTCTCTCCATTTAATAAAAAAAATTTACAAACCTTTAGAGAGAGAGAGAGAGAGAGAGAGAGAGATGAGTATTATAGTTGCAATTTAAAAAACGGAGTTCTGTGCCTCAAGAGATTTGATCTCGGGATGGAAGTGTGGAGCAAGGCGCTCGAACCATTGAGCCAAACCTCACTGTTATTGGAAACTTTCCTTGCTTTAAAATTTATATTATCCGTTGCAAATTTTTTATTTTTTTTGGTTTTTTTGAAGTGTGTGTGTGGGGTCCGCCCCTGGTTGGGATGGTAAGCCCCGCCGTGCCAAGCCAATTAACCACTACAACAACCTTAATGTTTGTTAAAAGTCAAAATTAGGGGTTGTTCATGGGCAGCGGGGATCTATTTTGACTTCGGCCGTGGAGGTATGGGGATGTTCTCTCGGGTTTAGGCCTTTTTCTCACCTTTCAGCGGCAGCTCTTCTAGGAGGTATTCTATGTTGTTTGGCAGCATTTTGATCAGTTGGTGCTCCAGTTTTGACTTCAGCCGTGGAGGTATGGCGACTGGAGTTGCTGTCAGTCATTCAGTGGGTTGTTGGCTTGGCTCTGGCGGCGGCGGTTGGAATGTGTTTGGAATAGAGTTGGTTTTGTTTTGGGCTTTTAGGATTTCATGTAGGTGGCTTTGGTTTTGGTGTCTTTTTGGGTTGTTGGGGCCCATTTTTTTGGGCTTGGTCCTTTTTAGGTGTTCTCTTTAGTTGGCTCCTTGCCATCTAAGGAGAGGGTCTTGGTGGCATTTTATGACAGTGTGCTCAAGTCCCTTTAATATTTGTTCTTTTGTTTTGGTCATTCACTACTACCAAAATGGTTAAAGACGACACACAAAAAATTGAAATAATGACAGTTTTTGTAAAACTGTCATCGAAAATATGAGGGTAGAGTTTTGATGTCAGTCTATCCTAAAAACTGTCATCTTTGCGATATAAGATAAGATGACGGTTTAGAATAAAAGTGACATCATTATCTCTTAATGTCAGTTTTTGCTTAGAACTGACATTAAAACAATGCGCTTCTAGAAGCCCATATGAAAAACCTTTTAATGTCAGTTTTCCTTAAAGCGACATTGAAACTAAGCCCTTTTAATGTCAGTTTTAATTAGAACCGACATTGAAGTTGATCATAAAAGATGACTGTCAAAAAGTGTCATTAAACGTATAAGATGACAGTTTAAAACGTCATCTTATATTAAATCTAAAACTGACATAAAAAATGCTCAGCTTAAATTTTTCGAAAATATAGTATAAATATTTTTGTTAGTCTTTTGTCAACAACAAGCATGCTAGCTCAATTGGTAACATATGCGCGCGCGAGGAAATCAAGGTCTTGAGTTCGAGTCCTGGGGAAAGCAAATATTAGCTCACCATACAAGGGCTACGTACGTAGGCGCCACACAAGCGCCATGGGGGGGTGCCACACGAGAGCTACGTGTTTGAACTAGAATTGAAATTTTCTTTTTTAGAATGGAGGATAGATAAGATGACAGTTTAAAACCGTCATCGAGACTTTTAATGTAAAACTGTCAAACATATGTAAAACTGTCAAACATATAAGATGACAGGTTTACACTGTCAAACATATAAGATGACAGGTTTACATGAAACACAAAAGATTTGTAATACACAAAACCTTTTGACTGTCGTGGTTTAAGGTTTTTGTAATATAAGATGACAGGTTTACATTTCGTTCAAAAACTATGGGATGATTTTGGATCGAGCACTTAGGGACGTCCGATCGACTTGATCTCGCGTGGCCCCTCGGAATTTGATTCTAAGATGAATGAACGGCTCGGATCTTCCGTGTGAGACCCAAAAGTGGGTCCCCGAAGCCGATCGGTACATAATCGGTTCTTTCTCATCTGTGCGAATAGCAACGTTCTAACATTTACAAATATTTGGAGAGATCGGAGGGGGCCGCACCTCGAATTTTAGCATTGGGCCGACTCTGGGATATATATAGTAATAGATAAGCCAGTGACTCAAAAAGCCTATTAAAGTTAGGTCCATTGCCTCCACATGGTGGCCTACGAAGGATGATATAAAGTTTATACACAGATGTCGTTGTTTCATATAATATGCAAAGGTCGTTCAACGGGTCCCAAACTCCCTAAATTCTACCACCAACTTAGCTCAGCTTCAGATAAAGCAGAATTTAGGCCAAAGTCTCTCTTCGAAAATAAAGTAATTGGCCAATGAAACATTGATTTCTGCGTGGATGATAAGCATGCAAGGATTACAACATGAATAGCTCGAGTCATTAAATAAGGTCACCATCCCCTTTCACGTTAGGGTCACATGAAAGTTTATGATCACAAGAGAGTATATAGTACTAGTATATATTTGATTTGAAAATTTGATGAGATCAACTTGAATCGAGTCCTGATAATCGAGTTCAAGTTTGATTAAAATTTTGGAACTTAAACTCAGTTTGAGTACTAAACGAGCCGAGCTCATACGTATACGAGCTAAGCTTATATGTGCAAGATGAGCTACCGCTGCTCGAGATCGGATTGTCTACTAAACGAGTACAAAATTCATGCGAGCTCGGCTCATTTACTAAACGCATTGCCGAGCCATTCCAAGCCCTGTTGGCTTACAAGGCAGGGTAAGGTAACCCCGAACCCTACCAGTACCCGAACCGGATCGGGTTTTCTTTATTTTACCCCAAACCCAACCCGAAACCCGAAATTGACGAAACCCACCCCGATCGGGTTGGGGGCGGGATGGGTCCAATTGCCAACCACATCACAAAAAATTACTTTCTCGCTCCATAACCCTAAGAATGAAAGCTACTTATATGTTTGATATCTACGAAGCGCTATACCGAAAAAAGAAAAGGAAAAAGCAATTTAAGTGCTAAAGATAATTAAATACATAACGGCATCTTCATTGTCTACTCTCTTGTGAGTGATTAGTTGCAATTTGTGGGTGTGGTTAATGATGTTCATAGCTGGCTAGTGAAGAACAAGTAGCTTTTTTTTAATTACAATTAGAGTTTGAATTAATTAGAAAACCTAATGAGATTCGTTTACTTTAAGAAAGATGGATGGAGAGGTTTTTTGGTTTGGCATTGGCCAATCCTTTTCAGATAAGGGGAAATTTTGGAGAGAGAAAGAGGGAAAGGTTAACTAGGGTTGTCAATTCCTGGCCAATGAGAAACAAAGGATGCGGCTACAAGAAAAAAAGGGACCAGGGCATATGCAAGAGTCTTACTTTTATTTTATTTTTCAATTTGGGAGGGTGAAATGCTACCTTCCCCACCATTGAATCAGATTCTTCCATGGCCCTACTACTACGGTGACAGTATTGTCTACTCATATTTATACAGATATATATTGACATATAAACAGCACTCCGTGTGACGCGCATGTTGCGATACGCTGATAAGCGAACAAAAAAGAGATTAAAAAAAAATTATGATGAAACAATAGCACTAACGTAATTGGGGTGGAATTAGTTTTTCTTATGAGAGAGAGAGAGAGAGAGGTGGAGATTCTTGAGTCGAAAAAATATACCGACATATAAGCAAAACCCGTCTCCGTGTGATACACATGTTGCGATATGTGAAAAAAGGAAGATAAGAAAAATTGAGATGAAATTTTCATGTTAACATATTTGATTTTAATAATCTCTATGGAACATTAAAACCCATTATTCTTAAAGAGCTTGGTGAGTAAAATCATGACTTCCCCATTTATAATTTGCATTGATTGGTTAATGTAAAATACTACTATATTTTATCAGGATGAGTCCTCTCTCTCTTTGTGTTTTTTTTTTTTTTCCCTCCTCAATTTTGCTCCTCTCCAGACTCTTGTTTCTTCATATCCTTTTAAAACATCCATATTTGGGCTCGACGAGAATTTGAATAATTCATCTTGTGAGTCTCGGAAAGGAGAATATTCTCAAAAAAAAAAGAAAAAAAGAAGCTTTGATCTTGTGAGTCTCGTTAACAAATTGTGCATCTCTTTTAGCATATTATGAGAATTATGATGTTAAATTAAACCGTTCATTTAATTACAAAGATAATGATCGAATACGATCTCGATCCGGTCCAATATATAAATGAACTAAAGGTCCAGTTTCAAAGCCCGAGTCAACAATCCAAACCATTCACTATTTAGGACATGAAGAGAAAATACCTAAAATCAATATTTAAGTTGATTGGATACCGTTTGATATTATTTTAAAATGCATTTATCTTGCCCAAAAAAGAGAGGGAAAAACTGGATTGGAACCCGTTAAACCAATTTATCTCAAAATAAATTCATGTTGCAATCATCTCAAATGGTATCCGATCAACGTGATTTTTAACGTTGCATATATTCTCGACCTGTTCTGAAAAGAGAACGGTTTAAATCATTGATGCGGGCCCTGAAAGAACCCGAAACAAGCCAGAAATGGACCGTCCAGTACATTTATTGTTGGAATTTCGGCTTGATTTTGGTGTTCACAGCATGGTTGGTCCGGACCAAGGCTTCTTTGGCGGACCAAGCAATTTCGAACAATTCTAGACAATTTTCCAACTCGCTGTACCCTTGGTCCGAACCACCGAATCAGATTGGTCAGTTTTGGGTGCAACATGTCTGATCCGGACTACCAAAGCTTGGTCAGGACTAGCGGGTCCGGTTGGATCCGATTTGTTCTGATTCTGTTTCCGTTTGGACTTCCTAAAGATTTGTTTCCTTGTGGGTTTATGTTTTGGGGTGCAAGGATATTTGTTTGGGCAAGTATTGGCTTTAGGAAGGATTTTGTTACTATAAATATAGCCTTGCTCTCTCCATTAGGGTTTGGACTACTTGAATGCATCCCTTTGAGAGGCCCCTAGGGGGTCTCATATGAAATTAGGGTTCTTTTTTTTTTTTTTTATCGAGTGAAATTAGGGTTCTTGATTAGATCTTCTTGGTTCTTTGATTTCTCCTTCTTGGTGGGCTTGGGAAGATCTTTGTTTTGCGTCTCTTGGTTAAAACCCTAGTGGTTTTGTGAGACTTGATAAGAGAGAATCTGTATTTGGTGAGAGATTCCTCTCGTATTGGATTTTTGGTGAAAGAACTTGTAATTGGGATTGGTGAGTGACTCTTTGTGAGAGTTTATTTTGTTTGTCACCATTGTAGCTCTTCGGAGCATTGTTCTCTTCACATAGTGAAATCGTCTCTCGTTTGCTTGCCCCGTGGAGTAGGTTTACATCTGTAAGCCGAACCACGAAAATCTTGGTGTCTCTCTTATTTGTTTTGTTTATGGTTTGGCTTCTCCGTTTGTTTTCGTATATGTTTAATTTGCTACTTCTCCATTATCAAGATCATCGACAATTTTGGGTTGTGGTTGGGTTCTTAGGGGGCCCGCCGCACAACATTTATAGGACTGAAGAAGATCCAGTTCCATTTAACAATACACAGTTATATGATGTGTGAACATTTTTAATTTTTTCGGGTTTATATTCCTCTCTGCAAGACCAAACGGATGAAGCGTTTGGGTGATTGTTGTGTCATGCGTGCCTGGCAGAGACGGGTCTATGTGAACGACCTGGATTAATAAAAAAATAATATTTCAATGGCTTTTATTTAAAGATTAATCGGCATGAGAAAGCGATGAGTGTTTGACCATGAGATCGCATGTTCAAATCTCACGGAGGTCAACCATTCCAAACCTTAGGGTCACTGGTGGTTCTACCCGGTTGTTATCTTCAGGGCCACACATTTAGTCAAGTTGCGCGCAAACTGGTACAGACATCCGGTTATCCAAATAAATGCATCTTTATAAGAAAACTAATATCATCAAATGTGTTGGGCGGAGCTCATCCTTTATTACTAAAATGCTACCAAACACACAATGATAATAGTTAGTTATCTTGATACAAATTTGGAGATATTGAAGCACCGTTGGTAACAGCAACATGTAAAATGACAATTATTTGGCTAGCTGTCAAAAGACGAGGCCACCCCACTACAAGTCCGTTTCCTTATTTGTCTATCTAAACAATTAATAATATAGATTTTAAAACGCTTCTAATTGTTAAGAGCAGCAAGATTCACAGTGCTAATTCCGAGTTCTTAGGAGGACTAGATTTGATCGCTCTGCGCGCACCAATAAATGGATAGGATGTAAAGGGGCAGAGATCAAATCTGAACTGGCCATCTAGGCATCGGATGGCCCGTAGTACACCGCACAGTGCACGACACTGCCACCCTTTGGAATTCTCTCACCTAATGGTGCAACCTTTGGCACTTTATTTAGATAAAGGTGCACACGTTACGGATTAGACCGGTTCTAGAAATTAAGAATCAAAACCTAACCAATATAAGTGTAGAACCTATCCAGATCCAAACCACAATACCGGACCGGTTTTGGTTTAGTTCCGGTTCTACCCGATTAGGAATTGGAACACTTTTTCATAACACATAAACTCAAAAGATTATTTAGAATTTGGAGCATCAAACAATTCATAAAATAATTATGTGTTTTATAGGATTTAAAACCAAATATGTGATGCAGGACAAGATATACACCCCTATTATTTATGGAAACATTATTTTAGTAATAATTTTTATTTACGATTAGTATTAGGAGATTTTATTTGTGCTGCTTGTTTTGCACGTTTTTAATTTAGTTTTGATTAGATTTTAGATATTGATGATTTCTTTGAGTATGTGAGAATGCCGTCTGAAATAAGGTGGAAATATTTGCTGGCAAAACTTACGGGACGAGCGCTGCGATGGTGGTTAGATATGCAAGATAAGAGAGAACGATTGGGAAAGCGTCGCATTCGCGCATGGTCTTGACGCAGCGGAATTCACGAGAAACTAGTTGCGTACTAGTTCAAACGATAATAGGTCTCGAATCCACGAGTGTTCTTGAATCCACAAGAGAAAGAGAATAACTCTGATTTATAATTGATTAAAAGTTCTTTATGCCCATAGGCTACATCCTTATTTATACTAGTAAGAGTCCTAGCCAAAAGGAAATTACTTAGAGTGGTGACCAAGCAAAGCATTACTTGGAAACCTAGACTATTTGCTAAAAAGGAAATAAAATAAAATCTAATCAAAACTAAATTAAAAACGTGCAAAACAAGCAGCACAAATAAAATCTCCTAATACTAATCGTAAATAAAAATTATTACTAAAATAATGTTTCCATAAATAATAGGGGTGTATATCTTGTCCTGCATCAATATGGTACTCACATGATACACAAAGTATTTGACAATCTACCATCAATAGAACTCCTAAAATTTATGAAAACAACCAATAATGTAACTTTAAAAAAAAAAACGAGAACATAAATTTAGCAGCATGTCTCCTAGGGAATAAAATTGAATATTAGGTATTAGTAGGGTCAAGTATTGATAGTAATATGTTAAAGACTTCTTAACAAAATAGATTTCTAGTCTAAATAGACATAAAAGAATACCTTATCTAACAAATCAAGATACATAATTATGTACACGTATAAATATATTAATATTCTACGGTTCGGTTTGGTTCGAACTGTGGTTCTTAAATTAAGAATCAGTAATCGGACCATAATTATTGGTTCTTATTTTTTCAGAACCATAATCAGACCAATGAACCACATAACCTAATAAAATAGAACGGCTCAGTCCGGATTGGATCGGTTTAGCAGTTATATCGTTTTTTTTTTGCACCCCTATCTCCAGATCAACGACAAATGACGAGTCGTCGTTTGTTGTTGATCTGAGAGAATTTTGTCTCTCCAGATCAACAACTTGTCGTTTGATTTGAGAGAGTTTTGTCTCTTGTTTTTGTGGGAGTAGTTAGTTTCGTCATCCGACGAATTTTTCGTTTACAGATCGGGTTCTTTCAGACATAGTTGCTTCCCAATGACATCCATGACAACAATGATCTAATCCTACATGATATCTTTGGCGAAACAACTCGATCTGGCTTGGAAGATCTGTAGTTTGTGGAAGTTTATTGGTGCGTTCATACTTTGTTGGAGTCCATTTGATCGTTTGGGTCTCTTTTGAGATTGCTGATTCTATGTATGAATCTAAGGCAGATAAGGAGTGCCGCTATTTGCGTCAAGCTATGTTTGGGTTGGGGTGAAAGACATCGATTGCCTTGAGGGTTTCTCGTTTTATATTTTGATGATTAGTTTAGCTTTGTCCAAAATATTTGTAATGAACTCCGTTATGTAAGTGTTGTTGAGCATTTATTAATACAATCTTCTCCATTTTGTGAGTTCTATGAATGGGGTTTGTCCCTTCCTTCTTTTTTTTTCCCATTTTCTTGTACTCTTCCTTCCTTCTCTTTTCTCAGTTCTCCCGCTATCCAAACTCTTCTTTTTCCTCTGCTCTCTATTTTTTTTGGGTTGAGATCATGCTTGATCTCCTCATTTTTCCACTCTTTTTTGGTTGCCCACCACCAATTTGTAGTGAACCTGAGCTCTGGACTTCTCCAATCTTTGTTGAAAGCGGCGGTGGTTAGAGCATCCTGATCAGCCTCACAAAAAAAAAAAACCAAATTTAACCACAAAAACACATTTTACAATTTAGCAAGCCACTTTATAAAAAACTCAAAAAATCAGACTCTCTATCTAAACTTTACTATATTAAACTATCCCCCCTCAAATCTATTAAAAAAATTTCTTTTCTCCTAAAAACTCAACTCCCCACATTGGGAGTTGTCCCTGTCAGAGGAAATGTATAGGTAAGTACGCGTGTCAGCAGCCCATGGTCTCCTCCCTCTCTCGATGTCTCCTGTTGCAACCGAAGAAAACAATTAAAAAACAAAAGGCAAACGCTAACCCATGAATAGTTCCTCGCTGGGGAAGTAAAGGCACTGTAGCAATTATATTTTGACCCAAGGAAGTGGCGAGACTGATTTTCTTGCATTTCTTGCACTTCTACTCGGTAGTTTAGCTCCAAAGCCAAAGTAGCAAGGCTGATGGGGATGCCCTTACGTTAGGTAGCAGTGTAGTGACAAAGACGGTGGCAGCACGAATAACGAAGCCAATGGGTCCGGTGTTTCAACTTGACATCTACGTACACAAGATCTGGGGGGCCTTTGGGTAAAAAAAAAACTTGGTTTTTTGGGGTGCAGAATCTTTTTTTTTTCCCGATTTTAAAATAGACCAGCCAGGTTCTTGGTTCTGGGAACTTCTAAAATTTAGGAACCGGTCCGGTTCCCGTTTCTTGAGATTTTTCAGCCCAGTTCAAACCGAACCGATTTTATATAATATATTATTCATATATATTATATATACTCTTATTACTAAAAAAAGGGAGGGGGCTGGGAGTCGAACCCTGACCAAACGCTTGGAGATCACTGAACTTACCAACTTGGCTAGCCAAGCTATATCACAGCCCATGTGAGGATTTTCATTTTAGGGTTCCACTTCCCATTCTCATGAGTGCGGCGACCTCTCTCTCTCTCTCTCTCTTCCCTCCCTCCCTCTGAAATCGATCCCATCACCGTTGACTCCCTCCCCCTCCCTCCCTATGATTAATGTGTGCAGTTTCCCCTCTCTCTCCCTCGAACAAAACCAACGGACGAACCGAACAGAGCTCTAAAAACCGGTTTCGGTTCCATGGTTTCTCCAAACCGATTTTTTTCGGTTCACTCAAAAACTCTCCCGAACCAGACCGAACCGAACCGGTTACACCCCTATTTACACGTGGGCTTGTACTTGGCTTTTATCAAGGCAATACATGTTATGTATCGATGGAAAAAAGAAAAACAGAGTATTACGCTTCAATGAGCGGGTACCAAACAAGCCCTAAAGATATTTTTTGTGGTTTAATCATAAGCCCTACCCTACAAAACGTGAACTCACTCACATCGTTTTAAGATGGAAAAAAAAAATACAAGCCACCAATCTTTAGAAAAATCCTGTCCCCAGACAGATAAAATTTTGGGTGCAAATAGGGTACTGCACATGTGGTGTCCGAATGCACATCTCAGTATTCTGGATGCCCTAAATTTTTCTCTCCCTCTCTCCTTTCTCTGTCCTCTTTCTCTCTCTAAAATTCAGATCATTCAATGGGCACCAAGTTTTTCTCCCCGAGTCCAATATAAATAGATGGCCAAACGTACGAAGACTTGACATGTATTTAAACCACACACTCCAAACAAACAAAAACCGCACCTACCCATTATCCCCCTCGCCTTTACTCCCTATCCTATCTACACCACCCTCTCTCTCTCTCTCTCTCCTCGAAAATGGGTCAGACCCTACTGGAAGCGCTCAACGTCCGAGTCGTCGGTTCCGGCGAGAAGACCGTGGTCCTGGCCCATGGCTTCGGCACCGACCAATCGGCGTGGCAGCGCATTCTGCCCTACTTGCCGCACTACCGCGTCGTACTGTACGACCTAGTTTGCGCCGGCAGTGTTAACCCGGATAACTTCGATTTCAGGCGGTACACCACTCTCGATTCCTACGTCGACGACCTCCTCCTTATTCTCGACACGCTCAGTGTCGACCGGTGCTCTTACGTCGGCCACTCTGTTTCAGCTATGATTGGGATTCTGGCCGCCATTAAACGGCCGGAGCTGTTTACTAAACTTATTCTCATCGGAGCTTCTCCTAGGTAAGGAAATAGCTTAAATCCCCCGAAATTTGATTGTTGCAATGTTTGTTTTTCGATACAGTTTATGTAGAGTATATACCCAATTTGAACCAAATCTTGTCGAAGTTGTAGATTGAATTGTTGTGGATTTATCTGGAACTTACTAAATGTAGGCCCGGTGTTCAATACCTGAAACTTGGCGATTTGGTCCATCCTAAAGTCTCGTTTTCGAAACCTCCGAACTATTAACTTTTTTTGGGCCACTAAAGGTTTGCCAGGTCGTTAGGGCCACGGATTATTCGATGTCCCCGCAAACTGGTGTCAATCTGACCTTGACACCTTGATCTGATCGCATTCGGGGTCCGTGTAGTGAGGATCGGCACTACAGGGTGTAGTGCCGCATGTCAGCCGCCTATCTCAGAAATTAGACACGGATTATTTGATGTCCGCGCAAACTGGTGTCAATCTGACCCTGACACCTTGATCTGATCGCATCAGGGTCCATGTAGTGAGGATCGGCACTACAGGGTTTAGTACGGCATGCCAGCCGCCTATCTCAGCAATTGGACATAGATTATTCGATGTCCACGCAAACTGGTGTCAATCATATCTTGACATCTTGATCTGGTTAGATTCGGGGTACCTATAGTGAGGATGGCCACTACAAGGTGTAGGGTTGTATGACTATGACCGTCTATCTAATCTAAGCAATGAATAGTCCGAATTTCAAAAAGATTCTCCCAAGACAGAGGCTTGAGGAGTCTTTCAACAAAATCTAATCATTAAAAACACTTTAGATGGCTGAGACGATGCACTACACCCTTGTAGCCTCACTACAAGGACCCCGAGATCAGAGGGGTGTCCAGTCTCACAACAAAGACCCGAGTCCGATCTGATTGGATTCGGTCTGTGTATAGTTTTTTTTTGTATTTCAATTTTGTTCTTTTCTCATCATACTTTGGTTCTACTAGTTTCACAATTTTGTTATCAGATTCTTGAACGACAGAGACTACCACGGCGGATTCGAGCAAGACGAAGTCGAGAAAGTCTTCGAAGCAATGGAGGCGAACTACGAGGCCTGGGTCAGCGGCTACGCGCCGCTAGCCGTCGGGGCCGATGTTCCAGCCGCGGTGCGAGAATTCAGCCGCACTCTGTTCAACATGAGGCCCGACATCTCACTCTTTGTGTCGCAAACAGTATTCAACAGCGACTTGAGGGGTGTTTTAGGCCTAGTCAAAGTGCCCTGTTGTATAATCCAAACGGCGAGGGACGTCTCGGTGCCGGCGTCCGTGGCAGTGTACTTGAAGAACCACCTCGGCGGGCGGAACACGGTGGAGATGCTCAACACAGAGGGACACTTGCCCCACCTGAGTGCACCGCAGTTGTTGGAACGGGTGCTACGGCGACACCTTCCACGGTGAATTAATAAGATCACAATTTCCGGACGTAGCTGTATTCGGAACGGTTCGATATATAGGATCTAACATCCGAGAGCAGTTTTGTTTACCCTCAATAAATGTTGGCATGGGTAAATTACAATTGGTGGAGTATGTTACGAGTTCCTTTTTAATGATCAAAACCGTTGATTACATGTGGTGATTTATTAACAGACCAGCTCAATCGAATCTCAATAAATACTTGACCAAAAAATTTGATTTTCGGGTCTTAGATTCAGTAAAGCATAATTTGATTTTTTTATCAAGTACTTGTCAACATTCGATTGACCTATAAAAATTAATTCATTATTATGCGAAATAAATGATTTTCGTCGTTAAACCAGAACCCTCCACGTATGTGACCAAATGTTGGTAAAGTAGCCTTTCAAAAGGTGAGGGGAGCAAAATTACACTCGTATGAATCTACATCGAACGCTAAAGTTGTGTTATAAAATTGTCGAACGCTAAAGTTGTGTTTTATAATTATCAAACGATAAAGTTGTGTTTTAAAATTGTGGTTGCAGTCAAATATGGGATACACAATAATTGTGGGTCTGATATAGGATATAGATACAGACTGGAGTGGGCCCCATGGGGGGTTTTAACAGATTGGGAAAGGGTGAAGATGTTGAACACCTGGCGAATAAGTTTGTGGACGCTAGACGTTAAAGCATGATCTTCTAGAGGATAAGAATCTCCACGTGATGGTCACGTGATGAAGAAGCCATTTTTGTCTTTCTCCTTTCCCCCTTTTTGTTTTTTTTTTTTTGGGTTTGTTTTTCCGTTTTTGGGGTTTTGTCCTGCTTCCATTTTATTTTTTTCTGACTTTATTTGGCAAATGTAAAACGGAGGAAAATGGAAAGTGACATTTAACTTTTGCTTATGTACTTTACTTGGATAAGTTTGGTCATATATATATAGACTGTTATTTCCACTGCTTTGCTATAACTGAAAGAAAGTTATCCTGATTGACGAATCTTGTGGTTGTCTCTTCATTAATGGTCTGGCTTAAATAAGCTACTTGATTTACTTTTATCTTTTATCTTTAAAGAAATCGAAAAGTTAAAAATTATGATCAAAACCCAAAATTTTCCTGGATGACTTTATTCAAAAAAATTGACTTAACTGATAATCTAAAAAAAATTGACGACAAATTAAAAAATGCGAAAAAATTGAATAAAGACAATTAACCAACTGACTTATACAATACTTATTAAGGGGTTATTCTATAAAATTGACTTAGATTTAAAACTGGCTTATTGCGATTTACGAGATAAACTATTCTCTCACAACACATCAACTCAATTTCACTCAATAACATTCTCACTGACTTTATTCCGAGGGTGTTTGGCAACCTTACTTTTTGCGTTTTCATTTCTGTTTTCTAGCTTTAAACTGTTTGAGTGTTCTTCACCAAAACTCATTCTAGGATATTGAGTTTTTTGTTTTGATGTTTAGACAGGAGAAACCAAAAGTAGGTTGGGATGAGCTTTTTAACTTATTAGTTTTTTCTTTTCTCGTTTTAGTTAACAAAAGATCAACATAATATATTCTACACATATCTATCAAATGCAACTCTTCTATAAAATGCATTCTGCACATTTCTCCTAAACCTCTAATAGATTAATACATTCTGACTATAATTTAAAAAGATAAAAAGTTAAAAATAAAAAGCTGAAAATAAACCTCTCAAATACTCCCATCAGTTTAATTCAATTTGTGAAACACCCCTAAGCCAAACCAAGCCTCGTAAGGCATGGGCAACCTCAGGAATTGAAAAAAATGATAGAGGTACAACAATACATCTCCAACATGGCTTTAACACACTTATATGGTATGTGGAGCCCGCACACATCATGTAAGTGTATTGGAGCCATATCGTAGACTAATTGTTGTACACCTATCATTTTTGGGAATTAATGGCTTTCGCCAGATTCTTTACCCAAAATTGCTCAATCTAATTTCAAGTCCGTCCAACTTGCTTTCTCCTATCATGAATTTTTTTTTAAAAAAAAATCCTTCATATATTTTAGCCAAAAAATAAATAAAGGTACTCTTTTGTTCTTTTTCTTCACAAGAAAATAGGAGTAATCTCAGACTTCTCACCTGTTTGGGACTGGCAAGTGGAGCTAATTTCGTAAATCATGCTACTTGGCAGTTCTATGAATTTTGAACAGGGTATTAAAAAATTACCTTAATTCTACTAGCTCTATTAACAATTAAAACCTTATCTGGAAGGGTGCTTTTGGCGTCTCTCTCTTTCTCTCTATCTCTCTCTCTCTAGAGGTCAGGTCCTCTTCCTAGGATTTCTACTCCTCTCCTTTGCTTCAACCAAGTAAATCCTCCATTTTTCCTTTGATTTCCTTCCTCTTCTCCACCTGGTTTTTTTATTTGGGTTGCTATTTTGGGGATGGGGCGCCGCCTTTGAGCCCCACCCCTACATGATTCACCTGCTCACCACCCATTTTCCCCCTCCTATGCTAGATCCATGCCCTTCCCACCGCTTTCCACCTCCACCTCTATCCATCTCCACCCATCTCCACCGCCATACATCTCCACCCACCGTTTCCACCACCATTCACCTCCACCTTCCCCACCATCTGGTTCGGGCAGACATCATCTCCATCTGGGCGGGTTTTGGGCCGATCTGAGTAAAGGGTGAACTTGGGTGGTTATGGCCCCCTCCAATGTAATAAAGTTCCAAATTTTGCAAGCGGCCAAACATGGAGCTTGGGTTTTTCCGGGGAAGCGGCTGGATTATGAACTCAACTACATCCGGTGACTTAGTGATGTGACTCAATGGGCAATATCAGTGCGGCAACTCAGTGTTTTTGGGTGGTTTTGGCCCCCTCCAATGTAATAAAGTTCCAAATTTTGCAGGCTACCAAACATGGAGCTTGGGTTTTTCCGAGGAAGCGGCTGGATTATGAACTCAGCTACATTCGATGACTCAATGATGTGACTCAGTGTTTTTATTTATTTATTTATGGTTTTTTTTTCCTTTTTGTTGTATTTCCTATTGGTTCGTTTTTTTTGCTAACTCATGTCCATAGGAGGACATTGGTTTTTGTTGTATTTCCTATTGGTTTTTTTTTTTTTTTTTTTGGTTCATTTTTTTTATTACATCTGCGCTGTATTGTATAATGGTTTGAGCGGGTATCCGTTGGGATTCTACTGCTATCCGTTGATAGGATTCATCATCCCGTCCCGAAGGTGTCGGGTCTTTGTCGGCAGGTGTGTCTGCAAGCCAGTGGCCCTTAAAAGCCTTAATATGCCGTGCTCACTTTAATTGTTATCGGTTTTGGGTTCTTTCCTATCTATTGATGTAATCGTTGCCGGATGACGTTTCTTATGAAATGACATGTTGACTTGTTCAAAAAAAATAAATAAATACTAACTCTATTAACTAGCCATACACAAAAGTTTTATATATTAACGTGCACAATGGGAACAAATAATAAGAAAATACATAAGATATCACAAATGCATTTTCCAGGCGAATTCTAAATTTTAGGCCAAACAAAATTAAATGGGCACATAAATATTAGTTTTTATTGTGAGAAATTGTGACAAATAGGTTTACATTGATTTTTTTTTTACACATGCTCTTGTTTTGTAGATACCAAATTAATCTTTGTTCAGAGAAAAGTCTGAACACGAAATCGACACCAATAGACACTTTTTTCTCTATCTATTTTTTAAAATTTTTATCATTAAGACTGTGTATTTTTTTAGCTAATATTTTAGGTCTTTCGATTTCGAATTTCTTGGATTAATGGATAGTCATGGTAAAGGATTAAGGTTGAGTTTGCCATAAGATTTTATGGGAAATCGAGTTGATTTTATGGGATTTTCAATTTTAGCACGTTGATTTTATGGGATTTGTTATTACCCGAAATAATTCTATTATTACCTGTATTAGCAAATACAAAATAGGTTAAGGTTTTTTTAATTTTTTTTGCTAAGCAAAGAATTTATTAATCTTTATAAACGAATTACAAAGATTAAATGGACCCGAGACTGAAAACGCCAAGAGCCCAAAAGAGAGAAAAACAAGGAACAAGCAGGGTGGTAAGATACCAACCAACACCCGAACCAAAAACCTGAGACCACCCCCAAAAACTACAGCAAAATAAAGAAACGACCTAAAAGGTCAAATCCCTAAGCCACCCAAGAGCAAGCAGAACCAGAAACAACAAACTCAACCAAAGAGGCCAAAAGCTCCCAAAACTACGAAACCTCCACCTAGAAAAAAAAAAGCAGGATCAGCACTAGAGATCTCCCAAACACTAGACAAGAAGCGGATCAGAACTCCATAGAAAAGGATGCATCACCCTCCAATAAGTCGAGAGCTTTAATTTCCGCTTTAATAACCTGTTCAGAAATACTGATTCGCTGCAATTCTAAAAGCTTCTTAATGTTAAAGCTCTCCCTTCCATGAAATTTTACCCCAAAGCGAACACCCATCTTTATGTTCTCCCGGGCTTCCTTGACTAAAATCAAATTCCTCTGACGAATGTTGTTACTTACCTTTTCTTTAAACGATCTTCCTTTCTTGGCCTTGTGTGACTTCTTTTTGCGCATGTGCTCCACATACTTAAAAAGAGGTTCGTTCGAGACAAGATCACTGGCATAAAAATCAATCCCCCCAGAAATTGCCTTAGCTACCAGAATAGATTCATCCGAATTGACCTCAGAAAACACCTCAAGGCTTTCAATTGATCATCTATTGGAAGCTATGGAGCCAGCTAGGGCTTTTAATTGGGTTGTTTACATTGAATTGGCTTGTGGGTTTATTTTTTGGGGCTAGTTATTCAAACTTTTCTGGGTTAGGTATTCAAATATTTATGCGTAGGGTGTTCAAACATTTTTAAGTTGAGTGTTCAAGAAAGGGATAAAGTAAAATAAAACCCAAAATACTACATGTATTCTAAACAATTTTTTTAGGGTATTCAAGTGACCACCCATACCCTAGTTGAATTCGCATTTTTCCGTTGAGACCCAAATTCCAAAATAAAATTATTCGGCTCATTCTAAATTGGATAAAACCATAGCAAAAGCAGATTGAGCCTTGCAGATCGAAAAGGCCCCCAACTCTTTATTTTGAACGACCCTCTTAGGCCGAGTGATTATTCAGTGTTCCTTGTAGGCCGAGTGATTATTCAGTGTTCCTGTAGACCAACCATCCTTTTCCATCACACGTCGGTTGTGATGGGACCCCCACCAATCAACGCTGGACAATCCTAAGACCCAAGAGGCTTAGGCTTGGGTATTCAAAAATTCAAAAAAATAGGGACCCCCCATGATTTTTATTATTAGGCATGAGTAGGAGTCTTTATATCCAATAAAAATACAAAAAAGGACTCAATCTTATCTAAAAGAAAGGACCAAAAAAAAAATTCGTTAGGCCTAAAGGCCCAAATAAAACACACAACTAAATAATTTTTACAACCGATCCATTAGGTCGAAAGACCCAATGTAAGACCCCTAAATAAAATAAAGAGGGAAATACCGGCCGCTCCAGTTTTCTTACACAGTGCACCGCCCACTCCACTGACAAAATGAAAAAGCACTGCGCACTCCAAAAGGCAGTCCACGCCCATGCCTCTTTGCAGCCCAAGCAAATGTACAGTGACTACAGTCTACGCCCAAGCCTCTGACAAAAGCGGCGTAAAAGTCAAGACCCCATGTGCCGTCTCTCTCTCTCTCTCTACCCACCCCACCTAAACCCCAGGGTACCCTATAAAAGTGCCCAAACCTAAATCATAGGGTACCCTATGAAAGTGTCTAAAATCCTAGGGTATCCTATGAAAGTGCCTAAACCACTAAAAACTCTACAATACGAAAGTGCACCATAAACCTAAACCCTAGGGTACCCTATGAAAGTGCCTAAAATACTAGGGTACCCTATGAAAGTGCCTAAACCACTAAAAACCCTATAATAGGAAAGTGCACCCGAAGTGCCTAAGCCCCAAAAAAGAGTGATTGACCTTAATGGAGTTAGTGGTAATTAAAAAGAATGATTGGAGTTAGTGGTAATAAATATTTGTTTTTTGTACCGGCCCGTAATAAAACCTAAAATAAAAAAGGCAACTAAAACAAAACGGCCCAATTTAGGAATACGACTCATTACGATTTACCCCAAATCGGCCAATCTCCAGCCTTCGACTTCGATTGAAAATGTCTTGGTTGAAGAGATGAATTATATAAGTCTAATTGATAATTGTACTTCTAGAAATGCAACACGTGTAATAAGTGATACTCATGTATTTTGAGATGATATGTATTTAAAAACTTGGTTATTCAGGAAAACCATAAGGGGTATTCCTGAAATTTACCCTATAATGAAAGAAAGTTCTCCCGATTGAGAGAATCTTATGTGTTGTCTGATGAGTATATCCAAAATTTGATGGGCAACCCCACGACTTGATAGGCTCCCCCTGGAATCTGTTCCCAAAAATTGTCAAATCTGATTTTTAATCCTTTCAACTTGTCCTCATCTGTCCCAAAAAGAAAACAAAAGAAGTGAACAAGGACTCATTTGAATTTGGAATGGGATATTCTTTACAATAAATTTTTGCTATCACAGTGTTTGGCTTATTCAAATAAAAATAAAATGGTGAAACTAGAAACCCAGATCTCGAAAGTAACATAAATTTTTCTTGAATAAAATGAAAAGGCCAACCCATGGTAAAAGCACAGACTCTGTGCTCAATCAATACAGAGCATTCACACGTTCTCCCGAGTCTAACTTCACTTTGGAGTGTCAATAACTTCACTTTGGAGTGTCAATACCAAGGATGGAACCAGGGAGGGGTTAGTAGAGGCAGTCGTCCCCCCTACGTTTTAAAAAATTCGTACTATTACATTGAAAAAAGGAAATTTATCATCAATCGATATAGTCTCGTCCCCCCTCCGTTTTTTCATTAAAAAAAATAATAGTAACAACTTTAATATTTATCAAGCTATGAAACAACTTTGTACTAAAATTGGTTTTAATGAAGTTTAATTACAATTCTTTTAAACAAAACAAGGCCCAAAATTTATAACCCAACTCACTTAAAGTCAGGGAGTCAAGGCACGTTCATTTTTAAGAACTAAGGCTCATTTAATGTGGTCTGATGCCTGATTTCAGTTGATACTAGATAGGATTAGATAAACGTTAATATCTTTTGCAATCTAAGTTGATATTAGAAACATGTTTAGTTTCATATGTATTGGTATTATTTTGTATATATATATTTTTGAGTTAGTAAAAATTTATATCGTTGTCATATTTTAATTTTTTTTATTCTTTATATCCGTCCCTCTTACGCCAAAATCCTGGCTCCGTCCCTGGTCAATACCATCGGTCACTAGTGGACTTGTTTTTCAGACGTCCATTACATTTTGTTCAAGACCAATGTGTTCAGCTGAGATACTTTTTAGTAGGTGCATCAAGAGCGCTAAATACTCACTCGTCCGTTCATACGAGCCTAGAATCTTATAGGCCTTACTGGGCTAGCGCAGACTGCCTAGTGAAAGGTTAACCGGTCCATATCCTCATCACCTGGGTTTAGTTGGGCTTAAGATTTCCAGCATCCTTGTCATCCTCTAGGCCTAGCCCGGCTTTTCCTGATGGCCCAATGTGAAGCAATTAGCCGGTCTAACGGGTCCCGGATCTACGTGGAAATATCGACGCAATTGCATAGAGTTGGAATAATTTTTGGGTATTGGGTGGGTACCACGTGGCCTGCCTGAGCATATATCTTGGCCGTCCAAAATACTTTCGGACGGTCAGGATTTTAAAAAGAAAAAGAGGAGAAAGAGGGGAGAGAGAGAGAGAGATGGAAGAAATCTGCACCGTCCAAAACATTTTTAGACGGTGAGGATGAGTACTCGGGCACGGCTATGTAGTGCCCGCCCGATGCCCAAAATTTTATCTTTAGAGTTGAAAACCGAAGTATCCTCCTTATTGGGCAGAATCAAAGTTAGCCTGGAGACCTAAAGCGAAAATGAAAGGTGAGGTCTTTTTTTGTTGGATTATTTTAAGGGTACCAAATTAGGAGGGTATCCTAAAATTTATAAATTTTTGGTGGCCCAACCGCACCTTGAGTTTTAACTCAGGGCCAGCTATGGATAGAATACTTACTGTTGTCGGATATTGAGCCACCCTTATTATAGAAATGGGTAGTTTACAAGCAAGGTTTCGAATCTCATACCGTACTGATCGTTTAAAAGTGCCAAAAGTTGGATTTTTTTAAAAAAAAAATTAGGTTTTGATCGTAATATTTTTTACTTTTCCGATTCCTCTCATCAAGAATAACCAATAAGTCACCAAATTTAACGCAAGATTGTTTTTTGAATGTAGAAAAACTTTAAAAGTGAGTTTTATCACTGTTATTATTTTGAAAAACTCGGCGTAAATATATATGAAATTTTGGCACATCACTACTTTCCTATCGTTCATTGATTTGTCGCTGATGATGTCTACTGGCTTGTGGGAAACCAATTTCTAACGCCCTTTGATTTCCTCAAATTTTTATACGGTAAATAAGCCATATAAATTTGCCCGGGTCCAACAGTTTAAAGACTTTATTAAGACCATCTCCAACAACATCGTTATCCTGCCGGGGACGCTATTTTAGCGACCGAAACCCATCAAAACGAGACCCAGCAGCCTCGCCAAGGCCGTCGCCATTTTCTTGGACGCTACAGTACCTCGCCACAGGCGGCGAGGTTTGGCAAGATATCGCGAGCTCGCCAAGAAATTTCTCTCTCTCTCTCCCCTCTTGGCCAGAAAACACGAATCGCCGGAGGAGTGATCGTAAAATCGATTTGACCGAAGAAGGTTGAAGGTCTCGTCGAGGCGATGTCAATGGTCTAAGACTTGTCGTCGGAGAAGATGGCCGGAGCTCGCACGCCCGGTGAAGTTCCCATTGCGCGTGCAAAAGTGAGACCCACTTCTTGCGGTTGACATGCACGCTTTACAAAAGTACTGGTAGAAGATGAGTAAGACTGGTTTTTTTGTTGAGCCAAATGGCTTGGAAAATAGAGATGATATTTTTAACCTTTTATTAAACATTAGTGTATATCGCTCATTTTGTAGCCAATTTGGTGAGAATTTTGTTGAGTTTTTTGGAAATGCTCCAAGTCATGTTAATTTGGCAAGCAATAGACGATCAGACATTGACCTCCGTTTATTTGAAGATATAATTCATTCAAATAGATAAAGATATGGGTAAATTTCACTTACCTCCCTTAGGTTTCTAACAAATACAGAGACCTCATGTATACTTTCTAAAATTCCATTGCTTTCGCTTACTTTTCAAACTAATTGTCACTTAGCACCCTATTATATATTCTCCACCCTAATAAAAACCAGCCTTTTAAAAAAAAAAAATAGAGTTTAAAAAAATTTCAAAAAAATTAAACCATTCTTCATTTTTAAAAACAGCTTACAAAAAAAATGCATCGAAGAGATTTTTTTTCAAAAAAACTAGTTTTTGAAATTTTTTGTTGAAAATAGTCTTTCAAGGGAAACAAAACTAACAACTTTAAAATCTTAAGTTAACACCATTAACTTTAAGGCTTACAAATTTCAAACAAACTTATTTGCCAAGTTATACCCAAAAGTCATTTGGACAAATCCCAAACATCTATGTGAAGTACATGAACATTATTAATTGTTGTATCATTTGATTCTCTATTGTTTTACTGCAAATTTATTGAGATGGATGAAATGTTAGAAATGACAAATAGGTTCATTTGGGTGGTATACGTGTGATGTGTTCACATTGACGTTGTTAGGCTAAAGGATTTTTTTTTTTGGTAAATATTAAAGGATAAATTGGAAAAGTGGTGGAAGTACGAACGATGATTTGAAAATATTATTGTGTTTATAGGCCGTTGCGGATGGCTAGGGTACCGGTTGGTCCCAGAAAGATTCATTGGCATGTGTGCCAAATGCGATATTGTGGAAATTGTGTTCGACCCTAACGGACGATACGCCATGGGAATAAGCAGGGAGTGGTCCCATGACACAGTTGGGGTTAGTAGACATGGGAGGCCAGGAGATTTTCTTGTGGAAATGATTCATAGAATTCTCTAAGTTAATGGCTAGGAATGAAACGGATAATGTGCCATGTTTATGCTATTCTTTTGATATCAAACTGTTATATGAAGTTCTTGTAATATAATTGTTTCTCCATTTTTTGGGAAAAACTCAATGGCGCCGGCGGTTGTTGCGCAGGCGTGCCAGGACTTGTCGACGTCCAATGTGGAAAAGGGATGTCCGCCTTTTCTGACTTCGTATGTAGAGCGATTGTGTTCAACCCAAAGGGTGAGGCCGAATGTTGGTTCGTTGTTTGCCTCAAGAGGACTTAAAATTTCCCAACTGTGTGAGAAAATGAGAAGAATACGTCATAACGAAAAAGAAACAAACTTTATTACCGGTTTAAAAAAGTTTGGGTACAAAGAAATAGAAAACAAGATCTAGGCAGTCTAGAATCTTGTGGAACGATAAAAGAAATGACAAAACTCAACGGGGTTGAGTGAAAACATAGTGTGGCAGGAGCCAAAGTTTTGGGGTAACCGTGAGGTTGATGGTTGTGGAACCCGTTTCTATCTTGAGTTCTTGTATTTATAGGCAAAACTCCAACCGTCGCAAGCTTGAAATGAGGTCTCCCCCCCATTTTGAACGCTAACATGTGTCCCATGATTTTCCCTAATGCTAGGTAATGGCCCTTGGAAATCAGTTGAAAAATCACGTGGACCTTGTAATGGCCCGCCAAGTGTCCAATTTGCTTGCATATTTCTTTAGTTGGCAGTTTATAGAAGTTTATATTTTCCAATTGGAGTCAAAAGCCATCAACATGTAATGCCCACTTTCCTTAAAACATGGGATTTGATACCATGGAAAAAGGACTTGGGGTTGCTGATGTGCAAAACATCTTTGATCTTTGGAAAAAACCCAAATTTTTTTCAACCATCGCGCGTTCACCGCATAGAGCCCGTCAAATTTTCTTTAAAGTGTACCAAAAATCAACTCGATCGGATATGGTTAAGTGCCTCATCGGAACACAAATAACTTGAAAAAACATAGGTTCAGTGGTTTTGTTTCAGTGTTTGTGTTCATTTGTGTTCCATTTTTTTTCAAGGTATTTGTGTTCTGATGAGGCACTTAACGATATCCGATCGAGTTGTTTTTTGGTACACTTGTAGTACTTTCGACGAGATCTACGCGGTGAACGCGTTTAGATCGTCGCCGAAAAATTCCGCGCGCCGCCGCGCCATTTAACACGCCTAAGGCTGCACAGCAGCAACCCCAAGTCCCATTACCTGAGCCTTCCTATTTGCACGTTTTTGGGGAGGACATAATAAAAGGATCTTTAATTCAATAAGGACATCAACTTTTTCTTTAATGCCAAAAGGACAAATCACTTATACATTCCAAAAATCCCCCCACTAGCCAATAAAAGTGCCTAAACCTCCAAACCTAATGAAAGTGTTAAACCTAAACCCCATGCATGAAATGAAGTCTTAAAATCCTGGATACCCTATTTTTAAACTAAACTAAAACCCTATAATTGAAAAGTGCACCCTAAAAAAACCCTAGCAGAACCTTAAAAAAAAATAGAGTTTAAAAAAATTGCTAAAAAAAAAAACCCTATAATCTTCATTTTTAAAAATAAGTCACAAACCTAAAATGCCTAAACCCATTATACCCTACCCCCAAAGAGCCTCGCTTTGTTCGGATGAGTTTTCATACAGTTTTTGAAAAAGTCTTCCTCTCTCTCTATTCACTTTTGACCGGTAAAAACATCACATCTAAAACCCACGTCATTGTCCTCTCTCTTGCTTTCACTGCAAAACCCCAACTTGTGTGCCCTCTCTCTTGCTCTCATCCACACATTGAAGTGGGACCATGGAAAAATCAGCCATACTGGTAGACTTTTTGGTCAAGTGGACCTCATTTTCTAAAATGTTTTTACCGGTCAAAAGTAGACCCCATTTTCGAAAACTGTTCGAAAACCTATCCGAACAAGGCCTAAACCCCCTAAATTGAATCCCAAAAATAGAACTCACCCCCAAAATTAAAGAGAGAAAAATTAATGTTGTCCCACTCACCCAAAGCCCACACATGAGAGAGAGAAAGAGAGAGAGAGAGAGAGAGAGAGAGAGAGAAAGGAACGGCGTGGGGCAATTGATGTGACGGGTCACATCACAATTGTCAGTGATGTGAGCGTGAGTGGGACAATTGTTTTTGTCCGTGGGGCAAATTGCTTTTGTCCGCGGAAAATTCCTCCGCATGGTGAGCGTGAGTGATGTGGTTCATTAAGGGTATTTTTGTCTAGTGTTGTCCTTAAGACATTAAAAATTTCCTATCAATGTATTAGATGCCTTAAAATAAGTTAAGCTGGACTAAACACCATTTAAAACCCCAAATTTGTCCTTTAAACCAATTTTTTGTTTTCTTTTTTGGGCTACGCCCTTGAGCTCTCGTCAAATCCGAATAAATCAAAATGGCCCAAATTCTTTGATCAAAATTAGCTAGGTCATTTGATACAATTAAATTAATGCAGCCCATTAATTTCATTACTGAATTTAGTCCAATTTGGTCCAAAAATAGTACTTTTTGGCCCTTTAGGAAAAAAATGCCAAATTTGGGTGTAAACAATAATTAAAGGTTAGAAAGTATGGGTTAGTGACTGGGTGGCTTATCGCTCATGGTGTTATTATTGACCTTGGTATTTCATACCGGGTATAGAAGGAGGAGAAGAGCAATACAACCAAGAGGGAGGATTCGCTACTGATCAAACTCGATCCCAGTGAAGACTGGGACCTTAATTTATAATCGTACTCTATTTTGGAACAATGTAATTATAAAAATGTTAAATTTGCCTTTGGCATATTGTAACTAAGTTAACTCTGAAGATAAATTTCTTATTTCTGCTACAATTAAAGAAGATCTTTTGAGCTCCCCTTGTAAGCATGGGTGCAAACTCGAAAACGTCTTTCAAGTGCATCCAAACTACTAAATTCGCAAGAACGAGAATTAATAGCTAGTGGGGATCGTAAATTAAAGATTGAAAGATCATACCTGAAATGATTTAAGTGGAAGTATGAATATTTGCTTCCGATCCTACGCGACGGCTATGTCGAATGCATGCAAGTATATAGTGCCTACTACTGAACTGTCACCCCAATTGTTTGTCGAGTAGCTCAATTCCTAATAATGTCCGACCGATGGATCATGGATGGCATTGTGTGTGTGTGAACGCTGACCCAAAAGATGAAAGCTAAAACTTGGGATATTTTCACTTAACTCCCCTGAGGTTTCTGACAAATACAAGGACCTCCCCTACACTTTTTGAAATTTCACTGCCCTCCCTTACTTTTGAAAGTAATTGTCAGATTCCCCCTTCCCGTCAATTTGCGGTTAACGGGGTTAAGTTTGCATAGGAAATGACTTTGCTGCCCCTTGGTATATAAATCTAACACTTCCCATTCCCATCCCCATTCCCATCTCAGTCGATCCTTTTTCCAGTCCAGAGTTCAACGTAGAGAGAGAAAGAGAGAGAGAGAGTGAAAGAGAGACTACGGGAAGTAGAGAAATCACTTGGAGTCTTGGAGATTCTTCAGTACTCATCAAAACCATTGCATTCATCGTGTTTACCGCTATAGAGATGTAGATCGAAGTGAAGGAAAACCCTAGTTTGGACGTTCTGGAGATCTGAAGCCCCCGAGGTATATTTC
The DNA here is from genome assembly GCA_016920895.1 of Vaccinium myrtillus. Classification (NCBI taxonomy): domain Eukaryota; kingdom Viridiplantae; phylum Streptophyta; class Magnoliopsida; order Ericales; family Ericaceae; genus Vaccinium; species Vaccinium myrtillus. The sequence goes on along the minus strand of CM029276.1, from coordinate 27,722,418 downwards.
CTTCCTCATGTTGACGTATTGGTCATCATTTTACTTTGATTTTGCTGTTTTTATCACGAATCGGGTGGTAAAGGGTTTTGATTTTTCTATTTTACCAATTCGGCTCATACAACGATCGAGAATCACACATCAAAAGGAACAGTAAAACGAGGTAATCGATTTAGATCACAAATTGACAGAATCTGGTGGGAAAATAAATTGGGGGTTCTTGGAGTTTTTGGATTTTTTTTTTCAGATTTCTGAAATTTTTTTTATCACAAGGCTTGCTGCCTTTTCTTTTTACATAAATCATTTAAAACCCTAGACAGATTTGGGTTAGTTGCAAAAAAAAATGGGGGTTTTTTGGAATGGGTACATATTTTTTTTATTTTTTACAGATTTTCGACATTTTTTGATCGCATAGCTATACGTTCTGTTCTTAACAGAAGTATGTTAACGTTATGTATTCCCTCTCCCCTCATGTGTGCATAAGCAACTCCATCATGGGCATTGAGCATTGTGGTGTCATCTTGTTTTTCTGTTTTGGTAATCTACTTGTCAGTTTTCCTTGTCTGATGCCAAGTCAAAAACATCGTGATGTATTGATTTGTTTGTCAAAGAAAAGGTTTCTTCAAAATTTAAAACAACTCTGTGCTAAAATAGTGCCTCCTTTTGTTTTTCTGATTTGGTAATCTATTGGTCGGTTTCCTTGTCTGATGCTAAAGTAAAAAACATTACTGATGTGTTGATTTGTGTTTATCAAAGAAAAGGTTTCTTGAAAATGTAAAGCCGCTTTGTGGTAAAAAGACAGAAATACATACTGGAAAAAACTTTTTTGTGTTCACATACTTCAAAAATGGGGGTTTTTTGGAATGGGAGTTTCATAACTTTTATTTATGGTTTGTGTTCCCATCGTCCCAACTGACCCAATATTAGTCATACCAACTTATAAATCTGTATTTACCTTGTGTCCTTACACTTGTAGGAGGGTACAAGGGGAGAGAACATCGCAGCTTCTCAGGGGGGGACACAACCATCTCAGTGTCTGACCCAACTGACCCAACATTTTTAAGGTATTTTTCCTAAGAATATGACTACTGAGTTTATGTTTTGATGCTGAATTAGTAATGCTTTGATGCTGAATTTTTTTTCCTTCTTTAAAATGCAGAATCTAAAGATAATAGAGCACCTTTTTGTGAATGTTTTTGTATAGCATCAAAGCAGTTGTTTGCATATATGTAGGATGCTTAGCACGTAAGTATTTAGGAACACCTTTTTGTGGATATTTTGGCTCAGCTGGTATAGGATGAATGATGATGTTGGGGTACACCCACTTTTTGTAAAGTACTTATGTAGCTGTTATGTAATGAAGGGTATGGTGGCAAGAGATGTTAGCTCCTTTTTGTATGGCTATCATATTGTTTTGTGGCATTCCTAGAAAGAATAGAAGAAGGGTGTAGACACCCCGATTTTGAACCCGGGATGCACTCGAGCATTTCCAATGATGATGAAGCGGATCAATCATGACTACCTGGAACTTGTGAGAATGACTTGAACTTGATCAAAATCAGCCAAACACCACCCCAAACAATCAAAATATGCCAAATCAACCCAAGCACTGTTGAACCAAGCCAAGCCAGCAAATTGCCATCAAGGGCATTGAGCGCTCCTCAAGCCCATGGAAAGCACCTTGAGCGCTCAAGCCCACGGCTTTGAGCGCTCAACTCTGATCCAGTCAGCAACTTGCAGAGTATCTCATCATGAGATTTTCTGCATGGGAGCGTCTGGGGATGATCTTATACGATCTCTATACGTACAATGTACTCCACTAACTCCAAAAATACACCAAAAATACTCCTAAATACAAAACCCACTCTTTCTCTCTCCTCTCTTCCCTCCCACTCACTCTATAAAAACCATCTAACACCCCTGGTTTTAGAGGTTACCAACTCTCACACTCCAGCTCCTAAATCCTCCAGAAAATCGATCATCTATCTCTCTCTCTACAAAACTACTCTTTCACCATCAAAACCACTGGGAAAAACCACTTTTCAAATCCAGAAATTCAGTTCTTGATCATCAACCAACCACACACATTGTCTAATTCGTCCAGAATATAAACCAAAACATCCACAATCATCCATCCCCAAGCTCAGAATCAAGTTCAAACTACAAGCATTTCCAAAAGGTAGTAAAACATGTGATGAACTCACTGTTTTGGTTCATCTGAGGAAGACCAGTTAGTTCAAGCAAGTTCATTGTACTTACATTGAACTCACAAAGGTCTAAAAATTGTTTAGAAAGAGTTTTCAAATCTGCAGTCACAACAGGGGTTGAGCGCTCAAGCTTCAGGCTTTGAGCGCTCAAGCCCAGTTCTGAACAAGTTTATGGTTTCCTGATTTTTGTGCTTTTTTTTTTTTGTTATTGATCATCATTTAAAAGTAACCTGTGTTCATGTAACTCTCAATACAGCTTATTCTCATCTTAAAATCACATGCATGAGCATTGGTTAACTATTTTATGATGATCGAAAATCAAAACCTTTGCAAATCTCATCTTTGAGTACAAAAGGGTAACTGAAATCATATTCATTTGCTTCTGTTTAAAGTCCCGAAGGTCCTGAGAATCATCAATCACCCTTTTTAAATAAGAAATTAGAAAGCCAGTTTATGGCTTGAGCGCTCAAGGTCATTAACTTGAGCGCTCAAGCTGTTCTTGGGCAGTTTGCTGATTGATTGTTGTTTCGATGATGGACCATGGTTTAGCATGTTAATTGTGTGTGTGAGTTATTGTCGTTGTGCTCAGGGTCTGGATTCCTCCCTCATTCCTCTATATTCAAATATTTCCTTGTTAATTCATTGAGATTACACTCTTTTTATCTTTCTTTAAGAGATCAATCAGTTTATTCTTATTTGTTTCTCCTGGAAAGACCCTTGATAAACGTTTGATCTCATAAAGAAGCTGTAAAAAAGTATAATTTTGCAGAGGCTAGGAACTGGTTTGAGCGCTCAATCTATGAGTCTTGAGCGCTCAAACTGGTTTGAAGAGGTTGAGCGCTCAAGCCTTTGTCTTTGAGCGCTCAATCCCTGTTCTGGGACCCAGTTTGTGAAACAGTTTAATTGGGCCTCATGTTTGTAATTTCTGGGATTGTAGTATAGTTCCTGTATTTTCTCATTTCTTGTAAATATTTGTAATAACTTTACTTGTTATCATCATCATCATTCACGTAAATCATCAAGCACAAGCATCCACTTTAGGTATACATTTTTATGATTTTATTGTTTATGTGATTCCCATTCCCGACCTCCCTATTTTGTGAACAAATTGAATTTTGAATATTTCTAAAAATCCCACGAAACATCGAGTAGAGACCGGTTCACGGACCGGGCGAGAGGGGTGCCGTAAAACCCTTCCCCTCTCGTAACCAAACCCCCGAATCCGAGAAATCTTTGGTTCTACCATGATCGGTAAAATCTTTTTCAACGGGCAACGAGTCATGTTTTTATTGGTTTCTCGGGTTCGGACCTAAAATCCGGGTGGCGACTCAAACAATCATAATCTTTTCGAAACGCGAACCGAACCGTTTTCCGGTGGGCCGTCCACAAAGGGAGGAAGGTGAAGCTCTACCTTTGTAATGCACTTATGTAGCTGTTATGTAATGAAAACCTGGGTAATGATGGCAGGAGGTAATTGACATGCAATAACATTTTGTAATGACTGACTTATGGTTTGTATTCATGGGTGGATTATGAGAATGTCTGAAAAAAATCATGTGATTTTGGTTTGTTTTATTACCTTATTTTACATTCCATGGTTTCTTCTTTTTTCTTTTTTCTTTTAATTTCAATGGTTGTATATTGAGAAAAATGAATAGGCTGCTCATTCATTACAAAATAGACCTCTTTTATTCATTACAAAATGGGGCACTACATTTGTAGAAGAGGACATGTCCTTGCTGTGAGTGTACATTTTTTTTCCCAAAAACAAGAAATGCATTTTTTGAATTTAAAAAAAGAAAAAAGAGAGATTATATTATCTTGTAAATGTTAAAGAGAGAAGTTGAGTTGTGTGAATTTGCTGTGTTAGGACCCTTGTGGTGGGGTGTATCCCTTTTGTAGTCGGAAGAATGAGAGGGAGGGGTAATATGGGCATTTACAATGGAAAAATTGATGATGTCATCATTTTCTGTTACTTTTACTAACAGAAGTGGATGGAGGGGGGAATCTGACAATTACTTTCAAAAGTAAGGGAGGGCAGTGAAATTTCAGAAAGTGTAGGGGAGGTCCCTGTATTTGTCAGAAACCTCAAGGGAGGTAAGTGAAATTTACCCTTTTGGTTATGTAACGTGTGGTGTTTTTTGTAGTATTTGAAAGGATTTTGATTTGCATTTCAATTGTGAGAATTAGTCCCCTAGGTGATACAGTGATAGTTGACGGTTGACAAGGTCCACTCATTCCTCAACCACTCCCCACGTACAAACACAAAAAAAAACTCTGAAAATCATTTTCATGCAGCCCTTACCCTGTGGTTTCTCTTTCACGGCAGCTCTGACCCTGTCGTTTCTCCAAATGCCTTTATTAAAGAGAATTTAATGTCCACTAGTTAGTATACTTGTATTTTATGGAAATAACTACAATACACACTTATTAAAAGTGTGTACCATATACACTTATTGTATAGTTCAGATTGTGTCACCTCATTGGCAATTGTAACATTTTTTAGTTTTTTGTAACTTTTCAGCAATATGATTTGTAACATTTTCTATGATTCGTAGTAATATTTTGGTGTGTCTCGTAACTTTTATAAAAAAAAAAATTGTAGCTTTGTAGGGGTGTCTATGATACACCTTATTGTAGCTTTTTCTTGTATTATACATCGTTCTTCTATGCCAAAATGCTACAATGGCTTTGTATCTATACCATGTCATTGCGGCCTATTTTGAGATCTCACAAAAATGATTCTTGCTGTTTACTATATTTAAAATAACTTTTGAGTCGCCTTTTAAAACATTAAGCTCACACTACAAGAAAAAATGTCTACAGTGAGGATTGAGTTTCTTCGCCAAAGCACCAAATTTCCTCACCAGGTTTACTTGCCATCGCAAAAGGTATTCTAGCGAGGAAAAATAAATTTCCTCACCTAATCTGCCAATTGGCGAGGAAATTTTGTTTTCCTCGCCTATTCGGAACAATTGGTGAGGAAATTTTTCCTCGCCTATTTTGACCAATTGGCAAGGAAATATTGTTTTCCTCGCCTATTCTGACCATTTGGCGTGGAAATATTTCCTCGCTAAAACTCCTGAAACTAAAAAAAGAAGGAATCCAATTCCAACATCTCCGCCTCTGATGGAATCAAACTCGTGACCTCCTCTCAAGCAACGTGCACCCCATCCACCACACCAACTTCCATTTCAATGGAAAGTTCAACAACTTTTAATATATAACCTTTTGTAGTTCTTTTCACCTCACTATTTTTTAAAAATATTTTTATCTAATTTTAGTCTCTTTGTTGAATTTCTTTAAACTTCTTTCTTAAATCTTTTAATGTTATTTGTTTTTACTGAAATTTTTATTTTTTATAATTTGATATTTTCCTATACCCTTTTATAAGTCTTTACTTGTAGAATTACTTACCTTTGCATTTATATATTTTTGTTTATTTTTAAATTTTGTGAATTGATAACCGATTAATGAATTTCGTTCTTCCCCTTCCTCTGGCTTTTCATCGCAAGGAAAAAAAAATTATTACCAAAACTGACTCATGAGAATGTTTTTGGATGGTCTCTACCTTCGTAGGCATTGACTTGTTACGTTTGTGTTATGTTTGACTTGAATGATCTTGTATCGAGAGTACCTTGAATATCTGGACTTGACGAAGTAAAGATTAGTTTCTTACCCTTAGAACAATTAATTTAATGTGAAAATTATATTCGTCCGATTACTTTGTCATGCTTACAATTAGATATTTGCAACGATATTTGTGCTACTACTTTTTCTATCTTCCAATTTTTTATTTTTATTTTTCAAATCTAAATAAATCAAGCAGCAACATTTGGAAATATATATTTTATTTTCTATGCCAGTCAGATTTTCTAATTTTGATACCTATGTAATGATTGTAACACATAAATCTTAATTCACTTTCTAATACATGATAGTATGATACCCACCTTTGTTTCAAAATGGATGATCATTTTAGAAGACCAAATACCCACCTTTGTTTCAAAATGGATGATCATTTTAGGAGACCAAATCATTATTCTACTAGAGTAATAATAATAATAGATTTGTATGCAAATGACATGATCAATATGATATGTATACATTTAGTCTCACTAATTAGTGTGTGCATACGGCGAATAAGTTCTTTTATTATAATTTTATGGTATCATAAATAGGATAAGTGTTTAATTTGAACTACTTATTTATTTTACATATTAAATACCGATTATAAATTTACACAAGTATGGTTTTGCGAAACATTTTTTGATCTTTGAAGTGTCAAACTATTGTGAAATAGAGTAAAAATAAAAATGAAAAAACTACGATAGTCATATGCAATGAGTAATTATTCCATGCTTCTAGAGTAATATGTGATATTTTAGAGTTACATTACCATGCATTTACGTGTAACGAGTGATTATTACGTCTTATTACAACCAAATGAGACATACATGACTTGAAAAGTTATCAAAAATTGACTTGCGTGTGCCCCACCTCTAGCATGTGGAAAACCCCAATACGGGAAAAAACCATGGAAATGAATCAAATCTTCGATTTTTTGGCGAGGAAACATTTATCTTAGCTTTTTGGAGAGGAAATATAATTTTTGTCATCAAATGGGTGGTCTTTAGCGAGGAAATGAATATTTCCTCGCCAAATCTTAGCTTTTTGACGAGGAAAAATAATTTCGTCGCCAATCTTAGCTTTTTGGCGAGGAAAGATAAATATCGTCGCCAAATGGGTGCCCTTTAGCGAGGAAATATTCATTTCGTCGCCAATCTTAGCTTTTTGGTGAGGAAAGATAATTTCGTCGCCAAATGGGTGCCCTTTGACGAGGAAAGTTAATTTCGTCACCAAATGGGTGCCCTTTAGCGAGGAAATATTCATTTCCTCGCCAAATCTTTGCTTTTTGGCGAGGAAATATAATTTCGTCGACATAGAGTACTCTTTGCCGACGAAAGCAATTTCCTCGCCATAGAGACCCATTTGGAGAGGAAATTTGAATTTTCTCACCACATTTCGTCGCCATAGGTAATTTTTCTTGTAGTGTCAATCAGATAAACATAAATACTTGGTCCAATTTTTCAAAATTTTCATTTAGAATCGAGGCCCTGATTTCTAAATGAGAATTTGTAATTGGATCAACCAATTAATTTTATCTGATTGAGATGATTTTTTTCAAACCGACTCCAAATATATTTTTTAAATTAATGAGCGGTTTAGATTATTCATGTGGGAACTTAGAATGATCCTCATAAACAGGGACGGATTGAAGTGGGGCACGTATCCCTGCTCAAAACTCAAAAAAATATTATGAGTAGTAATATATAAGCATAATTATGTAATATAATGTTATATTTAGCATACACACTTATATATATCTCAAAAATAAAAATGTAGAATTAATCTTGCGCTTCAAGTTTCGTTGACTGGTTAACTTATAATTATTGGTTTATAAATTGTTTATTTATTTGAATATTTATCTCTTGATTTTCTTTATTTTTAACCGTCATGGAGAAATATTTTTAAAACTATCTCGGTCATTCTAAAGACTTGTCAATGTTAATATAAACCATACTCCAAAACTTGTCTAAGATTGTGCGCTCATTTTTGGATTTTCTTTATTAAAAGTATGCATCATAGATTTTATGCATGGTCACTATTGAATGTCTTTATTTACAAAGATCATTGTCTAGGATAAAATTCATGACTATGATTAATAAGATGACCCCGCTAGAATATATTCCTAGATTCGTCCCTGCTCATAAAGCAGTTGGTATCCTATCGGCAAAAGGTCATTGGTAAGCATAGTCCAGCTCTTTTCTATATGAACTTTTACAAATGTTGCCCTAATACTTTCAAACTGTATCCATTCTACCCCTTTTTTTTTTGCTGTAGGATATACATACAGGGGTTAGCGGCAAAGGCGAAACTATTGAAGGGGGACTTGGTGGCACGGGCCACCCACAGGTCCCAACCTTTCACTAATATATGTATTTTTTGGGGCTACTATGCATGATTAATCTTTAAATATGTGTGCTTCTCGGGATTAAATGCTCCTCCATTCCAAAAAAAAGATTGACCGGTCACCAAAACGAGAATTAAAATAAATGCCTTTTGGTTCAAAGAGTTTTTCCTTTTCTCCCATAAGATATTAAATATCCAACGCATTTTTTAAATTTTTGAAAAATTTGTTCAAATAACAATATTATCTAACTCATTTTTTTAATTTTTTAAAAATTTGTTTTGATAACAATATTATCCTTTATATTTTCCCGGTTTAACGGATCGAACATTCGTTTTTTGTGACGGTGGGAGTATATGATCATTTTGAGTACCACCTTCAAGTTCAAATCTTGTTTCCGTCACTGATTAGCTGGAAAGTTAAGACTGCTTTTCTTTATTGAACTCTAGTTATGTTCTTGTGTTAAACTGTTTTTGTTTATGTGTGTGAGGAAATCATCTTCTTTACGGAGTACAAATGAAATTTCGCGAACTGTGTTAGCAGGTGTTTGCGAGTAAACAAATCATCCCAAAGAGTACGAACACAAAAAAACCACCACTTATTTGCCCTTGAACAGTCATATTAGATTTTATGATAAAAAAAACATAAAACACAATAGTAATTAAATTAATTATACTTTTTAATAAATAATTCCTTTTATTAGTTATATCTAAAATTAAAATATTCAGTTATTATTTTTTTATTATTCATTTCAATAATATTTCGAAGTTTAATTTTTGATTTTTTTTTCCCGGGGACCCAGTTTTCCAAAAGATTTTAGCACCCAGGTGCTAAAATCATGATTTTTCAAATCAAAAAATGAAGTGGTTCCGTATATCGTTTTTCAATTTTTTTGCACCAAACTAAAGTACACGAGGAGTACTTTAATTTGGTGCGAAAAAAATCGAAAAACGATACACGGAACCACTTCATTTTTTGATTTAAAATATCATGACATTAGCACCTGGGTGCTAAAATCTTTTGGAAAACTATATACGTGTTTAATAATAACTAATAAGTAATTTTTATGTTATTCCCCAACAATGTCAAATTCTAAAGTATAAAAAAATTTAAATTTTTTTGTATCAAGTTAAAGACCTCAATTTGTAGTTTAATTTGGTGCAAAAAAAATTAAAAAATTATGCACAAAAGTATTTCATTTTTTGATCGGAAGGAAATCGCAAGAAACCAATAATGTCAAGCATTTAAAATTCCATTCGGTTTCTTTTTAAAAACAGTAAAAAAAAAAAAATTAAAAAAAATCGCAAGGGGTAAGGGGAGGGTTATAAAACCAGGGGGTGGGGGTAATTTCGTAGGGGTATAAGGGGGGTATAAATTATAAATTAGTAATTGGGTGTTATTAATTAGTGAGGGGAAGGGGAATGAAGGGGTATTATTCGGGTGGGGGTATTAAGTCATTCGGGTTCCAAATTTTTGCCAAATCAAGGATAAAATTGTGGGACCGGGATAAGGGGAGGGGGTATAACTTAATACCCCCTCTAATGTTGCAGCCAATCGGGCCCTTAGTGACACAAAAAGCTACACCTACACGAAGGGCGGGAAGTCGACATGCACCACAAGTGTGTGTAAATTTGTGGGAAGTGGGGACCCTAGCGTGGGCTTTCTCGTGTGCGTCTTTGGTGTGCGACATCCAAGCTGTTGGATGTGTTTTCAATGGTCCTGATTTCATCTCGGTACTTTGCAGATCCGAGCCATCCTTTGCCAAGATGAAATCCGAACTGTTGATTGCCGATATCAACGGCTCGGATGCGTATACCAGGGTTGCACACCAACACCCCCAGTGTGGCTGCAATAATCCGAATTTAACTATAAAAGGATTGTAAATTTTCTTTACAGTGAAAATAATACGTTAATAATCCTAATCGTACACATTAAAGTCGCACTTTATTGCGACTTTCGTGAAATTGTATAAAATTCATCGTATTTCTTCCCCTGTGTAACGTAATTTACAAAACTTCTTGCATAAAGTCAACCTTCTTCTAAAGTCAACCGCACATATAGAAAACTATGTAAACTTAAATATCTCAATTCTCAAATGACAATCCGACGATTTCACAAACATTACATAGAAAATGCTAAGTAGTCAAAAACCTACCCCGAATATGGAATTCATGGTTCTGATAAACACCCAAGTGAGTCTGAACCAATTAATTTCACTTTTTGGAAAAAAATTGGGAAAAAATTTATGGGTACCTAGTATTGCTCTTCACAAAAGCAACAATAATCTCCATTTAACGATCTAAACTCGATCTAATTTGACGAGTTGAATTGTTACTTCTCAAGATTTCGTGATGTAAATTACCCATATATTTCGCCTAATTTGACATTTTTAAGGACTTGGTTATGTTAATTTGGGTAGGACAAATATAATACGAATAAACAAACTCAAAAAAAGAGCTGATGTGAATGATCTCTCCTTCCTCTGCTCTTTGCCCCAACCGGCAAATATCCTACTAGAAAGTGGTGGCTAATGAGCCTGGTGTTGTGATTGTTGGCCTTTTATACGGGACGCGGGGACGCTGCTGTGCAGCTTGTGCACAACAGGTGTTGTTGTAGACACCCCAATTTTGATCCAGAAAACCTCTCAAGCATTCCCAATGATGAAAATGTCCGATAAGAGCATGCGAAGCTTGATTGATTGCTTGAAACCCCTCCAAAACCTCTTCAAAATAAACCTGAGTCTACATCACCTTCTGGTACATTCAAAACCCTTTTTATTGATATATAATATGTCCCAATCCATTTTGAAATGAGGGAGATGTGCACATTTCACTAAAATGACTTGTTTTCCCGACCTTCTGAGGGAAAAGTTGTCATAGATTTTGATGTATAAATCATATTGGGTTCAAACCACTTGGTTTAGAAAGTAGGCTCAATTACCTTTCCAACGCTTCAAACCATGCGCAAAACAGAGTTCGGTAGCACCCAGAGCTAGGGGTGGCAATTTCACCCAAAATCGATGGATACCCGAACCAAACCGAACCTATCGGGAAGGTTTTTTTTATTTTTTCCTGCCCATGGGGCGGGTTTGGTTTTCAAAACATGATATCCGACTCCTCCATTTGGATTTGGATTCTCCTTTGGTCTTACCAAGTATTCTCCAAACCCAAACCAAATCTAAATTCCATTCATCCATATAATATTACTTATAGGATATGTTAGCTATCCTCATGTCTTCTATTGCTTCTGAGTCGGCATTTAGCACTAGTGATAGATTGATGACTCCGCATCGTAATCGATTTCATCCAAAAACAATGGAGGCATTGATGTTACTTTTTTTTATTTTAATATATAATATTTTTCTTTCATATGTTCATTAATGGAATGAATATTAATGCGGGTTTGTTGTTGTCATTGCGGATAAAATCTAAATCCATATGGTTTGATGTTATTTTTTTTTTTTTTTGGTGCACTAAAAATTATACCCGGTCGGATATAACGGTTTGGATTTGGGTATAGATAAATACTTTGGGTTTGGGTATGATAATCACAAAATCCGGACACAAACCGATCCATTGCCATCCCTACCCGTTTGGTTTTGGAAAAGTTTGGAATTGATTGATTGAATGGAGATGCCTCAAGTCCAGATGACGCCCGAACTTTGAACTCTAGGCGCCCTTTGGGACTCACTCCAGCCACTTGCATTCCAAGGTAAAATGGGCGGGAAGGAGCATCTTGAAGACCATTTCTGAAATTTTTTGCAGTAGTGGAGGGGTGATGATGGTCCTAAGGTGACCCCCTTGATTAACCCCTAAGGTCATCCTAGTGGCCTTTTTGGGCCTTTTCTTGCCTATGTATTCCCCCTCTCCTCCTCCATTTGGGTAAGGATCAAGTCTCCCTCGTTCTCCTTACTGTTATGTTGCTGAAATACCTCCAGAAATTCCATTCCAATTCACCCCTCTCAATTCCATTCATTCCCAACCATCAAACCCAATCTCTTTGCATTTCAACTCAACCTATTTTCATCTCTCACAACCAAATCCCAAATTCAACACCTATAATCTGTCCCCTATAGCTTCAGAAACTAAAACCCATTTCACTCAACCACCAAACAATACCCAAACTAGTTTCAAAAGTCATCAATCAAGCTTTTCAAGGTAGATTTTCTACCTAAAATAGTGCTCGAGGGCCCTGAGGGGACACCCTCTTAGTTCTTACTAGTTCTCTATATTATGAGCTTTGAAGGGTTCAAAATATCACAGAAAGAATCAATCACTTGCACTGGGTATTTATAGGCACCAAAGGTCTGAACCCCCAGGTGGCCTGGACTCGCCTAGTACAAACGCCTAGACCCCATTCTCCTTGCTATGTTTTCTGTCTTATTTACACTCTTTTGGGTTCCTCGGAGTATTAATAGGTCATTGGCACTTCTTGTTGTCATTGCATGATTCAAATGGTCATTTCAAAGCATGGTTTTTGGTGTCTTGAAAACAAGTTGATGTTTTTTTTTTTTTAAAATATGTGAATTTTACCCTCAGCAAGTTGTTGTTTAAAAGAAGGGATTTTTCATTTTGGTCAAGGAGTGCATGATAACTTTTGATGGTTTCAAACAACATCAGAAATGTCACATTGGGTGGAGAGAGTGCATCATGGTTGTTTGTACTCATCATATGACCTTTTAAAGCATTTTATGATCAAATCCATCTTATACCCTTTTCTTCCTCTTTCTTAGCCATTAACTTACTTTGAGATTCATCATATGCATAAAAAGGATCAGTTTGACATTTTTCATTTCAACCATCAAGCATTCTAAAATCATGGTTTTCCAAGTTTACATCACATTTTAATGTTAACCTTCACGTTCATAAAGGCACCAAACATTACAGTATATATGCAAGAACAAGCACGAAAAGTTGCATTTATTAATTGTTTTGAGACCTGGCTTGAAGGAGATTTGTGTCTGATAAGTATTCCAAGCACCTGTATTGAGGGATTCCAGGCGCCCATAGTAATTCCAGGCGCCTTGAGTATCCTATTCCAGGTGCCCACATCTACTCCAGGCGCCTGGGTTTGTCTAGTCCAGGTGTTCAAATTGCTATCTAGGTGTGGTTAACGTGATATTTGTGGTTGCTTTATGGATCTTTTCAGGGTAGTTCGAGCATGATTTAGTGAAGTTTAAGTATTTTGGGCATATAGATCAATCACTCATGACATTTTACACAAGCATCCACGCCCACCTCATTAACTTTGTTGGTGCGTTCACGTGCTCCCGCATGATTTTTTGAAAAAAGTCTGTATAAACAACATTTTCAAAATCCCTTGAGCATTGAGTAGAGACCAATAATCATGCCTAGCGATAAGGGTGTACTTTAAATTCCTTCCCCTCTCGTAACCTAGCTCCCAAACCCGAGGAATCTCAATAAAAGTAGACTAGTGAAATGTTTTCTATTCCGAGGGCAAAAAAGTCATTTTTCAATTGGTTTCTCGGGTATGGTCCTCAAACCCGGGTGGCGACTCCTGTCAATCAATCAAACCGGCATTCCAGACTACATTTTGTGATATCCGGCGGGGTGTCAACAGCTGTGTAGAATCCGGGCCGTCCGTTACATGGATGGATGGCCTATACAAACAATTCGCGCCAATAATTAACTATTCGCGCGAATAGTTTGTTGTGGATGGTTTTGATTCTGCACAGCAGCCTCCTCCCCGCTTCCTATGCGTTCGAACCAACGTTATGGAATGTGTTAGTACTATAGTTGACTATCACACTTTAATGTGACTTTCGTGAAATTGTATCTTATTGAATAAAAAATTAATTTCAGCATTTCCTTTTGTGAAATTCATCGTATTTCTTCCCTTATTTAAAGTGAATTTACAAAACTTCTTGCATAAAGTCAACCGCATGTGTTTGAAAACTATGGACATTACATGTGTTTGAAAACTGGACATTACATGTGTTTGAAAACTGCATATGTAAATTTTAAATATTTCAAAAGACCATCCGATGATTGCTCAAACAAGGGGAAAAAATTGTTTCACGCTTTAGATTAGTAAATGAATTCCGAAAGTAAATGTCCCCCAAGTCAACCTTCTTCATGTAGATCCACAACATTTTCTTTTCTGCATAGGTACCGACTCTGTGGTGGTGACCTTCTTCTAAAGTCAACTGCATATGTCGAAAACTATGTAAATTTTAAATATTTCAAATGACAATTCGATGATTTCTCAAACAAGAGGAAAATATTCTTTCACCCTATAGATTGGTAAATGAAGTCCGAAAGTTAAGGTGCCCACAAGTCAACCTTTTTCAGGTAGAGCCACAACATTTCAAAACGGTAAATTTAGGGGTACCGACCTCTTTTGTACCGACCACGCACAGATGGCGCGGGAGACTCCTTTGTGGTCCTAAACAGTCAATCCGAACCGTTTATTCATCTCAAAATCGAATCCCGAGTGGGCCTACGCGAGAATCGCTGCCATCGGACGACCCTATGTGCTCGATCCAAAATCACCCCATTTCATTCACTTGTGGATCAATGAAATTCGGATTGAGATAAATCATACGATTCGGATTGACCGTTTGGGACCCACAAAGGGGTCCCCGACGCAGTCTCTGCGGGGTCGGTACAAAGCGATCTGTACGTATAGAAGGGTTGCATAAAAAATGCCAAAGTAGTCATAAAACTTACTCTGAAAGTAAAATTAGTGGTTCAGATAAATACCCAAGTGATTAATCTAAACCACTTATTTCACTTTCAGAGAAATTTTCGGGATAAGTTTTTTGAGTACCTAGTATTGCTCTTCACAAAAGCAACAATAATCTCCCGTTTCACAATCTAAACTCGATCCAATTTGACGAGTTGAATCGTTACTTCTCAAGATTTCACAACGTAAATCACCCATACATATATTTTGCCCGATTTGACATTTTTAAGGACTTGGTTGATTCATGTTAATTTCGGTAGGACACATATAATTCGTTCAGATAGAGATATAGATACTTGCTCAATTTCGCATCACATGAGAAATCACGAACGTGATCATCATACAAAATGATCTTTGATTCCTTTATAAAAGTGGAGGCTAAAACGGGCTCACAACATTGATTTTTTCTTCTCCTCATTGAGTGCACACAAAATGAACAATCTAAAAAAACTTGAACAAGATTTTTCAAGCTTTCAAAAAACCAAACGTCCAAGCAAAAATGAAGATGGACATTCATTAGGAAAACCAACACCCAAAACTCACAGCCAAAACCCAAAACTTACAAACCCATGTGAAGAATTTACAACAAAAATAACAATTTACAGGTTTCTTCTCTATGGTTCCATATTTTCTTTTGTCTACTTTCCTCCTTTTCTTTTTTTTTCATGCTTCCATTTTCTTTTGTCTAATGTCTGACAAGTTGGTGGGGGGAGAGCTTTAACAAGAGGACAACTCCGATGTGTTGGCAGCGGTGTTGCCGGATCTTGGTTGCCGTAGATGCGCAATCAGTGTCTCCGCCTGTCAACATTTCCCACACCACAAGCAGACAAAAATACGCTCACTCCGACAGGTTACGACAACAGAACATGGAATAAAATTACAGAAAAAGACAGAGCATGTTAATAAAATGAGATTGATATTGGCACTCCCTTTTTCTCTATTGACACTCCTTTTTTTTGTCTCTATATGTAAAGTGTAAGAAGTGTCAACAAAGAAAAGGAGAGTGTCAATAACATTTTCCTAATAAAAATCTATTTCTAATCGAACAATTAAATATAGATGTAGGAGTATTTGATTAATAAGCATAGGACACGGGGTGGCTGCTGTGCATCCACCGCACAACAGCTGTTGTGCACCATCCGAAAGCCGTCATTCTTTCGAATGAACTGGGTCCGATTTTACCTCAAGACTTTGCATTCGAACCGCTTCGTTCGTGCGTATAAGATGAAATCTGGACCGTCCCATTCAAGTGTTGTGCGGGGGCTGCACAGCAGCCACCCCAAATCCATAAGCATATGTTTGGCGCCCACATTAAAATATGAAAAATGAATTGTCTTCTAATAAACAAATGAGTATTACAACTACAACGAAAACAGACACACACAAAAAATAATATGCATTTAGTATTATTATCTTTCTAAGCAAAACAACAACCGACAAAAAAAAAAAAAAAAATTCCTACAAGAGGAGGGGGCCCTGCTGTGCCCGTAACAACAAGCTTCTGTGCTCCAATTTCGGGTATTGTCCCAAGATCGAAAATATAATCTGATCCATTGTTCATTGTTTAAAATTAGACGTGTGTTGTATCTCAATAAAAAAAATTAAATTGATGGAGCATCGGTAGCCTACTGATCAAATTAGATAATGTTACTTTGTACTTTTTAAATTGTACTGTATTTGTTACTCCCTCCCTCCCAATTTAAATGCTCCCTACGATTATGCGTGTTTTTTTTAAAACTCTTATAGTTTTCATTCTATAATGTATTTTATATGCAATGTGGATCTTATGTGATAAATCTCAATTAGTTCTATTAGACAATTTTTAAAAACTTTGGAAACCTTACCAATAAAAAAATATAGACGTTTGAAAATGACACGGATATACGTAGGAAACATTTAAAATGGGACGGAGGGAATAGTATTTATTGTTTGAATCAAAACTTGATTTGTAACTAAAATCGTACCTCTGCGTATTACATAATTTTGATCTTTTCAAAAACTTGTTTTACATGAAATTCTTATTATATATGCATTTTTGAATCGTTTTGAAATTCATTATTATATGTTATGATAATAAAATCTAACAAAAAAAGATGTTACTATTAGTATAAAAAAATCCTTCATTCCCACTTAGGTTTGTGATTTGTGAAGTTCTACCTTATTTTACATCATAGAAGTCATCCGTCGATACCTAATTTTATAATTACTTTTACTATTTTATGCTTCCGAATAAAACTAGTGGCAGGACGACACATAGCACTTTCGAAGGGCCGAATATTCCCACCAATTTAATAATTTTCGAAATTTCTTTTTGTTTGAAAAGTCACAAAGAAAATTATTAAAAAGAAAAAAAAACAAGACAACAGAAACCGAAAGTACAGTATTTTATGAGGCCTCTCAACTTTGTCCCTTTGATAGTGTAACGATATATTCGGTCAGTTTATGTGCACATCAGACTTATCACCGTCATATCACACTAAATCCCCCGGTAATACTTCCTTTCCAACTCTAAAATATCGCTCTACGTTCACGCTTACGCAAATTTTCATAATTTTTTAAAAACTTTCATCTTGTTTAGCGTTTACGCGCACATTTTTATTCACGCGCATTGTGTGACTTTGTAAACGGTTAACGGTCAATCGAACCGTGTTAGTAACAGTCAAAAAGCCCAATGGAATAAAAAATACGGCGTTTAATAAATATAAAAAAAAAACTTTACCTTGTGCTTAGCCCGACTGGTCCCAGACTGCGACAACGCAACAAGAGGAGGAATCGCTCCTTCGCGGGCCACCATAGTACGGTACACCACACTCTCTTCACACACCTGCAACAAAATCGCCACCGCGATCTCCTTCTGTCTCTGCGACCCCACCTCCACGATCTCCACCATCACCGGTATGCCGCCTTCCTCCACCAGCGCCGCCCTCGCCTCCCCAACCCTAACCAACTCGCTCACAACGTACGCCGATTTATCCACCATGTTCGACCCGAAATCCGCCATTAATTCCACCAGAGGCTTCATTATACCCGATTCAACGGCCCTGATCTTGTTCTCCTTCACAGAGCATAAACTGTACAGCGCCGTCGATGCGTCTTTCTTGCCCCTGAAGTTTCCGGTTTCTAGAAGGTTTACAAGGGGTGGAATCGCTCCTGACCGTCCGATCTCGACTTTGTTCTCTTCCACTTGAGACAAACGGAGCAAAGCACACGCCGCGTTTTCCTTAGCCGTCGATGTGCCGATTTTCAAGGCTTTCACGAGCGGTCTAATAGCGCCGGAGCAAACTATTATCTCTTTGTTTTCGTCGCAGAGAGATAGATTTAGAATAGCCGTGACGCCGTTTTCTTGCAACTGAGCGTCGGAAGACGATATAAGCGAGATCAAAGGCTCGATCGCGCCGGCTCGGGCGATTTTGAGCCGGTTCTCAGGCTTGTTCTTGGCGAGGAGGCGGAGCTCCATGGCGGCTTGCTTCTGGTCGTCGATGGAACAGGAGTCGAGATCCGAGACCAGGTTTTGTATCAGGAGGTCGTCGTCAGAGTTGTCGGAGGCGCAGGCGATGAGCATGCTGCGTCGGCTCTGCGCCGCCGTCGTCGTCGACGGGAACTCCCCGGATCTGTCGCTGTTGCAGTCGCTGAAGGCCGAGGAGGAGTTGTCGTTTATGCTCAAATCGTTGAAGCTTCTTCCCATGTAAGTGTAATTCGCTTGAATTTCTGTCTCCATAGCCACCGTCGTGATATTCTCCAATTATTGCATCGACTGTTAGTGGAGTGGAGTGGAGTTTTAGGGAGGGAAAGCGACAACGCTTGTGGTCGTCGTAGCCTAGGGGGGGTAGGATGGGGATCTACCAGAGCTGAAAGTGGGGCGTAAATATAAAAGAGAGGAGAGAGGAGAGAGGAGAGAGAGAACACCTGGATTGGGTTGCGGGATGGGGTGACACGTGCAAAGACAAATAACGAACGATAGAGAGCACGTGGAAGGCGTCGTTGCTCTTTAAACGCGTGCATAGAAGGTTCGTTATTCGGGTATTCGAAGCTGGGACCATTTTTCTTTTGGATTAAATTACACACTACGGCCCCCGAGTTTTCTTATAAGTACACTTAGAGCATCTCCACCCACCCTTACTCAGATTTTTATCCAAATTTTAGTAAAATCTTGATTTGGTATGGAGCACTGCAATGGAAAAAAAGAAAACCTAGGCATAAATTTGAGTAAAAGCCTCATTAATGACATTTTTGTAAATTTGAGGGGGTAAAATGACCTTCAAAATTTGATGTTGGATTTAGTTCTCACCAAATTTGGTGAAGAATTTGAGTAATATCAAATTTGGTGAAGGATGAGATTTTTGGTGATTTTTACTCAAATTTGAGTTTGATGTGGGATTTAGGTAAAGAGTAGATCCCATGTGTTTTCGTACATTACTCTACCTTCTCTTCGATAATATCGATTGAGATTTTCCTGTCTGTTAATTAACCCTTGGTGAATTCGCTGATATCATCATAATAGAGCCTTTAAAGCATCTCCAATACAACTAGGCACTTTAACTAGCCAAAAGTACAAAACAAGGTACACTTCTACTTTGCCTAGGCACTTTTTCACCTATGATTCCAACACCACCCTCTACTTTTGTTCTTCACTCTCTACTTTTTGGGCAAAAATAGAGAGAAATGAAGGAAAGTAAAGGAGAAAAAGGAGGAAAAAGTAGAGTAGGGAGGCAAACGCCTTGCTACTAGTAGCAAGCCAAAATGAACAAAGCTAGAGTAGATAACCAAGTAGCAAGTCTATTGGAACATGATTTTTTGGTTTGGCCAGGCATAATAGCTAACAAGCTGCAAGTAGCAAGCCTCTTGGAGATGCTCTTTGATACCTAAATTTTTCTCAAACAGTTATTTCTAGATTATAACATTTCTTGTCTAGAAAATTATAATATCGAATCAGTATTATCACTGTCTAATGTCTACTAAAATCCAAAGCAATGAGTAATCTACTTTTTGTTTTGCCGTCAATATTCTTTTTTCTTAGATTTTCTTTATCTCTCGGCGAAAGTCAAATAGAGTTCGTTGTAATTAACGGGTTCGGCGTTGGTGCGGTGCACAACATGTGTGCTATGCACGATCCTTGCCATCAGTTCGGCGATCCAATGGTTCAGATTTCATCTTGCAATGAATGGCCCGGATGTCACACGATCGAGATGAAATCTAGCCATTGGATCGCCGAGCGGATGACGAGGATCTTGCACAGCACCAACTCCAAACCCGTAGTTAACGATGTTTGAACCCAACGTCAAAGGCATAAAATTATATGGTGTCAACGATTGGGCTACCACTCCACTTATTTTTCTCTTAGATCTTGCTTTTCAGAAGTGTTGATAAGTAGAACCACATGAACAAAATCCTTTGAAAGCTAGGTGAATCATGAAAAGGGTAAAGAAGGGAAAAAAAACTATATATCAAACTTGTACAATACTAGTAGGTTATTTGGAGGCTTCAAACAAAGTAAGAAGTTAGTGAAAAAAAAGGTATGCAAGCTCAGAAAAATTAATTACCAAGTTTCTCTATGATTTTATGGACGGTGGAAAAGGTGTTAGTAATAAAAATTAACATCATGTGATCTCTTTCGAGGAAAGGGAAGAATCTTAATATTAACTAAGGAGTATTATAGTAAAGGATGTCAGAGTCATTCATAAAATAAAGAAGGGGATATTATTGTGTTCATGAGAAATTTCAAGGATTATCAATGTAATTTGCATTTTTCTGTTCTGTTCTTACGCAAAATCTTATTACTTAAGTCCCACAAACCTTTTTAGTTTTTACTCTAATCTTCGAAATAGGACTTTGACCTGGTAAAAATGGGGCACTTGAGCTATTTTTGTTCTAGTCCCACACAAGAATTTAAATATCTGCTGCTAAGAAGCGATTTTTCGGTCTTCCAGTGCAGTTGTACCAACGCTATCCAAAATTCACACTCGAATCGGCCGATTCCCTCTACGTGTCGGTTTTTATCCTATTTTTCGTCCGCTACACACGGCCGCGACAGCCGATTCAGGTGCTTTGGAGCCAAAAAAGTTTTAAGAAAATTCCCGGTCGCGACACCCGGTTCCCGCTACGTATCATTTGATACGTCCGCTACCGCCACAGCGTTTCCGCTGCCTCAATTTAAAACCATGAGCCCACAAGCTTTGGTTTGTGCAGACTGCAGATAGTGTCTGTGCCCAATTTTGATTGATTAATACTCAGTACTTTATATGGTTAGTATAATTTAATAATTAATCCTACTACTTACCACCTAAAGTACGTTTTATACACATTTTGCAAGGGCAATCCAGTTGACCGTTGGGAGTTGGGTTTTGGCGGGGGGGGACAGGCCTAAAGTCCTTATCTTGTGGAACTCGCATACACATCAATTATCTCCTGTATAGAAATTTGGGGTTATAGTGTGATTTTTTTACAAATTTTCTTGGGAAGTGTAATGTGATTTTTGAGGTTTTTTCTCATTAACTGAGGGGAGTCCAGGGGGAAAAAATTTACAAAATAATCTAATCTCACTGGTGGGATCATCTGGGACCAGATGGGTCTCCGTGTGTGAGAGGAGTGGTTGGGAGTGTATGTATCGTTGTTCAAAAATTTACTAGCAAGGCAATATTTACGCTTAGCAATAAATTTTGTGTTTCTTGTTTTCATTGAATGTGTACTTTTCCCAAGTTTGAAAACGAATATGGCAAGAAATCATTGATACCATATATCTAATCTGAGCTGTCTCCAGACCGTCGAAAGTATATTTGGACGGCTAAAAAATAGCCCTGCACAATTCAATACATTCGCTGCAGTGCAGGGCCCCTGATTCCCATATATCCATGACATGTGGTATCATCAATTCAATTATAAAACCACCATGTACGCAAAAACAACTCTTCAAATTTTGGTTTGTTCCAACTCTTGGCTTAAACTTAAAATTGTCTTATTGCGTTTTATGAAACAGTAAAAGAACATACATAACGGTTTTTGATGGATAAACAAAATTGTACTTTTTGCCGTGACCAGGATTATTACTGGCAGCTTCATATCAAACATCACTTAAGTGTTTCCCCCATTTTAGCAAAAGCCAACCAATAACATGTCTACCACTACCCTAAAATTCCGAAAGTACTCATCAACTTTCCATTTTCTCACCATCTTCAATAATGAAAGAAAAACTTCATAAAAGGAATAATCACATTTTTAAATAGACAGCGATGTTGCATCTCCAATTGGGCCTGCAAATGAGCCGAGCTGCTCTCGATTCGGCTCGTTACGGCTCGGTTTGACTCGTTTACTATTCGAGTCAAGTTCGAGCTCGAGTTTTGAACTCGTTTACTAAACGAACCAAGCTCAGCTTGTTTAAAAAGGCTCGTTAAGTAAATTAATCTGGCTCAGCTCGTTTACAACCGAGTCAAGCTCGAGCTCGAGTTTTGAGCTCATTAAGAAAACAAGCCGAGCTCGAACACTACAAAACTCAGCTCGGCTTGTTTGCACCCCTATTTCCCACAGTGTTCTTATTTCAGACGACGTATGTTGCCATTCGCTGCTGTTAAATTAACATTTAGCCATCCATTTAAAAACTAGACAAATTCATTTGACCGCTGAATGAGCGACACAATCCATTAACATTGTTGGTGTTAACTTCCTTGCCTTTTTATATAGAGATTCAAGCAATAAACTTTTCCTTCTTGGGTAATCCAGCAAAATCGAATATATATATATATTTAGGTCAATAATTAAACCAATTATTTTTGGATATTTGATTCGATTTTGGTGCTAATTGAGGAATCCTCTCCAATAAGAAAACACAATCTGCAGTAATCGTTCCGGTTAGTAAACAGTTATACATTTTAATTTTATTATTTTCATTATGTAAATACACGATAATCGGAAGTATAAATCAATTGAAAAGGATGTAAATACGAACAGTGGCGTTTCTGAAATTTTTGTCCAATGGCATTACACTAATTTTTTTTTTTTTTTTGAACAATCCAAAAATAGTTAAGCAGACCACTATTGAATACTAGAATTTTACAGCTTAAATACCTATTTTCATGTTATTCTAATAATCTCATTAAATAAAAATTATTGACAACACGAATTCTATTAGACTGTTTACCAGATTAAATCCAAATTAAATAAGTTGACGTCGTCGTACATTATATAGAATAAATATTGAATGAGTCTGACAAATGACGTTGTCAAAGTATCTTGGTAGCATTTAGTTTGATGGCGTCAAACAACAAATGATATTTAAGCATTTAGTTTATGTTCTACGATGCTATTGGTAGTAAGAGTAATGTTAAAGTGATTCATGTGACACAACAAAAACTAACATATTGTATAGACCCATTTTGAATTCAAATTCAAAATCCTGCTGTCCTCCATATCTATTTTTTTTTTTTCACCCACTCTCTGCACCGATTTCTCTCTCTCATTTGATAAATTTATATAGGGATTATTACCTCCAGGTCTAGAAAAGTGATGTCTAATTACCACTAAGGTAACTCATTTTTTTTAATTATCACTAAGGTAAGCCACTCTTTTTTGGAGTTTAGGTTTTGTGTGCACTTTCCTATTATAGAGTTTTAGTGGTTTAGGCACTTTCATAGAGTACCCTAGGATTTTAGGCACTTTCATAGGGTACCCTAGTCGTAGGGTACCCTAGTCATAAGGGTACCCTAGTTGTAGGGTACCCTATAGTTTAGGTTGAGGGTGCACTTTCCTATTATAGGGTTTTAGTGGTTTATGCACTTTCATATGATACCCTAGTCATAGGGTACCCTAGGGTTTAGGGTGCACTTTCCGATTATAGAGTTTAGTTGTTTAGACACTTTCATAGGATACCCTAAGATTTTAGGCACTTTCATAGGGTACCTTATGATTTAGGCTTTTTTTATACGGGTTGGGGAGTTGATGAGAATTTTTCAGAGTTGGGCTTGACCTGATGGTAATTATGGGATCCAATAGTGATCTGATGATAAATGTCCCTTTTATATATAACTATGTGACTACATATAATTTTTTTCGGTAAGATTTAATTTTATTGAGCAACATACAGATCTAAAGAATAATGTCTCGAATTTAATAAGGCTGCTGATAATGCCAAAACCCCTTTTGTTCCTGCCAAAACTCTTTCATTCCTTGACTGAAATGCCCCTCTCGCTTCCCCCCAAAACCCACCTTCATCCTTCCCATCTCTCCTTCCTTCCCCGTTACTTCTAAGATTACCTAGCATATCTGTCATTCAAAGAGAGGAAAAGGTTCCCACTTCGAGCAGGAACAAGAAGTTTTCCATTCTGAATTCGGGTTTGTGATCCTCGGATTCCAATCTCATGTCGAACTCAATTAGGTAATGCCCGAGGTTTGAACGAGGGAATGGTCTGTAAAATCGAATAAAACAAGAACTGTTCAACTTGAAGAGAATCGAAAATTTGTGTCCACTCGATTGAGTTCGTAAAAGCATGTTGCTTGGTGTTGTATCTAAATTGAAACTCCCAGTTCTGTGCTTTGGCATCAGAGAGAGGGGCATTTCAGTCAAGGAATGAAAGAGTTTTGGCATGAAAAAAATGAGTTTTGGCATGAACAAAAGGGGTTTTGGCATTATCAGCAGCCTTTAATAATTGTATATACAGATCTTAAGTTATGGGTCGGATTGTGCATATTGGGATTTTATTAGCGAAAGGGGGAAATGATTTCAACCACAAATTGGAAAATACAATGGGGTGTTCCACTAAGTTGGTTTTTTGAAAAAATTGATTTTTCACGGTTTTTTATGTGATGTATTGTGAGAGAATGACTTGTCTCGGTATTTGAAAAAAACAGGTTATTGTTAAAAGGGACAAAGCCCTTAACACCTGAGGGCCTAAAGTGCCCAAATAAAAATTGTTTGCAAACCATAAAGAGCGTGTGGCCCTTCTTCCTTTAGCTGGAAAGAGAATTCAAGCGATTATTGATTTCAAGTTTTACCTTGAAAAAAAGAAATTAAGATATTGTGAAAGATGATTCGAATTAAGATTCAAAAGGTAAAATAAAAGCAAACAACAAAGACCGGAGCTAAGATGAGATGATAGAAAGCTAAGTTTTCAATGCCATGTTCGCTGGTGAAGTGGAACCCCCCATGTATTGAAATTTGATGAATGCGAGTGATGACTGCATTGAGGTTAGCGTGAATGAAAATACACACTGCATGTGCTTTTATAAAATCCTTGAGATTAGGACTTAAATTTTTTTTGTCCGTGCATAGCACAGGTTTATTCCTCGTTAATTAGGAAAAGACTACAATACATACCCCTTATTTGGGTGTGTATATATGATACACACCTCTATAAAAGTTACGATTTTTTTTTATAAAAGTTACGAGATACACCAAAATGTTACGAATCATAAAAATATTACGAATCATATTGTTCAAAAGTTACGAAAAACTAAAAAATGTTACGATTGCCGATGAGATGACACAATCTGGACCATACAATAGGTGCATATGGTACACCCAAACAAGGGGTGTATATTGTAGCCATTTCCAGTTAATTATAATATCTAGGGATTTTGAATCCTTGGAAGATGGGCATTTGGATGATGTGGAAGATGTATTTCTCTTTCTATTGAATTCTAATTATCTTGCGCCATTCATATTTGCATATGGTACACCCAAACAAGGGGTGTTTTTTTTTTTTGTCTGGTTGGCGTCTTGCCTCTCTGCCTGTTTTGGTTCTTGCGTGGCGCTTATTGTCGTGCCATTGGTCCATTTATTCTTTATTTCTCTTAAAAGGATAATAAATTTTTTTGCTAATAAAAAAAATTTAAATCTCTTACCTCTAACTTGCCACTCCGAAAAAGAAATTAATTTCTCTCTTTCGTCGTTAGTCGTTACTTATTTGATTTGGACATTCGGACAACCCCAACAAGAAGCCTGCAATTTTTTTCTTATCATATCCCTTTCCTCTCCACCAAGTATTTCTAGGTAGTAGGTACTCTTTTTATAGGTTGGTCTAAAATGATGCAAGTGAGTATTTAACATGTTGGTGATAAAAATAAAAAAAAATTGTATTTAACATGTTCGTGACAAAGATTGTGAAATTATTTTATTGAGACCGACTATCGGTACCGACCCACAAGTATATAGATTGTGTATAAGACTTAGTAGAGGAACATGTTAAATGATTTATATGATATCCACAAGTATATCATATAAATGATTGGAGCCGTTTAATAATTTAAAAAAAAAAAACCTAACTTCTTTATAAAAAAAATTAAAACATTGGATTACTTACTTACAAATATCCAATTGAGCTGATTTTTTATTTATTTATAAAACCACACGAAAAGATACTTTTAAATTAATAAACCAATTGGATCATTTATATGTGGAGTCTACACACCAAATGTACAATATATGTACGCTTGTGTTGATACCCATAGCTTTTGAATGGAGTATTTTATTTGTGGTATGCCAAAGGCCATGTAAACTTATTGTCCACCACTCTTACTTTTGTGTTTGTGTGGAGCAAGTTATGGAATAAATCATTATTTAAGTATTAGGTGGCTAGCTCATGTGATAGAGTTCTTGAATGTCTCACACTGCATCTCGGGATCGAATCTTATTCTTCCCTTCTCGTGTAATAGATTAGGAATGACGAATGAAAAAAAAGAAGTACTAAGTGGCTAGTTCAGGAAAAACGATTGGGTGCTGCTCTTGGCACCGCGGTGTAGTACCCCAACTCCCTTCACAACCAAACGTTTCAATAATTACACTAGGGCATAGGGAATCCAAGATTTAACGGAAGGGGAGCATATACCTTTGACGTCTAATTTTCATAACCAATCACAACCAGAGATAATACTATATTTAGACTTTCATTGCTAACCCAAAAGATTTAGTATGCATACTTTTGCAATTCACCCTATGGTTCCCGACTTCCTTTTTAAGTATTTCTCCATGATCATTGAAAACAACTCAAGTAGAGAAGCTAATACCTCAACTAGACTAACAATTTTTTTTTGAACGGCGGAAAATTTTATTAATCTTTGAAAACATTACAAAGATTAAAAGGGAAGAAAGGGAGACAACACAACTAGGAGGAGCAAAACCTCACTAGAACTCCCAAAACAACCCAGAAAGTTGGCAAGATGCCAACAAAAGAAAATTGAAAACAAGCAGTAGCAATAGCAATTTAAAGAAAGTCCAAAATGCTATTGAGTCTGAAAAGGAAATCGTCAACTGAGAAGTCTTTGATTCCAACATCGGATTTTGCCCATAAAGCAACTCTGATCTTCACAATTTCTGCGGATTTATCCCAATCTGTGACAGCTCTATCGAAGACAAGCATTCCTTAGCTTCCATACAGTCCAAATGACAGCCATTGGAATGAGATCCCAAATCTTTCTCTTGACTTTCTTGAGTTTCCAATCCTTCCACCAAGAGAGAAGGTATGTAGCAGAGGGTGGAGTTACCCATTTAACTCCCCACCAAGATAAGACATTGGACCACAGAATCCAAACAGGGACACAATGCAGAAAAAGATGGTCTAAAGATTCAATATGCATTGAACAGAATTTGCACAAGGACTCCTCTGCACTATTTATAATGCCGATATTAAAAAGATAATCTGCAGTTTTGACTCTCCCATGTATAACAAGCCAAATGAAGCATTGGACTCGGTAAGGAGCTAGATTCTTCCAAATGAATGCAAAATCAGATGTTGAGTCAATGGAAGATGGATTAGCTAGATTATAAAGGGATTTGACAGAGAAAGATAGTGAACAATTGTCTAACCAGGTAAGTGTGTCCTCTGAGCCATTGGACAATAAGATTTCTGAGCCATCAGACAGTAAGAATTCTGAGCCATCTAAGATAGAGAGGATTTCATCCAGCATTTCTTTCTCCCAGTCAAACAGTCTTCTCCTTAGTTGAAAATCCCAGACATGAGTGTTTGCTCTTCTAGATAGCACATCGTGCATGGATTCCTCCTGATTAATTACCAAGTTGAAAATGGGAGGGAAAGCTTCAGCTAATGAACGATTCCCAAGCCATGAGTCCAGCCAAAACATTGTGTGTCTACCATTACCAACTTTGATCTTTGTGTTAGTCATATACAAATTGTGCATGAAAGGATTTCTGACCTTTGTGTTAATGATATCTTTCCAAATGGATGAAGCACTTCTGGGCAGATCTGAATTCGGGTACCATCTGGTAGCTTTTCCTTTGTATTTTGAGGTGATCACTTTTTTCCATAGGGATTCCTTTTCCACCCCATATCTCCACCACCACTTGAGCAATAATGAGTCATTCATCTCCTTGATGTTTCTAATCCCTAGCCCACCATTGCTTCTAGCTTGAGTGATTTTAGACCAAGCAACCAAATGGAGTTTCCTTTTGAGTTCAGACCCTCCCCAAAGAAATTTGGCTTGAATGGATTCCAATTCTCTCGCAACACCTTCAGGAATCTTGAACAGAGACATAAAAAAACTTGGTAGACTACACAAAACAGATTTTATAAGCACTATTCTGCCCCCAATAGATAAATATC
This sequence comes from Vaccinium myrtillus, assembly GCA_016920895.1. Taxonomy (NCBI): domain Eukaryota; kingdom Viridiplantae; phylum Streptophyta; class Magnoliopsida; order Ericales; family Ericaceae; genus Vaccinium; species Vaccinium myrtillus. The sequence continues at coordinate 27,694,003 of CM029276.1, read as the reverse complement.
TCCTCTTCCAAGAAGCTAGTTTGATTTTAAATCTGTCGAGAACAGGTTTCCAAGTAGCTTTTCTCTTTGGGCTTGCACCCAGAGGCATGCCCAAATATTTAATGGGCAGCGCTTGCATTTGGCATCCCATAGTTTCAGCAAAACATTGCAGATTATCTATAGGCACTCCAACCCCACATAAAATTGTTTTGTGAAAGTTGATTTTGAGTCCAGAAATTTCTTCAAAATCCTCTAAAAGCTTTTTAACCACTTGAACTTCTTGAAGGTTTGCTTTGCAGAATACTAAGGTGTCGTCAGCAAATTGAAGATGTGATAACGTGAGACCCTCATTTCCCATTGTAATACCATTGAAATTACCTTGCTGAATCGCCCTTTTGAAGAGCCAATTAAGACCTTCCACAACAATTATGAACAGAAAAGGAGAAAGGGGATCTCCTTGTCTAACTCCTTTATGCATTTTGAAACCCATAGTAGGAGATCCATTGACTAGAACTGAGATCCAGGCAGAGGACATGCACTCTTTCATCCATTTAATCCACTTGGAAGGAAAGTTCATGAGCTTCAGCATTTTCTACAGGTATTGCCAATTAAGCTTGTCAAAAGCTTTTTCAGAGTCAATTTTGATAATAAGACCCTGTTTCCTTCCTTTTTTCCAACTAGACTAACAATTTGACAGTCAACAATGGGAAAGTAACCAACATTATATCTCAGAGGTTGGCTCGCTGGTTGAAGACTTGTGACTTAAGAATTGCTCCCTCTTAGGATCCCCAGCTTGAAACTTTTTAGGTGGTATAAAGCCAATCATTATAGGACTTTGTCCAAGCTTTAATTCATTTTTCTACTAGCAGACGGCCCGATTGGGTCCCAAATGATTATTTGAGATGTGTGTTCCATGTGATTGTGGACATGTGGAGTTGTTTTTGGTTTTGTCAACATTGTATGCGTTAATAGAAGGTTGAGGAAATTAGTGAGTTAACAACTAGATGGTGTTTAACAACTCTACATAGACTCGAACCCCAGTCCCGAAACCTCCTGTTTGAAAGTCAAGAGGTACTACCAGATGGACAATGTGCCACCCCTGTGTGGAGGTGTTAAAACATCTTGTAACGTTATCCTACAACCACTGAATAATTACTTGTCGTGGGGTGGTAGTTCGTCATTCAGAATTAAACTCCTGACAGTTTGCCAAAATTCATACTCCCTCCGTCCCTTATGATTCCATCCGTCCTTTTTTTAGTGTAGACATTTTTCATTTTGGGTTGTCCCTTAATAAGTGCGCGTTTAGAAAAATAGTAGGTAAAGTTTGTACAATTATCATTTTACCCTTTTCAAAAATTAGTGGGTAAAGAGTTAATGGGTAAAAGTGGAGCATAATTTTGGAAAGTAGAGATAAAAGTTGATGTAAAATGGAGGTAAAATTTGATGTGAAAGGTGTAACGATGATGTTTCTTTAATAGTTGGATTTAAGAAGCAACACACTTAAAAATATTGTGCAGAAGCGTTAGCAAACACAGAACCGGATGAAATTTATGTTATGTAATTGAACAAACCAGAGAAGAGAAAATGCAATCACAAAGACAGAGATTTAATTTTACGTCGTTCGGCAATAAATACTTACTCCATGAGCAGTCAGATGATTGGGGGCTTCGCTAATCAGAAGAGAATTAGATGCCCGAAGGCTACATATGAACTCACAAAGTTTTTCTCTCTTTGCCTCTCACAAAAAACCAGATGTGAAAGCAACACTATACAAGAAAACCCTAAAAAAACTTTTATAGGCTTGTTATATGTCGTCATGGTCTGAACCAAGCCCCTGTTGGTCTGCACCACGCCTTCCCTCATCAAAACACCAACCAGGATCGATGGTCCAGACCATGGTTGCTGCGAGTTGCAATTTTGTGTAGAGTTGCAATTTTGTGTAAAATACAGTTTTATCGAAAAATGCTCGGATGAAGCCCTTCCCGGTATTTTTTTTTGCCCATTCCCCGCGTGGAACCTTAAAAACATGTTTTAAAAACATCCAACGGTTCGGATCCCGGCCAAATGACCGGGAAGTGAAAATTCCGGACCTAAGCTAGGTAAGGGTGTCCTGACCGGAACCGGACTCATACATATATATCTATATATATATATATATATATATATATATATATATATATATATATATATATATATATATACAGTCCCCTTCCTATCCAAACTCCCTTAACTTATTAAGTTACGGACCTAGGGGTATTTTCGACTTTCCGGACCAAATTTCGACGATCCGAACCGTTATATAGCGTTTTTGTGAAAAACAGCTCCGATCAAGCCCTTCCGGGTATTTTGTTTTGCCAAATCTTCGCGTTGGACCTTGAAAACACCTTTTAAACACATCTAACGGTTCGGATTTTCAAAAAAACATTGGGAAGGTGGAGGTCCGTAACTTAAGAAGGTCAGGGAGTTTGGATGTGAAGTTCGGTGTATATATATATATCAAGAAGTTTCCTATGAGGGCTCCATCGCAAAAAAAGTGCAGGAAAACAGTTGTGGGCCGTTGGATCATTCGCCCTCCACGCGATCCAACGGCTCAAATCTTCAACTGACTTTTTTTAAACACTTTTTTTTCAAAAACATGAAGGTGGAGCCTCATGAAACTTCTATATATATATAGCCTTCCGGGGACACATCTTTTAACAAAATTTGACACAAAATCTTAACCTTTGAAATGGATGGCAGAGATTAAAATACTGAAGTTGCACAGACTCTATCTTCTTTGTCCATCTCACCTGATCACTCTTCCTTACTCTTCTCCATCTCACGTTCTGTCCTCCTTGCCCTCACCTTACGACACCCCTCCCCTGCTGATAACTCTCAGCGACTCCCCTCCCACTCCCGCGGCTCCCCTCCACACTTCGGCGACCCAATCTCTCTCTCTCAACAAACTTGCACCAGGAAGTAATCAAATACCCAACAAATAGCAAAAATTGGTAACCACTCTCCTTTACATTAAATCAGACCCATTTAGTTGATAACGCCGTTGATACTCTAAAAAACTAAGGACTCCCTTTCTGTGGTCTCCAATGAGGGTTGAAAGGCCGGTACTTTTGTGATTCGGAACTCGGAAGGGACATTTAATGCTAGAGGGCTATTTTAATTTTGGTAATTTCATTGTGCCATTTGATAGGAGTTAAATGTAATCCCTTGAAATTCGAAGGTCTGTGTTAAAAAATTGCAGTGCAGTTTTGCATTTTCCTATTCTTCCATTGATATACAGATTACGGGAGAGAGAGAGAGAGTAAACAGGGTGGGTGAGTGGGTGGGGGAGGGATTAGGTGAGATGGAGAAAAGAGATGTACAAGTCTAGTGTTCTAATCTTTGCCATCCATTTCAAAGGCTAAGATTTTGTGTCAAAATTTGTGTTAAAAGTTGTGTCTCCGGAACCAGCCATATATATATATATATAATGTGAGCTTCTTATCCACTCCTCCCGGATTTAAGAAAAAATTGATTTTTTTTGTGTTGCAAAATTTTTTTTTATAATCCGAGCCGTCCAATGTGTTCAGAAGGTGTTTTCAAGGGTTCAAGCGGAAAATCTTCAAAAAAAAATACCGGGAAGTGCTTGATCCAAGCATTTTTCGCAAAACTGCACGGATCGTAAAAAAAAAGCTCGGATCAATGAGGTCCGGAGGTCCGGATCCCGGACTAGAAGTGGATACTATATATATATTTGTCGATTGAGAAAAAAACAAAGACGGGTCATGACGCATGTATGGTTAATGGAATAACATAAGCATTCAATCATATTGATCACAAAGTATGTGTTTGGTTAGATAGTTTAGTTTAGTTTTGATGATGTCAGCATGTGTAATGAGTGGAGAGAGATTGATAGAGAAATGAGGAAAATAATGATGTCATCAAAACTAAAACTAAAACTAAACAGAGAAACGAACAAGGCCATGTATCTTAATTTATCCCTCAACTTGGGCTATTGTGCAAGATTTGAATATTTGTACGACAACTCGTGTTAAACATGCTCTAATTAGAACTAGTAGTAATTGATTAAATGTCCCTTTCAGATGCAGGAATTTTGATGCAACACCGCAAAGTTGAATACCAATGTCTGATCAACAAAACTTTTTACTTGGACGATATACGTATCGAGATTACAAAATGAACGATTTAGATTATCAAATAGAGCCGTGGCGAATCCCATTCGCGACATGAGAGAAAATCTTGATTACGGAGACATGTCTTCTCTCTAGGAACGGCAATATGGCTCTAGATTTAGGAATTGTTCTCCAATAGATTTTATCAAGATTTGATAAAATCAAGCCCTTAATTTTATCCATTCGTGAAGAGAGTTGATAGTCTAATTCTAGTGCTAATTTTCTAGTCAATCGGTTTTGGCTGATGTTTATCACTTTATCTGCTCCATTTTCTAATAAATAATGATTTTCTAATAAATAATGATTACGAAGGAAGAATCCAGGCAACGGTACTAGTAGTCGGAAAACTTCTCATGGGCGGCTGCTGAAAAATAAGCTGCGAAATTCCTACACGGTTTTTGTGGTTACATATTTTAAGCCCAGTGGTAGCACATGGTATGCTTTTAGCACTCATTAGCTTGATATTTAGAATATGAGATGTAGTGCTCCATACATAAGTACTGGCATGTTCAGATTGGAGTCATTGGACTTTTGTGGGTCCCTCCTGGATCTCTAATTAGGCCTCGTTCGTTTTGGTTTTCAAGAACCGATTTTTTCTCTAATTAGGAAATATTTGTCTATTAGCAAGTGGTGGCTAGTACATGCAGTAGAGCTATTGGATGCCCCACACTACATCCCGGGATCGAGTCTCATTCTCCCTTTCCCCTATGTAATAGAGTAGTGCATGCCCGTACTCGTGCGTAAAGACACGATTTGAGCAATCGACGCACGTGTACGTGTACGTACCCATGCCCATTCTTTATGGTCTTTCGAATATTAGAGAGTGGAAGTAGTGAGAGAGAATGTGGTTTAAATTTCGAAAAGGGGGAGAGCGAGAGAGAATGTAGTTTGAATTTTTAGGTATGTTGGGCCGGTGGAGGAAAATGAGAGAGAAGGGTGGAGGGAGAGGGATAAAATGTAATATGATTACTGGGACAAAAAATATGACTGAGACAAAAACCGCTCTCCGTTGTAATATGACTGAGCAACACACTTAAAAATGTCGTGTGGAAGCATTAGCAAACACAGAAACGAATGCAATTTATGTTATGTAATTGAACAAATCAGAGAAGAGAAAGTGCAATCACAAAAACAGATATTTAATTTTACCTCGTTTGGCAACAAATACTTACTCCATGAGCAGTCAGATGATTGGGGGTTTCACTAATCAAAAGAGAATCACATGCCCGAAGGCTACAGATGAGCTCAAAAAGTTTCTCTCTATTTGCTTCTCACAGAAAACCAGATGTGAAAGCAACACTATACAAGAAAACCCTAAAAACACTTTTATAGGCCTGTTATACGTCGTCAAGGTCCGAACCAAGCCCCTGTTGATTTGCACCACACCTTCCCTCATCAAAAACACCAACCAGGATCGGTGGTCCAGAACATGGAATTCGGTGGTCCAGACCATGGGTGCTGCGAGTTGCAATTTTGTCCAGAATTGCCCAAAATTGCTTGGTCTAGACCATAGAAGCCTGTATCCAGACCATAAATGCTTCGAACGTGGAACTCGAGCCCAAAAACCAACAAAAAAAAGAGACGGAGTAAGTATTAGTGTAGTACATCAGTTAGTATGTGGCTCTAGACTTTTCCATATGATAATGTAGAAACTAATAAAAGCTATAAAATACGCTAATGAAATATTTGTCGATTAGCTAGTGGTGGCTAACTCCTGCAGTAGAGCTATTGGATGCCCTACACTGCATCCCGGGATCGAGTCTCAGTCCCCCCTTCCCCTATGTAATAAAGTAGTGCATGCCTGTACCCGTGCCTAAAGGCCGGTTTGAGCAATTGACGCACGTGCATGTGCACGTACCCATGCCCATTCTTTACCCATTAACTCTTTACCCAATAATTTTTCAAAAGGGCAAAATGATAATTGTACAAACTTTTACTCATTATCTTTTCAAACCATACACTTATTAAGGGACAACCTAAAATGGAAAGTTAAGCACTTAAAAAGTGATGGAGGGAGTAATATAGATTAGGAATGATGAATGACAAAAAAAAATGGAAATGGTTACAATACACACCTCTTATTTGGGTGTACCATATGCACCTATTGTATGGTCCAGATTGTGTCACCTCATCGGCAACCGTAATATTTTTTAGTTTTTCGTAACTTTTCATCAATATGATTCATAACATTTTCTATGATTCATAACATTTTAGTGTGTCTCATAACTTTTATAAAAAAAAATCGTAACTTTTATAGGGGTGATGATACACCCCCAAGTAAGGGGTGTGTATTGTAGTCTTTTCCAGAAAAAAAAAAATATATATATATATACACACAAATTATCCAATCAAGGATCCCGGATGGGAGGTTTTTTGGTTGCTTTTAAAAATTGTTTTTGGGAAATCCGAGCCGTCCAATGTGTTCAAAAGGTGTTTTCCAAGGTCCACGCGGGAAATCTTCAAAAAAAAAATACCGGGAAGGGCTTGATCCAAGCATTTTTTCGCAAAAACTGTAAAATGTACAGTTTTTGCGAAAAAATGCTTGGATCAAGCCCTTCCCGGTATTTTTTTTTGAAGATTTCCCGCGTGGACCTTGGAAAACACCTTTTGAACACATTGGACGGTTCGGATCGTCAAAAAAATATCGGGAAGGTGGAGTCCCGGTTCAAGAGACACCCATTTTGCACTTCCATTTTGACACTCCATCTCAGCCCTTAAAATCAAGGGCTGAGATTAAAACTTTAAAATTCAACCCCTCTCTCACGTGCTCTCTCTCTCTCACGGACTCCCCAACACCACCGTTCTAATAACAGCTGCTCCATCTCCTCTTCTCTAGTCAACCCAAGAAACCTCCACGTAGACACCTTATGCTATTTTCCAGGGAAAATTTTGTTCTATTCCTCAGAAAATTCCATATTTCTCGACCATACAACAAAACCGTAGTTGATTTGTGTAATCTGTATATCTGGCAAGCAAGGTGAGAAATTTCACGGGCTCTGATTTCTGATTGTCGGTAGATGGGTTTATGATTGGCGGTAAAAACACATTTGGCTTCACAAAGTATTGATTCCAATCTTACCCATAACAATTGTTGATTCAATTTTCGAAATTGTAGAAAGGAAGAATAAAATGTTGATTTACCAAACCAAAATCAAATCTCCTATATCTAGAACTAAATCAGACTTAACTGGTTTTAAACAAAAATTGAAAAATTATATTGGAGCCGAGGGCCTCCAAAGTGGCTGGAACTGGTGATTTTGAATCGGCAGCTATGGGAGGGGAGGTGAGTCGGTGTCTGTAGGAGGCGAGGTGAGGCGGCGGTGGGAGACGACATGAAGCTGCAGCGGTGGAGGCAAGATGTAGCGGCAGTGGTTGGTGAGGAGAGGCTACAGGAGAGAGAAACCACGTGAGAAAGGGGTTGGAGTTTTAAAGTTTTAATCTCAGCCCTTGATTTGAAGGGCTGAGATGAAGTGTCAAAATAAGAGTGCAAAATGGGTGTCTCTTGAACCGGCCCATATATATATATATACACGAATTATCCTGTCAAGGATCCCGGAAATCCCGGATTGAAGCGTTTTGAAGCATTTAGAAAATGTTTTTGGAAAATCCGAGCCGTCCAATGTGTTCAAAAGGTGTTTTCCAAGGTCCACGGGGGAAATCTTCAAAAAAAAATACCCGGAAGGGCTTGATCCAAGCATTTTTTCGCAAAAAATGTACATTTACAGTTTTGCGGAAAAATGCTTGGATCAAGCCCTTCCCGGTATTTTTTTTTGAAGATTTCCCGCGTGGACCTTGGAAAACACCTTTTGAACACATTGGACGGTTCGGATCGTCAAAAAAATATCGGGAAGGTGGAGTCCCGGATTCGGGACTCCCGGACTTGATCGGGCCTCTATATATATATATATATATATATATATATATATATATGTATATATATATATATGTATATATATGGAGAACTTCTAGTCCGGACTCCGGACTTCCGGACCTCCGTGATCCGAGCATTTTTTTTGACGATCTGATCCGTCCAATGTGTTCAGAAGGTGTTTTCAAGGGTCCACGCGGGAAATCTTCAAAAAAAAATACTGGGAAGGGCTTGATCCAAGTAGTTTTCGCAAAATTTTTATATTTACAGTTTTTGCAAAAACTGCTTGGATCAAGCCCTTCCCGGTATTTTTTTTTGAAGATTTCCCGCGTGGACCCTTGAAAACACCTTATGAACACATTGGACGGCTCGGATTTTCCAAAAATAATTTGCAACACAAAAAAAAACCATTTTTTTCTTATTTTCGGGAGGTGTGGACTAGAAGATTGGGCTATATATACAGTGAGCTTCCCATCAGGACTCCCTGATGGGCTTCCCATCAGGGAGACCCCCAATTCTCCTATTTCCCGATCAAATTTTCACGATCCGAACCGTCCAATGTGTTTAAAAGGTGTTTTTAAGAGTCCCCGTGAAAAATCAGTGAAAAAAATACGGGAAGGGCTTGATCCGATCATTTTTCGATAAAAACGCATATATACAGTTTTTATCGAAAAATGATCGGATCAAACCCTTCCCGATATTTGTTTTCACTGATTTTTCACGGGGACCCTTAAAAACACCTTTTAAACACATTGGATGGTTCGGATGGTGAAAATTTGATCGGGAAATAGGAGTACCTGATGGGAAGCCCATCAGGTATACCTGATTGGAAAGATGTCGTATATATATATACCCCAATCTTCTAGTCCACACCTCCCGTTAATAAGAAAAAAATGGGTTTTTTTGTGTTGCAAATTATTTTTGGAAAATCCGAGCCGTCCAATGTGTTCAGAAGGTGTTTTCAAGGGTCCACGCGGGAAATCTTCAAAAAAAAATACCGGGAAGGGCTTGATCCAAGCAATTTTCGCCAAAACTGTATATATATATATATTTTTTGTGAAAACTGCTTGGATTAAGCCCTTCCCGGTATTTTTTTTTGAAGATTTCCCGCGTGGATCCTTGAAAACACCTTCTGAACACATTGGACGGATCGGATCGTCAAAAAAAGTTTTGGATCACCGAGGTCCGGAAGTCCGGAGTCTGCACTAGAAGTGCCCTGTATATATACACGGAAATTTTCTAGTCCAAACCCTCCCGAGAATAAGAAAAAAATGATTTTTTTGTGTTGCAAATTATTTTTGGAAAATCCGAGCCGTCCAATGTGTTCAGAAGATGTTTTCAAGGGTGCACGCGGGAAATCTTCAAAAAAATTACCGGGAAGGGCTTGATCCAAGCAGTATTTTTTGCGAAAACTGCTTGGATCAAGCCCTTCCCGGTTTTTTTTTTTGAAGATTTTCCACATGGACCCTTGAAAACACCTTCTGAACACATTGGACGGATTGGATCGTCAAAAAAATACTCGGATGACGGAGGTCCGGAAGTCCGGAGTCCGGACTAGAAGTGGCCTATATATATATATAGGGAAAATTTCTAGTCCACACCTCCCGAAAATAAGAAAAAAATGATTTTTTTTGTGTTGCGAATTATTTTTGGAAAATCCGATCCGTCCAATGTGTTCAGAAGGTGTTTTCGCAAAAAATATATATTTACTTTTTTTGCGAAAATTGATTGGATCAAGCCCTTCCCGGTATTTTTTTTTGAAGATTTCCCACGTGGACCCTTGAAAACACCTTCTGAACATATTGGACGGCTCGGATCGTCATAAAAATATTTGGATCATGGAGGTCCGGAAACGGGAATCCCGTTTTAGAAGCTTTACCTATATATATATATATAGGAAGATGTTCTATTGAGGACTCCCTCAAAAATCTCCTCCGTGAGGTCCGCAAATTACGAGTTTGAGGGAGTCCTTAGTAGAACGGGATCCTATATATATATATATGTACACACCAATGTTCTCATCCACTACTCTTACCATCCACACCATCCACATTTTTCATTTCCCGATCAATTTTTGATGATCGAAACCGTCCAATGTGTTTAAAACGTGTTTTTAAGGGTCCCCACGAGAAATCATCAAAAAAAATACCAGGAAGGGCTTCATCCGAGCAGTTATCGATAAAACTGTATTTTATCGAAAACTGCTCGGATGAAGCCCTTCCCGATATTTTTTTTTTTTTGATGATTTCTTGTGGGGACCCTTAAAAACACGTTTTAAACACATTAGACGGATCCGATCATCAAAATTTGATCGGGAAATGCCTTGTCCGGACAATCCCGGACCGTAGCTATCCCGGATGAGAACCGGACTCTCTCTCACTCTCTCTCTCTCTCTCTCTCTATATATATATATATATATATATATATATATATATAGAGGAACTCTCCTGTCCGGGACCCTTGGGTCCGGATCTCATAGTTCCGGATCAAATTTTGACGATCCGAGCCGTCCAATGTGTTCAAAAGGTGTTTTCCAAGGCCCACGCGGGAAATCTTCAAAAAAAAATACCGGGAAGGGCTTGATCCACGCAATTTTGTAAATATGCAGTTTTTGCGAAAAACTGCGTGGATCAAGCCCTTCCCGGTATTTTTTTTTGAAGATTTCCCGCGTGGGCCTTGGAAAACATCTTTTGAACACATTGGACGGCTCGGATCGTCAAAACAATATCGGGAAGGGCTTCAAAATGCTTCAATCCGGGATTTCCGGGATCCTTGACAGGAGAGTGTGTGTATATATATATATACATACACAATCACGTTCTACTAAAGACTCCCTCAAACTCCCAATTTGTGGACCTCATGGATCGGGGTCGAATCTAGACGATCCGAACTGCTCAATATTTATTTGTCGATTGAGAAAAACAGAGACTGGTCGCATATATGGTTAATGGAATAACAAAAGCATTCAATCATAAAGTTGAATACCAATGTCCGATCACAAAGTATAATAGGAGTATCTTGAGGTTGTGTTTGGTTTGAGTTTTGAGTTTTGGTTTTGTAATGATTAGAAGGAGAAATAGGGATAATAATTAAAAAAATAGGTATTAATGATTGGAGAGAGATAGAGAGAAAAATAAAAATAATATTTAAAAATAAGGGTAATAATTAAATAATAATTGAGAAAATCAGTTATTGAAAACCAAAACGAACAAAATTTATCCCAAGTGCTCAACTTGGGTTATTGTGCAAGATTTGAATATTTGTACGACAACTCGTTTCAAACATGCTCTAATTAGAACTATTAGTAATTGATTAAATCTCCCTTTCAGATGCAGGAATTTTGATGCAACACTGCAAAGTTGAATACCAACGTCTGATCAACAAAACTTTTTACTTGGACGATATACGTATCTAGATTACAAAATGAACGATTAAGATTATCAAATAGAGCCGTGGAGAATCCCGTTCGCGACATGAGAGAAAATCTTGATTACGGAGACATGTCTTCTCTCTAGGAACGGCAATATGGCTCTAGATTTAGGGGTTGTTCTCCAATGGATTTTATCAAGATTTGATAAAATCAAACCCTTGATTTTATCCATTCGTGAATAGAGTTGATAGTCTGATTCTACTGCTAATTTTCTAGTCAATCGGGTTTTGGCGGATGTTTATCACTTTATCTGCTCCATTTTCTAATAAATACTGTAATGATTACGAAGGAAGAATCCAGGCAACGGTGCTAGTAGTCGGAAAACTTCTCATGGGCGGCTGCTGAAAAATAAGCTGCGAAATTCAACTTTTAAGCCCAGTGGTAGCACATGGTATGCTTTTAGCGAATCTGGGGGAGGTATTATGCGGTACATGTTGTGCGCTGTTTGTCCGATAAAACGAGCGTAGTTTTGTTTATTTTCTTGGTACACTTCAATAGGCCATGTTTTGAGAGTTAATTTTGAGGTTCATTTTAGGGTTCAATTTTAGGGGATTTAGGCTCTTTGACGTAGGATATAGTGGTTTTAGACACTTGGATTTAGCCACTTTGGGTTTAGGCGCTTTGGGTTTTGGCACTTTGTAGTGATTTTTTCCTTCTTCCAAACAAGGTCTTTGGAAGCTTCAGAGGTGTGTCAAAAACTATGTCGTTTCACCGCACAACACGACGCACAACACTTACCGCACAACACCCACCCCGGATAGCTTGATATTTAGAATATGAGATCAATAAAAAAATAATATGAGATGTAGTGCTCCATACATAAGTACTGGCATGTTCAGATTGGAGTCATTGGACTTTTGTGGGTCCCTCCTGGATCTCTAAAAATAGTCAAAATCGTTCATGTTAATTTGTAGAGCTTGTTGATTAGGTTATCCGCCTAATAAAATTGGCATGTTTCGAGGTGTGTCTGAGCTCTACAAATTAGGTTATCCGCCTAATAAAAGTGGACTTTTGAAATGTACATTTGATTTATGAATATTATGATCAGTGGAGTTTGGACGGGAGCCCACGGACAAACCTCATGCCCTTTGTATAATTATGGATTTGGCACCCAACCTCGGTGCTCAGTGTGCCTAGGCCTAATTCCCTCTACTTTTCAATTTCTTGGGGTCACAAGGGAAAAAAAAGAAGAACCATTACCTAAATTGATTGGACTTTGTTTTGTTCATGAACAAATTGAGTTTGCAGAAGAAAAAACTAAATTGTTGAGTTCAAAACAATATTTGGTTAATATTAAAAAAACGGAATCCAATCAAATTGGTTAATATTATTCTCAATGAGTTATACTAATTGAACAACGGTTAATTGTTCTAGGGTCCAGAGTGGGGACTTATTGACTCATTTAGTCCATGTTAAAGTTTTACAAGGTCTAAGGTCCACAAATTTTTTTTTAAAATTTTGGTACTTTCAAAGGGTACCCTAGAGTTTAGGTTTTAGTGTGCACTTTCCTATTATAGGGTTTTAGTGTTTTAGGCACTTTCATAGGCTACCCTAGGGTTTTAGGCACTTTCATAGGGTACCCTAGGATTTTAGGCACTTTCATAGGGTACAAACTTTTTTGGCACTTTCCTAGAGGTACAAACCTTTTTTTTGGTAAAAAAAAGAAAAAAGAAAAAGAAAAGATTTCAACATTAGGACTGGATAGGTTATAAACTTGTTTGGTGGATTAATGGGGTTACAAATTCTTTGCCTAGGACTTTTGAACAAGTCTCCCATTGAACAATTCTGGCATACGAAGTAGATTTATCGATACTTCAAACCACTTCAACCATAATGTCAATTACTTAGTTACAATCTGACATCTCCCGGCTCAGGTTAAATTTTACAAATAAAAATCTTTTAATTGGCTTTTTTTGGTGGAAGAGTAAGAACTTGTTAATTAACTAGTTGAAGACTCCATGCACGCATGGAGTCTCGTGTTCGTGCTTTTGTACTTTGTTTTTATTTCCTTCTGGCCAACCAACATCTTGCCCAAAAAAAACAAAAAAAAAAAACGAAGGAAGCCCATTTTCTGCTATTTATACTTCAAGGAAGTGTACAACTAAAAAACATTAACATCGGATTGTATAAGTGCTGCCTCCGACTGCCAGTTTTGAATACAAAAATTGAGCAATGCTAGATGCTTAGATACCGGACATTCCGAAATGTACTCAAATATAGATTAAATCAATTACTTGCAACACCAATATACAAAATTTATTCAAATAAAGGATACTTCTTTCTTTTCTCCCTGATTTTTTTTTTTTTGAACTAAGTTCATGTATCCAATCAGTTGTTTTTCTCCATGACTTTTGTACTGTCATATGTCATTTCTACACACTTCCTTTGATATAAACTATTATGGATTCTAAAATTTGCTGAACAACACGAAGCCATAGTATTGCCTTGCAAAATTTGGTCGTCGCTGATAAACTCTTTGACCTTTCTCAAAGTTCTTAGGTTTGAGAACTTTGAGATTATATACTTCTCAGCCTCTTCATCAACCTCTTCCTATGTATTATAGATTACTTTGAGAACTAAAAAGTGAAACAAATAAGACATAAGGCAGCTGCAACTACACTACTGAGATATAGACCAAAAGGATTATGGCATCTCGGTATCATTTTCATGGGCAATCCCAGTTTCTTTTAAAAGACAAACATACATAAAATCTAATAATGACTACATTGAATAAGATATGCATGTCTCTCTCTCTCTCTCTAATTTAATACTCCACAATGGAGGAGATGAACCTAGATATAAATGCATACATTGAATAAGTGCATACATAGAATCTACATTGAATAATTGCATACATAGAATCTAATAATGACTACATGCAATGGATTAAAATCATGTGTTTAATGCATACGTTAAACCTTCTAAAATGTGTTTAAAATCATGACTCCATGCATGGAATCTACATTGAATAATTGCATACATAGAATCTACATTCAAGCTAGGGTGGAAAACGTGAATACTAATCACGGGTTTGAAGCGAAAGAAAAATGGTAGGATTTCCTTTTAATATAGAAGGATATTTTTAATCTTCGTTTTAAAGATTAATAAAACTTTTTCTTTGATGATAATATATGTAGGGGCCAGTTTCCGGGACACAAATGTTTATAAGGTAATGATAATGCCAAAATTATTTTTGTTTGTGCCAAAACAATAGTGCATAAAAGACTTGTACTTTGCACATGGTACAAGGTTTTTAAGAACTGTATTTTTGGCACAAACAAAAACGGTTTTGGCACAAACAAAAATGATTTTGGCATTAACACCACCCATGTTTATACTCAATCTTCACCATTAAAATGGATGGTTGAGATTAGAACTTTATTGTACTCTCTCTCTCTCTCTCTCTCTCTCTCTCTCTCTCTCTCCTCCACCCTTTCCTTTCCTCATTTGGATTTTCAAAATCATTTGTACATTTTCTACCATTCCCTCTCTTATACACTCTCGAATCTCTATTTAACCTCGAATTTCCATCGTGTCCGAGTATTCTGTAGCGATTCTCCTTCCTCTACCTACCGTCATCACAATTCGTGCCCGTGCTCTGTATGTGAGAGTTTAGAGGCTGTGAATATTCATTGATATTTTATTGTAATATAAACATTGGAGAGGTTTTTATTTTGCTAATTATAATTTTAAATTTATATAAAATAATTAATGTTTATTTTTCTAATTATAAATTTTGAATTTAAATGAGCCTCGTTTTGAAAGTTAATCCATATTTTAATAGGAGGTGGCGTAGGGTGGTTGATTGGAGTTAGGATATGTCGTTGTGCGCACGAGCAATTGCGAAATCAATTAATATGTTAATTATTGGTTTTTGTAGAGTTAGAATCGTTTGAGAGGAGTGAAATCTTGCACGTGAGCTCAGTATTAATTTGAGTATATTGATTGGTCAAATACGCCAATTGTTCGAGCCATGCCTAAAATGCATAAGACACGAACAAGCTCTACTCTATATAAGTAGGATGCTGATTGACAGCAAAGTTGAAGCTTAAAAGGTGCCAAAATAAGCCGTTAAGGACCACCAACCGGAGGTTTCAAAATCTGATGTGGTCCACAAGCAAGCTATGTTCATAGGAGTCACAGGGTTTTCATAGAGTTTGGTAAGAACAGTAGCAAAGTCAAACTTCGGAATAGGGAAACCACAACTCATTTAGAAGCTGAGCCCCATCTACCACAACTCATTTAGAAGCTGAACCCCATCTACCTTTGGTATTGACCTAAATCACGTAATTCGCATACGTGCATGCGGACGAGCGTGAAAGTATCTTTGAAACATATCATAACTTATTAAAATTCGCGCGAGCGAGAATTAAAAGAACGAACGTAATACGAGAATTGAGAATGGGAACCAGAACGGGCCCTAGAGACAGGTCCACCAGACGGTTGCTTAGGGCCACCAATTGTGAGCCAAAAATTAGGGCCCCTATTTATAGATAAGTAATATATATTATCTAGCGTGTAATTAAAGACTGGCTTTGATAGCTCAATGCTTTGAAGTAGAGGTGTCAAACGGGCCTTGCCGACACGGCACGGCACAAATAAACACTGCACGAGCACGGCTTGGGCACTATATAAGTTGGGCACGGCACAGTCTGAGCGGGCACGGGCACGGAAATGGGTGCGCACGGCACGGTAGTTGGCTTGGCACGACACACCATGACTCGGTCTAAGCCGGGCACGGCATGGGCACGACACGATAGTTGGCCTGGCCTGGCACGACACGGACTTAGTCAGGCACGGTTCTTAGTCTGGCACGGCACGGGCACGACACGGAAGTGTCAAGGGCACGGCACGGGCACGAAATCTGTAGCAGGGCATGAAAGAATTACCTAATAGAAAGAGTTGAATATATTCCAAATTCGCATGATGTACACCTCCAACCAGAAACCGTAACAGGGCATGAAAGAAGAGAAAGGAACATAAATTAGTGAAATACCTTGTCATACTACCAAGAGAATAGATAATCAGTATTGCAGTCGTATTTTAATTTTTAACCATTGAACAGGTAACAAATTAAAAGCAAATATGTGGTTCGCACTTCACTATGCCTTAGTCGGTTGCAACGTCAAAATTAATATATAGAATCACCAAATCAGGTGGTGTGTATAGAATTAGTTCAGCTAAGGTTTACATAGATTGCTAGACTCTAACAAGTAACAATGTGCCACAAATTAACAATAAGAAAAAACTACATTCGATAGACATTTGTTTACAGAATTCTGATAGAAATTTGTTTACAGAAATTCAACTGAACAAAACTTCCCTGACATACAAATAAAAATGTGAGACATTGGTCCTCAATGGATGTAAACCTTACACTGGTAATTTTAACCTTTATACAAGAACTCAAAGTGAGTGACTACGCAGGACAGATCCACAAATTCAACAAACGAAAAAAAACAAACAAAACCTCTCTAATAAAATCTACAAACCTGAAAAAAGGAAGATTTGGTAACAATAATGAAAGTTAGAGCACTACCACGGTGATGAGCTACTCTGAATCTTACCCTTCAAAATGAAATTTGCAGAATTTTAACCCTAGCCACATGAATCCGGATCTCCATGATGTTCATGATTGTTGAAACCGTAGCC
The DNA here is from genome assembly GCA_016920895.1 of Vaccinium myrtillus. NCBI lineage: Eukaryota > Viridiplantae > Streptophyta > Magnoliopsida > Ericales > Ericaceae > Vaccinium > Vaccinium myrtillus. The sequence goes on along the minus strand of CM029276.1, from coordinate 27,676,905 downwards.
CCAGTACTCGTTATCCCAAAACTTCTAAGATTCAAGAATCCATGGATTAGAAAACTTGATCTTAGATCAATATGGATACGTATATGTACATATATAGATCTTAGAGATGAGAGAAAGAACCTGGCAGAGGAGAGGGGAGTTTTCAGCGCAGTTAAAAAAGCGTGATTGAAGAGACGCACTCAGATCTCCGTATTTTAATAACTGTGATAAAATAGATATAACATCTGAGTTTTTTAAAAAAAGTGAGATTAAAAATTTACCCTCATTTTCTTTATCACGCTTTTGTAGTCTTTTTAAAAAATTTAATGCAGTCTTTATCAATTACTGTAGTAGTGTCATCTGTTAAACCCATCCATTTTGTGGACTTCACTTCAGACTTATTTCACAAAGAAAATAACAGC